>CM056198.1:127867461-128467461 GCA_029692085.1 Gymnothorax javanicus | reverse complement strand
ATTTCTAAATGTTATAAATTATAATTTTTTGGTGCATTATGTTAATAAACCTACAAGAGAGAAGGCAATTTTAGACTTGGTGCTCTGTAATGACCCAGATAGAATTAGCAATGTTGAGGTACTGGAGCCACTTGGGACAAGTGATCACTCTACTGTTAATTTTGATGTTTCATGGAAAGTTAAAAAGGTGTCTTCAAAAACAAAAATTTTCAATTTTAGGCGAGCAAACTTTGACAGGATGCGTTCATATCTAAGCGAAATAAAATGGGAAACACTCCTGGACTGTGAGTCTGTAAATGAGATGTGGGAAAGATTTAAGGGGGTTTTACTTGATTCACAATGCAAATTCATTCCAAAGGTGTCCAAATGTAAGCTGAAAAAGCAGAATCCTCAGTGGATGACCACAGCTATTCGTAGGAGTTTGAGGGAAAAGAGGAATCTTTATAAGATGTCTATAAAGGATAACAATGCGAACACTAAGGCTGAATACTGTAAAATGCGAGCTGTGGTCAAAAAAGAGCTGATGAATGCTAGAAGACTGCATGAAAGACAAATTGCAGAGGGGGCAAAAACTAACCCTAAGCACTTCTTTCAGTACTGTAGCAGAAAAAGGAAAGTCAAAGAGGAGGTTAAGTGCATAAAGAATAAATATGGATTGCTGCTATATGATAACAAGGATATTGCGGATACCTTAAACAGTTTGTTGAGAATTTTACCTCAGAGCGGGTTTTTATTCGGCCAGAGGGCATGTCCAATGCTCAAGATTATTTAGTGGAAATTGAGGTTAGGGATAACGAAGTATTAGACAAGTTGCATAAACTAAAGGCAGATAAGGCGGCGGGTCCTGATGGCTTATACCCTAGAGTGCTCAGGGAAGTTAGTGAGATCATCTTTAAGCCGCTATCCACCATCTTCAGACGGTCTTTAGAAACTGGAGAAATATCAAATGATTGGAAGCAGGGCAATATAATTCCAATATATAAGAAAGGGGACCGTACTGAGCCAGGAAATTACAACCCAGTCAGTTTAACTTGCATTGCGTGCAAAATACAGGAATCTGTCATAAAAGATGAGCTGGACTTATTTCTTGAACGTAATAATATCTTGAGGGATAGCCAACATGGTTTCCGTAAGGGAAGGTCATGCCTGACAAACCTTCTGGAATTTTTTGAAGAGGCCACCAAGACTTATGACCTGAGCAGGGCTTATGACATCATAGACTTGGATTTTCAGAAAGCATTTGATAGAGTACTGCATAAGAGACTAATTTTTAAAATGAGCTCCATTGGAGTTACAGGAGGTATTCTGAAGTGGATTCAAAACTGGTTACAGGACAGAACACAAAGAGTGGTGGTCAGTGGTATCTCATCTGAGCTAGGTATGGTGGGGAGTGGCGTCCCCCAGGGATCGGTGTTGGGACCCCTGCTGTTCCTCATCTACATTAATGACCTTGATAGGAATATTGAGAGCAAATTAGTTAAATTTGTAGATGATACTAAATTGGGAGGTTTGGCAAATAGTTTAGAGTCCACTAAAGTGATTCAGGATGATTTGGATAGAATCCAGAATTGGGCAGAAATGTGGCAAATGAAATTTAATGTACCGAAATGTAAAGTTGTACATGTAGGTAATAAAAACATTAGACGGGATTACTTCAGGGGAGGTTTAAAACTGGAATGTGCTCCACATGAAAAAGATCTAGGAGTGATTGTTGACCAAACCCTCACAGGTTCTAGCCATTGTACCATAGCAGTTAAAAAGCCAATCGGATGCTGGGATACATTCCCAAAATTATTGAGTACAAATCCAAGGAGGTGATGCTAATTTTGTACAACACATTCGTCAGACCATATCTGGAGTATTGTGTACAGTTCTGGGGACCAAACTTTCAGAAAGATATAGAGGCTCTAGAAAAAGTTCAGAGAAGAGCCACTAAGCTAATTCTGGGTTTAAAAGATGAAAGCTATGAGAAGAGGCTGAAGATCTTAGGAAAAGGAGACTTAGGGGTGATCTGATTGAGGTCTTTAAATATGTTAAAGGGATTAACAAAGTGAATTATGTAGGATTCCTTCGACCAAGTGTTGTTAGTAGAACTCGAGGTCACAAATGGAAGTTGACCAAAGGTAAATTTAGCACTGATATTCGGAAGTATTTCTTCACCCAAAGAGTAATTTTGATGTGGAACAGCTTGCCTGACCATATTGTTGAGGCAGAGACCTTTTGAGGCAGAGAGTTTTCAAGCAGGCTTGACTAAAAGCTAGACACCATTGAGTCATTGAGTATCTGAAGTGATATATTCACAATAGTATAAAAAAACTGGCGAGCCTAGTAGGGCTGAACGGCCTGTTCTCGCCATTCATGTTATGCTATGTTATGTTATGTAACAATTGTGTCTTGAATGCGAACCTCGCGCGAAAGGAAGTATTTGAATGGTCAAGAAACCTTTGACAGGTGAGGCAGGTCAGCACAGACGGATCACAAGCGAGCAAATGATTCCAATTTAATTCAGTGATGGATCACAGATTTCTGGCTGACAGGACTGCGGTGGGAGCGCGCTCCAGTGGCCAGTCCCATCGCGCTGAACCCGAAACCTGGAAGAGGACAGAGCCGGCACCTGACCTCGGTGAGTTCGTCAGCTTCGCGCGAGCGCTGCCCGTGACGAGAGGCAGCGGGATGAAAAATGTAGAGCGGTGAAAATACGGACGAGTCGTAGACATCGTGTGAGAATACTTCACCGTCACACGGAGGTAGGGTCTCACACAACATTCTCCGAAAATTAATTTGCCGGATAGTTCCTCAGGCGTCGTTCAGGAGTTAACTAATGATCTAATGGCTACATGTTCAAACTTGAAAAACAATTAAACTTTATGTTTGCTGGGTTACTGGATAACGGAACTTCCTGTTAGTACAAACTGTTTAAGACAACCTTCAAACATCTTGGTTCCCAGTTTTTCCAATTTCTTAGTGCACGCTGCTACCTTCAAAAAAGTCTTTCTCACCCCAATAGCCAGGGGTTTCAAACCTCTCCCCTTCGACTCTCGATATTTTCAGTTGGAATTAACATAGCCTTTATTTGTGCTTCTACTGAAGATAGGACAACTTGCTCCAAAAAACATTGCATCTTGAGTTCTCATTACATCACATTAATGATTTTTAACACAAAGTGATGCTTGATACATAAAATATTATTTATGAATCCTCAGCTAAAACCGGCTCATTTTTCCACAATAATGTTGTTTGCGGCCACAAAAAATGTAGAATGCTTGCATATTTATTATGTATTATCTATTCAACAACCATTAAATTTGATAGTAATGTTGCATGAGTATGTAGTAAGATGTTTATTACATCATAATACTCTAAATTATTATAATAGCACTGAAAATGTTTGGTGTAAATTGTGATTAATTGTGCCCTTCTCACGAGGAATAAATAGCTTCCACATGAAAACTAAACTGCCCATTTTTATCCCTCCTGCTCCTCTCTGCCAGGTTTTTGGATGTGAAATCAGGGGGAGCGTAATTTGACTGGAATGGAATACATATCTACAGAACAGAAACTTGTGTAGACACCCAGGCCTGTTTCACGTCTCAACGAAAAACATCAGCTGAAATTCAAAATGGGCGATCTCGCTGATAACAGGGCTTGACATGCTGTTTCACGCAAACCCTATCTGGAAATAACATTGCAGTCTCCCATCCCATTACAGACTGTGCATGCGGTTCCGTGGCATTCAAATGGCACTGAGATGGCAATATCACATAACTGCATCTTGAATGATGCCCTTCAAATTTCACACTGTTGAAGAGAATTAGGCCAGAATAAGCACTGATTTTATTTTGCAAACAGACACTGGGTGGATAGCAAAACAGATGAGAGTAGTAACCCCAAATGCACAGCGAGAGATGCGAAATTTGGATGATTTCTCCACAACACATCTCATAGCTCAAAATACTCATGTATTATGTATTTTTTGTGCAATCTTTCTTCACGTTTGAAGAGCCAGCGCAGAAACGAGATGATTCTGTACTGCGGCTATCGCTGTCTTGGTGAATGTGCGCTCAATTAGGCATGGTTTTCAAAAGTTTGGGTTTTTTTTTCTAATGAGGACACATTTCTGTAGTTCCAGGGCATTTCTAAAACACAATAGAAGAAGAATATAGCGTATCTGCTTTTGGTTGGAGGCACCGTATGTGTACGTCTGGAGCTGCACCAAAACCAAATGTGACAACCAGGGCGGTACATACGCGCAGCCAACGCCTAGAAATGGATTCTGTATGACACACATGCGTGCACCCAGGTCTGCATGCAGGAAAACAGGACAACTACGGCAACTATGATCACAACAATAATCTATGCAAGAATTGGACAGGATCGCAGGCATTGAAATAGCCATGCACATTTCATAAACTGATTGTTGGACTCTGTTAAAGTCTATAGAAATAAAAATATAGCCAGTGAACAGAAGTAATCATTGCAGAAAAGAATATACCCACAGATTTTGTTTTTTTTTTTGTTTTGTTATTCATTGCTGAATATTCCCTCAGAAACTAAACATAAAACAGATTTTTGTTTACTTAATGTGTTCAAATCAGCTAAACCTCCCATTCACAACATTCCAGGCAGTCAGCATAAAAAAAAACTCAGCTGTGGATGTTTGCTTTTTTCAAATTAATTTTGGTCTTTTTGTTTGTAACAGATCACAAGATGATCAGGGTGGTGTGCATTTTCAGCAGAAAGGATATTGCATATTCATTATCACAGCATACGCTTCATTAGTACACAGTTTAGCGTAATAGTCTAGTGTAACTTAATTTGGTAATAAAGGTTTAGTACACTGATAAGTAGTACGCCGGTAAGTAGTCTCACTGCTGTGCCCCACTTGGGATTTAAACCTGCAGCCTCCCAGCTTTTTAGCCTCTGTTGCAGAGCATCACAATATGTAGAATACTTCTCAGAACAATGAGACAAGAGCCCTTAATTCCTCACAGACACAGTCAGCTTCCCACTCATACATGAGATGGTTTGCTTCAATCGCGCCAATCTCCACGAGAGAAATACAAAGCCGGAATTTTGCACCGAGGCACGATTTTCCTTGTTTCCCCCCCTGGCTTTTGCCATAATCCCTGTAAAAGTGAATAAATACTCTCCATTCAGCATTCAAACATGTTTCCTGTGGTTCGGGGGATTTGTGTTCAGCGGAGATAACACCGGGATGCTACTTACTTTTTAGCGAGTGTCCGCAGGCCCTGTATTCAATGCAAGGGTTATGTACACTGTTTTCAGAATTGCAGCGGAAAGAAGTCCATATCTGGCTCATTTGCACAGAAAAGCTTTAGGCGAACATCATAATGCCGCATTGTAAATGATGTGAGGACACCCACACGCAAGCACAGGAAGGCATATTTTTCATTGGTCACGATGTAGGAAATTCAAAAAGTATTCAATGTTTGAAGCTCAAAGGCATTGTGACATAGACTTAAGTATGTCTAATTTAGCATAACAAAGGATTTTTTTTCAAAGAGTATTTGTTTTCTCAGAAAGGGTTTTTAAAAACTTTTAATCCCAAATCAGAGAAAGTTGGGATGGAATGTTAAATTAAAATTCACAAGAAGTCAAAGAAATTCTAATCTTTCAAAGTAAAACTACTCCACTGTCTTAATACTGTACGAACAAACCTGACCGTGTCCCAGAATACACCATTCCATGATTCAATAAGGACTGTGTTTGAAATGTACACTAGTCCACTCACTCACTCACTCTATATTGCTTTCAATAGAAAACATTCACTACATAATGCCCTATATAGTGAGTGAGTGTATATTTCAAATGCAGCTTTATTCACATACAACTCTGAGATTCTGATATGGAGGTAGACAAAATATCAGTTATTTCTGAAAAATATCTTTTACTTTGAAGTTTCTTTACGACAATTACTCAAGCATCTACATAGGAAATTCCTAGTCATTCGAATGTTAATGACGAGAAATTCTTAAATTAGCTCTAACCAACAGCACTTTGCTCATTAAGTCTCAAAAGCAGAGTTTTAAAGGGGATAAATAGTTGGTGCCAGAATAGTGAGTGCATCGATCAGAAAAATAGGTTGAGTCGCCAGGCTGTAGTGTGTCAAAAAATTTAAATAAAAAAATGCCAAACACAAAAAGCTGCAACAACAAAGAACAAGGGACACATTCAGTAGGGTGGTGGACCACAGGCCAGAAGCAAATAAAGTCACCACAGGATGGAATTGATCCATATCTGAACCATGTCTGGTTCATGGTTATGGCAGTGTTTCCCGCTTTGATGCGTGTTGTGAGCGCAGCTACGTAGGCAAGTTAGGCCGACCCTGAGAGGAACAAGACGAGGCTAAAATCTCGTACAAACGCCTGGACAGTTCATGGTCTATGTGCAAAATTGTGGGCAATTTATTACTGGAATAGTCTGTGGTATGGTGTGTAATGTTCGTTCCTGGAATGAAATGTTCATAAAATTGTCTATATTGGTCTTAGTAATAATGGCTCTGAAAGTATATCTCTGTGGATCTAATGTCAACACCCCCCGATGATGTAACTGAAACTGTTTGCACCAAATCAGTTTGAAAGAGCAATGGTCAATAGGGAAAGTACGCTTGGCTGGCCAACCAATGGTGTAACTTTATCAGTCTCTCACTCACTCAGCCACAGACTTTCGCCGATGTACAGCCGAACCGTGTCCGTGCAGCTGAAACCGCACAGTGTACACTCTGAAATGGCTTGTCCTCTCCTCTCTCCCGAAATCTCCGAGTCTCTCGTCTCCAGCCTCATGGTTTATCTCCCTCTGGGCTTCGCACTGCAGCCAACCTGATCTGCTTCCAAACTCCCAGCCTCCAGAGGGAAACTAGCAACTGTTCTTCAGTTTAAATACGCAGCACAGCGATTAAATACATCATCTACTGCACACGACTACGGCCAAGGAACCGTCCGAGCTCTAAAATGTACTTCCACAGCCCCTGTAAACGTGGAGGAAATAAGTTTAGAAAAACGTTTATCACCATTGTTTTTTTTTTTTTTTTTTTTACATTGTTTTATTACCTCCGCCAAGGAGGTTATGTTTTTGCTTCCATTTGTTTATTTATTTATTTGTTTGTCTGTCTGTTAGCAGGATATCTCAAAAACGGTTGCATAGATTTTAGCCAAACTTTGCAGGGTTTTAAAGTAGCACAAGAGGAACAAGTGATTAAATTTTGGCATATCTAGGCCAAAGTACAGCTGAGATATAGGACAAAGTTCAAATCCAGCTACGCTGGCGGAGGTATGGGCTCTCGCAAGTCCAGTTCTAGTTTTTTTTATTGTGACACTAAATTGGCAATGTCTTTATCTCATCGTTTTCAGGGGCACAGAGAACCTCCATTGGGTGGGTTTCCGCATTAGCGACTAATGTAGGTCACTGATTGGCTGATGAGTCCACACACCTTGTTTTCCAGGCACTGATTGGCTGTTGCCTGAATGGAGGCCCCTAAAACCTGCTGACACTGCGGCCCTCCAGGATTGGAGTCGCCCAATCGAGTCTGTTTCAAGTGCTGGATTATGTAGCAGCGACTACCGTGGCACATTCTGATGCCTCTGTTCCTCAGAGATCGAGTTATTTCACATTTATGAGTCAACATGCGAAAGGCCTTTTCAGCCTGTTAAAGCATTAATAGTTTGTCCATGTCCATCAGTGTGCAAGTTTGGACCGAATGTGAACACTGGAGGCTAGGGGCACACACTCTGACATCACTGGCCAGAAACTATGCATAAACTAGATATCTTCACTGTGCAGGAAGTTCTCCAAAAGGTGTGTTCTTGGAGACTGAAAATGCAGTGTTCGTGTGGAGGAAAGGCCAAAACGCATAGAAACTTTGAAGTTTTTAAAAATACCCACGTACCTGTGGACTGGGCCTGAGTTAGCAGCCTTATATAGAAGACAGGGGGAAGGATGCGACTCTTTTTGCATTTTTCTCAATCGCTGAGATACTATTTGGACCAGACCAACAAAATTTTGATATATTAAACTTAATTCTATCAGCTACTTTCCCATGACATTTAGAGATGGTTACCTATGATATGTCGTTCACAATATTGATTCAAATGGAAGAGGTCAGATGCTACAACTGACCCCAACCAAGAGGACAAATGCAAAATGATTCAGGGACTCGTTGCAACATTTTCAAAATACATTGTTTGCTAAATAACTTATGCTTTTTGTCTTAAGAAGCATTGCATTCTGAGAGTATGTATGCTGTCGCACAATAATATTGTATTATTATTTATTCATTATTTTGCTTTTTCTAAGTAATGCCATCAATTTGCCAGTGTAGTGGACAGCAGTGAACAAATGTATACATATATAATGGGTGAACTATCCCTGTTTGTTTTGTACACTACAGGCCAAAGTTTGGAAGCAAGATCAAATTTGTACCAAAAAAATCATAGTTTCATTGGCATACTTTGCACCAAAATAAACATGATTATTATATAAAGAGTCACTTATCAGAATACATTTTTACTCAAATTATCAGGACCATATTACTAGGCCCATGGTCCTAGTGCCTGCCGGATTGCCGTTGGCGTCCGGTGGGCTGTAAACCATGACATAAAGTGAATAATGCAAACTGTGATTTGTTTTTTACTTTTTCACTGAAGTTGTGACTCTTGCAAATCTTCTCAACCCAAAAACTAAGCCCCTCCTTTCTTTTGTTAACATTTATTCAGCAATGGTCTGGTAACATCAAAGTATACAGTACTTAAAGGTAAATAGAGGAAAATGGTGCATATCAATGAAAGAAAAGTCTAATCATGCAGTAAATACATCCCAAAATCCATTCATACT
Organism: Gymnothorax javanicus; assembly: GCA_029692085.1. Taxonomy (NCBI): domain Eukaryota; kingdom Metazoa; phylum Chordata; class Actinopteri; order Anguilliformes; family Muraenidae; genus Gymnothorax; species Gymnothorax javanicus. The sequence goes on along the minus strand of CM056198.1, from coordinate 128,458,611 downwards.
GGTTTTTAAGAAAGGCATTGTGAACAGAAACATGAAGTTGCCTCCAAATTTTTGACCTGTAATGTCCTTGCTTCCAAACTTCTGGCCCATAGTGTATATCACAGTGAATTGTGCTTATATAAATGCATGTCTTATAAAGTAATCTTTTTTCTCTGTTCAAAAAAAAAAGATTGGTTGAACAATTTCCTTGCCTTCGGAATGTCGAAGAAAACAATAAAAATTTGGATTTGGGTGAACTATCTGTACCCCAAAAGAGCCTGTTTATGATGAAAAATACTCTTTTACAGTTTGTCATATGGTTGCTTAGCTTGGGGACAGTTTCAACAACTTGTTACAATTGTCCCCCACATGTCAACCATGACAAAACACTATGGGTTAGCTTGACCCACTGATCTTGACTCGAGCTTATCATGTCACTTAGTTAATTTGAATCATTGTTTTGTTGAGGTCAAGTTTTTAAAGAATTCATACGAAAGGTTAGGACAGCATGACAAAAATACAGCTCATGGAATTTTTTTTTTACTATATTAGCCCTAAAACAAATTTTCTTTCAATAAGTGCCACAGCTGATGCTGAATGTGTCTTCTGTCTTCCTGGTGGGAAATATGAGTGTGCAGTTTGAGTGTCATCATTCTAGCATGTTTCTGATTGGAGAGATAAGACTTGTTGCAACTTTACCCAACGTACAAGTCTTTACCTTGCGCAACCTAGGCTTACATAACATCCTTGTTTTGTAACAGGCTAAATGTCACGAAAATTTGGTGATTCACTTGATGGTAACCATAATTAATTGAAAGAACAGTGTTGCAGGGAAAGCATTAGATCTGAAACTTGTAAAAATAAATCAAGCTGTGCCCTATTACTACCCCACTAAAAAGAATGACCAATAAATGTTTTTTTTTTCTTTTTTGAATGATGCAATTCTTTCCTTCGCTGAATTCTTACCCATGTTCTTTCCTGTTCGTTTAAACAGTTCTGGGGCCTCATTTATGAACTGTGCTAAGGCACAGAAATGGCGTGTAGGCCGACGCCAACTTTGATGCGGATTGTATATTAAGAAGAACAAACTTACATTTAAAAAAAAAACTAATAAAATTAATTATATCGTGTACATATGAAAAATTCCTAGTTAATTCTGATTAATTAAATAAAAATCGCCTGCAGTTCAGCATACGCATTGTTGTGCAAAATTAGGGTAGGCTACTCCTACCAATAAACTGTTTTTCTTTTTCGATCTTACCCAATATTGAGGATTGAAATTCGCGCGAACTTAATGGGGGGCTAAATGAGACCCCTGTTCAGTTTACAAGCACATATAGTCTATTTCAACTGGCATAATACAATTCCGACAATAAGCAGGAAACATAAAGATATTAAAATTGTCTGGGTTTGATTGAATCAAAATAATTTGAAAATAAATATAAATGTTCCTGAATTTGTAATATTCGCAGTTTGAAAAAAAAAAAATAATAATGCCAGGCTGAAAGACATTAATGAAATATATGGACATAGCATTTCCTAATTTTCACTCACTGCTACGAGCAGACTAAGTCGCAGTGTTTGTTTAATTTTGAGCTCGGGCGGACATCGTGCTTTCAATCATTAAGAAAAGCGTGACTATAGTCCGGGCATTCTACCTATCGGCTGAACCTGCGACCGGCAAACCTTTACTTACTAATCCCGTGAGTATAATGTAGGTTAGGCCAGCGCATCATCCTTTATGTCTTGCCTTTCGCTCTTCGATTTAGACGGATTATGCTCATATAATCCACTAAAACAACTCGCTGGTGGTAACCTTACAGCGGTCAACATGGTGTCCCTGAAAATAATTTCTGAAGTAAAGCGGAGGGAGTGGGGGAAAAAAGACTTCATTAGCCAGCCTACTGCAAGATCAAACCGGGACAGAGCCCGGCGAAGGTAATGTGGGACTGATTTTCTGTTTTCAGGTGCATATAAACGATGATATTTCCACCTGAGGTTTGGCTCCTCGGCACACATCCCCTCCTCCCCAGGGCTGGAAAGGAACAGACGCGCATTTATTTGAATTAAGCAGCTGGGCGGGCTGCGATATTGCTCTGGTATTACGCTGAGCGTGTGGGAAACAGATAATTCTTCAGGTTTCAGAGCGCGGTGTTTGGTCGCATTGATGTCGGAATTTCGGGCGTCTGCTGTGACGGAAGATATACTGCATTTCCAATGCGGTCTGGAAGCCGCAGATATTGCCGTGTTATTTCAAATACAAAAGGTCAGGTACGAGCCGGTATATGGAGTGACAAAGAAACCTCCTCAGTTATTAGGTAGCGAGCACCAGTGGCTGGAATTAAATAAATCCTCTGATGATGTCGACACGTGCTCGCCTTTGTTCTTATTATTCTATTCACAGAGACGGTTTCTGCGTCTCGCTCCCAGCCTTCACAGATCTTTCCATCAATCTGGCATAATATCCCGCGTCTTTTCAATGAGATTTCCCCCCCACGATTTAATTGGCATGTATTTGTTCTACAGTTTTTAAATGCCGAATTTTACCACTGATATTCATCTTCTTGAATAAGCAAAGGCTACCGAGCCACAAATTAATTTTTTGCTGTGTTTTATCCGAAGTTGTGGAATTTTATATTCTGAAAGTAACACAGTATGGAGTTTAAAAAGAATAATTTCCCCAGAACCTCACAGTGCATACGTCTCCCGGGTTTGCACTGGGGGATTCATTTTCAAACAAAGTGCTGTTCGCCGGGAAATGAAAAATACGCCACAGTGGGGAATTTAAATGGTGGCCATCAATAAATATCACCACTTTAGATTGCATTCATCTCCCTTACTTAATGCGTCTCCCAGATGCCCATCCCGGCTCGCTGACCTTTGCAGCGGGCCTCCTGAAAGAGCAGATACCGCAAAATGCTTTGTTTCTCACTCCATTTATTTATGGACTGCGGACTGTTAGGGGATGGATTAAAGGAGCAGCGGAAATGTCATATCGCTCGGTGGGAGCCTTCAATCGCTCCGTACGGGGCAGGGATGTAATGCACCTTCGCCATCACGCGCCGCGTTAGTCTACATAATAAATACCGCTGCCTGCTGCTCCGATGCCATTCTTTAAAAGAAGAGCGATGTGGGGGGTGCGGGGGTCACTTGGACTCAATTTCCTTTCTCAAGTACAACAGAAAATATCGCCTCTCTCTTTGTCTCGTGATAAGACACTTGGCTGATTTGAAAATGGACCGCCAGTGCGGAAACTCTTCTCTTAGGCAGAGAAAAATAAATGCTATTTACTGGTACAAATTCTTGAAAACGCAGAAAACAAAGATCCAAGGGGAGGGCCCTGAGTAGAGCAAAAATAATGCAAAAAATAAAAGGAAACACAAAACAGTCTGGAAAATCACATCAAAAAATGAATGCGCGCAATTATCTTGCTCGCAAAACAATATTTTTAAAAAAGCAAATGAAACAAACGCATCCCAACAGTTCCCTCTTTTAATCCCAGCAGTTTTAAAAGAAATTCCTTTGATATCAGCAAGACAGCATTTCCACACAGTTACATCTGATCATGTTGTCACTCCCACGGGCATCCGCGCGCTCGGCGATTTCGCCCGCTTGAGCATCAGGAAGGCATCGCTAATCCCGAAGTTGGTGGGATCTCTCCCTCCCTGCTCCCCCTTTCCCCCGAAGTTCAAAAGAGAGGAAGACTCTCAGGATGGAATCAGAAATCCCTTCTCATTTATCTGAGGGGGAAGATAAGTCGGCGTTCCCCGAGGTCTCCTGGCAGTGCGCGCATAAATCGCGCCTTGGAGGTATCGGCATCTCAGGGGGTGTAATGGTGAGGGAAAAATAGTTTCAACCTTTCCCACCATCCCAGACTTTTTCCTTCGGAAGACCGTGTGAAAACACGCCCTTTTCCTATGTGAAAATAAGCGAGCATTGCCGGATAAACCAAAATTATTCCTGTGAACGCGCCTAGAGGCCGGAAGGAGCGGTTTGGTGTGGGATATAAGAGGCGAGATGGCGCCCGGCAGACTCACGAGGTGTAAATTCTCATGTCCTTTGGCATCTATTGACCGTGAACCAGTGAACACTGTTCATGAACGTAGGATATTTGAGTGACTAAAATTACATCGTTTGGCTCCCACAGTTACTAGACCGGCCATGCCACTTAGCCTGTCACTCCCCTCTAACTGCCGACGAGTTTGATGGCAGATTTGAAAAAAAATAATGAATAAAATAAATGAATGCGGGCATTAGCGGAGGATGCTATTCCTGAACTCGCAGTGACAATTTAAAAATCGCTCGACCTCGAGTATAAGCTACGTTTGATCCCACTAAAGAATAATATTAACTGTGAACATTTTAATGTGTCCATATCAGAACTGACTGACCCCCTTTATCATTACATTCAAATGGGGAAATACTGCCAGGTAAGCAAATTCTTATCTAAATGCTATGCAATTTGGCTTTCATTAGAAAATTACCTGTGGTAAGACAACTCAATTTACTCTTTACTGGAATCCGTTGGGCTGATATTATTTTTGCCTTGGAGGAGTGATGCAAACTCATCTGCGGAGAATATGGTGTGTGTCAAGGATCTCGACATCGTCAACTCCATGTAACTCGAGACTGTAACGGCGTTGATTTAAAGAATCACTTCAATTAAGCACGGTAGTATAATACAATGAAACTTATTTTTAAGGTCTAGATGCGGCCTTAGTAATGGGCCCAGAGTGAAAATTGACAAATGGTGTATTTTCAAGTAATCGGCCATAAGAATAGTCAAAGAAAACTGTTCCTGTCACATAAGGCCTATGGTGGTGAGGACTTCTGTTCTGGATTTCAGAAATGTTTTAGACCTTAGCGGTTACCACTCTACTGCAGACCCACAAACAACAGATGCATTATTTGAGAATGTAACTCTTACACAACCCTCAATGAGCATCGCAAGTCATCCGGGTATTTTAAAGTCTAATGTCAATTTCGGTGCAGCCAGAGGTCTTCACCCGTCACGTCAAACGGCCGCACTTTTTTAGTAATGCATTCAAAACCAATGATGAAATAGCGTAAGGAATTGTTCAGACTTAAACAGACAATACACAAGCTCAGAGCAAACAGGCAAAATTGTTCCCCAAAAATAAAGACAAAAACCATTGTGCAACAAAAGAAACTATTTATTTGTAGTATGCATTACCAGTACAAAGTAAGAGACCATAAAACCTACACCTTGATATTTTTTTCTCCACAGAACACAAGAGTTTTAAGTTGGAATCAAAAAGACACTAGTTTTGTGTTTCAGTTTGTATACCTTTTTACATATGCAGAGATCTTAAAAGTTAAAATCGAGCCGAAGTCGGGCTCAGTGATTTCACACTCTGAAATCTTTATATAAAAAAGAAGAAACATTCAAAACACTGCATTTTTAATAAAGAACAAAAGACATGCAACAAAGAAAACATTTGATGTTTTACAAATTGTTCAGCTTTTTTTTTCTTTTTTTCTTATTTTTTTTCAAAAACTGAAAGCATCATTACATGAAGCTTTTAATAATACGGTGGAGCTGGACAGGCATTGTGAGGAATATAGTAATTAAACAAAATAAATTGGATGGGTGAATTGCTTCTGTGGTCTCCACATAGACCCAGTCAACAAAACAGATTTAGCATTTTATTATCATACTGACAGAGGGAAGGGTGAGCGGGACTTCAACCATCAGCAATAAGATCATACTGAAGCAGACCTTCTTTCAATCACACACAGAAACGGCCCAAAACATTTTCAATCTTACCGTTTGATCAACAGTAAAGATTCAAGTTAAAGTACAGCTACTTTCAGAGAAAGGATTTGAATCTGAACTGTGGATCAATGAATGGCGAACATCTTGCTGTTCTACAAAGGACTTCAATTGCTTATAGAGTACATAAATAATATAGCTGTATTCTAAAATGAATTAATGAATGATACGCGATCAGATCTATATCACATATAAAAATATATATACATTGTCAGGCCGTTAAAATGGTTTTGTGTCTATTTCCACTCACAATATATGCGTGTCGGTATGTTTCAAGAGACGCCATTACTCTATCTCATTTAATGTTGTCGAAAAACAACACTGACTAGACTTCATCAGTGGCAGGATTGGGTTAAGTTTACCGTAAAGGATGTGAAGTATTACATCCAGTAGGTTTTATGCACAAGAATTCCTCCCCCTTCCACACCATAACCATTATATATATTTAGCTTGAATGACTGGGGAAAAATGATGCCACCTCTTTTCAACAAAGCAGTCTGTTAACAAAGGTGCTCTCATATACACACCACTCTCGAGCTAATTCACATATGAGAAAATGAGGGTGCTACTCCAGCACGGCGAGACGGCAAGTTTGTGAAACGTGTAAAAATTAACGAGGAAATAAATGTGTAAAAAACCACAAATGTGAGGACACGCAAAAATATATCAAATCCGTACTGATATCTGTTTCGCAACGGTTTTATCACTTGTTCTATAAACACAATAACAGATGCTTTGTGGTTCTACAAATTCCAGAATGTTTACATAATAAATGTTAGCACTGGCAATAATGGCTGGAGACGGGTTTTATTGACGACGAAATGCTGTTAAAGCCAATAATGTTGGCCATATAAACGTGAATTTTTGGTATCAAAGAAACGGTCTGGCTCGACAGGTAGCTACGCGAGAGGAGGGGCCCAGCGAAAAGAGATTAAACTTTGTAACATAAATTTCAAAGTGACAAAGTGAAGCAAAGTGAAGGACAGCCGTTACAAAAACAGTTCACATTTCGTAATTGTTTCCTTGGAAAACAATATACAGGATGGTTTATTGCAAAACAGGTCAGTGAGCACTGTTCGATGTTCTAAAAATCTGTTCACTCTGAATGTTGTTAAATTAAAAAAAAAGCCCTTCTCCCCCCATGTTTTCCCATTTCAACGGGAAGCTGTTCCAGGGACAGCGTTGGATGGTCCTGCCCTGTTATTAGCTGAATAGACAGGGCTAAGAGTGACTGTAGAAATGTCTAAATCCCATTAGCTTAATGACTTCCACGTTTAAGTAGATTCTGGCAAGATGTGATTTAATGCACTGAAAAACAAAACTCAGTTACCAAGACCCTCGACATGTATAAATATATTTTCAACAGAAATTAGAGCAGTATTGGATTCTCCAAAAACATCACTTTCAATTAACTAGCAGTAGTCCGATTTCAGGTCAGAACTTAGCAGGACCAGCTCTAAACGATCACTGGAAGAAAGAGGGCGTACTGTACAGAGATAATATTGAACAATGATGCAAAACATACACGGGCAGTGTATAATAATGACCACATATCTGTAGCACTTCATAGAAACGAGACCAATAACTTTTTACAGGTCAGCTTATGATTTAAAAATCATCCTCTTATGCACATATTACACAGATGTTTTGGTTACCAGCAGCATTTGGCTAAAATGATAAATCTTAAGAGTCAGAGCGGTAATTTCACCATATATAATGATTCCCTCCTGGTATTGCATTCAAGAACGAACTGTGTGAGTGTGCACTGAATCCAGAACCAGTCAGAATCCAGAAACGGAATAAGGAAATCGAGGTCCGTTCATTATCCCACCGTCAGAAATTTAAATGCGCACGTCGCACACTGATGATGCGAACATCACTGGGAAATTGGAACTTTTACACTGCTAATTATTATGAATTTTGTACTGATACATTAGAATTGGTTTAAAATGCCCTCCCCCCTACCATTGAGTGGCAGTTTACAACCAGCACACGAGAGCCCCGTTACAGGATAAAGACTTAGCCCTAAATAAAGTAAACTCGGCTGCAAGCACGTCTAATCCAATCACAAGCGCTTAATTTTAATAGCCTAATGACAGAGTTTACAGAGACAATATTCATTCATTAGTCTGACGACAATTGTTTGATTTCAGGAATTGCAACACATGCTGATGAGCTAAATTAATCAACTTTGGGGGGAAAAAACAATGGAAGCTAATAATAAAATAAATGTAATATTCCTGACATGACTGTGTAGCATTTGTTTGCTAGCAGAAGGAGATTTCTTTCTCATAGTGTTATTTGCTATCATTTTAGTCCGCACAATTGGAGAGTTTTAAGACAGAAAAATACAGCAAAGGCCATATGATCTCAGATTTTAAGGGCAATATAGGCCAATGAAAAAACAACTAATATGTAAGCCGCAGTGTCACACAAGAGGACTTGACTTACTACACATTGCTGTTATAAGAAATACATCTGGACGGAAATGACCAGCAAAGTATATTATGAATGTACCCACATGTTAATATTACAGGTTACATTGCCCTACAAACAAAGATGACAAAGTTTTGGCACCTGAAGCACCAGAACAGAGTCTCTTCGTCAGTATCGGTTTCCAGCTCGGCTTTTCAGTGCTGCGCAGGCCGAGACGCAGGTTAGTGTGATTATACCCAAGGATGCGCGCCTCGCAACAACATGCAGCCTTGCCAAAAATGCTTGTAAACATATAAAATTTGCCCATAAACAGCTTAAATTTACGAAAAGGGAAAAATCTGCTTCCTCAGTCTCAGCCTATGCCAATGCTCAATGCCCGTGTGCAGCTTCAGATTGACTGGCTGAGCAAGTTAGGAGAGAAATGTATTCAGACAGACGGACGGACAGACAGTTTCCCCTCAGTGTATAGTGGGATACCAGCCCCGTTACGCGGACATTAGACGACAGAACACCACAGGCCATTTATTCATTTCTTATTCGGTTTTAAAAGCTTATAGTGTCTGTTGCAACTGAATCATAAAAATATGATTTATGTGGAAAACCGAAGACAATGAAACGTGCTAAATGGGGACGGCGGTGATTTCGAGAACAAGCTTTCAAAGCCCTGCTAGAGCGCAGCATTCGCTCACACTACGGTACGCGGCTTGTTGAGATTAAAGACCCAGAGGATGCACTGAAGGGCCGGATCCCCTCGCGCGTTTCTTTGTGCTCTCCTGCATCGGCGAGCTGCGTTCCTCCAGACACCACACTGCATCAGCAAGCCATGCTAAAATGGCCAATCATTTCCCCTCTATTTGTTCGATTTGAAAAAAAAAACACCAAATTGACTTTTCCTGCTCTATGCTTTCAGCAGTGGGCAGGGACAACGTAAATACATGTGCTCTGACAGAGGAAATAAACGGCGAAGTACGCGGGCGAAGATAAACGTCGGACAGAAGACGGAAAAGTGTCCTTTGAAATCTAACCATCTGGAAAGACGCAAGAGCTCAGGTGCTGCAATTCCAAGTAGTAACAAACTTTGAGAGAAGAAGTTTTAATTTTTTGTTCTGTTTGCTTTAGTTTCATTTTTGGCTAAGAGGTAGTGTGAAAGTATTCAAACTGAAATGCAGGTGTTGCCAGTTTCTTTCAATATTTTGTTCAACAATTAACACGTGAGCTACTAACATTGGGTGAACAGAGATCATACAGATACATTTTTATAACTTTACAAACAGGCTTCATAGCTGTGACTTTACTAATCTGTATCACAATTGTTCAAGAGTACCGATTTTGTTATTCAATAAATTTTATACCCAGGGACCAGCAATCTCACCGCGTGTGTGGACGCCATTTTGTGTTACCGCATTCCAAAACAAAAGGGCATCCTGTCTTGTGACTGGTGGGTTTAACTCCACTCTGAGTGGGGGGGGGGCTGGGCTGGGTGTTTGTGGTTCTTCGGGGGGAGGTGAGGGATCAGTTAGGCGTATCAGAGTGGACGCTTCCGGGACCTTCCGTGGGCGAAGTCACTGATGAGGGTGTAGTAGCATCTTGCCAGCCACCGTTTGCCTGCAGATTCAAAGGAAGAGGAAGAATGCATTTATCCCCAGCGCACGTCTCATTAATGACATCATCAGAGTGGACAGGAAGTCTAAGATGGTTTTAGCTGGTTGATCAGCTATTCACCAGTGTCCTATAGTCAGGAAGTCCATCTTACCTAACAGGGTCAAACAGAAACAGTATTACTAGCAACATACCAGCAATGACAGCAATGACCATCTGTCTGCAGCACAGCTGAGACAGAGCATCAGTCCCGGCAGGTTTTAACTGTGCTGTTCAGCAGCCATTATGTGGCGACTTGTGACAATATAATTATGGCTCTGTCCGCATTTCTGCATTTTATTTTCATTTTTCATGAATTCCATTACAGATTTTTGCAGTAATCCAAAGTTTTTGTTCCGTATTAACCTAACCTAAACATTCAGTTTGAGTCTTTTTGCATTTCTGCTGTGAATGAAATTCTTTTGCGGTAACGTAAATTAAATTGCAATAATGCGCTCCCATATTAAAGCGAACTAAAAGCTGTGTGGGTTGTTGTTTTTTTTTCTTCATAAGACCAACATAACATCGCAGTTGCGTCAGTGAATAGACCCAAAATCCTCGTCACACAGGCAATTAGCGAGGCTAATTCTACAGCGCGAGATTACAGGTCTCGGAGACGCAGAAAAGAAAATACAACCCGCCACAGCAAGTCAAATTAAAAACGCCATTCAACCGCCCTGTCAAAAAAAAAAAGTGATTTAAATGAGGAACAATAAACCTAAATGACATTATTGAGGATGTATCAAACCCCCTGTGAAACGAAACTCACAAGACAGGCAACGGAGGAATCAATTATAGCAAATTATTACATTGGAGATTGGGAGGGAAATATAATGGAAAACATGGAAGCCATTTCAAATCCCCCAGACAGGCCTGCTAAAGAGCATTCAGGACATTAATAGCAATTTCCATGCCATCTAGAAATGGCTGAAAATGGTCTTTGGCAGCCTCTTATTTCGAAGGCTGTTATTTAAGACGGAAGCAGTCCGCAATCACACGGAGAGAAAGAGGGAGAGAGGGAGAGAGTGAGGGAGAGGGAGAGCAAAGAATGTGGAAATAACTTTTAAAATGTCCAGATTTGGAGCCGTTCCATTTCGGAGTCGAAATTGCTGCTCTGAAAGCCTTCCTCGCACATGCAAGTATTGTGTCCAGGCTCAGCCATTAGCCTAACCAATTCTCCTTTTAAAATCGCATAAAACCGGGTGGCACAGCACCACTTAAAAATAATACTGGAAAAAAAAAAATCTCAAATGTTTGGAACATAATTAGGGCTTTCACATAAATTACTAGCAGTGTGAAATATTACCAAAATATGAATCCAATAAGTACTCACTGGGCATGGCGAGGAAAAAATATTGCAACTGCAAACTGTGCCATTTCCCCTTTTACATATGCATGGATTCTTACAATTATAATATTATTTACTGCCCGAATACTGGAATGCTTTAGAACTGAAAATATGTATTTATACGTCAATTCAGCATGTGCAATGCAACTGATAATAAAGACTTGTGCTATCCATCAACTAAGTAAAATAGCTGTCATAGCTAAAGTGGAATGTGCGGGAAATATACTTTCTTAAACAGCAGGATCCGCTGGGAGAGAATTCTGGGCCTGTGAAAAATCAATCACGAGGCCCAGAACGCTACAGTACTTAAAAAGACACCAAAATAAATTCTGAAGTAATACTGTTTATTTTAATTACTTCCCTTTAAGGCATAATCTTTAAGGCACTGATCTAAACAGGATTTACTGTACATTTCATTATGGATTTCCAGCTACACAATGATTGTTCAAGCTTACTTTTTGCTTTGTTGTTATTATATTGTATATAATGTTGAAAGCAGAATGAAAATGTTATAAATGTACAGTAAATTAGCATACCATATGATTATTTATAGGCAGCCCCGTATAATAAGGTCACACGAACTGACGTTAACTTATGTCGTTGCCAACATGAGTTTATAATGTAAAAATACCTAACCTATGAAAATAACTTATATTAATTTAAATAAATAAATTGTTAAGTATTTCTCAACTAATAACTAATTAATAAAATGAATAACTAACTAAGTTATGTGTTGAATAATGATTATACTTTAGCAAAGCACAGAATAAAAATGCCATTATTTATTCATTAACAAATAAACCAGCTTTTGTTCTCCTAAATAAATTTATATCACCCAATGAATTTGTTAGCAAAAAATGGATGATACATGGCGCAAGCTAATTTTCCAGTCGCTAGAAGTACATTACATCTCTATTAGTTCATACCAATTCATGTACACCATATTGTGATCAGTTACCAGTGTATATAATCATAGAAATATCGATATGAAAATGAAAAAGAGGTCTATTGTAAAAAATTTGCCATCAGGTCAAACGAGAGAGAAACAGGCTTTTCATAACTATTTGCTGAATGGATGAAAAATCTAGAATTTTCATAGGGGGTATACTAATGTGTTTGTACCATGCTAATGTATTTGTGACATTTTTGGTTCACTTCTCAAAGAATGGCCCATCATAGAAAATGTGTCTGTACTATGCTAATGTGTCTGTCCAATGCTAACATGTCTGTTCTATGCTTATGTCTCTGCTCCTTGCTAACGTGGCTGTTCTATGCTTATGAGCTTGTTCGATGCTAATATGTCTGTTCTATGCTAATGTGTCTGTATTATGCTAATGTATCTGTTCTATGCTAACGTGTCTGTACAATGCTAATTTAACTGTTCTATCCTATCGACTGTATGAATATCGAGGCCGGATACAATAGCATTCTCTTCCGTTCCACACTAGCAACTTTGCCAGAGAGGTCTCCAACGTATATCAGAAAATATACACCCCCCACAAAAAAAAACCCAAGTAGGGAACTGAGTCCATAAAAAATGGAAAAAAAAAAAACTATTTTATTCTTTTCCTGGGGACATGTAATTTCATTATTGCGCAGCCGGAGAGCGTGGCGGGAGAGCGGAATCGCCATGGCGACGGCGGTCGCGGTCGCTGGCCTCCCCTCGCGCCGCATGCCAGCCGGCTGTCAGGGGCATTAGGGCGGCAGACGCGTGATCCGACCAACGCGCTCGGATTGCTGTCCCGAATCCGCACCCCGCTCTCCTTGTGACTGTCTTATCGATTTCCCCCACTGCGACACGCCATGTCGCCGAGGATTTCGCTCGCCCGCCACGGGCCGCAGGCGTCCCCGAAAGGCCGCGCTGCGGAAACAGAAAAAAAATGCGACAGCCTGTCCTCCCTCTTCCCCACCCCGCCGGGGCCCGCGGATTTATTTTTAGAGGGGGGCTCACGGCGGCACGCGGAGGCCATTCTTAGCAGGCGAACCTCGTCGGAAATCAAGGCCCTTCGTTTTTAGCGGTACCGGAACCTGGAGTCGCCGTCACCTGTGCTTCGGTTCCTCACGGGCGCAGCGGCGAGAAGCCGCAGGTGCGGCACCAACACTGATGCCCTCTGACAGGCTACGACAGCAGCTGCCCGCTCCTCGCCCAACCAACCTCCGCCGTTGGCGTGACCGACGCGGAGACAAACAAATAGGTGACCGTGAAGATCAAACAAGTCGTCCCGAGTGTCATTCTGAGCCCTATGGCTTCGAAATAATTGGCGTGGGGGAAGGAAAGTTTACAACAGAAGAAGAACAAGCAAAGCAGAGCTGAGCACGGAATGAAAATTTTTCTTACGTTGATGCCCTGCGGACTGTACATCTGGCTCGCTGCGAGTCCGTCACTGTATCCTCCTGTCTGACTGATAACATGGCGAAGAGTATCCACCTGAAACAACAGGAAACACAAGCAATGCAAAGCAGAGTTAGAAAAAACAGCCCCGAATCTTCAAGACTCTGACAGAGGGAGAGGTCAGTGCGATTGCAAGAGGTCACGCCACTCAAGGAAGGTCACTCGCTCAAAAGCCAGCAAAGAAAACAACACAGCATCTATCAGAGAAATAACCATCAAAAACCCTGCCTGCAACTTTATCAGCCAGAGAAAATATTAACCCTTAAAGCGCTAAATGCAGCTATTGTTGCTCAATGATTTAAGATATCAAAATTCTGTAGGGAGCTCTTTTAAACAAGTTGCCACATGATGGGTTTTCAACAGCGCAAGATACTTAAATTGGTATTTTTTTTTAAATTTACTTCAGCGCTCTAAGGGTTAATAAAAGCACACAGAATACTGTGTATGCATGCGATACAACCCATTTATATGCGCATGTAAACACACACAGCCATTTTTCACATGTCACTGTTGGGGCGCAGAAATTATTCAAAATCGCAGCGCAACAGATTACAAGCAGTGGCCATACATCACGATTCTCTGACCACAGGAGGCACAGAAGGGAGACCCCTGTAGGCGAACACGACTTCGTAACCTTGTACAGCACAAGGACACGAGGTTCGCCAACGAATCAACCCAGCAGACCTTTCTCATGGGTCCAAAGACACATCCGAAGCAGCATGTGCCACAAATGCCCAAAGCATTCGAGCCGATAATTCATGAGAGAAGACAACCGCCCTCGCTAAGGGGGTTGAAACTCAAGCGAAATTCGTTGAGGAACAACGTGGAACACAACCTACTCTAGCGTTTGGGGCAAGGTCGCCGGGCCAAATTACCCCCTCAGCAAGACGGACACCTCATCACGCTGAAGTCACACTGGCAGAGAGGTGTCGCGTCGCTTCCAAAAAAATGTCGGCGGTTATTTTTTCCTTAACGCAGGTGACAATGGCCTCAAAACTATGCAGGAATAGGAACGGCTTCTGGGGACATCTGTGCTGTGAGTTAATGGTCACTAATAGCACACAGCGGTTTGATCCACACTCTCAAATCGCCTTATTCTTTCAAACTGGCCCCCAGCAACACAAGTGTCAGCATTCATTACAAAGTCCAGTCCCACGACTACCATTCTCCCAATGACTCATGGCGCAGACCGCAAATTAAATTCCAACAAAATCTATCTGCGCGATGGTGGTAATTTAGTTGTACCTTCTTAGAAGGCAGCCCTTGAACGTTCTCGCAAATGATGTTCAAGCGATGCTGCTTGGTTCCTATGATGGACACACATTTGGGATGGACGTAGAGAAATGGATAACCCCTTAGACTGTAACTTTTTCCCTGAAGTTTTCGCTTAAGAAGATTCAACATTAAAAAAACATTTTTTTCCTGTTGTAGGACAGCGTCACACACATGTTCTGTATCTGCTGGCTGCAGCGCTTCACTGAAGCTGCATCACACTTATACTGAGAGAAATATTCAAACCCAGGATGCCATGTTTTTGTGGCCACAGCATTACATCAAATGGAAAATATCTAGATCTTGTTCATCACTTTACACGCATTTCCAGGTTATTCAGCAGGACAAATTCAGGAAAGTTGGAAACCTTGGAATCTCCACTAGAATTTATCCTAGAACTGAAGCTCCACAGGTTTGAGCAGAGGAGCCGCATTTGACGAACCCGTACACGGGTCCGTAGGTTTTATGGAGTTAAGGACTGAGACACACAGGTGTTCCGGGCCGGGGTTTGGTCGTAGCCCCTGCTCAGTAGCGCTCCCTACCTGTGACTGCACGTTGGCTCCGACCTGAGCCCCCTGGTAGGAGTCGCCATTGAGAGACTGCACACTCATGAACAAGTCCCCGGAGTTTGACATGTTAAAAGAGCCAGCAGACCCTGGAAGGAGAGAGTGGGCAGCAGCGTCAGAGAGGGAAGGAGAAGAAGACGTCCAGCAGTGACGACATGCAGGAGCGAGAAGTTAGTCCCCGTGTGTGTGCGTGTGTGTGTGCGCGCGCGACAGGACAGCGACCAGGGCAAACAGGACAGAGGTGGCAGACAGAGATAGGGCGATGGGGGATGGGAGAAACCAGTGGATACCAGCTCTAAGAGCTTCTTCATCTCCATGGAGACTCATCCCGGTAACTAGCCCTGTTCCTGGAGATCTACAATCCCGTGGGTCGTCACTACAAACCAAAGGAGGCACAATTCATTCAACAGCGGGATATTTCTATTGAGGTGCTAACTAGTGTAGTCAGTTGTGCTGATTAGGGCTGGAGGGAATATCTACAGGATGGTAGATCTTCAGGAACAGGGTTGGGCAGCCCTGCTGTAGCTGTTGGATGATGTGAGCTTTGTTAGGGTTGGAGTGAAAACCTACAGGATGGTAGATCTCCAGGAACAGGGTTAGTTACCATGGATATAGATTATCTATCTCACGGCAAAGGAATTTACCACCAAATTTCTGATTCCGGAAGTTGTGTGGCAATAGAACAGTAGAGTTCAATCAGTTGTGTGTCTGATTTAATGTGTCAAATTAGCAAGTTGTGCGCATATGTATATACATATAGTATTAATTCTTCCACGAGACAGTGATTTAAGATCATTTGCTGGCGTTCGACCTCTCAGAAGTAGCACTATTCAGTTCCAGATGCAGTTGTGTGGCGAGGGCTGATGTAGTCTCATGTAATGAAGGAAAAATCCTGCAGTTTTTATGGCTGTGTTCTGCAGCAACTTCGTGGCAGTAACTGAAAACACACAGTTTAGATGGCTCGAAGGCCTCTAAAAGGATTGATTTTTGCAACCAGCAATGGGTCCAAAAAGGAAGTCCTAATCCAATAGGAAGAATTAAAGAATCCTCTTTGTGCTTTAATGGTCCAAAAAAAAACCCCAGATGTTAAAAGGACCTCTGGTAAACTTAATTTAAAAAACAACGAATCCGTAATCAAATACAGCTCATGACCCAATGACAAAGGACCCTGCCGCCTTGTCATCGACTTAATGGCATGCAGGAGACCTAGCAGACGATGGTAAAAAGGATGTACGCGCATTTCCTAGCAGACGGGTCGAACGCAAAGCGCATTACCGAGATGACCACTCGTGTGCAACTCAATACAGGAAGAGAGATGAGTGGAAACCATGTTAGAAATGGCGAGATTAGTCAGCAAAGGGAAGAGCTTTTATTAGTTCACAGCAGAAGAGCGAGAAACTCACTACTCGGAATGGGGCCCAGGTCAGCTAATCTTCGAGCCAAATATAATTACGATGATTGTTCCATCACAAAAAATAAAATTTGTTTTCGTCGATTGTAATAAAGTGACGTCTATGCCTACAGTATGTCTCTTTCCCTCAGACCTTGAAACACACTTTTCTACACCCCGTTGGCTGAGCATGACTGAGTTGACTACATTACTGTCCAAATAGGACACGACAGCATTTCTCCTTACTCGGCTTTTAATGCTTCGACAATCTATTCCTGAAAATAGTTTTTCCACTCATAGAACGATTTCAGCAACTGACTAGCAAAATATAAAATGGCAGACTAGTCAACAAATGACAATTTTAATACCTTGACAATCGGGCCACATCACCATTTCACAGCGCGTGGTGATGTATGCCAGTGCGTGGAGGGGTTGGCTGTAATTTCTGCTATTGTCAATTTGTAATTTGTTCCAAATGTCATTAATCCACTTCATGATTTATAAAATTGTTCTTAAAAAAGTCCATAGACCTGCAGCTCAGAAGTATGCCAGCACAAGATAAACATGCACTCAGCACACAATTTAGCTAAATTTTATTGCCATATTTTTTCTTCAGAAAGGTAACCCCTTTGGGAAAAAGAGGTAACTTCCTCAAAATGCCACACTGTTTTCTAGGGAGCCCCAAAAATAGAACTGCACGTTGACATTTCTTATATTTAACTTTCCTCCACTGAGGAAATTCACAAACCATGCACCCGTCTGACTGAGACCACACACACACACACACACACGTGCGCACACTACAGCCCAGGTCGCCATGGCAGCAGACTTATCGCGAAGCTCACCTGCCGAGTTCGGGGTCGAGGGAGAGTTGGCCTGGCTGCCGTGGGCGGAAACGTTGGCCGCGTTGACGGCGGTTTTGGCAGCGTACATGTTGGCTTCCTCCTGAAACTTGCCGATGTTTTTCTTGTATCGGATTCTTTTGTTTCCAAACCAGTTTGACACCTGCAGATATGAAAAAAGTGTAAAACAAATGAGTCGCCTACATTGGGAGCTCCGATCACCTTCAGAGGCCGAGACCTTCAACACGATGAATCTGAATATTAGCCCTTAGCGCTAAATGCAGCTGCTGTTGCCCAATGATGTAAGATATCAAAATCAAAGCTGTTGAAAACCTATCATGTGGCGACTTCTTTAAAAGAGCTCCCGCTGGGGGAGCTCTTTTAAAGAAGCCGCCACATGATAGGTTTCCAACAGCACAAGATAATTAAATTCATATTTTTTAAAAATTCATTTCAGTGCTTTAAGGGTTTAAGCTTTTTACTCGTTGCTTTTCACAGCAAAAGCCATAAAGCCTCTGTACTGCATGTGCCAGCATTATTTATTTATGAATATTTGAAAAGATAACGGATGAAAATACTAGGCTTCAGGAAGGCAATGACTTATCAGCGTAAGCCAAAAGCTACATGTAATGTGCTAACAGTGCGTTCTCCTGATGCGCCGGGCCTTGGGTCAGAACCACTGGACACTGCAGGGAATGGTACCAGTGACAGAGCCTGAGGTCTTCTATAATCGGACCTGAGGTGATCATCGTCGACACTGGGACAACTCATAAATGACCAGGGGAAAGGCCTCTAAATGTATTATGCATTAAAAAAGAAACACACACCATTGAAAATGCAACAGCTTTGTAAACAACTTCATTCTTAATTCACTTTTATTGAATATGATTTCAGGCTAAATATGCATCTGTGAGCATAATTAGGCCTGGCTTCCGTCTAACTTCCTTCTTTAGACAGCACTAGAACCAACCATATTAAAATTTTGGGGGTATTTTCCAAATGCACCTTGGCTTTTTTTTTAATGCAGAGATGAAAAATGGACGAACACCACAGGAGCTAAGACAGGTGAGCGATGTTTCGCAAATTACATGTTACGCAGTCAGGCTCTGACACCTACGGACCAAAAAAGAAGTCTTTTCCCGACAAAAACACTACGATTGACCAAACTGACAGTTGATAACCGAGCCGTTGCAACACAGATCCTCTCATTTTGGCAGGACTCAAGCCAGATTCAAGTCCGCTGACATATCAATCACTCCACCTTTTAACTGGCAACCACAAAACAGCCAATTATGTGATTCTGAGGGTCACTGGGGAGGTCAAACCACCTGTACAGGACAGACAGGGTACTTCCTGTTTGAGGTGTCGCAGAGATGAGTGCGTTTCCTGTTTTGGGAGGACTGTACCTGTGACACTGTGATGCTACACTTCTTGGCCAGTTCCTCCTTGGCTTCCTCGCTGGGATACGGGTTGCTGAGGTGCGAGTAGAAGTATTCGTTCAGGATTTCTGTCGCCTGCTTGTTAAAGTTTCGTCTTTTTCGTCTGGGCAGACAAATGAAGGGGGACAAAGATGTTGTGGGTTATGAGGGCCAGTTAGATTGAAAACACTTTAGCAAACTGTTTCTGTTTAAAACACTTTCTCAAACTTTATCGATTCAAAACACTTTCAAAAACTGCAAGGGTTCAAAATACTTTCACAAACTACCAATTCAAAACATTCTCACAAACCAGATCAGTCCAAAACACTCTCACAAACCACATGGGTACGAAACATTTTCACAAACCGTATCAGTTCAAAATACTTACCAGAACCGTTCTGGTTTAAAACACTTTCACAAACAGCATTGTTTCCAAAACACTTTAACAAACTATCTCCTCAAAATACTTTCACCAACTGTATCGTTTCAAAACACTTACACAAACTGTATCGGTTCAAAATGAAAAAGTGCGGGACAAACAGCACATTCTCTCTCACAGGAGGATTAAAAAGCCTTTATACAGTTTGAAAAATTATGTCATGGTGCCAAAGTCCTTTACTGTCGCCAACATCTGATAAATAATAATGGCAACCAATGTCAGGTGTCCAAAAATGCCCTTAATTCTTGCATCACACTTTTTGCTCACCTTTTAAATATACAGTATATTTTTTTAGGGAACCACCTAATTTCTAGCTGCCAGACCTCATCCTCCATCCTCATTATGCAGAACATTTTTTTTAAAACTCGAAACAGCAGCGCTAACGCAGAAACCCAAACTCCTGCCGAGACCCATCGTCCTCTAACAGGCGTACAGCAGTTAAGAACACGTGTCGCTGCAGATGGGATCCGTACATGAAGCGGTGGGCTAACGCACAGCGTCTCAGATTATAAGCAGATCAGCTCAGTTCTGGGGTATTTCCGTCCCGAGCAGCAGAAATCAGGCCTCAGAAATGTAAATGTGCACAGCATGATCCCGCCGGTCCAGGGAATTAATGACTACTGAGAAACCCCCGCCCCAACATCTCAAAAACAACCTGCAAATCCAGAAATTATCCTCCCCAATCGCAGGAGCTGCGTACAGAGCGGGAAATGATCAGACTCTCCGGTTGGGTGCGTAGCACCACACATTTTTACATCAGTGTTGAAGACAAGACAATGGCTTACTGAGAGTCTGAAAAGCAGTGTGTGCAGCATTGGCGTGCGAGTTGAGAAATGTTTGCCGTCAATTAAAATGGAACCACATATCTGTGAGGTTTATTAGTGAGGTAAAGGCAATAAGGACTCGCCAAAATATAAGATGTTGTTCCATAGTTTACTATGACTGGACAATGCCATGTTAAAAACTGTCAGTGCGCCAAGCAGGCTTCATATGCGCTTAAGTTATACCTCAAAGATTCTTCAGTATAAAATGATATACCTCAAAAACACATCCACACGCCATTTTTTTAACAGGGGTATAAAATGCCTAATGAGTAACACAAACATGCGCCGATTACAGAACGTCACATTCTCCCATATTCCCAATGAGCAGGTGCACTTATTAAATATTTCACCAAATTTGAGTAAATTTCCCTGCCCTCATTTAAACATGGTTCTACGGCCCAGAATCCACCACAAGCCGTCTCAAATTCTGCATTTTCAAAACACGCACTGTTTACACGAATACTGACAAAAACTGCTCACGGTGACGCACAATCAATCTTGCCAAAGAGCAGACAATATCTACAGATTAGCCTAGCATTTGATGCCTGGATTCGTGCATGCGAGCAATTAAGCATGCACTTCAAAGAATGAGCAACAATAACATGATTTGCCAATGTAATTTGCTCCGATCCATAAAGACAGCGATTTCCTGCCAGGGTTCAGCCCTCCTGGCAACTAACAAACAAGAACGAGAAGTATGTGCAGAAAACAAAGCATTTTTACATTTCCCAGAGTTCCTGGCTGCAGTCTGAACATCTCCCACACAGTGGTGCACACGAGAGAACCTTCCGGAGAGATCAGATGGAAATGGCAGGGATTCTCTACAAAGCCTTTAGAGACAGCAGAGACACCAGGAGTCTATAATAGTGAAGGTGCAGCTCTCGCATTACTCAGAATCACAATGGGGCAAAGACGTGCACTCTTTTTGGCACACACACTTGTACACACACATCCATGCACATGCACAAACATGCACACACTAACAAACATACATTTGCACACACGTACACACACACACACACATCCTTGTACTTAGATCTTTGTGAGGACATTACATTGACTTCCATTCATTCTTTGTGTGTCTCTACAGTCTTTCCCTAATTTTAACAATAACCAATGCACGCCCAACCCAAACCCTTACCCTAACCTTACCCTATCCCTAATTTTAACCTTAACCCAAACCCTTACCCTAACCTTAACCTATCCCTAATTCTAACCTTACCCCAAATCCTTACCCTAACCTTAACCTATCCCTAATTCTAACCTTACCCCAAACCCTTACCCTAACCTTAACCTATCCCTAATTCTAACCTTACCCCAAACCTTAACTAATAACTCGCAATTTGCCTTTGTAATTTCCCCATAGGAACAAAGTAGGAAAAAAACATTTTCTGGTTCTCACTTTGTAACATGTACAAAATCACAAATACACATACAAACACACTCTCACACATACTCACATTCATGCACTCGCTCTCTAACTCATACAAACAATGACACTCATAAACATTCACACACACACACTCACTCACAAACACACAAACCCTCTCACACGGACAAACACAAACAGGACTTGCACACAAACACACACACACTCACTGACCTGGCATCGAGGAATCTGGAGCGCAGGATCATGACGGCTTCGCACGTGCTCTGTTTGAGCTGCATCTGGATGGAGCTGAACTTGCGATGGATGATGCCGACCATGCGCTCGATCTCTTTGGGCGAGATGGGTCGAGTTCGGCTTTGTTCGCGCAGCAGGTTCATCACGTGAGTCGTGAACTCGTTACACGCCTGAAGGGCGAAGAATGACGCGCAGGTGAACATTTAATTCGCTCAATTCCAAAAAACATCCACAGAAACTCTTCACAACACGATCATCTGCATTCACAGTGGCAATAAAAGTAATTCCGGACATGGCAAGAGCTAGCCTGACCTCAGATTCCATGTAAAGCACATCTAGCTAATTTTATCCAGGATAACACAGGATTCATCAACCCTTAGAGCGCTATAGGCAACTCTAAGGTATAGACTCTATCTTAGGTATAAACTCTAAGATATAAAAATCAGATGCTGTTGAAAACCTATCATGTGGCAACTTGTTTATAAGAGCTCCCGCAGGGGAGCCCTTTCAAACAAGTTGCCACATGATAGATTTTCAACAGCCCAGGATAATTACGTTTTTAATTCCTTGAAAATGTATTCAGCGCTTCAAGGGTCAAAAAAATTTACAAAATTATGCAGAAATACAAACTTCAACCAGCCTGTGAGTGTAAATATTGCATAGAGCTGAAGGAGAAACTGAACACCAGAGTTTGATGCAAATCTTTTATTGATAGCAGACGACGAGCGGAATAATCGAAGGCCGAACAGGGCGCGTAGACGCGAGATGAATGTGGATTGTAACCTGGTTCTGTTTGGGTCGCACGTCATTTCCAGGTGAGTACACCTCGCGCTGGGGAGACGGCGCTGATTCCCTGCTCGACTTTGGAGAGCGACTGCTTTACATGAGGAAAATGCGTCGGATGAAAGTGGCGTTCCGCGAAAGACAGACAGAAATGACAGGTTCTCGCTGCCGACAAGGACTCCTGTTCACGTTCAGCGGTTTGAGACGAGAACCTTCCGGAATGCGGTACTCCTATCGCTCTCTCTCTTTCCCTCTCTCTCCCTCTCTCCTGCTTTTACATTTCTCCCTCCCTTCTCTTCTGCACCTCCACACTATCGTTCCCCATCTTATCTTAAGATGGGTCACATGATGATGTCAGTCTTCTCGCTGTGGATAAATATCCGTTCAGTGAGTGACTCTCTGTTACGGTCTGACCCGGGATACGCCCATCAAACCGAGATCACAGCTCACCCAATGATGGCAGCCCAATTAGCATAATGGCAGAACACAAACATGGAAAAACACATCTACACACAGCACAGGTGCTCTCGCACTGCACAAACACACAGACCAGCTAACAGGTGTGTATCCATAGACCCATATGGAAGGGCTGGTGGCAAAACCTCCAACAATTCAAACAATGCTACCCAGCCGGCACACAAGCTAAACATGAAGTAAGTATCCCAGAGATGCACCAAGTCCACTATGACAAGTTTCTGAAGAGGAAAGTATCAGAACGATGCGCTTATTCCAATATTCAAAAATAGCCGCACACCCTTAGACCCACTTGCAAAAACATTAAAAATTAAAGTCAGTGTCTTGTATAAATGAGTAAAAATAATAACTGTGCCGTAACTTGCAATTGTGCTTGCTTGCGCACACACACATACACACACACACACACACACACCCACACTAACAGCGATAGTAAAAGGGTTCCTAGGACGACTTGCACTTCAGGATAAACAGACCTATCATTCTTCAGACTATCACTGTTCCCTTTTGTGATATTCATCACTCCGCGTCCTTTAATAACATCATATACAACCCATACATCGGCAACATTTTTATTAAAAACTGTAATTATGACCGTTTCAGAAGAGAATGAGTAATCTGTCGAGTAGCCTCAGATACGCGGTCCGCGGATACTCAACGGAAGAAAGCAAACATGACTAATAACAGTCTAATGCAGGCAACATCCCACCCGCAGGTCCATTTGCGCCTCCTCCTTCAGCGAGAGGAAAAAACAAAGCTACGAGGCGCTCGAATAAGAGGCAGGGGCTTGATAATCTGACAGTCCTCCGGCAGATAAGACGTATTAATAACAGATAACGCAAAACAGACCGGGAGAGGTGAAACCGCACATCCAATCTAATACACACTGCGGAGATAATCTCAGTAAAGGCCTCGGTGGCCATTCGAAAGGGATGTTTACATTTGAGAAGCTTCCGGAAGCAGGCAAAGCTAAGAATAAAGCAGGCGAACACAGTCGCCTGAGCTGAGGAGGGTTATGCGAGACGTCTTCCACTCCACACGAGCACCACACCTAACGCTTTACAGTACGGTCCACATGAACTGGAATCAACTAATGTTGTTAAATGATTTAAATACGAGCGACTGAAGAATTAACATCCAAATCATTCACTCATGTTAGCAACTGCACCAGATAATGCCAATTAGCACAGGAATGAAAAACAGCTTTAATTTATAATGATTAAATGCCCTTAGGAAACTTAGGATGATATATTCTGTTCATCCTATAGATCGCAATTGTACATATAATCAACACTGAATACAATAATTACGTAATGTATTAATAAGTTTTAACTGCATTAGTTAAAGCCAGATCTATTTTAAATTATTACAATGTTATTTTTACTATGTTGACAGAACTCTTTTTGAAAAATGCCCTGGGAGAAGTGCCAGAGAGAATTTTTGCAAGCAGGGGGCGCTAGAGAGAAACATGGGTTTCCCCAACAGTAGTTTTGGGGTTAAGGGTCTGACTCAAGGGCAGAGTTCTCCCAAAACTCATCTCTACAGATCATGTCAGAATCCCAAGTCCCCACTTGTGGCTCAAACCAGGAACTTTACAGTCACCTGTCAAGCAGCCAATCACAAGGCCACCCTGCCGCCCCTGGTCTCAGGCCTAGCATTTCGTCTAACACAATGGGTGCATCTCAAAGCATAGGCTACATCCATTGAAGGCTGCATTTTTAGGGGTCGTCACTTACTTCCATCCACCAAACTGACATGACACCGTTTCATCCCCCTTAAACGGCTTTAGTTGAAGCGAGTCGTCACTGGTTTCCCTAACCTTAACCTGAACTCAAACCCCTAACCCTAAACCTACCCCTAAACCTAACCTTAAATTTAACTTGTCCCTCACCCTTAATGTCAGTTTGGTGGATGGAATTAAGGGACGACCCCAAAAAATGCAGCCTTTGAAGCATGCAGCCTGCGCCTTGAGATGCACCCAGTAAGTCAATAATAACAGTGCTCACAGTTCCGGCTCCGCTCCCCCTGCCTGTGGGCTTAAAATCCAGCGACACATCAGTTCCGGAAACATCCTGTGACTTCAGCACAGCAGCTGTCCAATCAGGACGCGGCTTACAGATCTAAGCCCAAAGTGAGAGAAGATTTGTAATGCATACACCAAACCTGATGTATGAAATAAGCTAAACATGCCTGAATCTGTACAAAAGGAATTTACTGCATTTTCCCTGATGGATATAATAAGGAATGTGCACTCGAATCTGTGCGAGGGAGGATTTTCTCCTTTTGCACTCGATGCATAAAGAAGAGATATAAAGCTAAAGCTGCTTCATTGTTTATGAATATTTCATATCACGCTTCTATGGGCCACTGGCTGCAAACTAAACTGTCATTTTTCCGTTAGAAACACCACGTGCATCTCAGGCTCGTCTGAATCCCATTATAAAATAGATTTCGCTTCACTGTTTACGTATGAATATTTCCCGCCATGCTCCTGCGGAGTCGTGGCCAGGCTGCAAACTAAAAACTTTTCCACCGAACAGTCACCAACACCAGCTGCTTCTCTCGTCCTTCGGAATCGGATTATCAGAGACGCTGCTCGTCCTTGAATCCGAAAGAGGATTTTTCATCATTTATGAATACGGCGTGTTGAGCACTGGAGCATCTTACTGCAAACTAAATTTCCCCTCTGCTGCAAGCATTAGGTCTGTCTGCTCTGCCCTACAAAGCCTAGGGGCAGCGACTGCATATTTGGCCAAATGAGAGCAGTTTCTTTGGGCCTGAAAGTATTAAGGTTAGGATTTATTTGGACAGAAATTAGACCATGGCCAGTCAGTTAACCATAATCTATCATAGATGTGCTCATTTGTTGGGACAGCAAACAAACTCCGGAGCAATTTTTTACTGTTGAAATTATTTTGTCGTTACTGCATTTAGCCTTTGTAGGACAGCGTAGCCTGTGTGAGTCGCAGGCCCTGATTGCAAACTAAACTTTCCCCGAACTTCTGCAGCAGGCCTGCGGTCTGGGGGAGCAGCTGTCAGCCGTGATGAAGGAGACGCAGCACAGGAGATGTGCTGGACAGGAGGGGGGGGGGAGCACATCTGCACATCTCCATGACGCAACGCCGTGTAACCGAGCCGAGCCGAGGCGGGGCGGGGGGCTCACCTGCTCGTACTTCTCCAGTTCGGTGTGGTAGATCTGCCGGATCTGGGACAGCTTGGCGCGGTAGTCCGAGTGCTCCGCCGAGTTGTCAGACCCCGCCCCTCCCGCCGCCGCTGCCGCCGCCGCCGCCGCCGCAGACCCGCCCCCTTTCTCCGGCCCGGACACGCCCTCCGCCAGCAGCATGTTGTCCAATCGCATCAGCTGAGCGTCAGGTGGCTCCTCCTCCTGGGCACCACGGATACTCAGAACTGCAACACAAAAAAGGGTCAAAGGTCACCGACGCGTCGTGTGCGATTCCAGGCCGTCAGCAGCGTCGCCTTGTTTTGCAGTCACTCGAGACACCAGCATTTCCTGCAAGCTTCATCATTCAAAAGCAGCGATAAAGAAACTCTTAAATATACAGGAATAAAAGCTAGGAGTGTCACAGGGGAAAGAGATCTGTGGACAGGTACCAACAGATACAGGTACCAACAGATACAGCGCAAAGCTGAGTTTACAGTTATGGGCAGGGGTCTGTAGGCTGCTATGCATCAAATTACACCACATTACTGGCATTTCACAGATGCAAAATGCGTATATCTAGGCAGAAAAGTACCGTAAACCCCAGAGACAAGTGACAGTCCAGAAGCCAGCAGTGTCCACAGAGACTCGACCTGTACAGGATCCCATACAGATAATACAACCATTAAACTATTACCAAAAACACAACAACAGCTACAATCTACTGTCAATACAACTGCAATGATTAGAAGTGCACAGTCACAGGGGCAGATAGACACTGAGGGCGTGAGACACACACACACACACACACACACACACGCACGCACTTTCGAAGCTCATTTCAGGGTTATAAAAACCCCCACATATCCCATATTCGGCAAGGTAAAGCAATAAATCCCTAATTTCCAGCACCATAAATTATATGATGCGAAATATAACTTCAACGATGTGTATAACTATTTTATCACGACACAAATTTGAGCCACATTTTCTCATAATAAATTGCACATTCCCTGAATTATGAACACAAATTATAAAGAAAAAGCAACCTTGATCACAAAATGTTCATCATGCCAGAAATCAAAGACCAGCAAAAAATCACTCAACCGATTTCTGTAAAACATTTAATCTGAGATGCATGAATGCCTTGTAACCACATCAGATATGACTGAGTCAAAGAGAATCAGCTGCTTTTGAAAGACCCTTATAAAAAATGGGCAGCACCATTTATTAAAAAAAAAAAAAAAAAACTGGACAGTACTTGCTAATTATTAGCATTTTCAATTCAGACTAATATAAAGAAGAGAGATGGCACTGATGCGGCAAGCTATGCTACGTAGCTGAGCAGTAGAAATGCTCAGCTAATGCTCGCTAATGTAAACCCTCTGATCCAGGCCGCACAGCTGTTAGCACATCCCGCGAGACCCTGTCCCTGCAGCTACAGACCTCCGCTGGGGCTGCACGTGACCCACACCCTCCCCTCAGTGATGAGCTGGGCTCTGAGGCGAGCACCGTCCTGCGGAGTCACACCCACACAGACGCGAAGGTGTGACTGAATCCCCAACACCTGCGTCATCCAGGCCTCAAAACCACCCTTTCAGCTCCTTCATACTGACTGGCCGTTTCCAGGAGAAAACGCCAGGCATCAAGATGCTGTTATTCTTCTACTGACCAGATTCTCGTCACACCGGTCGCCGAAGCGTTCGAGGCAAGGTCACAGTCCACTGGTAGGGCTCACCCATTTATGCCCACGCCGCCCCCCCCAGCATCCACAGCAGGATGTTGGGCTTCATTACTTCGCACCAGTTCATATTAGGCTTAAGGAACAGAGCTAAATTTCCTGCAGTGAAGGCAGAAAATAATGCGCAATTCACTGATCCCGCCACTAGGGGTCTCCCTTATTGTTCGCCACAGGAATAAGGACAGCATTTTCCAGCAGTGAGGTGATGCACCAGGTACTCATCCCCCAGCCCATTCCCTGCGACGGCTAACAAAAGAAAAACACACACTCGCTCTTCATGCCACCGGAATCACAGTCTAGTTTATATACCCCCCTCAAGTCGCTGGACATTAGAGTGCCACAGCAATGCACCACTAATCTCCCACATTCAGTATTCACAACAAACAACACGGATAAAACCAAATTAACTCCGGAGAATCAAGCCGCCATTTCAGTAATAACAACATTCTGTCCACGATGGATGTCAGAATCTGATCAATGTGACTGAGAGGGCTGCGTCATCAATACATGGATCGTTGGGGGGGCTATTATTTTTTGGGGGGCGGGGTCAGCGTGGAGGTTCGTGGCCCCCCGTCACCCCCCATTTATGGGCGGGGGGGGGCAGGAATGCGAATGTCAGGATTGTTGGAGAGCGGGGAGCAGAGATCGAGCGGCAGGTCAGGAGTTCAGGTCGGGGGGGGCCAGCACACGGAGATTGAGCGGGGGGGGGCAGCCCGATTTCTCCCGGGACCTCAGGACCGTACAAACATCCTGTTTCATTAGTGTGTGTCCTTCAACCAGCTGACGTGTGGGGGCAAAGAAAAATAAGGGCCCAACCCCCCCACAACCCCCTCCAACAACCTTCCACCGGCCACATGTTTCTACTTTACCGCCATCCCAGCCTCATCCATCTCCACCCGCCGCGGCAGCCATCGTCCCCAATGTTCCACTCTTCCCTATCCCCCCGAACTTCCCGCGCAGCAAAACCGCCGTGATTTACGCAGAACCCGCCCGGATCCCGGGGAACCTTCGGAACACGGTATGAAACAACCCCCCCCCACCAGCTCCCCAGCTCCTGTTCCCCACAGTAACGACCTCATAAATACCAGGCTCAATGGAGTGCAAAAAACAAGACCACAGTTCAAAACATAAAATTAACCGTAAAATGGCGGCTCGCCATTCTATCATCTCTAACTTTTTCGCGAGGTGGCTTTCGCCCCAGGTTTTCGCCCCTCGACAGAAAACGCACAGCCCACGGAGAAGCTAGCACTTTCATATCGCCGTTCTGTCCCTTTTTGTTTTTGTATCAACTGTGGAACTACCCTTTGTACAATTAGGTAAAAAAAACACAACTCGGATACACCTAACCGAATCTTATTAAATTCAAATAAAAATTTAAAAAACACAATTTTTTTACACAATTTTCTTCGGTGTAAATATTTAGTGTGTTGGCTTGTGCGCACGCGTCAGTTTCGGAGTGTTTTCAGGATGGGTACATTCCCGTATTCCTCAGTGGCACTGATGCTACCCCAAGGCCCATCCCTCTCCCAAAATCTCCCAAATCTGTCTCATGCAGAGGCACATGGGAACAGGCAGATTCCCTCAGTTTTTGTCAAAGTTCAATTCATGTGCTGCCAGGCCCAACTCCGACATTCCATGTTTATCTTACTCCAGCTAAGTGCCGTCACCATCACTCTTTTGAAGAAAATCTGCTTGGCAAGAACGGTAATCCATTACGATCCATTCCGTATAAAAGCCTTTAGAGAGAGCTAGTAAAAGAGGACGAAGATATAAATAAATAAACGAAATGTACGGCTCTTCTGTGGGCGGATGGACGGCAGACACCATCGGCAGCGTTCGGCTCTGACAGATTCCATTACACATGATTTCGTATCACGACATAAAATGGCGTAAAAATGAGTGAGGTCATGAAGGATGTTCAGATCATCTGTCAGCCGCTACATAACGACAAAAAACAGCATCGCGAGCGAAGGTTCCCATGCACCTTTCTCAAAGTATTTTATTCAATAAAGAACAGGCTGTTAGCAAGAAGAGATATAAGTTGGGGCCTGTACTTCTGGGCAAGTGAGGACAGCTCATTGTTCATGGGGAATAGAGTAGACAGGTATTTATTAATGGAGAATAACAAAGGCAGTTCTTGATTATTGGAGAATAAAGCAGAAAATTCTATTTTCACAATGAACAGAGAGAACGTTCTATATTCATGGCGAATAGAAAGGACAGTTCTTTGATCATGGAGAAAAGAGTAGACAGGTCTGGAGTATAGAGAGGGCAGTTCTTTATTCAAGGGGAATAGAGAGGACAGTTTGGTATTACTTGGGAATAGAGGACAATTCTTTATTCATGGGGAATGGAGAGGATAGTTATTTATTCATAGTGAATAGAGAGGAAAGTTCTTCAGTAATGCAGAATAGAGAAAACAGTTCTTTATTGATGTGGATTAGAGAGGACAGTTCTTTATTAATGTGGAATAGAGAGGACAGTTCTTTATTAATGCGGAATAGAGAAGACAGTTCTTATTGATGTGGATTAGAGAGGACAGTTCTTTATTAATGCAGCATAGAGAGGAGTTCTTTATTCAAGGGGAACGGAGAGGATAGTTATTTATTCATAGTGAATAGAGAGGACAGTTCTTTATTAATGCGGAATAGTGAGGACAGTTCTTCATTAATGCAGAATAGAGAGGACAGTTCTTTATTGATGCGGATTAGAGAGGACAGTTCTTTATTAATGCAGAAGAGAGAGGAGTTCTTTATTCATGGGGAACGGAGAGGATAGTTATTTATTCAAAGTGAATAGAGAGGACAGTTCTTTATTAATGTGGAATAGAGAGGACAGTTCGTTATTAATGCGGAACAGAGAAGACAGTTCTTTATTAATGTGGAATAGAGAGGACAGTTATTTCTTAATGCAGAACAGACAGGACAGTTCTTTATTGATGTGGAATACAGAGGACAGTTCTTTGATGATGCGGAATAGTGAGGACAGTTCTTCATTAATGCAGAATAGAGAGGACAGTTCTTTATTGATGCAGAATACAGAAGACAGTTCTTTATTAATGCAGAATAGAGAGGATAGTTCTTTATTAAAGCGGAATAGAGAGGACAGTTCTTTATTAATGTGGAATAGTATTGACAGTTCTTCATTAATGCGGAATAGAGAGGACAGTTCTTTATTAATGCGGAATAGTGAGGACAGTTTTTTATTAATGCGGAATAGTGAGGACAGTTCTTTAATGATGCAGAATAGAGAGGACAGCGCTTCATAAATGCAGAATAGAGAGGACAGTTCTTTATTAATGCGGAATAGAGATGACAGTTTTTTATTGATGCGTAATAGAGAGGACAGTCCTTTATTGATGCGGAATAGAGAGGACAGTTCTTTAATGATGCAGAATAGAGAGGACAGTTCGTTATTAATGTGGAATAGAAGGACAGCTCTCTATTGATGCGGAATAGAGATGACAGTTCTTTATTGATGCGTAATAGAGAGGACAGTTCTTTATTGATGCGGAATAAAGGACAGTTCTTTATTAATGCGGAATAGAGAGGACAGTTCTTTAATGATGCAGAATAGAGAGGACAGTTCTTTAATGATGCGGAATAGAGAGGACGGTTCTGTATTAATATAGAATAGTGAGGACAGTTCTTCATTAATGTGGAATGGAGAGGACAGTTCTTTATTAATGCGGAATAGTGAGGACAGTCTTTTATTGATGCGGAATAGTGAGGACAGTTCTTCATTAATGTGGAATGGAGAGGACAGTTCTTTATTAATGCGGAATAGTGAGGACAGTCTTTTATTGATGCGGAATAGTGAGAACAGTTCTTCATTAATGCGGAATAGAGAGGACAGTTCTTTAATGATGCGGAATAGAGAGGACAGCGCTTCATCAATGCAGAATAGAGAGGACAGTTCTTTATTAATGCGGAATAGAGAGGACAGTTCTTTAATGATGTGGAATAGAGAGGACAGTTCTTCATTGATGCGGAATAGAGAGGACAGCGCTTCATTAATGCAGAATAGAGAGGACAGTTCTTTATTAATGGGGAATGGAGAGGACAGTTCTTCATTAATACGGAATAGAGAGGAGTTCTTTATCCAGGGGGAATAGAGAGGACAGTTCTTCATAAATGCGGAATAGAGAGGACAGTTCTTCATTAATACGGAATAGAGAGGAGTTCTTTATCCAGGGGGAATAGAGAGGACAGTTCTTCATTAATACGGAATAGAGAGGAGTTCTTTATCCAAGAGGAATAGAGAGGACAGTTCTTCATTAATACACAATAGAGAGGAGTTCTTTATCCAGGGGGAATAGAGAGGACAGTTCTTCATTAATACGGAATAGAGAGGAGTTCTTTATCCAAGAGGAATAGAGAGGACAGTTCTTCATTAATACACAATAGAGAGGAGTTCTTTATCCAGGGGGAATAGAGAGGACAGTTCTTCATAAATGCGGAATAGAGAGAACAGTTGTTGCTAGGATTCACAGTAATTGTCTCATATTTTTGCAATAGGAATATTGAAATATATCTTGCCAATAAAGCATCATAATCAAATCGAGTTGAGTACGGATGGGAGGAACCTTTAGTTGGACTCAATTTACATTGAAAGAGACCTTTGATTCCTAAGAGTGACGAGGAGGAGAAAAAGAACGAGGGATCAGAGAGAACGAGGCAAAAACTCGGAGGGAAATGAGGGTCTGGTGTCCCTACAGGAGAGAGAGAGAGGGAGAGAGGGAAAAAGAGAGAGGAAGGAAGCCAACACACAAAGTCCTGGCGCTTATTGTCGTTTCTAAATCCCTCCTTTGAAGTGCTTTTTCAAAAGGCTGGAGATGTTTTGGCTCAGGAGGCCGGAAGTTTCCGCCGCGCTCGTGCAGGTGATGCCGGCTCTTCTCACCGCACAGCTGCCTGTGCTGAGGAGCAGACTGGATGCCAGTTGAAATGGTTCCCATCCGTCACTGACAGCCGATCACTGTACGACGAGCACTTTGAGGTCAGGCCCTGAGAACAGCTGGTGTGCATAATGTCAGCTGATATTGAGGGCGTGCGTAAATCAGCTTCCACGGGGAGAAAAAAAATATAGAATATATTCCCTATACATTTCCATGCTTCCGTCACCGACTCAGAGTCGTCGAGCGGAGGGTCTAACACACACCCTATATGGTCTAACATGGTGTAAAATCTTCAGAAACACAGCTCATAAAATGGAGGACCCAGACAGGCTAAAAACAGTTGTTTCTGAGCAAAATTCCGGCCACCGTCTGACATTTTGGTAATACCGGCAATGCAAGAACCACACTAACGAGGAAAATAAGATCATTACTCCACACCGAGCATAAGATTCGCAAAAGTCACGGGTGCACTCCGTTCATCCGGAGAGAACAATTATTTATCCCGACCATCCTTAACCTCGGAGCTCACAATTAAGCCCACGCAACGGATAAAATAAACACAATTAGCATAAAAAGAAGATATTAGTTTCGCCTCGGATTCGCGATTCCCGCTAACCACGGCTGCTGGGCCCCGCTTCGCTGAAACTCGTTAATGGCGGGGCTAATTGATTTGTCCTAATGTTGCGAAGCTCGAGTCTGCAGCACTCAGACGAACCCCCCCCCCCCGCCCACATCCGGAGCAGCGCTAAACTTACTTAGCCACCCGCCGGCCGACATCAGCACTTCTCCGAGGGGTAAACAGTCGTCCCACGCGATTCTTTCAGCCACCCCTTCCACTCCCCCGCAGACGCCGTAAACGCCGCACTTGTTGGAAGTCTCTAATGGAAACATTTTTCCCTGTTTGTTGGACGCATTTCAAAGACGGCAGGGCCTGTACGTGAGTCCTAACACCGACTTGCCGCACCCTTCCCACATGACTCCTGTTCTCTTTAACGGGAGATCCTTCTATCGGTCTGAGTTCCGTTTACTGCACTAATGTTCTCGCCGTGTTTCGCCCGTCTCTTCCAGTACGATACAGGTTGTTTTGAGCCACTTTAGGATTGAGGTGCCGGTTCGGACGGCTGGTGTGACCCTCGTAACTGCCGCCTCACGGCTCTTTGCCTTTTCGCTGCAATGCCCCATCACCAAAGCAAGCCCCGGCAGCCGGTATCACCGATAAGATATTCGTCTGCCGCAGCAAAGAGAAGTTTCAGCCACCAGAATTCATCAGAGCATCCAGCGCATTCTTCCACTGTCCACTTCCTGCCGCGGGAAACTTCATCCAATGACAAAACCCTTCCCCGTCCACAACGCAATTAGCGAACACTGCCGCCACATGTGGGCTTTTGTTAAGCAGAAGACCAAATTTTGTCAAAGTCAGGGCCCCCATCCCAGAGACAGAAGCCACCATCTTTTTTCAGTCTCAAACAATGCATTTACAGGTCACTTCCTGCCGAGTCACAGATGAGGTAGGCGGCCATTTTTAAATCCAGACACCGAGAGAAGCACAGACA
Organism: Gymnothorax javanicus; assembly: GCA_029692085.1. Lineage (NCBI taxonomy): Eukaryota > Metazoa > Chordata > Actinopteri > Anguilliformes > Muraenidae > Gymnothorax > Gymnothorax javanicus. The sequence continues at coordinate 128,424,044 of CM056198.1, read as the reverse complement.
CCAGTTATAACCTCACAGAGCAGGAATTTCCTTGCGTGTGCCTCTCCTTCCAGATCTTTTCATTCGTATTTTTGGAAATTCCTCTTCAGTCGCGTGTCACGAGCGAAGCCACGTGAGTGTCAGTCCGTTAAACGAAGCCAGGATGAGTAGGGGAGTCGTGGGTGTTAAAATAGTAATTGTGCTGCTATAGACGGAAACGTGGATCATTTCAACTTAACCCTCCATCCCCGGCAGGGTCAGTGATGAGGGACGAGACCGAACCCTGCCTCTCTGCGCTCATTTATGATTCATTTCAGGCTCAGGGAACGAGGCCGGACCCATCTACAGCGAGCACCACGTTAGCAGCCTGCAGAATGAAAAATTCAGATGACTTCAGGCCACCTCTGCATTTTAAACACCGTCTCGACTGCAGGAAGAGAATCTCCCGCCAGCCATTGGAGCGCCGTCCGGTCGCACGCACATCCATCTTACCTTCCACTCGTCCGGCTTTGCCCTTTTGAACCCAAAACCACCATCCCACCCCACCCCAAACAATCACGAAGCAGTATCGCATTTCTAAACGACTGTAAACAAACTGTCAAAAAACCAAAGACGGGTAAACAAACGAACGCTCCGCTCGCGCAGGGCCAGGAAGCTAAAATGAAACAAATAATGGACGGCTAACCAAGCCCGGCTTGGCCGCTGCTACGCGGTTAAATTGAAGCATGTTTAATTAATGATGTTGAAGTATTCTGTCACAATTAGGAAGATGTATGGTCAAACAAGCAAGCTGTGATGTTTCTGACAGAAATGATAAAAGTTCCCCCGTCTCCGACTGGCAGCCGCTGGGCCGCGAGAACAGCTCCATTTCGCATCGATATCGTAATGGCGTAACGCGATCTGTGAGTGGCGAGACGAAGAGGGAGAAAGAGCGTCAGAGAGAAAGAGAAAAGAGGGAGAAACATTAGGAGGAAGACAAGAGTTCTATTATTATTTTGTCTTAATAGCATTATCACCATTACTATTTTGTAAATACTGTATGTTATTGTGTTACATCAAGATTTGGAAACATGAGTACCAATCTGTCATGCTAATAAAACATTTTGAATTAAATGGAGAGAAAGAGAGAAGGAGTGAGAGGGTGAGAGAGAGTGAGGGAGAGAGAGAGTGAGAGAGGGAGAGAGAGAGAAAGAGAAAGAGAGAGAGAGTGAGAGAGAGAGGGTGAGACAGAGGGAGAGAGAGAGAGGTCAGGACAGTCAGTACATCCTCTCTGTCACCAGCGCTCTCTCGGTGCTCCAGCTCGTCCCCGAACACAAACACCTCTCCCCTCCTCACATCCTCTGTGTACAACAGCTCGTCCCGACAGCCATTTCATTACCGCGTCTATTAAAGGTCTATTAAAATGGAGGCCTTGACAGAGGCGCGTGGTTCGGCCTTCGCACTGAAGGCCCTTCAGCGAGTTTCACTCCTGGATCAACACGCGGGGAAAAACTGCCTCATTTCTGCAGCTCCACAGTTCCGCTCTCCAAAAGAACATTCCAGAATAAATCAAAGCTCATAGGGCCTAACCTGAGACAGAGAGAGAGAGCGGAACTTTAGTAATACTGAGAGGAGGATTAGTATGAAAATAAATTTAAAAAACTTTTAACTCAGAGAATATACAGAGGTTTCTCTCCCGAAATGTACTGACTGACAGTACAGTACGGTCCGTGAGTACACAGCCTGAGACATGCCCTGCAAATTAGGGCCGATGGTCTCGACATTTTAACTCGTGTTCACCGGATTCAAATTCAACATTCTGGAGCACAGACCCCAGGAACTCCATCGCTGCCCACAAACCCACACTGCCTGCTACATCCATTCCTACATATTCTGCTACGCTTTCAAAATTTCACGTGTCAATCTCCCACATCAAATTCTGCTCAATTCTAGCAGTTTCCCGTACGTCTGTCTTCATCATACCTCTCCCTTTTTTTGTACAACTTTGACCACAATGATCAAGTACATTTTCATTTTGATTTAAATAGTTACACTGGTATGAATGCTTAAAAAAGCAAAACTTACTTTATACCAAATCATGTGCATTGAACTTAAATACATCAGGTACTTATGCAGACATATATTCATAAGGTATTTACACAAACTTTAATACATCAGGCATTTATGGAAACTCAAATACATCAAGTATTTATTCAAACACAAATACAGCAGGTAATTTTGCGAACATAAATGCAGAAAGTATTAATGCAAACTGAAATAAATAATTTACTCATGCAAATATGCAAACTATAAGCCTTCAGCTGTCCTCTCATTTCAGATGCAAACATAAAGCCATGTAAAATGACCGAAATTATTTCAAAAAACATGAAAATAAAAAAACTCTACGGCTCCGTGTAGCAGTAGCGTACCGACAGCCCTCTCCCGTAATTAACCTTTAAGGTACAGTACTGCTGCGCTTAGCATCTCCAGCTAAATTTATAGTGACAATGCGGCCTGCGTTTGTTTGCATTGGCGATTCAGCCGGCACACTTCACCGCGGCTTCGGCTGTTAATAAATCACGGCGGCGGCCCCCTTTCGCCCTACGCCAGCGCGCGCCACGGTGGGCCTGTCACATCGCAGCCCGCAGAAGCGAGGCGACAGTTCCATGCTAATTTAACATCAGCATCATTCATTACGGCCGCGCGAGGCACTGGGACGGAAATGGCACCGAGCTGCACGGGGAATCGGGCGATAGACTCCAAACGGCTGAAGCCGGGGACCTCTCCGCGACCCCTCCCCCCCGAGGCGAACGCAAATCAGCCGCCACACATCGTTCCAGCGCTTAAGCCCGTGCAGTGTTTCGCATTCCAGCTTCTCGGTGCGCATTAATGGAGTAAGAGGGCGATCTTTAAAACGACATTACGCAAGCATGGCACGGTGTTGTGGAGTGTCACGTATCGAGATGCGACCGCGGAACTTAGCGAACTGTGTTCTTTTAATTACTCAGCTCATTCGGTCTCATTAAAAATTAAATAAGAAATATAATGTCCACGGGAGACTGGACACCTTGGAGAAATGCTGACTGGTCTGTGTGTGTGTCATGTCATATGTTGAGATGCAACCATGGCATTTTGTGGACTACGATCTATATTAAGTCACTCAACACATTTGGTCTCATTTAAAAATAGAATAAAAATAAACTGTCTGCAGCCACATCCAAGACGGAAATAACACAAAGCATTTCATTAAAATCAAGCTTTTCTGGTGACAAATGATAGCAACATAATATTTTTGCCAATTTCTGTTTACATCTGAGATGATGACCAATACTGTTAGCTCTATAAAACACAGCCATGAGATCACATTGGCAACAATGTCGCTTATATTAGTTGTACACGGTGTTAAGTGGGGGCCCAAACACGGTCCAAGCTCACGCACGACTCCCTCCACGACACCACAACCGAAAACAGTCACCAGAGTGCGCAATAAAATGGTTATAAGGCCATTTGGGCGTCTCTTACAGGCGTGCTGGCGATGTGGCCAGGTTCTGGTGTCTGGCTTCCCACAGGCCGTCGAGTTCAATCCCTGAGAATCAGGAAGAACAATGAAGAAAGAAAAACTGGGGGAGTACGGGGGGGGGGCAAGACAATCGGGGAGCAGAGGAGGAGAGCGGGGTGTCAATTAAAAGAATGAGCGACCGCGCTCTCCGGAGGTGACAGCTGGCTGGAGAAGAGATGACAGCCGTCACAGTGGCCGGTTTGGCGAGTTTTTACCCCTCCCGGTCTGAGCGACTCGCGACCAGTAGTTCCGGGGCGAGAGGCCGGGACACTAACGCGAGTCTCTGGCCGTCCGAGGACCCGCCGCCCAAACAGACCCCCCTGCGGCCGTCGCTAATAATGCTAATTACTATCATCGCAGGGCATGAGCAGGACATCGGCTGCCCGAGGGCTGGGCGTAATGATGCAGTCAGCTCTTCGGGAGCGACGTTTCGCCCGGCCTGTATTTTAACTGCACAGCATTCATTAAAGGAATGGTGTTCCTCATTCAAATGAGCTCATGCATTAGGCCGAGGGCTACTGAAATTGCTCTCTTTTTCCAAAGGCATATTAACATATACTGATTACATCCCCTTGATCTAATCAGGCACTTGGCCGACACAATCAGTCTGAAAATCCAAGCGCTTCACAGAAACCTGGTTCTGAAAATATCCTAGGAGATGAATAGCACAGCTATCTGGTCAAATCTTCAGAGATTATGTGTGCCAGAATCGGCAGATAAAGGCTTAAAGTCTACTGCATTACACAAGCTTTGAAAGGCAGAATGTGCCTAATAATTTGCCATTAACACAGAGCAGTTGTGCAGTACACTTCGGTCATCCGCTGACAGAAGAAATGTGCGTTTCTTCAGGTTGAATTTGGGCATAAAAATCCAATTTCACATTAAAAGACTAAAACCTCTTGTTATGAATATGGTTTGGAGACGTGTAGGGCCATCACCGTCTGAAACTGTGCAGTAAACTGCACAAACGGTCCAGACGAGACTAAACACTTCAGGCGAAAGCTGACCGAGACGTCACGTCATCAGGGGTACGCTTAAATCAAATCCATGCGCCTAACTCGATGAAAAACCAATTAACAAAAGTAAATAAATGAGCACATTACGATCTAAAATGAAGCTGATCGCCAAGATGGCCGTGGTCTTAAGGCCACAAAAAACAAATGAGAAAAATTAAGGGCATTTTGAATGTTTTTGGTGTTTTTAAACACTGCGATTCTTCTACTGCCTCTGTGCTCTGGCTGCTTCAATGCTAGCACTAATTAACCCAGCGCCGCAATGTCTGTTTTCCTTTCATTGTGCAACCTGATTGGTCCTTTACCCCCCTGCCCTATACCTGCCTGTTCCCATTGGGCCATTTAAATCAACACACCGAGGCCCAGCAGCTGTAATGCGTCCATCATTCCTGTCAGCCAATCCCGCGTGAGAGGGGTGGGGTCAAAGCCAAAGTCATAAACCTTAAATGAAAAATCATCCCTTCGAGAGCCGACAACGTCGATTCGAGTCGGAATTAATTATGCAAAGTCAATTTCGCGAATCTAATATCGCTGAGCCAAACTGTATTTTTGTCATCAGTGCTGCGTATCTGGGGGGAATTCGGGGGGGTCTGACTTAATTTTACTCCTGGGGGTGAGCCGAGATGGGGTGTATTCATTTCATTACGCTCATCAGAACCCACACTGTGACATAAAACACACACACACGTACATGGGCAAACACGCGCACTTGTAAACACACACACAAGCACACAGACATACATACACACACACTCGCACTAACACGCACACGCAAATATCCATACACACACACACACAGGCATGCAAACACACAAATACACACACACGTACATCGACAAACACACGCACTTGTAAACACACACACAAGCCCACAAACATACACACAAACACTCGCACCATCACACACACAGGCGCACACAAACACACACATACACACACACACAACCATAGACACATACTAACGCACACAAACACATATACACACATACACGCACTCCAGCCCTTCATGAGACAAACAGATACATTTCATCGCAAGGCTTTGAAAATCTCACGGAAGAATATTACATCTCCAATTTTGTGCAGGAAAGCAATTAATTAACAATAATTAATACAGCTAATATCACCAACAAAAAACTTGAAAAAAAACGCGAAATTGCCCTTCGCAGGTGCCGGCACAGACACCTCTGTCTCCTCACATTTTAAGCATTTGTCCCCATCTCTGAACAAGGTGTAATATTTGATTTCTGATGAAGTCGTTTTAATAAAATTCAGAAAAGAATGCCAGCAAGTCTGAGTAAAAACACAGGGAAGGGAAATCCTCATAAAAACAGAGGATTAAAACAAACCAAAGACCAAAATAAATAAGTAAATAAAGAATTCACACCGTTCCCCGCCTGAGGGCCGTCTCCGAGTGGAAGTCAGGGCTGCAGGAATTAGGGAGGCGATTTATGGCAGAGCAGAGCCCGTACAAGCGACCGGCGGGCGGAGGTGAGCGCCGGCGAGGATTCGGGGAAGTGGGAGGTGGGGGGTGGGGGGGTGCGAGCGCTCTTTCGGAACCATCCGGGCAGATAGAGACGCGTCCGCACGTCTCTCCTGCGCCCCGACGTCTGTGTTCGCCCGCGTGGCACATTTCATAAGGCTCCGCTCTTTTGACTGGCGACGAGTTTATGTGAAAGTAATTAACAGTAATTAATCCTTAATTACCGTAATTAGCCAAGTCGCAGTAAATTAAACCACATCTGGAGCAGATACGCGGCCTCACGAGCGGAGGCGGGCGCCGTTTCGCGACGGTGAGACGCTCGACTCGTTTGACAGCTTCGGTTAAACTCTACCTGTTACACCTGCCTTCCGTTCCGTTACATCCGCCATGTTTACTTTCGCATGTTTACCAGGATGTCACATGATCATGAAAGCCAAAGCAGATTAAAATCACACCGATTTTCACCTCTACAGAAAAACCCCTGTAAACACCCACACAATCACAGACCACATACATCAGTTCGAAATTCAGCCCCTCAAAAACAGTGAAATACGTCTAAGCAAATACGAAAAATCTCGCATTTCTACAAGAAGCATTAATGGCGTAAAACAACGGCTCACTGCGGCCTCCCGTCACCACTCCCCAAACATGGCACTTTCCTGCTTTCTAAAACATCAAAATGCATCTTATTCCAAGTCCGTAATACGCTGGGCCGCAGACAATAACTGCAGATCCGGACAGCTGACCTGCAGATGCAGCCCAGGTGAGACACCTGATCGCTGCAGAGGAACGGTCTCTATGGACAAACACACACACTCCCACCAGCTCGAACACACAGACCAATAACACACACACACACACACACACACACACAAACACTAGGTCATTAACCCTTCCAGTGCTAAATGCAGCTATTGTTGCTCAATGATGTAAGGTACCAGAATCAAAGCAGTTGAAAACCTATCATGTGGCAACTTGTTTAAAAGAGCTCCCACAGGGGAGCTCTTTTATACAAGTCGCCACATGATAGGTTTTCAACAGCCCAAAATAATTAAATTTGTATTTTTTTTTTATTTAGCGCTCTAAGGGTTAAGACACACACAGTGATACCCACTGGCACAAATGCACGTACACAGACACTCGAACACTCGAATACAAACATGCAGTGTCTCCGAAATGCAGACACACACACACACACACACACACACACACAAGAACAAAATGTTATCTCAGAAATGCACATGCTGCCTTCGATGAACACCAACTCTCACAGACACACAAAAGGCCTCACACAAACACACACACACACACACACACACACAGACGCACGCAGGGCCCCAGCTCTCCAAACACTCCAGAAGCATTAATAATAGGTGTTTGGGTTGAAGTGCTGGGATGTTACCGCGCTGCTCGGCACAGGAGAGCATCTCAGAGCCGCACTCGTCTTTGTACATTTCTGCAGAGATAAATAATGCAGGAGGCTGCTCGGAGCACTGCCGCTTGTGTGACTGTCACTGTGGGGCTCTAACACCCTCGCTACACCCCCACACCCCGCCCCCACGCACCCTAAAACAGCTCTGCACCGCGCACCCCTCCCCGCTGTATCACCCCAGATTAATTACACACCTTAATGAGATGAATTATTAATGACGCTCTTACTTGGCAGTTTGCGGAAATGTACTGGCGCACTCGACGGAGAGCGGCAGGTTCCCAGTTCTTATTACAGCACTGCACACTGCCACTGGGACCGATATTACATGACGACAGAAATAATAGGATTTGGAATTAAACGCAACGCGCGGGGTCTAACGTATTCGAAAATGAAGAGCGCCGCACAAGTGGAGAGGATTTAGCGCGGAACGTTGTCATCTTAATTGCAGGCCGAGGGAAAACGAAAGAGAAGTCCCGCGCCGATATCGTTTCGGCGGTTTCGCAGAGGCTGGCTGTGCACTGATACAGGTTCTCGTCCCGCGAAATGACAGAACCAATGAAGGAGTTCAGAGACAAAAATAAGACGAGCCGAGTACCGTGGAAAGAAAGAGGGAGCCCAATGTCTCTCCTTAACACTGACGTTAAAATAAAAGGCACAATTCTGCTACCTCCTCAGGTTTTCTGATGAAAACAAAACCAGTCACAACATATTCTGTTCTCTCCCCCGTCTTAAAAACCCCAGAATGAGGAGTGAAAGCTCCAGTCCTCTGTACCCATCAAACCAATCAGTCATAGTTTTGGGATTAAATGGCTGAAGGGGGGGTTCTGGGGGCCAGCACTGAGCATGCTCTAACAAGCCCAAATCCACCCAATTACAATCAATGAGGAGGAAGCTCTGCATGGCGAACTAAATCTACCATGAGAAGGACACAAGCTCTCGAAGGGTCCTTAAACCGGAGTCAGCAAACAACATCCAAACTCAGGGGCCAATTATTCTAATAAGAGGATGTGTGCACAAACCTACTCGTGCCAAGGTCTGGGGTGCCACTGTTTAGATAAGACTCAACGACTCATACTGGATAACTGGAGAGCCGGAATCCAGAGGTAATCGGTTTTGAAACAAAGCGGACCAAAAAATAAAATATCAGGCTTATTCTGAGTACCAGTGAAACATAAAACAAGGTCAAATTTTCATTCTTGCAATGCAACTGCTGCCATTATGAGGAAAGTACATGACTAAGTAGGTTACTTCCGCCCGGTAATTAACAGTTCACACATCCGTTCTTTTCTCGCGGGGAATTTTTAGCATCAAATCCTGTCGAAGTCGCCGTGACGCCTTTATTGTGCGAAAGGTGCCGCGTCCTTTTGAGACGTCTTTCACTTGCCAACGTTTCAAAAGGCCTTCGGCGAATGGACGGAAACAGTCTTCGCGTATTTGCACCCTGATGTCACCGGGAGAGCAGTTATGTGGAATTACACATATAATTATAATGCTTTCTGACAGCCTAGTAAATGCTTAACAAAGGAGAAAAGAGGGCTAAATAGAAGTATTTTCAATGAAGTATCAACATCGTTATTTGTTACCGGAGTCCGCAGCTTCACATTGAGGACTAAGATAGTTTACCGATGTAACTTTTGTGCGACAACTACGGCGCTGAATCGTAATTTAAGCTTACCGTCGCAGCAGTAATAAGATGTGAGTTTTGTCATTTTAAAAATCCCCTGGGTTTCTTCAGTTTGTGAATTCTCATGTAAAAAAAATCTCTACCTGCGCTAACTTCGCTCCTGACAGGCCTGAAACAATAATACAAGTCATGATAAATATCAGACTTGATTAGATCAGTCTTCGACATGACACTAACAGAACGGAGTCTCGCTGTGCCTCTACCTCAGCTCCCAGGAGAAAACTGCAATAGGAAAACAAGTATATTGGCAGCTTTTTATACCATTTCTGAAGACAAAAATAGCGTTGTTATTTATAACTATTTTTCAATAATAACTGCTGTCGTCCATTTATGTTTTGGCTCTATAGAGGACTAGTCAAATGAAATACATTCACGTGACAATCACATATTTTCCTGAATCAAATTTTTGATTAGTTTTTAGCAAAAATTAGAACATTGATTACGATTATTACAATGGATATAATACTGATTATGATAATGATTATAGGTATGATGATTATTATTTTTATTATTATTATTATTATTATTAAAAATGATATCCCTGCACTTTGCAGGCTCTGGGAGGAGGGAAGTGTGTTTTCTGAGAATCAGACAGATATTCCAGAGCCCTGAGGACAAGCACACACCCGCACAATCAGCATTCTAACACACAAACAAGCGCACACACACGCACACACACACACACACACACCGGTCTGCCACGCTTCCTCCACTCATTACCAGGGCCTGATATGGGTCACACCGCGCATCCAAATGTAGGTCACAAGGAACCCCTGCTGTCAATCAAGGGAGGAGAGGGAGACTGATTTGATTCGAGCTGGATAATGAGAGTTCGTGGGGGGGGGTTGAGCTGGGAGCTTTACACACAGCAGAATATTTGGAAGCAATTTAGAGGAGGACGGAGCGCAGAAACCCCCAAGCAAGAGGCACAGGAGAAAAATGCCAGAGGTGTCAACAAGAAAGTGCCAGCCACACTGTTTAAGGACTCAAGAGTCGGACTGCGAGCCGGAGAGGAGAGAGGAGTTTATGGCAAGAAGCTGAGCCTGTTCCTTCCCGGCGAGTAACCAAGTTAGCCTCTCTAACGCGCGGCCGCTGAGCATCATTAACGTCAGAGAAATGTAATTCCCTCGTCTGCTTCGGTCCGCAGCGAACACGGCATCTCCATCTCCATTCCTGCTTTCAGGGCGAAAGTATCGACATTAGACAAACCCGCCCCGCGGTCCGACGGGCAGGATCGCGAGGACACGCATAAAATAAACGCATGCAGATGTTCATGCGAAAAACAAGCGTCGCATTCCAATTGGTGGTGATTGCTGTGGGGGGGGGCTTTGAACTGTATAACCGCACGCACCTGCCACATGTGCTACACTCCCAGAATTCCCTCTGCCTGAAGGACTGCAAATAACTCCCAGCTGCCAGGCTGTATTTTTAGCCGCGGACTCTATTGAACACCTGCCGACCGCACCGCAGGAGGACTGTCAGGGTGAACTTTAGCACCTTTCCCTGAGCAAAATCGCCGCATAAATACAAAACGCGCGCAAATGGCTACCTGACCTTTTCCCGAAATGCTTTTCCATCGCAAGATATAAGAAGCAGATTTTTTTCAGCGGATATAAATACTACGTTCAGTCTTATTACAGGGCAGGTGGGCGGCGAGAGAAGCCGGTACATTATTTCCTGGATGGCAGGTGTACGGTGTGTTCTGTTCTTCTGCTCTATTTTTTGCAAATAAAATGAGACATGATTGCAGCACCTCGCTGACGTGAAGTCAGGTGGACCGCGGGCCTCTCGCCGTTCTTGCCGGTGAATTTTGCGGAACATTCGCCTGTTAGAAAGAGGTGAATAAGCATTCAGAAATAGCGCACGCAGGTTCACTCCCCCACATCCACTTCTGAAGTTTTTTCTGTTGAAATAACATTGCACTGAAATCTCTCCCAGCCGTCGGGCGAAACGCAGTCGTCTGCCGCGCTGAATTCTAACAACGTCTGATTGAAACCCTCCGCCGCCTAGCTAACTACGTGAGATGTATGTTTTTTTTTTAATCCGTTTGTTACGTCTTTCGCCGAGTGCAGAGCCGCACTGGAGACAAACGTTAGCAGTGAGGCGCGGAACTTCTTTCAAGACCCCCAAATCTCATTCTTCTTCTTCTTCGTCTTCCTCTTGTGGAGACACTCGCAGGATTATAATATCATTCTGACCTAGTTGTCGGATACCTCCAGAGACGAGCGAGTCGAGCTCCTCAGCAGATCCTGCGTTACTCCTACTTGCAGTCGGAGTGTAACTTTAATTTACCCCCGCCTCCTCAAAGAGGGAGGGGGAGAAAAAGTGATTGGCTGACAGTTTTCCCGACACGCGCACGGTCTCTATGGTGAGCTAGCTACGTGACTTCCTTAATGGCTTGTTTTGGGCTGATGTCAGGACTGCAGTTGCCGAGCGTGACTCTCGCTGGGTCGGAGCAAAGGAAGCCACGTCAGATTTTTTTTTTTTTTTTTCCGTGGGAGGGATCCTTCGTGTGGTTTCTCTGCGGCACGTTTCACCGGCCGACCGTTAAATCCTCCCCAATCAAAGCCGAGCGCGTCGTGCAGCGCGACCCGCAACGACGGACTCCGGCACCCGGTCTTCCTTCGCCCTGACGCTCGACCGCATTAACCCCGAAAGAGGAAGTTTGTGACAGATCGTCATGTTTAATATTTAATATCGCCATCGCCTCCCTAGCTTAGAAGAATCTTATCCAGTCATTCACATTGCGCATGTACACTCATATACAGTACACATACACAGTGTACGGGTTACAAGGTTGCCAAGCCAACATTTGAAGGCTCTTGAAAAAATGCACGACATTTGATCCAAATTCATCGCAAGTGAAGCCGCAGACAACCTTAATGCCCGAGTTGAGAGTCGTTACATCTGGTAAATGGTGCTGTATCTGAAAGAATAATGACAGTGTAGCGCCCCCCCAGTTCATCAGGCTCAATGCTAACTGCGGAAACAGGAGAGCGTTCGATGCCTCGCCCTGTTTTATGTCACCCCGCGCCCTCCGCTAACCTGATATCGCTCCTCGCTCCTCTTCAAACATATGCTAAAAGCCTCGCACGCCAAGGGGCTGATCGCTTCGAGTAATCTCATGCTAATGCCCCGGGCTACCTGTGTTTACCCCCAAAGTGCGCCTGGCACGCTAATCATCGCAGCAGAGCGATTTCAGAGCGACTGAATGCAATGAGTCTCTTCTCGCAGCGAGACAAAATGGCAGCAATTTGGTTCACAGGAGTTCTCCGCGTAATTTTTCTTTCCTGTCTGGATTTTGAAAACAGAGCTCTATAACCGAGGCGTGCGAGAGAGTCGTACAGAGGTAACTCGGCCTTAATTTTTTCTCAAATAGCAGTCCCTGTCCGTAGTGACGCAGGCAGGAATGGAAATCGGGGCCTAGATGCCGAACGGCCATCGCTAATGGCCCTGCTAATATAATTTTCATCACACGCAACTCATAATGCCTCTTTTTTGTTTTTTAATTCCCAGACAAATAACACAATGGCAATCAGCGCAGCAGTATTTCTCCAAAAGTGGCAATTTCTCCCTCAGCCATTATCATTAGTACGGGTCAGTTCAGGAAGATATTACAGGGCCGCGGTAATGACATTATTAAACTTCACGCCTTCTGACTCCGCTTTCGTAAGCATAAGTGTCTCTGTGAGCAGCACAGTATCAAATATTAAAATGAATTTTAATCCTAAATATGAAAAGAAATTGACACAATAACACAAAAACGCCTGTGAACAAAGGGAATACAAATAAACTTTGAAGACAAGTTTGTCATTTGAAATAGAAAAACATCCTTTCTTTAAACCTAAAGAACACAAACAAAAATGGAAATTTAGAATTCATGAACAATAGTTTAAGAATAATAAATAAAAAATGAAAGGTGATGCCAATCCGTAAAAAAGCCACTAGTAGAAAAGAGCGAACAACAGACAGGGACAAATGGGCAGAGAGGAGGAGAGATGAGCTCCGCAGGGACAAAACCACAGATTAACGGTATGACTGAGACAGGTCCAAGAGTCTGGAGACAGAAACAAGACAGAGGCGCCAATGACAAAGTCTCCTGTAACATCTTGACGCTTCACACTGTGGCCCTTCCAAAATACGGCATTTGAGAGGGACAAAAAAGCCAGATGGTTTCATAATCTGATCATCGAACATAATGAAATACAAAATGCCCCTTTCGTCTCTCCGAGGTGTCCAGACAGGGGAGCGGCTTGTAAAAGACTTGAGACAGAACGGTTCGAACTACAACCTGAATAATGTTATTCAAGCTTATAAAATATTTAATATGTCAACAAGAAGTCAACAAAAATACTCAAGATGAGCTCCGAGATTTGGCCGCAAAAGCCCTTATTCGGTCATCTCCCCATTAATAATGAACACCAGCGCCCTGTCAGCATAAACGCCTTCAAAACAGGCCGAAACCGACTCCGCACTGAGGCTACGCTGTCTGTACTCCCTCACCTGTTACAGTATGGAAAGGCGCACATCCATTGTCCACAGTCAGAGAAAAGCTAACGGTTACTAAAAATAAAGTGTGCGGAACCTGATTGGGCGCAAGGCTCTGAGCTCGCCTCGCCGCGGCCCATCTCCCCCCCTTCCTCCCCTGCCGCCCCCCCCTCGTCCGATAAAGCCCCCAACAGGCCTTTATCAGGCAGCCAGGGTAAATGTGCTGCTGCCAGATTAGGCCCCGCTCTCTGCCAAGGTTATAAACAGCCCTTTATCGGCCTCCCAAACAGAATAATCCGCACTGTATCAGCGCAGAAACATATGGGCCACACAGCGAAGATAGTCTCTGATGGACACTTGGTTTTAATTGCAATGAGCGTCGGTGGAGGACCTCCAAAACCATCACAAAAGCGAGGGGGGAGGGAGGGAGGGAGGGGCAGCGCCGGCCCCCAGTCCCCGCCCACTCGGGAGGAGCTGGGACAAATCAGAGAGAAACGCGCCCCCGTCCTCTTTCCAAAACCACACCCCAAATTCCCAGCGTTACCCAGTGAAGCGGCGCAGGTGTCCTGGCTAACTAACTGTGACCTCCGCATTCCCCGCTCCACTGCTGTTACGTCAACGGCAGCACGGCCTCCATCCTGGCCAGCTTCAGGTGCTAACTGAAGCGCGTAAATCAGGGATGAGCAACGGCAGCCTTACACCAGAAAAACTACTGTATTTATGGATATGTGCAAGCGTGTCACAATTCAGAAAGATCACATGATCCCATCAAAGGAGTTTCTCTGGGACAAAGATAATTTTAATAGAGAGTGTGCGCAGATGTGCGTCCGATTTTAAACTTCTATACAAACATGTAGCTCTGTTGACGCATGGAGCTGTTTTCCACCACGGCGAAATGTGCACACAATGAAACACTCCCGGAGGTGGCCAGGGAGGCGCCGCTGTACCCTAGAAACACAGCTTTTTATCCCCTTTAAAAATTCTGCGTGCCCCGTCCCAGGCTTCAAAGCCAATAAAAACTGTCTCCACAGAGATGGAGCTCGATTGGTATGAAATTGCCTTTGATGGTAAAACTAGATGAACATGGTTTTATTCTGCTAAATCCGTAGGCCAACTTGGGCGCTAATTGTGGTGTTTGATGAACAGCATGACAGGCGGGGCTAGCAGAGCTGGGAGCCACGTCCCTTGGAATGCTGGGAGTTTTTTGAGTCACGTGGTACAGGGGAAGTAATAGTGGACAGATGTAGGGCTGAAACAATCCCAAATTTTGCTGTACAATTAATTGTCTGAGAAATAATTGACAATTAACAATTTAATTGTCTCTTTCGGTCAAAAAGTTATTATTTTTCAAACTAGTTTCAGTGTTTCCCACAGACCAGGAAGCAATGTGTGGTGGCAGACCGGGGGGGGAGATGATGTGCATTTTGTTGAGCGGGGGCATGGCACTGTTATTGCGCAAATTCCGTGTCTTCCTGCACTTTCTCATTTTTCCGTTTTTTTTTTTTTCTTCAACGTGCGCATACATTATCAACAGGCGGCGATTGCGCATTTCCTCAGAATTCACGGGAATCAATTTGTGGCGGTCCGAGTTGATTCTGTGGCGGCCTGCCACATAATGGTCTCATTTTGAAAAATTGCAGTTTAACCATGACACCGC
Source organism: Gymnothorax javanicus (assembly GCA_029692085.1). Taxonomy (NCBI): domain Eukaryota; kingdom Metazoa; phylum Chordata; class Actinopteri; order Anguilliformes; family Muraenidae; genus Gymnothorax; species Gymnothorax javanicus. The sequence goes on along the minus strand of CM056198.1, from coordinate 128,408,773 downwards.
GATTATTTAACATAATTGACAATTAGACAATTATTTCATAATTGTTACAGGCCTAGACAGGTGCTATTCCGAGATCGATAAAATAATGTCGGTTCAGGAGTAACATTACAGTCCAACATGAATAGCAGCACTGCTATGATGATGTCATTAAACCACAAAGTCATCACATCCTAGAGGAGAGCTGCCATTCACTGGTGGACTATAATGTCACTCCGTAACGAACATCGCATCGCAATCGGCTAGCAAGGACCTTCGGCTAGCAGTTCGAACCAGCACTCCGAAGGTGAGCAATTTAAGAATGAAAGTAGTGTTAAAATTAAAAAAAAAAAAAAATTAATGAGGAAAAAACTATTTTGGGTTTTCTCAGCAAGTCTCTGCTTAGCAAGCATGAACAGCCCGCTAACATCAGCTAGCTAACTTTGAACAACTAAAACACTCGATATTTGTAAGCACAGCATCAGAGCTGCCATTCATTGGTGGACAATAATGCTAGACCCGAACATGTTGTTGATCCCGGAACAGCGCACAATATCGCATGTGCTTGCCGTAACACCCATCCACACTCCAATCCACAGTTGTAGCTAAAGCCACTCATCGGCCATGGATAACGCCAAGCAGTTCAAACAGCAGCCATGGCAAACTGTTAGCAAAGTAGGTGCGACCTCTTCAGACACAGGTATATATAAATTAAGCAGCAACTTCTTTATAAAAAAGCAACAAAATTAAATAAAAACTTATAATTGCAGAACTTCACAATAAAAATGTTCCTTGGTACAATACAATAACACAGGCAATTAAAAATTTATTGGAGGCAGTAAAAAATTATGGTTTTTTGAACTAAGATTATGGTTCTTGAAATTGCAATGAAATACTAATGAAAAACACCCATTATTAGAGCAAAACAAAGAGCACGAGAAACATGAATTTTACATAAATTACGGCGCTTTTAAGTGCGGCCGATATGGATGCGGGATCTGAAAAACTGAAAAAGTCAGACTACAGCCGTGTGCTTGACCAGACCGGCCAATCAGCAGCCACCCAAACAAGAGGATGGACTCACAGACCTGCATCACGAACAAACAATGGCACTAATGGGGGTGTAGTAAATCTTGCACAGATTTAGAGCTCCCCCTTATATAATCGGCACCTGCCCCAGTCCGTCAGCAGGCTGTGATCTGAATTCCTCAAGCTTCATGAAAGATTCAGCTCTTATTGACTTCTCAGCTCCATTATCATGCACAGCCAGCCGCCACACATCCCGGCCTACCTGGTCAACTAACCGGAGGCAGTTTCATTATAACAACACTGAGGAGGGGCGCGGGGCGTCATTTCATACCATAATTCCACTTTTTATCTTTTTTTTGGGGGGTGGGGTGGGATTATGACAGCATATCTTCAGGGCAATCAAAAGTGATTGTGGATTCACTGCATTAATGTCTGTTTCTGCAACGACTCCGGCAATCTGAATACGCCATAAAAAATTGCGCGAATGTTTCCTTTTCCTCTTAATTGCATCCGGCATCTCAGTTTTGAAAAAAAAAAAAAAAAGATGCAATAAAAATGTACATAAAGGCTTAAAGCAGCCACCGCGGCTCTCTTTAAAAGTGAAAACGAGCGCGGAGATGGAGCGACGTCAGCTCTGCGGAAACGATTGTGACCGGCCTGCGCCGCCGCACTCATCACGCAGAAATCATACAGAACACGGCGGAGACATTTTTCGACTATCCGACAAATGGCATCCGCGGTCAATCGTTCACATCTCCGGTATCCATGGAAACATTACTGCCACAATAAAACGCAACACGACGACTCGAGCGCGGTGCATCAATAAAAACGTATGTGTTATTACATCTGACCAGCCATGTAATACAGTGTTTACACTATAAATTTATGACTGAATTACCTGTTACTACTTCAGAAAGCCTCGCCGATTTGACAGTCCTGACTCACAGGCTTCAATTGCCCAAGACGCTTCCCCACACAAAACCTAATAAATTCTTCATTTTATATACTTCCTCCAGATTTAAAAGTCCTGCTCAATAAGCTTTAAAATGTCACAGAAGGGCAGTAAGAAACCGCGTATAAACCCAGGCCTGGAACACCATCGCCAGGAAAAGCTGTCCCTTTTCCGCTAGCACAATAAAGTTTTACACCTTCAAAATGGCTATAAAAAGGTTTGGAAGTTGTCAACAGGGGAATAATTGGTCTGGTTTATTGTTATTATCATATTTCCCGCGGGGGCTCTTCTTCACGTGGGCACGCGTTCGGAGAGTGACACACTGCCAGCGCCTCATCAAAACCAGGTGCGCCACGAGTCCGCGAGACCACGTGCTCGCCAAGTTCCTCTCGGTTTATTATCACGTCGAGCATAAACAGTAAAAGAGGAGGCAAAAGTCGCCTGCCGGTTTATAAACGCAAATTTACAAAGGCGAGAAAAAAATATAAATACGTAAAAGCTGTAGGTAGTTTACTGATAGGACTAGTTTAAAAAAAAAATGTAGTTGCCGCGAAGAGTCTGTTAATCGCAGGCCAGCTCAGAGCCCGAGATCGGCGGTATTTGGAGCCGGGGGAGGAGAGCGGACCAGCATCTCCGAGGCGCTGCGTTTCACACTTGGATAGCGGGCGGAACGCGGCTGCTTTAATGACACACAATCCTCGCTGTCACCTAGAATGAGCTCGCCGAGGGTGAAAATGGAACAGGAAACTGGAGGTCCTTCTCGCCGTTAACCCCCTCCGCCGCTGCATCATTACAAACCCCCCTCTCCCAGCGCACAAACGCCTGCTCCCACAACACACCCCCGCCGAATAACACAAATGAACCGTGGAGACGAAAACCCTGCTTAAAAAAAGCAACTGATGTGAGGTTTTGTTTTTTTTGCTCCATTATCTGGGGGAAGAGCTGCTGTCTTGCAATACAGGCGTATAGAGTCAGGAAGCATCCACACGTAAACGTTACTCTACACACAAAATGTCTGCCTCAGAATCATCCAATTAATTAAGCAATGACTTATTTACCCAGGCAAATTAACCATTAAACAATCAGAAACCAAACGCCACAGCCAGAAGCACTCAGTCACATTTAAGTCAAGGCCTCTGATGACACAGGGTGAGGCTGTAACCGGAGGCCATTTTCTCAGTCGTAATTCATTCAGGGCACCAATCGGACCTGCATCGTCATTTTGGGAATGCCCTGCTGCTAATTCGGATCCGGAATCTCTCCAACGTTGCTCATTTTCCGAGGTATCTCCGTGGGGATCGGTCAGGAGCAGCCGTGGAGACGCGAGGGGAATTATGGGGGAACAGGAATGCGGGACGCGTAGGGTTAACTCGGCAGTCTAATGAGCGCCTCTGTTCTAGTGTGCTGCGTAAACGCATTACCGCCCGCCACATTACCTCATCCATTTCTTACACACAGACTGAGCCCCCGCTTCGGCGAGCTCGCCGCTATTCAGACATGGCTGCCACAGCTAGCCTCCCCCACCTCTCCTATATATCACATTTAACACTCTGACAGTAACAGTCTATAATGTTTCTATTCTACAAAGCTACTCCGTCAGCTCCGCTATACGGGAGCACAGACTGAGGAAAATAAATAACGACTCGCAACACAGACAGTACATTTTCGTCTTTTTTTTTTTTTACTAAGGAGAAAAAAGGGTTTGCGTCGACGACAAGGGGGTGGGGAAGGTAGCGACCGCTTTCGCGCGCGTAATTTCCCGCGTCGTGCATGGGGCCTATCGCGACGGCGGGCGGTTTTAGGACGCGCGTCGCCCGCTCGGCGTGACACGTCTCTGACGTTTATAAAGCCGGCGTAGTTTATCGCCGAGCGCGCTCACTAGATCACCGCTAGTGCAGCACTTTCATTATTGCTAATGCCTGTTTCTTGTGCCGTCCCTGGCTGCCTCTAAAGGGACACATCCTGTTTTATAAAGTAATGTCCTTTCCAGTTCCTGCGAGGGCCATGCCGAGCATAAACCATAAAAATGTGTTAAGATGTACACTAAAAAAGCACCACTTACTGCACTGCAGTCTTGTGGGGTTGAGGAAAAAACTTCACCGATTCATCCATTCTGGATCCCGGACTTGAGTTACCGTACAGCAAATTATTACCATATAAACAATGCGGACATATAAAGGCAATTCGCAACATATTATTATCGGCGAACAGGTGCGGAGAATTTACCAAGGCGGTTACAAATGATTGAGCCGGGCAGGAGTACACGTGTGCATCTTTGCAAGCTAGGCATTTATAAGAAGTGTTAACATAAACAAACAGGCTAAATTATTTCACACACTGGCACTATTAAAAGCCTGCGTGAGAAAACGTGGTGACAACAGCGAGTGACATGCTAAGCAGTAGCCTATTGGGTTTCTGGGGTAAGAGAGGGAAGATGCACTTGGAAAATTTAGCCGTAGAGATATCAGCGTGAAGCCGACAGGCTGCAGGAGAGGTGAGTGTGTTCGGGAGGCTGTCGATTTTTTTATAATGTTTCTGTTTTTAGGAGCATATTTCTCTCCATCTGAATTCTGAAGATGTCTCCGTGTATCCTTAGCAACAATTACAACAGCAGCATCTCGCTCTCTCTCGCCTGCTCTCCTGACGAGATGAAAATAAACCCTCAGTAATCCTCCTCGCGATGCGGCCTCGTCTTTATAATTCACCCGAGATGAGTTTGCACTGGAAGTGTCCGCATTGCTGCGGACTCACACTCACAGCACGACTGCAGATCCTCCATATGCACCCATATCTAACCTGGCACAGTCAGTTAGCCCTTTATAAAGCAGTGCGATTGCATCACGTACCTCGATAGCATGCATGGCAGCTTAGCCAATACACACACACACATACACACATACACACAAGCACATACACGTACACACACAAACAAACACATAACCACATACACGAGTGCACACGCAAACACAAAAACCACATACACACACAAACACACACCTACATACACACGCATAAACTCAAACAAGCAACCACACACACAAACACACACACACACACACACACATACAAGAAGCTTCATTTCACATGGCATTTTACCTGCTGATCCCCATGTCACAATCTCTACAGAATCTGGAATCATGCCCCTCACTCTTTCACACTAACGAGATTAATTGATGAGGTCTGCATATCTTCCTTAATCCGTTAATAAGGTGTGAGATTACAAATGCATGATTTGAGTGCTTAACATTCAGCAGCTGATGTAAAAAATCTGCACTGATCACTATAAGCAACAAGCAATCATAAATTTTGGGGGTTTAAAGGGTAACAGGGTACAGACCAACATTACTACACAGTTACAATGAAATCAAATAACAAGACATTATTTGTGAAGTCCCACATTTCAACCTTTGAATTCGTACTTTGGTCAAGTTGTTTATTATTATTATTTATCCAATATAAAATCCTCAGAAAAATAAGATCGATAAAACTGAAAATTCTCAGCAAAAGCAGGAAACTATGCCACCTCCCATCCAGGCCATGAATTATACAGCTGTCAGAATGATGGATTACTGACGGAGAATAAACGATCACGGCCCAAATTCTTACTTAAAGACCACAAAGCGTTTTACGGGGGGCAAAGTCCGGCTGGATCGCAGTCTGACACTCCACTTACCCGCCGCTAACCCACGTTAGTGCTGGCGTTTGATTGCGGAGGTGCTACGGGGAGATTTACTTCAGACAGACTCCATCACTCCCTCTTTTACAGGGTGGAACGAGAACCGGCGCTTCCTGTGTTTTTCACACGCATATAAACAAACATTCGTTTTACTTTACAGGGGCATTAACTTTAATGTATTGTCAGCATGGCTCGCAATGAGGGAGCATTAATTTCAATTCGCCGATTTAAACGCTCACGTTTGTCTCCATCACTCACCTCCGAACGCCACAAGTCAACTCAACGGCGGCCCTATTTTTCAACCTAATGGTTGTTTTTGCTCGCTATTAGCGAAAAGGCATGAGCCACTGAATAAACTAGGCAAAGTGCGACTAGTATTCCAGATGAATTTGAATAATTAACTAGCTACATATTTGAAACCCCATCCAGAGCGACAGGATTCAGTTTTTAACAGAAGAGCCTGTTGGCCGCAAACAAAGGACTTGCAGCGTTAAATAACCCGAACTCTTAACTCTTGAGGCTTCAAAGGCTACAGTGAAATTAATGAAAAGGAGCAAAAGATGAAATCTAACCTCATCGGCGCATAAACGGGCTCTAACTTCCACCTCCACAGAGCTCCATAAAACCCTCAATCGGCGCAAACAATCTTTTATCATTGGAAATAGCTGCAGTATCGCTGGCTGTCGCTTGTTTATAGGTGAAGACGAACCTTGTTCAAATCATGCTGATGCAAACAGAACACCTCTGCTCTTCGCTGCGGAGAAAACGTCCATCTGCGTTTTAATGGCGGGTTTGGAGCTGCGCGTTTTACACCCGCAGTTCAGCCCAGGCCACGGCGACAACAACCGGGAACGTGGAGAACTAACCCGGACAGCTAAACTTCAGTCGGCCTACACCAGGCTCTCCGCCGTACTGCTAGTACAAGCAATAGCCTTACGTAACTGACAGAGAAAACCACAAATTCTCCCCATCGCAACACTCCACATCGCCTCAAGCTGGGTGACTGTCAAATTGTGACATGCAGGGCAGGGCCTTGGCTGATCGGTGAGAATTAAAGGTTACTGGCCTCCGTATTTTTGTGTTATTATTTGAGTTTTGGCGGATGAGGCGGCCCTGGCCGTGTGTCTGTATAATACACAAGTACAGCAGGTCCGGCTCCTCTCTAAGCCCCGTCTTTATTATTTCATGGAATGGTGGAATCATGGTTTTAATAATTGAGCGAGGTCTCGGGACAGAGGGCTGTACGGTGCGTTGGGCGGCCCGTCATAAACCCTGAGTATATTAAAAAACGTGTGCATATCGTCCGGTCCCCAGGGAGTCTGCCATGGCCGCATAATGCTGAATCTCTTATCTCCTGTATCCATTACGGGGGGGGGTGACCCCACCCAAAAAATGCTAAAATCCCAGAATCCCTTGGGGGAACAGAGAGCCTGGTGCACTTTGAGGGCGAGCGAAGGGTCTCCGTGTTAATTTACCCCAAATGAAATTCATGGATGACGAGATTTGGGAAGTGTATAGCCTTCAGTATGGACAGAGTGTGTGTGTGAGACAGAGAGCGAGAGAGATAGCGAGACAAGGGGGAGAGAAGGAGAGAGAGAGAGTGAGAGAGCACGAATCCCAGAGCAAGATGAAACGGACTCGTCTCAGCAGTCTTTGTTCTGCTAGTGCTGCCAGACGTTGAGCTCCGTGTGAGCGTCACATGAGAGCAGCACAGACCGGAGGATGGGTCCGTTTCAGCAGGAATTACCATTAGAGCCACACTGTAAACACAGCACAGGCTGAGACGGGTTTAACACAGGCAATGGAGAAAAACAAACTTTAATGTTTCTGTAGTAAAGGTGTGTGTGTGTGTGTGTGTGAGATCACTGTGCGTGCATGTGTGGGTATAAACACTAGAGAGGGTGTGTCTGTGTGTGTGCGTGGGTGTGTGTGAGTGTGTGTGCATGACTGTGCGTGGGTGTGTGTGAGTGTGTGTGCATGATTGTGCGTGTGTGCATGGGTGGGTGTGTGTGAGTGTGTGTGCATGACTGTGCGTGGGTGTGTGTGAGTGTGTGTGCATGATTGTGCATGTGTGCGTGGGTGGGTGTGTGTGTGAGTGTGTGTGCATGACTGTGCATGTGTGTGTGGGTGTGTGTATGACTGTGCGTGGGTATGTGTGAGTGTGTGTGCATGACTGTGCGTGTGTGTGTGTGTGTGTGTGTGTGAGTGCGTGTGCATGACTCTGCATGTGTGCGTGGGTGTGTGTGAGTGTGTGTGCATGACTGTGCGTGGGTGTGTGTGAGTGTGTGTGCATGACTCTGTATGTGTGCGAGGGTGCGTGTGAGTGTGTGTGCATGACTGTGTGCGTGGGTGTGTGTGTGTGTGTGCATGACTCTGTATGTGTGCGAGGGTGTGTGTGAGTATGTGTGCATGACTGTGTGTGGTATGTGTGTGTGTGTGTGTGCATGACTGCATGTGTGTGTGTGTGTTTGTGTGTGTGTGCATGACTCTGCATGTGTGCGTGGGTGTGTGTGAGTGTGTGTGCATGACTGTGCGTGTGTGTGTGTGTGTGTGTGTGTGTGTGTGTGCATGACTGTGCGTGTGTGTGTGTGTGTGTGTGCATGACTGTGTGTGTGTGTGTGTGGAGTGTGTGTGCATGACTCTGTATGTGTGCGTGGGTGTGTGTGAGTGTGTGTGCATGACTGTGCGTGGTGTGTGTGTGTGTGCATGACTGTGTGTGTGCATGACTCTGTATGTGTGCGAGGGTGTGTGTGAGTGTGTGTGCATGACTGTGTGTGGGTGTGTGTGAGTGTGTGTGCATGACTCTGTATGTGTGCGAGGGTGTGTGTGAGTGTGTGTGCATGACTCTGTATGTGTGCGAGGGTGTGTGTGAGTGTGTGTGCATGACTGTGTGTGTGTGTGTGTGTGTGTGTGTGTGTGTGTGCATGACTCTGCATGTGTGCGTGGGTGTGTGTGAGTGTGTGTGCATGACGTGTGTGTGTGTGTGTTTGTGTGTGTGTGCATGACTCTGCATGTGTGCGTGGGTGTGTGTGAGTGTGTGTGCATGACTCTGTATGTGTGTGTGTGTGTGTGTGTGTGTCTGTGTGCATGTGTGTGTGTGTGTGTGTGTGTGTGTGTGTGCATGACTGCATGTGTGCGTGGGTGTGTGTGTGTGTGTGTGTGCATGACTGTGCGTGTGTGTGTGTGTGTGTGTGTGTGCATGACTGTGTGTGTGTGTGTGACTGTGCGTGTGTGAGTGCGTGTGTGCATGACTGTGTGCGTGTGTGCGTGGGTGTGTGTGTGTGTGTGTGTGCATGACTGTGCGTGTGGTGGGTGTGTGTGTGTGTGTGCATGACTCTGCATGTGTGCGAGGGTGTGTGTGAGTGTGTGTGCATGACTGTGTGTGTGTGTGTGTGTGTGTGTGTGCATGACTGTGTGTGTGCGTGGGGTGTGTGTGCATGACTGTGCGTGTGTGTGTGTGTGTGTGTGTGTGTATGACTCTGCATGACTGTGCGTGGGTGTGTGTGAGTGTGTGTGCATGACTGTGCGTCTGTGCATGAGTGTGTGTGAGTGTGTGTGTCAGTCATACAGAGCAAACCGTCATCTCCCCTTTGAGCAGAGATAGACTGCACTCTGAGAAGGATCTAAGGAGAGCAGAATCCGAGCCAAAGCTTTTCCCGAGGAGGAAACACTTCCTGCTCCTCCCTGCGGACCCACGGATACGCCCGTGCACACGACGCGCCGTTAACTAAAGCACGGCTGCGTTTGCTCCTTTATTTTTTGTTAAATGGGTGCTACACCTTTAACGTTGTCTCTCCCCCACTCAGACACATCAGCTCTTAGCACTACCATTAAGGGTAGGGCCTAAATTATTGATCCGGCGCCTCTATCAGTACAGCAGTCACGTCTGCGAGCATCGAGATCCGGCTCCACCACCGCCAGCCCCGACCGCACTCCAGCCAATCAAATATTTCGGAGGAATTCTCATTAAAGGGAAGTGAAAGATTTCGGGGAGGGGAGGTGGGGGAGAAGGGGGGTCCGCGAGGCCGTCTAATGTCTCCCTTCGGACCGCCGTATCGCTCCCGTCAAGCCCCCGGGCTGCGGCCGAGGATGACAGGTCCTATCCGCGGGAAAATCCACACAATGCAGCGGCGGTAAGAGAATAAAACATGAAGAGAGAGGAGAGCCGGGGCATAAATAAAGATGTGCTGCAGCTCCGACCAAATTAATAATGAATTCTGAAGGCTGGGATCAATAATATCAGCACCTCAAACTCCCCCACCCCCGGTTATAAACACACGGGCGCGGAGAGACCAACCGTGGCCTCCAGCTGAGCCTATCTCTGGACGCACCTGGAGGAGCGCTTTTCACGCCGGAGTAAAAGCGAGAGCGATATTAAAAAAAAAAACCATCAATGCGCTCGCGCCGAACCGCGCTTTCGCGCAACCCGCTTTTACTAATTCATAAAGGTGCGGTTTAAAACCCCGGGGATGAATGGCGTTATGAGGCTCCTCTCTGCACCGCGGCAGCACTAGGCTAATGAGGAGAGGGAGAGAGAGAGAGAGAGAGAGAGAGAGGAGGATGAACAGCGCCTCTATCCTGCCACAGGAGACGACAGGGATTGTGTAAAGACATGGAGACTTGACTGGGGATACTATGACTGACTAACTACAACACCCAGCATGCACCAGTCTGGGACAGGGGTCACCCCATATAGTCCTCTACCACACAGGACTTTTTTCCATGTGTATGAAGGCTAAAAGCCATGGCAGTGCAAGAATGAGTAGAACTGCACAGAAAAACATGGCCCAGGGAACAAATGCAGTGCACAGTGGGGTCCGGAAGTATTTAGACAGTGACATAATCTCAAATTCCTACATAATTCCTAATTCCTCATCCAATGAGCACAGACTGAGCCTTTATTTAAGGGCACATGTATCCATATTGAGAGAATCGTGTACTAATTATAACAATTTAAAATGATGTTACTCTTCAAAAATAATCAATATTGATAAATGTGTAGGAGAGTGATTATAAATATGAATGTGAACTACAAATAAAGGAAAATACAATGGAAAAATAATAATAACTATTATTATAAGTATTATTATTACACCAGTTATCATTATTGCTGCTCATCTTCATAAGTGCTTTCCTCAGAGTTCTGATGGTATGGCCACACCCCCAGCGAGGCGGAGTGATCAATTATGCAAATGAGACTGCCGAAGCGGCGGGATGCGATGCGCCAGCCAGTTATCGTTCTCTCCCGCCGAAGCGCCAGTTCTCCCCGATCGCTCATACAGAATCACAGCCTAATGGCAGCCCATTAACATAATTGCCAACACAACTAGTGTTCCGCGTCTCAAACCGCCATCAAGTTCCGCCGCCGAGGCGGGAGAGAGCGGGAAACGGCAGAAAAAGATTAAATTACGGCGATCTGGCGGCATCCTCCTCGCCTAATGTCCGACCTCCCTCTCTCCCTCCCGCCTTATCATCGCCGATACCTCCGTCGCCATCATCATCATCATCATCGTTTTCTCGCCGGGACACAGAGAGAGCGCCGCCCCCCCACGCCGCCATGCGCTAAACATTCCACTGAGCGACTCGCACCAGACGCACGCTCAAATTTAAACGGATTCCGCCAGGCGAAATGAAATTCCCATTATTTTTAATTAATCCTTAATTAAAATATATTACTCCACAGATTCCGCAAATCTCTCTTAATATGCAAATGCGGCCCATTCAAGGGATATTTACATATCATTAATTAACGCGGCGCATTCTTTTTCGGGGCTAACAAGCTGTGGGCAGGAGCTGCCAAGGTGAGACAGGCCCTGTGCTCCTGTGCGACTCGCAGTACAGTGTGTGTGTGTGTGTGTGTGTGGTGTGAGTGTATGTGTGCGCGCACGCGCGTGTGTGTGAGTTTGTGTGTGCGAGTGTGTGCGTGCATGCATGTGTGTGTGTGTTTGTGTGCGTATGTGTGTTTGTGTGTGCATGCATGTGTGTGTGTGTGTGTGTGTGTGTGTGTGTGTGTGCGCACGCGTGTGTGTGGAGACTATCCCCACACACCAGACACAGAAAACAGTGAAGAGAAGAACATCAGCGAAAGGATGATCAGTTCTCCTGTTATAATGACGGACTGAAGCGGTAAAATAATGCACAGGAGCATTTCCACAGGAATCTTCCGGGTCCAGTAAACAGGAAGGAACATCATCTCCTGAGAGGGGAACTGTCTTCAAAAGAATGATTAATGCGCCAAATTTATACCTCAATAATTCTCCTGATGAATTGGGACAAACACACTGGTATGTAAGTGCAGAAATAAATAAATAACAGTAAACTTTTTTTCCTCCACGCACCTTTAATCACTTGAGATTGCCATATTACTCCACCATAGCAAAATGCCTTGTCTACAATTTCAACAATTTTAAATAGACTTAAAGAATTTTAATCATGCTGATATATTATCAGAATCATATCAGAACCCATCCAGCTAATCAAGCCTACGACCCGATCGTACACCTGACAGCCTCCTTACTATCAACTAGAGACAAGTGCAAGACATAACGAACCCCACGAAAAGAGACTCAAACACCCACAATCCATTGCGTGGTCAAGGCTACCCCACCTCAATTCAGAGACAAAAATGAGTGGGAGTAGGTAGTGCACATAACTCCAGCAGAGTTCACACAGAAACATGGAAAGTAACTCAAATATCGGCCAAAGAAAAGCTACAGTTAGCAGACAGACCAAAAGTTAGGCCTACTGACAGCTCTGGGCTAAAGCCTTAACACCAGGATTAGCAATGCTACTTCATTAGCGACAAGACTGTCCAATCAGCACTGCTTCAGTAATGAAGCTCCGCTCATTTTAATAACACAAATGTCAGTCCGCTAACTTTGCGCATAAATCAACGCAGTTTAAGACCGCAATATCCCACTCCGCGTACAGCCGCCATACATTACATTTCTCCGGCCGCTTGTTATTCGCATCAGAAAATCATTTCCGGGAGAGCCGAGACGCAGCCGCGATATGAAGATTCCCGGAATATTGATGCCCGGACAGGGGGAGTATCGTTCCGCGATCAGCATCATCATCGTTACCATCGGTAATGGAGAGAAAAGGACTCTCAGGCCATTCAGAGTCGCGCTGGGCCTGAGACCAGCCATAGCGGTTAGATGTCGCTCCTCGTCGCCGAAGCCGGCCTCTCCCCGCCCTCTGGTCCTGTCATCACCCCCCCACCCCACCCCACCCCCCCTCCATCTTCTTCCCGGGCCGCTTTTAATTTGACACCTGGAGCCGGGGTAACGAGGGAGGGAGCGCGTGCGAACGGCGTGGCGGAATTCATTAAGGGAAGGGCTGGAGGGTCTGCTCTCGCGCCCGCGATAATGACATCGCCGGGGTGCTGCTGTAAGGGCGGGGGGGGCGACGCTGGATGAAACAAACATGAGAACTGTCAGCCCTGACGTCCGGTCCGACAGGACGGGGCCCACTGAGACACCCACTCGTACCGATCCCAACCATCACCGGACGCCACCCACCCCCACCCCACATCACCACCCCGCCTTTTTTTTTTTTTTTTTTGTTTTTTTTTTTGAGGTAAGACCGTTTCTTACTCTTGATGATGCAACTTTTTGGAATTTTTTTTCAGCTGTTCGGATTTCAAATGATGGTGATTTTAAGTGCAGTTTGTGTGTGTGTGTGTGTGTGTGTGTCTGTACTGTCTAATAACATGCAGGCTTTTCTGAGAAGAGGGAAAGTGGTAGGATTAATAAATAATAGAAAGGAAAGACATGAGAATAACAATAAAATACAGAGCAAAGACAAACAGGAGTGAATGAAGGGAAAGGACAATATTAATAAATACAGGCCGTCCAGAACTACTTGGACGGCAACACGATTTTAACAAGCCGTAATTCAACAAGCACCGGCCAGTTTCTATCCGTACGCTACTAATGTAAACGCCGCCAAATTAAAGGTGATGTCCTGCACATTATTACCCCCACACACACACACACACACACACACACACACACAAAGCTGTGCGGGGGATATGGGGTTGGGTTCTGTCCATCTGCCCATCCTTCTTTTCGTCCATCCTTCTGTCACAAATTTCAATGGTGCTGCCGGGTTAGCTCACTCGGTTAAGGCGCTGCAAGGATGCAGAAGTGACTTCTACGGCGCGGGTTCAATCCCCGGTCGTACCAACCAGCACTGGTCGGCAGCTTTTTCAGAACAGCGCTGTGGGAATGCAAATTGGGAAGGGACTGCTTGGAAGGGAAATGAAAATGATTGCCTTGTTCGTTGCTCAAGCGCCTCCTGTTGGCCAGCCGGGCGCTCGTCAGTGAGATTCTGAGCTTGCTCATGTTTGGGTATCCTCCGCCCTCGTTCTGAACTTGCAATAGTTTCGACCAATGAGTGTAAAGATGCAGGGGCAGACAGGCGCGTGCTTCGGAGGAGAACCGCGAACTGTCTCTCTCTCCTGAGCTAGCGATAGGGGGTCCCATACGAGCAAACCTTGTATATAGCTCTCGATTGGGCATTCCAGATTCGGGTGGGATTGGAGATGCCAAATTAAAAAAAAAAAAAAAATTTCAATGGGAACAAGTTACCTCAAAAACTACGGCAGTTACATCAATCAAATTTTGTATTCTCAATAAGGTAGTCACGATCTACGTTGAACTCGAAAAATGGAAGTCGAAGAATATGAATTACGTTGTTATGGCCCTTGATCGTGGCTAAGGATAGTGATGACCATGTCGTCTTGCTCTGAGTTACAGCAGAGCGCACCGAACCAGGAGAGGACCAGCTCTGTAAAACTACACTGCAGTCCAAGCACTAATAATCCAGACTTTATATGAAATGAAGACATGAAAAACAAAGAAGGGGATGACCAGAGGAAGGGAGAAAGGAGGGAGACAGCTGCTGAAATGTAAGCGACGGGGTACAGGGGTGTAGTTTTGATTGCAGCCCGCATACACGCACACACACACACAAACACACACACCTTCATTTATATTATAAACAACGCCCGAACGCGCTCCCCTGGCATTTCAGATACACCTTTGCCATTAAATATTAATATATTCGCAGCCACCTCAGGAACAAGCTGTGATAGGCCGCATGCGCCAGGGAAAAATAAATAAATAAAATCGTTCGGCTGCACCACTAAAGGGAGCCTTAATATGCAGACTGAAGGGTGTTAAAGACGAGACGGGAACCTTCTCCTGTCCCCAGCCAATGCCTCGGGTTAGAGGAGAAAATCCTCCTTTAAATGTGCGTGGGGAGAGAGATGGAGGGATGAGGGAGAGGAGAGGAGGAAGAGGCGCTGCATCGGTAATTTCTCTCCCGCTATTACGCGTCACAGTCCTCAGGAGAAATGTGACACGCTGGCAGGTCGAACAGCAGGGAACTGCGAGAAATTGCCTCCTAAATGAGGAGCCCCACTTCAGCCAGGAAGCTTTTATAATCCCCGACCGGCGGGGAAAAAAGCAGGATGCAAAACGAACGTGTAGAAGGGAGGGGGGGGGAGAGAGAAACGAGAGCTGAACAATCTACATCGACCGTAATCTGCTCCTTTCATTTCCACAAACGCCTAAAAGGTCTCCCCCCCACCCCCCAACACCCGCTGCCATTCTCCGCTATTGTGGGGCGCGGTCATGTGACAGGAGAAAAGTTAACACTTTGGAGAGGGATTTTTTTTTGGCTGAAAAGGGTGGATGGTGAGAAAGGTTTGGCAGAAAAACAGCAGAACGGACTGCAGGAGAGAGAACGCCGGGAGAGAGGGGGCGTAATCGATTCAGACGGTGAGGTCCACCGCCGCAGCGAGCCTCAGACCTAAATGAGCAGTTCTCAAATGAGCCAGTGTCACCTGTGGGGGGGGCTGAGGCTGTTATAGGGGCGGCCATCTTTCTCTGTGTCTCTCTATAAGCCCTGGCTCGTCTGAGCCAATCAGAGGTCCTGCCTGTCCCCACTAGAGTTCTGCACCTAACCTGCCTCACTGACTGCCAACAGCAGGTCACCCACAGGCCAGGAAAACCTCAAAAATAATTCTCTAAAGCTGCCAAAAATCCCTCTCACGGAGTATTGCTTTTCTAAGGGTCCTTCGATTGAGCACGACCTGTTGCATGACGACCCTTTCCCAAAAAAAACCTTCCTGCATCACACCTGGGGGTGACCGCCTGTCAGGGTCCCGTCACCACTGCTGACCCAGCATGCCTTGGGCCACAATAACCAAATAAAACCAAATGACGAGGCCTGGATTCTACTAAAAACTACCTGAGTCTCGAGTGGACAAGCTTGCGTGGATAATCTTCACAAAGATTTCACTAATCACCAAAATTAGCCTGCTAGACTGCACACATTTTCATTACACTGAACCAGAACGGACGCACAAATATTAAAAAGCATTGTTAGTATAACACCTTTAATTACAACAGGTGGCAGGCCAAAGTGTTGATTTCGATAAAAAGCGGTGAGGGGCAGAGGACTCTAAACGGGAGCGCTGAGAAACAGCATCACAAGATTGGAGTCTCAGAGCTATCGACAGCTCCGCAGTGAGATGGGCTGGTGCTTAATGGTCCACCATAAATTTCTAACATTTTTCCAGCGAGTTGTGAAAAATGGCCGTGTCCGTCCCGTGATGTGGGCCTTCAGATTGGCAGCAGTCCAGCAGCCAATCAGATAAGGGCATGGGGAGCAGTCCCAGTGCCGCCCAATAAAGTAGCTTCGATGAGGCGTCGCCAAGGTGACACGCCTCGCACCCGCTATTTAGCCAAAGGCGCAGTGGCGAATCCTGAGGAATAAACTCAAATCTTCCCCCTCAATTAATCCGTCAAATAGACAGCTACCTGCCGACAGCTCTGTTATTGAGCAAAAGCGAAGCTACACACACGCGAGCTTGGCAGGAGGAAGCAGATGCAATGTGCAAATTAATTTTGCCCATTAAGTTGTGTTTACTTCCGACAGCTAAATATAGACACACGCCTGAATTGAGCCAACTATGACTATATTATTATCAAAGGAACACTTACGACTCTTTAAATTAATGCACTGCTTTCTGGTGTGTTCACTCGAGCAGGCTTCAAAACTCTGAGGTATTGAAAAACAATCCTTCAAACTTAACGCCGCGCTTTTCCATCTTTGCGTATTGACCGCAACTACTGACATTACCTCAGCGAGACTTCGAAGCAATTCGCCATATTTCATGCTAAACGATGACATCTGGTATATATCTGTTCACTTCCACTCCAAACAGAGAGAAGGAGAGAGATAGTTTCCTCCATTTTTGTAGTCTTAACCCAGAGAAGTTGATAAGAACTACAAAACAAGGCCTGTTTCTCCTGACTGTAACAGGTTCCAGATAAAAATTGCACAGCGCTGTCACCCAATTGACTTGAAGGGCTATCAATCATCTTCACAGCCAACTGAAGCCCGTATTTCGAAGGCAACTGACAACGGAGCCTCAAAGTGACAGCTATATGCAGGAGGTACTTCTGTCTAGTAAAAGAGGAGTCTGCTACCACAAATTACTGCAAGTTACTTTTTGGTAAAAACTGATAAATTGCTCAAATACTCAGGTCGATTTAATATGGGAAGAAAAAATGGCAGTTATCCATTATCAAACCAAATCAGTCCCAGAGCCAACCGCATCGCACAATGGAGAGGGGGCAGGAAAACAGCTTGGACAGTCTACCAACCAACCAATCACGAGAGATTACACAACATTCCCTCACACCCACAGACAACATACAGTCTCCAGCTGGGCAGGTCTGCATGTCTATAGACAGCGGGAGGAAACTCGAGTATCCGGAGAAACACACACAAACACAGGGAGAACATGCAAACATAAAACTCCACTTATACAGTGAGCCATAATCCATTGGACAGTGACCCTGTTTGTTTTTCTTTTTTTGGTTCTATACTGTAGCATTTTGAATTTGAAAGGATACAGTGACAGTGAGGTTGAGAAGCAGACTGTCAGATTTGATTTTGGGGTGTTTTCATCCATAACGGATGAACGGAATTAGAAATAACAGCACCTTTTGTGCAAAGTGCCCACCATTTTTGGGTGCATAAAAATATTGGCCGTACAGCATAATCTAGAGTAAAGTAATTTTTTAAATAGTTGGTCGCATATCCTTTGCATGCAGTGATTCCTTGAAGGCTGTAACACACAGACATCAGCAGACTCTGGGTATCTTCCCTGGTGATGCTCTGCCAGGCCTGTACTGCAGCATCTTCACTTCCTGTTTCAGGGACTTTTTGCCCTTAGTCTCCTCTTCAGCAGGTAAAATGCATGTTCAGTTGGATTCAGATCCAGTGATTGACTTGGCCAAGAGATCCAAAATAAAAAATTTGAATAAAGTTTCACTGTCCAATGAATTATTATACTCACTGTAAACAGACCTAATTAAAAATTACAGTGATATATAGCCAAATAATATGCAATATTTCAAATGATGCCAAAATACATAATCTACATAATCGTGGTGGGTTTAACAACCTCAGCCTTTGCCAAACACCAGCGTCTTCCAAAGCAGGCAGAAATCGAAACATTCTGGACTTAATTTCGCCATAAAAACTTAAATGCCCCAACAATAAAAACACCAATAAACACACATTCTATATTGCCAGTTAGCTCAATAAACAGCGAAGCATTTGGGGCAATATCAAAATGGCTGAAGGCACTTGCGCAGTAAAATGATAAAATACTGCACGTGACCGCGAGCTACAGGCACACAAATCATAAACAAAACAAAAGGAGCAAAAAAACACAAAACGCAGTTATATGAACAAAAATAGCACAAAAAAGGTGAGCGTGCTCAGAAAATACAATAACAGGGGACTGAAATATCAACAGAATTATACTTTGTAATTCCAGATTTCCTCCTACAGCGTTTCACTTTTATTGTGTCCTTTACAATGCGACTGGTTAAGTCCCGTACGCATGGCCGATCACAGGGGTTATTAAAACAGAAAAAAAGCAAAAGGCGATCTTCAAACACCAGTAAAAAGAGCAGCTTAGCGGCAGGCTATCTTAGTGACGGCATTAATAACGTGTACCGTATAACAGACTGTCTATGCTGACACTTAAAAATGAAGAGGAATGAGCCGGTGAAAAAAAGAATTCAACATCATATTAATATTTTACGAGTCACCATCTTTCGACTACGCTGTATGTCATGGATTTGTGTGCGGGCTGGAGCTGGGGCTGGCGCTGGGGCGGGGGTGGCGCAATCACGGAAGGTGCACTAAATTTGGACAGTAAGTAGAATCACCCCGTCAGCGCGGTACACCGAACATTTGAAACGCCCCATTTAACTGCACTGTACTCCTATCTGTTCCCTTCATTTGCATACTTCAGCGGCACAATGATGGATGAAGATAGATGGCAAAAAATCAACCTCATTGAAACAACTGTTTTATCAAGGTTAAACTATCCTCTTCGCTCTTAACCCCTTATCTCCTCCTGTTTCACGAATATCAGATAATCAACGGCATCTCTTATCGAGCCTGTTTTTAATTTCTTATGAGGTTGTGCTGAAATAATGATCGAAAAGCCGGTGACTCGGAAATGAAGGGGAGTGGGGTTTATGAAATCGCCTGGTAGTAACTGCTAAGCACGTTGTCAGTTGACATTTTCATTAAAAATACAGAACGGAGCCGCCAATAAATTAAAACGAGAGTGTAACGAATGGGGGAGATTAAATTGCTCCTCAGTTCGGCAGCAGTAGAGGCTGCGCACTTTTTTATTCCACAGACCGTTTACACCCCCACCCGAATCCTCCCTAACAAAGCCTAACAATTTAAAGAAACATAGCCAATACAGACTAATTAATCCGATTCTCCCTTTATCTGTAACCTTGTTATTCGTGGTAATGAATTCAGATTTTACATTAAAAATAAGCTCCACGCTACACAGGCATCACCATTACTCGCCACCATTACGGCTCAAAGGAGTTTTCACTCTGACAAGCTATTAATACATGCAAACGCCTGAAGAAATACCGAGGTGGTTTCAGTCCGTAAGTCGACTGGCATTTTTTTAACGCCTATATTTACCCCACAGGCCTGCGTGCAAGTGGCAGCTAACTCAATTTCAGCTCTGCTGGTGCGTCTATTTCAGTCCTTCTGTCATAAAAATTCCCAGGCCTCAGTCCACGGCACGCACACAATTACTAAAGAAAGCGCAGGGTGGGGGCGTGCGGAAAACATGGGGATCTTATTAACTACACCCGCACGTGCGAGCGCAGGCCTTCAGGACAAAAGGTGCACGAGGCCGGCTGCGGTTCTGTCCTCCACAGAGACGGGCTTCACGGGCAGGAATGTGGCGCAAGCTCAGAAAAGCAGCCGATGTGACTGTACAGGCTTCCGCTCTGCACGCTTTCCAAAATCAGCCCAGATGTGATGCCAGGGTGCCCCATCCTCCCCTCCCCTCGCGCAATACCCCGGAGCCAAAGGTGTGCGCGAGGAGGAAACAGATGAATATAATGCTGATTGTGCGAAAAAAAGGAGAAAAAACAATAAAAATTAAAAAATGACAGTCATTTATAAAATACCAGTAGGAGTTAACTGTGCATAACTAACGCTGGCAAAGGCAATCTGGCAAACGGAGGAGACAAGACAAAAAGCGCACTTTTAATGTCTTTAAATGCGCGAAGTACTAGGAGGGCGGACGAGCCGCTCAATCAAAAGAGCGGCACTTCAGCAGCTGGTAATGCGAGACGGGGTCATTCGCCCATCCATTTCCCCAAGGTCAGTTTCTGCATTCGTGTGGCTTTCCACAGACTGCAGCATAGATAATGGCCACAATTCTTGTTTACGCTTCGGAGTTATTATTGGTGCAGGGAAGGACGAGAGAAGCCTCGGAATGGGGTTACATCTGTAGGAGTGCATTTTAAATATGACGGACAGGATATTTTATCCGCAATATGCTAAATTCCCAGGATTTGAAAAATTCTGAATCTGTGCTAAATTAGGTCGTATAAGCCTATGTGCGAAATAGATTAAATGTAAAATGGTGCGGAACAAACAAATGAGTAAAATGCTTGGGTGGGAGACAGAATGATATCTTAGTTGCCAGTGTGTACCACAGAAGTGTATAACGCCACGGCTCAACAGCAACATCGGCGTGCGTCCCAATCTTTCCCTCCAGTGTTCCCGGGGCAGCGCTCCTTTCGCTCCTGGACGTAGCGTTTGCTGTAGAGCACTTCCACAGCCAAGCGAGCGTGCCGAGCGCTGACCCATGCATAAGCCCTCGCGCTTCACCCCGCTGCGCTAAAAGCTACCTGCGATGTCACTCATGTCCACGCCGGGAAGCGATCCAAGTGCACAGCGAACGCCCTCCTCTCCCATCCAGAAGATTTACTTTCTTTTCACGGCAGAAGGCCCACTTGCTTATCCTAATTCCCCCGCCTACCTAGTTTCACTCCAAAACTCCTGTCTACCAACATGCAGAAATCTGGTCTATTTAAAGACCCAAAGAGCCCACCTGGACCCAAGCTCTCTAAGCAGCACAGGCAGCCTCCCGCCGTTTCTGTCGCGCGCGGATTTTAGCAGTGTAAGCGAATCCCCAAGAGGACAGCACCACCTGCCTGAAAAAAGGCATCTTTGAACAGCATCACTGCGCACTGCATCACACATATTCATCCCAGTTTTTTCTTCTTCTTTTGTGGTCACTATGCATCCCTGGATTTGTACTTAAAACGGGGAGCCAAGCTTAAAAAAAACATTGGAAAGTAAAATGGAGCTCGATCCAACTCGGCCACTGACTGCAGCTGGGAGTTGATTGTGGTTCCTGGTGCCCTTTACTGGTCAGAGAAATATTCACAAAACTGCTCAGGTTTTTAAAAACAGGTTCACTTAGATGGAAAGAGCTATACAAGTGCACATAAGCCCCCCCTCGAATGCAAAGCTTCAAACAAAATTCCTTCAGTTTAAAAAATATTTTAATTTGGCAGTAATTGGCCTCCACACAAAAAGACAACGAGAGAAACTGGCAAAAACGGCCCTCAATCTGGGATGCCAGAACACATACGGACTGCATCAGATTAAAAAAAATATATATATATATATATATATATATATATATATATATATATATATATATATGCGCGGACATGGAGCCCATAACTAGTGAACCATCGTAGAGAAGTTAATCATTACATTAGTTGTGATATTATATTGAATTATTATATTATTATTACATTACTATTATTATCACAGAAAACCACATCAGCAAGCTGATTCTGTAAAACTGGCAACAGCAAACTAGTTATTAGCTAGCAACTTAGCCAAGTCATGCACCTTAGCCACACATAGTCTTAATTCAACAACATGAATTCTACTCCATTTAGAAACACCACCCCCATTGGCAAAAGCAGGTATTGCGCTCTCTTTCATTCCATAAAAGTCAATAGAGTGGCCTCTGCCTTATCTCTCGGGGCTGTGGCAGCAGGTGTGTGGGCACTGCAAAAGCCTTCTAGGACAGACAAGAACATTTCAACAAGGTCAATCAGTAAGGGACATTGACTCATGTGAGCCACCTGCCGGATCCAGATTGAAAAAATGCAATGGCGCAAACTTGGTCAAAACCCATTTGCGAACATTAGTGAACGGCTGAGGCACAACATCACTTCAGGTCACACAGCGAGGATTAAAAATTAAATGTAAAAATGCACTCAAATTTCTTTTTCCCCCCTAGAGTTATCGTGACTTGTACTCCGACAAACACACCCAACAGCATCTTCAAAAATGTCGCCAACTAACCACTCAGGCTCACGTTCATCTTGACCTCCATTTTGTAGAGAGGTCTGCGGAAAAGCTGCAATATGTTCTCCTCAGGCCGGACTGAAGCAGTCCCCTCTGATCCCCGTGCAAACTGTGGGAAAACGAGGCCGAGTGCGAGAGGCAGTGAATTCTCTCCTCTGTACATTAGCGTGGCGTGATGATGATTGATTAGCATAGTGCAGGCAGGCCGCATTAACAAGGATTGAGGGAGGGGGGGGCGGCCACATCGCGGCTGTCATCTCACCTAACGGCGCCCCAGCTCGCCACCACACTGCCACCCAGTCAGCCGTCGCAACCCGCCCGACCTCGTGCGTCGAAAGAGCAGCGGCTAAATTCGTCACCTTGGCCGCCACGTTTCTCCCCCCCCGTCATCACCCGCTATCTCTCCGGGCGGCAGCCTCCGGAGAACCTGCGACGCTGGCGGCAGAGGAGTCCCGCTTTGTTCTGCCGGCGCGCTGCGGAGAGCGGCAGCAGCCGAGTTCATTAGCATAAATTAGCATAACGCAAAGAGAGGCACTCCTCGACGCGATGCACCGCTTTCAATTATCGACACGAACCGAGTCTCCCCCCTTCCCGATCCCAGCAGAGCCCCGATTCAAAACCTCTCCTGTCCGAGGAGACGCCGCAGCTTCGCTTAATAAGCCCCCTACAGATCAGAAATGCTGATATCCGTGCTGCAGGCCCGCGATACGAATTGCATTACCATCAGTAATTGAAACGCTGTCGTTCCAATGGCCCGCTAGGCGGACTCCGTCCAAGCTACTTTAAAACAAAAACAAAAAAAACAACCACAACCCTGCAATCAAACACACGCCATAACAATTAAATAACTAATAATCCGGTCAAATATTGAAAGCGGCATTTCATCAAGGGCAAAATTAACGAGTCGCAATTAAAGGGGTTTTTCATTTTAATTGGCCAGGTGGGCTGGGTGGAGGATACACTAAGTTCTTCTTTTCCAGCGCAAATATTTTTGGCACCGGGAGTCTGTGAAATGGGACGGCGACGCAAAGACGGCGAGGAGGACGAGGCGCTAATCCGGGGATAACAGGAGACACAGGTATTCGCATTGTTTCCCCGCCGAGCACAACATTTACACCCCCCTCTGGTGATGCGGGGGGAGACACAGAAGGAGCGCGCTCTGAGGCGAATGTACTTTACGCGACGCATCCGTAATGTAAACGCGGCCGAGCGGAGAGAC
This sequence comes from Gymnothorax javanicus, assembly GCA_029692085.1. Classification (NCBI taxonomy): domain Eukaryota; kingdom Metazoa; phylum Chordata; class Actinopteri; order Anguilliformes; family Muraenidae; genus Gymnothorax; species Gymnothorax javanicus. The sequence continues at coordinate 128,385,169 of CM056198.1, read as the reverse complement.
GCACACCAGAGCGGGATATACAGCAGGGCGGGGGGATGGGGTGGGGTAGGGGGGGGGGGGGTGCTGTCAGGCACTGGGGGGGGGGGGGGTTTCACTTCACAGGGTGAAAAATCCAATGTAAATGAAGGGAAAATCTATCATGCAGCCTGATAGAAGGGAACCTGTGTCAGCCCCACTGTTAGGGCCTGCAGCCGGGCGAGCTGCTGATGTATGGGGAACCAGGATGAGGAGCGAAGAGCGTGGCGAGATGGGCTGCGATGTGCGGTGTGTGTGTGTGTGTTGGGGGGGGGGGTTAACAGAGCGCTCCCCACGCTTGCCGCCGAGCCCTGGGCAAAGGAGGTATAAATGTTGATTAGTGTTGATTTTGTCCGATGAGCGCCTGGCGACTGACAGTTGGGCTAAGCCGCGGCGAAGGAGGACCATTAATCTTGGTCTGGTTTAAGTAGTGTATATTAATTTGTGTCATTTTTACTAAGTCGCACCAGGAAGGGCTGCGCGCTGGGCTCCGCGTCTCGCCGCCTGGGTGCTCGCGCGCAGTTAGCGCCCATCACCGGCGTCAGAATCCAACTGCAGCAAGGGACAGGAAATGAGACCCTAACCCCGAATTAAAGAAAATTAACTCCCGGGGGGTTGGCATGGCAACCAGGGCAGAGAATGGCGCAGGCCATTAAATTTAATGTACATAACAAATTTGCGGATTTTAATACATTTTTAACACGTTTAGGAGATTAAGCGGGAGAGAAACGGAGAGCCGAAGAGGGGGGAATTTTGTTTGGAACCCTCACAAGTCTCAGACGTATTATCCCACGCTAGCTAAAGGATTGGGGGCTAATCCTGAGTAAAAATACACGACAAACAATAAGAGAGCCCACTTTTCCTCTCGGAGACAGATGCTCCAAAATAAACATGGCTGTTTATTGAATCTTTGCCGCAGAACATTATTTGCACTAGGTGCTGAGACGCCGGATGACGGGATACCAAGAGCATTTGCAGTGAAATTTCTGAATAATTTCCACAACAGTAAGTGGCAAGCCATTTAACCTTAATGGATGTGAATATGATATCTTTCACACAACTAAGAACAGAAGCAATTTAGCCATAAAGCGAGGAGTTTGCAGACAAACCAGTTATTGTATTAGATAACCAGATAGATAGCGGTGTAAAATTACCACAGGGCATAAACAGAATAACAGAATAAAATAAAAAAAATATTATCACAGATGTGCATAAGCACAAACCATAATATGAAGGGAATGCTCTCTTCCCTTGTGTCAAATTTGCTCCCGGGCCTCCCAAAACACAATATGCAACACTATTTTTAATGAAGCTACTTCAAATTATGGAGTATTTACCACCAAGCTCAGTATTTGGGTGCATCTTTCTGCTTCTCATTTCATCCTCCCACAGATCCCACAATGCATTTGGCTTAACGTCCAAATAATGAGGCATGTTAACACAGAATCTAAGTATGGGAAGTGTTTCATGATTTAATTTTATTGCAAGGCACTTTACACACCCACATTACATGATCAGTAAAGATCATGCTCCATACTTACGTTTAAAAAATAATTAAACAATGAAACTATCGCTTCTAGAACATATTTCTAAATATAATACTGACAAAAATAACAAGAGCAAAGACATTTGCGCTGGCCTTGATGATAGTAATAATAATAATAATAATAATAATAGTAATAATTGAAAACCGTAAGCCCAAATAATGCAAAATTGAACATACAGGGTATGTAAAAAGCAGCTGGCAAGGCTGTACTCAATAATAATACTGATCCGACCTTCACGTTTCCTGAGCTGTAAATCTCAGAACAATTCTAAGCCCTCTAAAACGAAGCTCTAGATCAAAATTGAACTGTGCCGACTCCTAACAAGCCAGCAGATGCACGAAGCATGTGCATATGTATCCTTGCACACGCGTGCACATGCGTATACGGGCATGCATACGCACATAAACACACGCGCATCACTTTCCAGGGTTATCCTTACAAATAAAAAAGGTGGCACCCCAAGTTATCTTAATTTCACCGCAGACTCATCATGACAAAAAATATTAAATGATCTGCCACCTTAAAAGCGCAATGTGCCCAAGGAGCAGACAAATTTTATATTACTGATACAGCATCAAATTGAGACGCTGGTCGAGAGCCGTTGTATCTCCCTTGTGACCTTACGCAAGCGGTTACCTGCAGGAAGGACCTCTACCGCTGAACAATCACTCCGCTGCAAACCTGTTATCTCAGTTAATTACCAAATCAGAGCGCAGTTATACATTTCTGTAATTAGGCTCTTAAAATATGATTAACACGTCTCAATTACGGCAGTGATAATTTGCATAATTTATAAGGACTCCTAATTGCGCGCGAGTTCAGATTTTAGGCTGGGTAATAACGGAACACAAAATGCATTATGCCACTGCTGAAGCATGTCTGTTTGACTGCCGATATATGGATTTGTAATTATCTCACAAGCCGGGGAGGGAAAGCCTTCCTGACACTCAGAGGAAAAAGCGACGTGTTCATTTTCAAAAAAAAAAAAAAAATTTTTTTTTTTTTTTTTTTTTTTTTTTTGAGTGCGTGTTTACCTGTACTTTAAGATGTTACACGCAGAATGAAAACCGCCGTCGATAGCAGCAGACAGAGAGCAACTAGCTCCAGAGGCAGGCCCTCGTGCATTTCTTCGCAACACAGGGGAGGTGGGCCCGACCGGAAGTTCAGCTCTGACGTGTATCTACAGTCCCCCCAGATTCTAATGATCTGAAGAAATCGTGGCCTAATCGTGGCTCGGTAAAACAACATATCACAGCAGTGTTAGCTTTCCTTATTTTTTTAAACTAGTTCCACCTTTATTCTACTTGGAAGTCCGAAGAAGAAGAACTGAGGTACAAGATGTCCTACCAAGGCAATCCTGGCCAAAATGGCGGCCACAGTTTCACAGGAAACACAAAAATAAACAAGACAGCTGAACTATGGAAGGGGTGCAAGTACAATGAAACGGTCATAAGTTGCAAAGTTGCAAACAAGATTAGCAATATAAACACTCATCCAGCCTAAGACCGTTCATGATTTGGCTAAAGTGATTTAAACGAGAGAAGTTAATCAACATTATTCCAGGACCACGGTACATGAGTAAAAAGCTCCGTAGTGAATGCAGTATTAAGCCATTAAGAGGACCGTATAAATGCATTAACAAGCGAGTACAACTGGAGTTACTGGACTTGTCAAAGCAACGGCCAATTTGGAACACAATAATTCATTTATGATGCAGGGAAATGAGTAAAAACAGCCCTAAATGTGTATTTTGTTTCATCCAGCTTGTTATTAACAGATTTAATTTCTCTTAAATCTGCTCCTTTTCGGCTTAGAAAATACTGTGCTAATTAAGAACATGAAACTATTTTCTATTTGGGCGAGTTAAAATTACAAAAGGTGTTAGATGCAATTTAGGAAGTATTCTTCATATTTTACTGGTACCAAGCCAATAGGCTGTCCAAATTATAGCAGCAACAGATACCCAGTCAGGGCTAAACCAGAGTCCAGGGCTATTTTCTCTTTCCAGTGACAGTTTTGAGGTCAGGGTAACTTTGGCTACAATTATCTCAGCCATTTCCGATATGAAGAAAACCAACGAGTTTGGACAGATCTGCAGGGGTCTGCCAACAATGTCCTACTCTCGAGCTGCTGATTCATTTCAGTACAGATAGCCATCAGTGCAAAGTTAGGTCCATAACATTTATGCAGTATTCAGAATGTTTGTGACTTCAACACTCAGGCAAACAGACACATTATTCCTGGTCATAAAAGGAAATTATTTGGATGCAAACTTGGAAGCAAGACGGTCATAAATATACTCAGTTGGAAACTCTTCAGCAAATATGATTCATCTGAATTCCGTTTGGTTAAGTTACGAAAAACCAAAGCGGGCTCCACTTTTAGTCTTCTTTCTCACCTCATTGTGATGAACAAAAAAACTAATTTCCAAGAAAAAAAAACAATTCAAAAGCCAATACTACATTTTGATTGACTTACATATGTCCATTTAGAACAGCGCTAATTATACTTCAATCTCTTCACTGACAGGCATAAGGATGATTGTTTGAAAAGGTCAATTAGAGGACAATATAATCAACGGTATACAGGATTAATAAGGTATCTGTACATTCATAAGTACTAAAAGTGTGTTTGAGGCATCTAGCTTGGGATTGTAATACCTCGAAAATGCAATCCATTGCATACAGTGAACTAACTTGCGTCCATCAAGCACAAAAATAGTATCAATTGTTCTGTAACATTAGTTGATCATGAAAAATCCACTAGATTCTATATTATGGTTAAAACTTGAAATATCATTGTTTAGAATTCTATTCAGCTCATTAACTGTTTGAGTGACCCTGAAAATTTAACTCAGGAGAAACCACATCATACTAGTACTCAAATGACGAAATGAACCATCGCCCAGATAGGGAACGTAATTCTCCTCAGACACTTGGTAAAGAAGAGTATTAAACTGTGATTCTCTTTAAAGAGAAGCCATTAACATACAATTATTCCTCTCCAGTACACTAAAAACAGCTAAATACACACAGAGAGCACTGTAAGACATTTAAAAACTAGAACATTTTTTTGCCATATTTTCATCCTCAATCTTTTTGCCAAAAATGACATCACAAGCCATGGAATTTCTGGAAAATAAGTTACCCTGGAAAGCAATTATTTGTTTAAGGTACCACGAGACAGTCTCTCCATATCTCGTAACACATACATAGCCTAATGGAACCTAATGGCACATTAAGAACAGCTAATCCAAATAGCAAAAAAGGAAAGAAAAAATATCAGCGAATCGCATTCCAGCCAAATGAAAACTGCAGTTGTGGAGGGAGTGGAGTGGAGTCGCCCAGCTCAGGAACTGAATGATATATACTGCGCTTAATTGCACACTGACTCCAGATGGCTTGAATTTCCAGTTCTAAGCCAGCGTACTCACCCACCCCCAATCCCCCCCCCCAAAAAAAAGTCTTTAAAATCAGCGGGGATAAACGCCAAGCCCTTCCCTCCGCCTTCATCCTCTATTTCTCCTCTTCATCCGTTTTTCATGAAGCCAATTACTGTGACACTCACCAACTATAAATAGTTGTATTAATAAAGGAGAAAATCAAAAGCTTGCTTCTCTCCCCCCCCCAGCCCGAGTCTGATCCATTGTTCATGTACTGAATATGAAAACAATGCATAATGGTCCTGCTCCTTTGAAAGGCAATGCTAATTAAAAAGGCTCCCTCCACTGTCTCCGCAGCAGCTTTGTCAAGCGGCGGCTAATTGTTCTCCGGAATAAAGAAGGGATTAATCAGAGTACTCTTGACATCAGAACAACAATAACCGCAAAAAAAAATGAACAAAAAGTACTTCGGTGAAAAGTCTTTCTCCAAACTTCTCAAAATACGAGACAAAATAAACAATTTAAATTTTTATACAGCGCAGTATAATCTTTTATAATTACTGAGTGCGCTTCTGAAAAGTTTTGCTAATAAATGACGCGGCTAATTCTTCAAGCGCTGCATGTTTGATCGACGGAGGACAGGCCAAGGGTGGTAACTGTAAAAGGCCGAGTGGATGAAATAGAGCAAAAAAACACGCCGACTGGTCTGCGAAGTTTTCCCATCAATCTCAGCTTCTGCGTTCAAAGGAGACAGAGTCCTGCATGTTTGACAAAGAGGAAATGTGGCTAAGACAAACAAGGACACATTCACAGGGATTTGCTTGAAGACAGAAATAGCTCGGCAGGTACAGTACATACTTATGGCATGAAAGAGGGCATTGTTAAGCACCTCGGCTGTTTCAGTTACTGTCTTGACTGTGTCATGGCAAACGAGTGAGATATCTGGCATTTCAGTTTACCATAAAAGGCAAAGGATTTTTGAATGGAACTCTGGGATACTCAGGTCCTCCACATGGCAGGCAGGCCCGGAGTCTCGTTGTTTTGGTTTGGAATGATTGGTGGAGCCGGAGAAAGGCGCTGTGGCCGGAGCCTCAGGCAGGATAATTCTGTTTTAATCCTGTTCCAATTCCCCTCCTCCCACCTGCAAACAGCTCCTGGGGTATTTCCTTATGAAATAATCGATATTCCACCTCATTATATTCATTTTAAATCATCGCAATTTCAGCCAGAAAGTAACTTAAAATCTCCATAAAGCGAGAGGCAAAATGTGCCCATTTTTCATGCGTTTTATTCTCGGCCCAGCAGCGCTGTTTGTGTTCACCTCTGACATACGTCTGTGCATACAAACCACACACAGTCACCAACGGCTCGCTGGAAAAGCTTCCTGTGTGCTAAACAGAGCTGAAGGACAACCCACAGTGCTCCTCCAACAAACGGATTTGAATCTACAGCACAAGACAAAAAGGCTTCATTAAGCGCTCGCAGGTTCTGTTACATACCATTACTGACAAAGACTTCCATCAAAGGACACCAGGGTTTCATCATAGCTGGAGCTGAATAGTTTTGCTAGCAGGCAGCTTTACTTTACAATTAAAAGCAAAAGCCCACATTCACTCGCAATTCGACTGAGAAAAGATATGTTAAAACGAGGTTCTGCATGCCAACAACTGGTTGACTCCACCAGATGTGTCCCAAAGTCACGTCTGTCAAAATGGCTGGACCGTTCTCATCAAAACCTTAACTCACCATCCAAGACATTTCTGACAAATGGCTGATATTTACCATCAACATTTTCCATCAATTTAAATTTAATACAATATGAAAAAAAAGGGTGAACTCAAAGTTGCAGAGATACATGGCTCAGTCCAGGATGTTTGTTCTCAATAAATAATCCAAGCTGTGGCCGGTCGGGTCATAGAGGTCACTTGGCCCAATCTTAAGGGGGGGGGGGTGTTGTGATTTGTCAGAGTATATTTTTGGACAGTCTGGCTCCGCCCCAGCTCATGTCCACAACACCACATAACAGGACCCAGGCCACACGCAGCAGAGCCTGTCGGAGAGGACGGCCGCAGTAATCCCTGACGGTAGTTATGTAAGGGCATGGAACCAAACAAATTTCATAACATTTTTATTTTCCACAAACCAGGGCTACAGGTCTGTTCATGACACAACCTCATGATTTTAGAATCATCAGAACTACATGCTCTCAAGGGGAACTTTACCTGGTCAGCAGCAGTTCTGAATTATAAGACCCACTTCAATAACTTCCCTGAACTAGAAATTAACTTACAGTGAAAACCCTTAAACCACGCTCTTCATGAAACTCCGCCTTCAGTCATGGATACCGGAGCGGGACTGAGGGAGGGCGAGCTCTCAGGGCCGACACCGGACACACACACTCACACACACACTGACACATACACCTACACACACACGTACATGCGCGCACACTCACGCAAACGCACATACAGCTGCACCCTCCCATAAACAGACAAACAAACACAAAAACACACAAACGATCAGTATTCATACATACAAACACACATCCACATACACACACACGCACTCAGACACAGACATATACACTCACTCTTGCACACACACACACACACACACACACACACACACACAGTTGAAGCTATTCATAGTTGGCCTCCTATTAGTCTTACTTCTTATCACCTTTATTTACTGTGTGTGTGTGTGTGTGTGTATTGTATTGTTTTGCACTTTGGATCAACTTCTGTTTAAATGCGCTATAGAAATAAAGTTGACTTGACTTAACACACACACACACTAGCGCTTCCTTTCTCGCAGATACAGACACACAAAAACACTCACACACATAGTCAGCACTCATACCTACAATCACACACCTACAAGTTCCAAGGAAACACACTGCACAGACACACACACACAGACACACACTGAGGTAAAATAAATAAGCAGAATTCCTAGAGGAATTCTGCATTCCTTTCAGCAGGAAAACATCAGAACATGTTTGGAATGAAAGCGCTCGGCAGATCGCGGCGGAGTCGGCGGAGGGGAGGACCGTCTGCGGAAAAGAGAAAACAGCCAAGGCTTAAATAAAGTGTTCCTCCCTCCTCTTCTCCTCACGGCTGATATACGCCGCTCCTCTTGTTTACACTGCGACGTGCTCCGCTCCGCGTCAGCCTGCCTGCCTCTGTAAAAATACACAGAGTGGGTCAGGAGTTCAGGGTCTGTCTCGGCCAGAACCCTGACTGCCCACAGCCCAGGCAATGCAGGGGATGACCAGAGGGGGCGCCAGAGAGTACGCCACGTCTAGCGTGCTAACAGACACTGATGAGGCCATCCAGTCTGACCCCCATCAAAACCCCAAAACTGCTGATGTCAGAATCCCACCGTCCCGCCGCCCGCAGACGAAGAGACGCTCCGTTTTTTCCCGGCGACATTTCGATATAGATTGCGAGATTCCTCGCACGGGCTCCTCAGAACTCAGTCGGCGGGCGAGCGGTTCACAATGCGCCAGTTTGGCGAGTCATCTTCCCCGCGTCGCTCGCGGTTCGGCGTTTATTTGCTTTGAATGAAATCCCCTGGTACAAGCGCATCGTCTACCTCAATGTCACCGCGCTGAAAATATCAAAGCCATCCGTCAAATCGTGAGCCTACAGCATCAAAAAAAACGAAACCGTGTTCAAGGTCGAGGCATTTCCAGTCTTTGAGTTTTCCTCACGAACAACCGCTTTCTAAGACACGCTCTGAAAATGTCACATTCAGAGGAGTCCGCTCCTTTCTGAGCGCAAAACACTCCCCCTTTTAGCAATTAAACTGGATTCAATTGTACGCGTATAGCCCTTTTCGCAGAGGGACTGTCGCAGGCACGAAGCAGCGCACATTATTATGCAGGGGTAGCCAGAAACAGCCCACAGGACTCTTCGGCTCCTTCCAAACTTGTTTTGTGATGCTGACAGAACTTGTGGGGCCTTTTTCAGGCGCACCCCCGCTGTCCCAACACCCCCCCACCCCCTGACAAACACTGGGCCCACAGATTTAATGGCGGCTCCTTTGCAATCCGCTGGGGAGCTGGCCGCAACAATGTAAAACCGGCGAGAGAGGCTGAGTCTTTAAAAAATATAAAAAGAACTGACAAAAATCGCTGTTCCCATTTCTCTCCCTGTGCTCAGCACATTTCCCGTAAATGTCAGCGGCAGGTTTTCTCTCCCCTGGTTCGCAAAATAACTTTCAGCATCGTCTGTGCCGAGCGAAAATGTAACCCTTAAGTGATGAGGAGGAATGGAAGCCTGGCGACGCACTGATGTGAATTCTGGAGTGATATAATGTAGCCCTCAGAAGTAAATATTAACACACAGGTCAGTGCGTGAATCTGTCAGTGACTGATATTTTTAGTCATGCATCATTGTGCGATATTTTGTTGCAATTGACATTCAAAGGCTAATGATGACAGTCGTCTTCAACGATAACCAGGGATCTTCAAAAAATAATAAACCCGGGGAAAGTGCATTAACGTATTAAATCAGCTCTGTACCTTGTAAAGGTCACCTAATTCATACTTCACTTGTCCAATCAAACATTTTCCATGGATTTTATTTTCCAACAAAATTAATAAAAATTCAACTCCAACCTGTACAAACATAAAAAAAAAACAAAACAATAAAAACACGGTCAAGCAGCCCTCCTTTCTGAGAGAGTACACTTGGTGCACTTTAAGGAGGCTTAGAACCTTCAGAAAGTCTAAGAAGCCTGAAATAACACAGAACTCGGCCGTCAGACGCTGAGCATTTCACAGGAAAATGAAGCCATAAAATGCATTTGCAATCCCCAGAACAATTCTTCCGAGACGCCCAAAAATAGCAATAAATCTGTGGCGATGCTTTTCATAAATATTTGATATTCAAAAACAAAACAAGACAGCAGATGAGAATTCTGGCTCAGAACTAACAAACTGAAACTAAAATGAAGACGGGACGGATTTCTTCAGCTTAAACGCGGAGATGAGTCAGAATTTGACTATTCTGAAGCAGGATGGTCGAAGGCCAAAAAAATAATGCCAACGCCCCCTTCCACCGCAAACTTGTCTTGACTTTTCAGTAATTCTGGCTGCCAGCCAAGCAACGCAGGACACTGCTGAACAAAGACGCCTTTTTTTAAAGCAGCATCAGTGCACAGTTTGGTTATAAGAACAGACCTATATTTTATTATTAAGTTACATTGTGAAAAATAGTTTTAATATACTTCTCAGGCCTCCCTCACACGCAGAATTGCTGTTTCATTTCGCGATTCATGGATTAAGAGCAGAAGACACATTTATTGAAAAATATTTAAAAGCACAAATTTGAAGGACTGACACATTTCTACTCGAGTGAAGCACAATTTACCAGCTAGAAATGCATTTGAGCAAAAATAAAGTTGGAATAAAACTTTCAGTTCACTTGAAGTAATTGAATTGCTGTTTTTATTACTAAACCCATATATTAAAAGTGTGAAGGGAACACTGAAAAAAAAAATGATTCCAGGACAAACTCGAGGCCTTGCCGCACACCTTGTCTGGTAAAGCCAGATTAAAATTACAGCTTGTGATGACTGCAAAGCTAGATAAACAAATGTGTTTTGATAACTGCATGGATTAAAATATTAACTTGACTATTATGACAGTAATTTGCGGGTTTATGTTAGGACGTTCTGCACGTCAAGCAGTTCTCATTAATCAGATTTTACCTTCTGAACTTATCTTCTCTTGAATAAATACAACAGCTCCACCGTAACACAGCAACCATTTTCATCGTAAACAACTTGCAAAGTAGCTCACACCATTTTAATACAGATGTACTATGATGCATTAACAGAAAAAAACATTTTATTCAAATCCAGCCAAAAAGCTCCCTATGCCAGATTGTTAACAGTCTATAGATCTATACATGCTTGATTCCGCTGCCCCAGCTTCAGTAATAAGTCTGCAAATTCATTTATAGTAGATTCAGCAGGTACTTAATCAATTTAAATTGCCAACTACCTAGGCTAATCGCCTTTTGTTGACTGTTATTTCAATTTGCGAATATTAAAAAAAGTTAGATATTCTAGTTTATAACACTGTAGCATATTGCACATCTGTACATTTATTTTTATTTCAATAAACACACCTCTTGCACAAGCTATTCTCACTCTCCTCCACTGTCCTTTACCTAGCGTAAAGGAATGACGGTAATACGACCCTTAAGATCGAAATGTGTGGTCCCAACACCATCAGTATCACAGCACCGATGTCTCGGGCGCAGCTCCACAGTATTTGTCATGCCCTCACCAAGCCAGTGAGACGACACCTTCCATTTTAACACCAGTGACGTGAATTCGTTGAGCGCGGTGGCATGCAGGCCCAAGCGCAGCTCTTTTCACGACCTCGGCCATTCTAAACACACTGCCTTCAACAAAAGCCTGGCTACAGTAGCCTTGTGAGACAAAACCTGAATGGTCCCGGCTGGAGGGAGAAAGACAGGTCCCCGCTGGGCCTTTATCTCCACAAGCCAAGCACAGTCATGCCCACCCCCACCGCAGTCCACCCCGCCAACCCCGAATGCCAACCCCAGCAGTGCTCAAGCTAAATGAAAAACAGGCCGCTAACAGCTAACTAGCCTAAAACTCCCCAACATGTACTTCATCTTTTCATTTCTTAACATGAGTCAACAAAATGGAATCCCTCTGCCCTCACAATCCTCCAGTTACTTCCTTTTTACATCGCCCTCCTGTTTAAAGCGGCAAAAAAATCAACACCCCCCAAAAATAAAACTAATAGATGACTAGCCAGTCTTCCTTCATTTTTGTTTAAACAGAACAAAATGGCGTAACCCTATTTTTTTTTTTTTTTTTTAAGTACCCATCAAAACAGGATGCCCCCACCCCCGAACTCATAGCTGCCCCCAGGTCTGCTCCCCCGAGATCCTGGCCGCCCCCCCCAGGGTCCCGGCTGCTGACAGTGGGACAGAAGCCAGGGAGAAGCCGTCAGGAAAGGGTCCAAGTCACTTTGTTCTCTGTCCAGAAACGAACTCTGGATGAACCCGAGGAAAAATCCGGAGAGAGCAGCACCAGGCATAACTCACAGTCTCCTCCAGGAGCGGCTGGCTAAACAAGAGGAACTGTGGGGAAAATCCACGGGCTCTTCGGCCCCCCGCCTCTCCGGAGACAGCAGTCGATTCACGGCGCGGGCTGGACGGGCTGGGGGGGCGGTTTGGGGGGGGCGGGGAGCGTTCGATAAAAACAGCATGCTAATACAGCAGCTCTCAGCTCCCGGGCCCGCGGCCAGCCCCCTCCGAGCTACACCAAACGAATGAATCTCAGCAAATTACGCTTCGGGGCTAATTAGGGAGAAGATACGATCACCGCTGCCTCGCCTCCTCCTCTCCCTTTCATTTTGTGTCGCGGTTAGAGCTCGGAACAATCGCGAGAGATGCCGCATCGCGCCCCTGACCTCAAACGTGCGACGATTCCGTCTCGCCGATGTTAAAACTGTAATCTGGTTTACAACGTCACGTAATTTGTTCCACTCTGTTTTAAGAGCATAATGTTTGGTGAAAAGAAACACTACACTTCAAATACAAATTTTACCTGATGCTCTTGGTAAAATATCAATATGGCATCTTTCTCCACTATGCAAACATAAAGCACAAGCACACCCACACATCCACATGCAGGCGTTCATGACATACGCAACTAATAATTCAGCTACAACCCCCGAATGCATCCCCAGTCGTCTATCCAACCATATCCATATAATAATATAGTCAAACAGAACTGAGAATAAAAGGTCAAGTTTCCCAGGGAAGGAAATAAAAGGGCACACAGCTCAAGGCAAAGTAGCAGAGAGTAGCCCTGTAGAGTCCGCCAACATCCCGTGAGGACATGCACGAGCCCAGCGTGGGCCGGCAGGTAAATATCACTCATCACATGACCCCTCGGCTTCTGCGACTGATTGACAAATGTCACCAAAACACGCCGCTTTGGCCGCAAAACAAACGACGGCCCATCCTTGGAAAATACCACAGCACCACACAGCCCCTCTGCAATAATAACGGGAAGCATCGTTCCCCACAGGAGTGACCAATTCAGGAGCCACGTACAGCAGGAGTCCAACCACAAATATGGAGAATCGTCAACAAGGCATTTCGGCACAGCGGCCTTTGCTGCGTCCTGACCGCAGTCTATTCGCACAGAATTTATATCAGCTCACCTCCGTCAAGGATATCACCTCCATTATTGTCATAATAATCCTTGCACAATTTCAGAAATAGGTCGTCATAAATACCTATATTTTCATATTTGCAACGACAGAGACATGTAGAGTACCTGAAGCTGGATGTCAGTTCCGGTCCCCCCAACAGCAAAAACTGGCAAAAAAAAAAAAAAAAAAAGACTGAAAGCACTGTCAAGGTGCAAAGGAAAAAATGCTTTTGGATTTCTGGGGAGAAGTATTGAGGTGCTAAAGTTCCATCAGTGGGATGTCAACAGCGTACATCCATTTTTCTCTAATACACAGTGACATTTCTGTCCTATGTTGTCAACAATAACAGCCAGGCAGTCTTTAGTGCTTTATGTAGCCTAAATAATAACCAAGTGCTCTTTTAAGTTTCAAAACCAACAAAATATCAAGTTTTCTGTTCGCCACAAATTACATGAGGATGTAATATTCGGCCCATACAACAACTAGCGTAAAAAAGACATCTAATTACATCATGGCTGTAGATACCAATTAAGAACAAAATTAATATGTTCAAAATTTTGCGTCATACTTAGTCATTTATGACATTGATTAGAAAGTATAAAAATTCAAATCATAGAAAAATATCTCATTTCATTTTAAGAGGAAACACTGCAAATATTATAAAGCAAAAAGTCAGCTTCCTGTTTTGGACTATGAAAGTACTTAAAAAGAACAAAAGACTAAAGGCATAAAAAAAAACTAAATTAGTCTTTTACCTGTTTTTTCTTTAATTTCACATAAGACGTTGAAGAGAGCTGGTTTCATTCTGTGACAATTCAGTGCGTGTTTTCTGAAAAACAACAGGTATCCACAATTAACACATTTATGCCGTATAAAGAGAGTGCATCACAGCGGTGACAGGCGAGAAAAGAAATTCAGTTGTAGTCACAATTTATATAATGGATGGCAACAGCATTTTCACACGATATCATATAGTCAAGCACAAACCCAAATAATGAAGGGGAGTTTATGCATTAGTTTTAAGCCTTAATTAATTTCTGTGAACAAAGCAAAGAATCAAAACCGTCATTTTACAGTCAACTTTTTAACTACATAATGCAAGTAAAAACATATAAATGAAACATACATTTCTAACATGTAGTAATAATAATAATAATAATAATAATAAAAAATCGACATCAATATAAAATTAGTTCAGCAGTTTCAGGTTTGAGAGCCGACAGTGAGACTTGTAAATTACACCATCCTATGAATTATATGGTATCACAATTTCGACACAACACACACACACGCACCACGTCTAAATATGAGAAGAAACGAACCTTGCTGAATACGATCAGTTACATTTCAATATAGTGATAATTCCTTTTTTATTTCCAACTGTTCAAGCCTGGCATTATGACTTAGTTATGACAGGTATTTGTATCATTCATCAGTAGACGGTTAAAAAGGCTGCAAACGCATTTCCCATTTCATAAAAATAAATCCGTGTGCTCTTTTCTAAGAGCCATATAGAAAACCATGGGACAAGTAAAATGCCCATATTTATCAATGTATAAATGGCATTTTGTGAGTAATAGTTTGCATTTTCAAACCATGCATGAGTAATAGTTACACAAAATAAATACACATAATTATTTTAAAACAATAGCCAGCGTTAAAAGTGGAAATATTTCATTTTGGCCAAAAAAGAGGCAAAATAACCCACTTTTATTGCAGGCTGACCCGTCTCATTTAAAGAGTGCTTTGACAGTGTTATCTGTAAACAATGCATGTTGCCAGCTGCGCACGTGTTACCACATAAATACACAAACCCGAGCGCTTCTGTTGATTCGTTGCAATAATTGTGAATGCTGTGTAGTAAAGAAAACGTCCGTCGGATTACATAAATCATAACCACCATGGTAAGAAAACCAGAAATATGTTCTTACAGGCCGAAAGGTCAAAATATTAGCTAAACACTGGCACCATTGCCACATTCCCAATTCGCTGGCCCAATAATTCGCCACTCGCTGAATAAGGAAATGTAGGCTGTTTCCTTTCGACGTGAATCGTCAGCACCACGCATTACAGTTTAGGCCTATTAAATATCCATGGGGAAGAAATTATATTGCCTAATTTACGCAGTTACACCCGTTATTTGCAAGGCGCAATGTGTAATCTCATTTTTAGCCAAATGTGAAGAAACTAAGATATTAAGTAGCCGAGCTCGCGAGGGAACTGCAAACAAAACACCGTGTATGAAGCACTCCTCGAACACCGGCTTTTGGAAAGTTAATACAATATTTTCCAAATTACAGTATGATCACAACAGCCTGTGTGCCAAAATTATTTAAAACATAGCCATATACCTACTTGTGTACAAAAAGGTGGGAAGGGGCGGGCGATTGCGCGACTAGGGGGCGGGTGTAAATTGATACTGGCCAGTAAACGCGGCTAATTGTTTTAGGGTCCATAATTATGCAGTTGTAATTGATGATTTCAGAACTCAATGAGGAGCGTCACTTAAGTGCTACAAGCTGACCATTACAGACATGGTGAAGGCTACGCGGCACCGATCGGCTGTTCGCTTCGCCTACCTGGCCTGCGCTTCGTCCAGACTTTGGTCAGTTATGGTCATGATTTGCTGTAAAATGTCTCCTATGTCCTGTTTTCGTCCGTCCCCGTCTGTCCCTCCAGTTCCGTCCTGCATATGCTGAGACAGGCCGGGGTGCCCGGCCATCCCCACTCCGTGAGAGTGCATTAACCGCGGCTGGTCGTCCATCTCGGGGTTCTTCACAGCCTCACTCCCGCTCCAAGAACACGCCTCTCTCTCTATCCCTCTCTCTCTCGGGCTGAAGGAATATCCAGAGAAATTCCTTTGGATCACAGTCCGTCTCTCTCCCTCTCTCGCTCCCCCTGCGCTCTCCTTGGATCAGACAGGGAAACGAGTCCAGGCAAAATAACTGCTCTCGTTGTCTCCCAGCTGGTCTGAGTGAAATTTGATCTGAACTGCTGCTGTTGCGTTTAGCCACTCCTGCGCTCAAAGAAAAAAAAATCAGGTTTAACTTTAAATCTGAGCGCTAATCCCGTCTAACGACGATGTCTTAGGCTCGTGGATGGCGTGGACTTCTTCCTGCGAGAGCTCTCACGCTTCTGCAGCGGGATTTTGAATATCCTCCGTACGGGTTTGATTGCCTTGGTACTATCCGCCGCTTTTGTTTAGCCCAGTACTGGCAACTGACACATAGCAAGAGAATGGAGACCAAGCCCCGCCCGCGAGATATGATTGGACAAGGAGACGGAGTAACCCCGCCCCTCCGTGGTGATCATGAAACGTCAATCATCGTACTGGGAAGGTGGGCCGCTGTAATAAGTTTAAAGATGTGGTGTTAGCTGCAGGACAGGTCGGGACGGCAATATGGTGATGGATAGAACCTGAACTTGAAATAAATAACGGTCCTTGACACAAGAGGTCTGCTCTTGTCTCGCGGTCTGACCATAGACAGGCCCCATTTTCTCCAAAGCTGTCCGTTTAATTATCTTGGCTCCTGCCAAGGATTAGATTTATCCCTCGTGTTTTATAAAAAAAAAAAGGAAAAAAATATAATCATAACAATCGATCTTCCCCCTCCAATTATTAAACGTCATTATACACTTAAGCTGATCAATTACAGATTAATAAAATATGGATCAATGCATGGCCTGAAATAATATGAATAAAATAGCATGGCCTCTTGTGTGGAAACTGTTCAAGGTAATAGCTGAACATTTATTTGTACACTGTTTTATGATTTTGTTTCCTTATGGTGTTGCAGTGGTTGCGTATACAATTTTGCAGATGTCTTGAAAGTTTGAAAGCCTATATTCAGATTAGCGCTTTAGGGCCCTCTTGATTCTACCTGCCCGTCCCAGGAAAGATTTTGTCAGGAGCCAGGCTCGGCACAGTCCCGAAGACAGGTGCACATGTACACACACACACACACACACACACACATATACTGTATATATGCACTCGCCACATATAAACAAATAGATATATTTACACACACAGACAAACATATGCACGCACACACACATATACTGTATATATGCACTCATACACATTTACCACATATACACAAATGTGTGTGTGTATATATATATATATACACACACACATATACATACTGTATATATGCACGTACCACATATAAACAAATAGATATATTTACACACACAAACATATGCACGCACACACACATATACACACACACATACTGTATATATGCAGTCATACACATTTACCACATATACACAAGTGTGTGTGTGTGTATATATATATACACACACACACACGCACACAAACAAACATGCGCACACACACACACAGACATATATATGCACACATATATACACACACACACATACGCATGTGCAGACATACACACACAAATGCCCATACACACATATATACACACAAACATACACTCACAGATACACCCACACACACACACACACACGTACAGACATACGCACACGCACACACAAACACACACACACACAAAACCAGTATTCCCTCATTTACAGTTAAGGGACTGGAGTAGCAGAATTCCTATACCAGAAAACTACACAACCGGACGCCCAAACCCCACCCCCCATTTAAATGGCCATTTGTTCTAAACTGAGTTGCTTCTCTGCCAAAAGAAAACACCTCGAAGTCCCCCAGTGTCATCTGATTTAGTTTATTCTCTGTCATTAAAAAAATATAATTGGAATGGTGTGTGCAGGTCTGGTCGGGAGAGAGTGCTTTAATCACCTCATGATTATCAAACGCATAATTGCTCTTGCCGTTCACTCCCAGAACCCGGTACACACTCGCACACGGAGATAAATGATCTCGTTGTTAACCGTTTTGCGTCGTTGAGTCCGGGAGCAGAGACGGTCAAAACTGGGAATGCTTCAACGACTGCGAAGCCAGAAACTGCTTATTAATTATTCAGTATAATTTATTTCAGCAGTCTACTGTAATGGACAATGGAGTATTCTTTTAAATAACCTCATACCGTACTCGCCACATAAAGGACATATTAACCGCGGTAATGGCCACTAATACATTAAGTTCTTAGCTGCTCATATATTTTCAATCCAGGATCTTGCATGATGACCAATATTTTGACTCGTGAAAAGAAAGGCGGCTGAATGCATCTCACATCGCCGCCTCAAACTCCATCTTCTGTTCATAAAATGTTTCACAGCAGATGTGATTGCTTTAATTTTTCTCCTTTTCGATACCTCAGAAATTGTGAGTAAATATTAAATCCCGTGTTGTTCACTGAGGGGGTCTTCAACCATTTTTACAAGCATCCGCTTGTCTCTTGGCCAATAATATTAAGCGAAAAAGCCTATTACCTAGTCTGGGCCGCAGCCCTGCAGTGTCAGAACTAATCGAGGATAGCACGTCCACAATCAATGTCATCTGCAGAGTGGACACGGTGTCTATGAGAGGGAGCTTTCAGCAAAAGTGCCCCGTGATCCAGTCTTCATCGGTGTCAGCAAGAATCAACAGAAATCTTTATTGGCTTGGATGTTCACAAGCGGTTTTGAGAGCACAAATGCTACAGCTTTTGGTGAACACAGTTTACAGAATTGTATGTTTCTCAGTATTCGATCAGGTGCTTAAATATTTGGACGGTGACGCTGTTTTACAGCGGAGGATGGGCTTCCCCACTATAGTCGGGTTCCTCCTGAGATTTCTTCCCACTGGGGAGTTTTTTCTCACCACTGCTTGGGAGTTGTTTTTTTTTTTGTTGTTGTTATTGTTGTTTTTTTGCCTCATTTGCTGTTTTGGGGATTAGGTTGGCACTGCCCTTTTTGCTCTATAAAGGGTCTTAGTGACAGTTCATCTGTGAAAAGCACTATACAAATGAAATGGAATTGAATTGAAGCGCTATGCAAATAAAATTGAAAATTGAATTGGCAGATAGTACCACTGAGACAGTCTGCACTTAGGTTCATAGGTAATTCTCCATCCGTGACCTCTGCAGGAATCACTGACATCTAAAATAGTCTCTGTCCCAATACTTCTGGTCCTTTCTGTTTGAGGATGCCTTATTTGGAGCTGTTCTGCTGTGGGGTAAGGTTTGTACAGAGTTTGAGGAAAACAACATTTATAAGGTGATTTCCAGAATATATGGCAGCATTTGTTTTTTTTTTTTTTTTTTTTCTGTGAGCAATTTGCTTCAACCAATGGGAGCCTCTGAGGAACAGCAGATTCATCAGGTCATTCAGGTGATGGAGGGAAAAATGCATCGGACACAAAAAACATCTCTTTTGATAATATGCAAATTGAACCTTCGTAGCTGTTTCGGATCAACAATGCTTTTGTGTGTTAATGCATTTTCTACTGACAATTCTAACTAAAAATTGGCATTTTTTTCCTAACTTTTGTCTCGTCTGCTTATCAGAAAAATCAGTGAGAGCGTGTCGCTGGTTTGAGCCCCTGGATGTCTCGTGTGAGAACGCTGCTCCTTTAAATCCGGACGGAGCGAGAGACAGCCGCATCCGCTCCAGTCAATACCAATCGCCACAAACAAATCGATACTCTCTGATGACTTTGTAGAGAGAGAAGGAAAATGCCCGTTTTGGGGTGTGTGGGAGATTGCTCCAAATGACCAAATGGCCTCTTCTCCGGGAAGAAAAAGGGGAAGCAAATTGCTACCGTTTTCTTGGGGTCGTGTTGCCAGCAGGTGTAAATTGAACACGATGTGGGGCTGGGTTAATGCCATATAGCACAACATCTCTCATCGACACCCACCCCCCCACCTCCCACCTCCCACCCACCCACCCGCACCTCCCAGGCAGCCATAGCTATTCCAGGGGGCTTCAGACAGCCTCGTCAGATGCAACACTTCAGTGGAAGGAGCGCTCTGTCCCCGCCCCACATCTCCCTATAGCGCATACGATTGGATGACGAATGACAGATGGAACCGCCCATCACGCTCGGGGTTCTCTCCCCGCCTGTCTGCTTAATGTCTTGACATTTATTTAAAGGGATAACCTGTAATGAGTTCAGCATCAATCAGCGCTGCAGGATAAGCAATCCACGCGTTTCAACCGGATATCTTCAAATATTTCATATGCGGCAGGCTCTGCTCTAATTCCCATTTTATAAACCTTACTTCATATTCGCACATTTTGTTCCAGATGAACAAATATTTATACTGTTCATTCATACACTAAAAAAGCAAACATTTATAACGCATTGCGGTTTGCCCTAATTTTCAAAATACAGTGTGGTATTATTGACACGGTGTAATGAGACAACCCACGTGCAACCAGGAACAAAGTGTTGCTGATATTAATATGACGGCAGTATGAGCATCATACAGACTATTACTGCCCTCAAACCCCAGCCGGCTGACTGTATATATTCTGTCCACCAGCGTTGGTGGGTCTCAGAAGCGGCTGTGAGCAGATACGAGCTGACAGTGTTGCAGTCACTAGTGCATCGGTTGACACAACTTAGTGCTGAAGCCAAGCCTTCGTCTTCCCCGCCCGAGGTCATTTCAGATAATGGGCTCTCTGTGCGAGAGGATGCGCACTGGCCCCCTGAATTCGACGAAACGCTTCACTGCGGCGCGAAACCTTGGCACGCTGGCGTTCCTTCACTTCAGCTCAGCTTCGTTTTAGTTTTTTTATTTTTGGTTAGTTTGCCTTAAGTTCGATTGCCACCCGCGTATAATGCAATTTATCCGTGTTGCAACCGAACCGTCTTGCTTGCTCCCCAAGTGACGTCATTTGACGCAATTTTGCTACCAGAGTTGAAGCACCGTGGGGAGGCAGGTAGAACTCGAGTTTACATCGCGGCGCTGACATCACATTAAGTTTGCGCATTTAAAAGTTTTCATCTCTATGACATTTAAAAAGCATGACGCGTATCAAAACTATGCAAAATATATAAAGTAATCCACAAAGCACCACCATGGCATATTTAAATGGGAACAACTGGCAAATGGTGGTAATTCTGCCCACGAATTGCTATTAATAGGCCTAAAACAAGGCAAAATAAGTTGGGTCCACAATTCACAAGATCTTAGAACCCTTTTGAGCGCAATCGCATTGAACACGCACAGTCAATCCATGTGACGTCATATTTGTGAACCCAGGTAGAAGTAGAGTTAACCAATCGAACCAAGCCTTTATTTCTTATGGGTGTGGCAGTGTTAACACACTAAATGGCAGGGTAGAAAGTGTGGCTCTTTGGTGGGTCGTTGTGTGGTTTTCAGTAGCTGAAACACTTGATCCACTGAGCTCCTGAAATCCAACGGGTGAGCTGGGTCAAATGATGCATAGGCCTGTGGTCCGCACTATGAGGAGAGCAGGAGGCTGCGACTCAGTGTATCCAGATAACCGCTGAACAAACAGTCTGGGCTCCTTTCACCGGGCCGGCATCTCCAGCTGTACCCCATCCCTCAGATTTCTTATCATCGCCGAGGAGGTTATGTTTTAGTTGCCACTGGTTTGTTTGTCTGTTTGATTGTTGGCAGGATTACTCAAAAGCTTATGAACGGATTTCAAAGAAATTTTCTGGAGGAATCAGGGATGGTACAAGGAACAATCCATTAAATTTTGGCGGTGATCTGGATCACGATCCGGATCCAGGAATATTTTGAAGGATTCTTTACCATTGTTGGATAGGCTTGGCAAAGGTTTGTGCTCTCCGAGTGTTTCTAGTTTGTCATATAGTTCAATATAATCCATATTTCATGGATTCATGAATCGTGAATCAAGTTCATGAATCAAGTGTTTGAGATATTAAACACACTGTGGCTGCAGATCACTCAGTGTTTAAAGGAGTTTAATGCGCCATTTTGTTTGGGCATCTTCGCTACCAGCTGAAAAAATGTTTGCAAACTATCGCAATTACCGACATCATAGTTTATCAGCATCCATGTTATGATACTGTGTTTGACTCGGCCATTATTATTGGCCAGCAGCAACCCTGGCGTCTTTCAAGCGTCTTATAAAGACTGGGAGCCTTAGCGGCTGGTATGCACTTTATCATTTCTCACTATTTGCGGCAGAATTGCAACACAATCCAAATGATGTGGCTGCCGCTGGCACTTAGACTGCTACCATCTTCTAGGATTCTCAGCACTTTTCTATAATGCACTTAGTGTTGTGAGTCGCTCTGGGTAAGAGCATCTGCTAAATGCCTGTAATGTAAGGTAATGTTGTTATTATTATAATTATTATTATTATTATTATTATTATTGTTATTATTACTCCTAATTGCATGAGGAAACTAATCAGCGCAGATAGACATGCTGACATTTCTTTAACATGTCTATAAGCCCCTCCCCCGAAAACTCCCCAGAACCCCCCATCACCCAATATTTATAACGTGTCGGAGCTTCAGAAATTAAGTGTGTTTTTTGTTAATGATGCGCTAATGTGCCCCCGCGGAGCCGCCCGTATTAAAAGGAACGGACATAAAGAGGCCGGCTTTGTGCCGCTGACATCACCGCTAGCGCCTGAATATGAACAACAGAGTCGCGCATCCAGCCTTTTCTCCGCTGACGCAAGGCCCCCACTGTGCCCAGATTCACGTGAACGCCCGCAATGCGAAGTCACCGCGGCACCTGCTGGGCCCATATTCACTGGATCAGCCCTCCGTGGCTGGAGTCATTGGCATATCCATTGTGCCTGGATGGACCGGAACACCCACTGTGTATTCCCAGAGTCATTAGAATACCCATTGTGTATTCCCAAACTCCGAGAGAGAGAGGAATACCCACCAGAGCTGCAGTCAGAGTTACGGACCGAAGGCCTAATGCCAGCGTGGCTCCCCCACATCAGAAACCGCATCTGAGAAACCAATTATAGACGGTGTTATGGCGAGGCGTCCTTCGGCGCAGCCCTGTGGTCAATTTAATGATTAAAATCTCAGTGGTCGTTAACACTTCCTGGAAAACCTGAGTACTGCCACTGAGTTTGCTCGCCCGGACACATTACATTTCCCGAGGACCAATCAGAGCCCAGCTCCGAAAGCCAGCCGATCCAGAAAGACTGGGAGCGGTGTCAGGGTATAATTATGACATTATATGAACAGCACGGCGGAGAGAGGAGACCAAAGGCAGAATGAAGAACGGCTTTGCTCTGGAATCGGTGGTTTCCAGCTTTGTGTGTTTGAGGAGGAAGTGGAATACAGCAGGGGCAATACAGTCTACCAAAATGCCGGCATAACTCAAAAACAAACAAATATTTGAAATGCTCAGAAATAATTTACAGCCAATAACCAAATCTTCAAAGCAAGTATGTGTTTATCATATTTGTCACTGCTCAGATCAGTAAAACATGGTTGACATGAAAAGAGCAGCTCATGATTCATGGAGCTTGTGTGTGCTGTCCGGAGATTGTTTTTAATAGTAATGCTTTGGAAACCGATTGATAAAAAACAATAGGACTTTCTTTCGTTCCAGATTAAAAGATGAACTTCTGCTGTTGCTAAGACAATGTAAACAAGCCACGGCCTCCAGCACTGGACAAAGGTTTCATTTCTTCGGTGAGCATCACTTCATCATATTACTAATAAAGTTTATTTTAGGACGGTGTGTCCATCAGCTATTCTCATTTGCATAAAGAAATCTGAGGCCTCAATGACCTGTCAATCAGTACCTATGTGATGAATATTAATGAAGTAACAAGACCACCCCCTAATGAATTCATCAAACACTGTGTGAGAGGCATGACATGTTTTAGCTGTGGGTTTTATCCCTTAATCTGATATAGGCTGATAAGAAAGATAATTATTTTTTTGCAATACTTAGGAAATCAAAATAAGGGTTTTTTTTTTTTTTAAAGGTTTGTGAAGGAACAGACATCCAGTAAGACAGAGGAATTGACTAGAGGCGCTCTTCTAAAAACATGCGGAGCTGGTCCTCAGTATTTATCTGGGACCTTGACAGATTGGCTGTTTTTGCTCATTAGCACCAGGATTGATGTTTCAACAGTATTGATACTCCGCAGTGCAGTCACACTAACCAATACAGGATTTACACTGCTGAGACGAACCGCCCCACCCCCTACCCCTCACCCCCCACCCCAACCCCCCGCTGTTCCTTTGGTTAAATTGATCAATGCTTTTCTCATTTGGCCTGAAACAACAGACCAGGGAGGTCATAAAAGCGTTGGTCTGGTTCAGTGGATCATAATGCTGGACTTTTCATCCAGCGCCGTCGTTTCAGGGAGGAAAATCTCTAAATGACCCAACTCCGCAATCTCAAAATGAAGAGAGCAATCTACTCATGTTTCGAAATAGCACGCATGACTGATAGTGCTCATCTTTCAGATTTTGAGGATTTCACTTTTTTTTTTGGTACCGAAATTTCAGAGCAAAATGTACCGTTCCTGCATATTCTCTAGGCCTCACCGGACGTTTTAGATTTGAGAGGTTAGATTGAATCTCATAGCTGTAAATAATCATATTGCAGTTTGTCAACAAGGTTCGATTTCTCTACAAAAGTGAAATTGCGCATTTTACAGTAAAAATGGATCATTCTGACCATAATCATCTTTTACTGCTTCTTTGAGAAAAGCAAAGTACAAAAGTTCGGCCATGATTGACTTCCTCTCTGTACTGCGCCGTTATCAAGACTTTTGAATTCCGTAGCATTTCACAAACACATTACACTTTTAATATTCCATATGGCAAAATTGATTTGTAATATACTGATGAATATTTCACAACAGGTGAGCACAGACGAGACTATGATAAGAATCAGCTCAAGCAACACCAGAGCTCTCCAGCAATCTGTCCAAACCAAGGCGGTTATTTCTATTGTTTGTTAGCGTTAGCATTTGTTGCTGCACCTATTGGGCTTCTTTGGCAAAAGTGATCAGGCAAACTCAATCAATCAATGATTCGATAGCATGAGCAATTGATGTATCAGCTCTGTGCGGAAACGTCAACAGCTCATGTCTTAGAGAGAAAGTAGGAGTGACTTTTCGAAAGAGAGATCGACAATGAGGCCTTTATTGAGTCATAAGTTCATAGGTATACTAACATTTCTCCTGTGATCTGGAAAAACCTAGTGCGTGTGTCACTTTTGGTAGAAACTGTGTTTAACCTTCATTTGCAGTGATTAAGAGTGGTGAAAATCATAAAACACTAGCTATTAGTGTCACTTGAACTTTCAAAATCAAGTTTCTATCATATTTTTTTCTGTTAGGAAAGGTCCAGGACCTAAAATTTTTGTTCAATTGCCAGATCTTTGCCACTGATAAACTTACTAGGTTTTTCCAGATCACAGGAGATTTCACGAGACCGCAAATTCTCTAGCTAGCTTCCAGCAATGCTATCATAAGCCATGCTGAACAATTATAATCAAAAAGGAACTGTTCAACTAAAGGTCTATAACATTCAACAAATCTAGACCTCCTCAAGCTCCCCTGTTACTCATCCACAATGTGGACGACGACTGTAATCTTCACTGAAACCAAAGAAAGGGGAGATTGCGAGAAGACAACTGGACAGTTCATGCCTCAATGCTTCTTTTTATGGAAAGACGCTCGAGTTGGTGCATCAAGAAGTATGCCCTCCCTATACCTCGGTGTTGTCACCATCTTGTGAAACTGGCCTATTGTTGAGCCAGACAGGTAGAGACTGAAAGAGATATTCATACTAGTCAGCTAACAGGGTAACGGCTGACAACGTACAGATTGACACCACATTTCGGACACCCTGAAGTAACCAAGCTAAGGTGGAACTATCAAGAAAAAAATAGCACGGAACTGATAACTTTTTTTTTTAATTTAAATGGATGGCCTGTTGCCCTATTTGGATTATTAAAAATTACAATCATATTAGGCATTCAAATAAATCCCAGGGCATCCAATAACCTGCAAGCTAATAAATATTAAATGATTCCTTTCACAGACTGTATGAAAAGAATCCTGCTGCCAGCATTTTTGGAGATTTTCTTTTGAAATCAACAGTTTAATAAGCCCGGCAGAGATGAGGACCGTAAAACCAGCGCTGTGCGTTCTCAGAGCCGTACTCTGGCCCACATTGCCTTTATTTGTGTGGGAAATATGCCGTATATTTTAAGCCAAAATGTCGGCGTTCCGGATTGTTCCCAATTCCTGGGTAATCTGTTCAAACAGAGGAAAAACACGAGGTCCATTGTTTTGGAGCCCACTTAGATTTTGTTTGGCCATTTCATTGTAAACCGACTAAAGGCAACATATTTCTGAAAAAAGAACAAGTGAACAGGATGATGGTTAAATGGAAGCCAAGTGTCAAGCTGTTACATGTTAATAATACACAAAGGCAATCGAGCACACACACACACACACACACACACACACACACAGGGCTTTATAGCATAATGGAGTCATTATGCTAGGGGACTAGAGTGCTTGGTCGGGCTATACAGCTAAACAGTCTGTTCCTCTCATTCCCAGAAAACCTTTGAATGAAATGTGATGTCTCAGGAATGGACAAAGACTGAAGCACACAGCCATCCCGATGCTAGTTTACAGTCAAAAATTCAAGATTCAGAACTTTATTGTCCATTAATGCACACCTAATTCATAAATGACCAGTTCCTTTTACCATTATCCCTCTATGAGCCATATTATGAAAATGTTTGTAATATGCATAAGAAACTGTGAATTTGTTAAATAACTGAAACCAAAACTCCTGGACTCTGTAAGCAAATGTAAAAAGCAGAATGTGAAATGAAGAGCATTTTTGTGAGAAGGCGGAATTGATTTGGCTCTTGGAAGAGAGCTTGGTTCAGCTGGAAGTTATTATGAGTTATCATAAGTACCGTTTTTACTGTCACTGTGAAATAAATGCACCAATTCCTCAGGGAAAGACTTGAGTCCCGTCAAGTTTTAATCTGCATTCCATTACTAATAAAATTTACATTATTCCTTCTGAGGCTTTGAAAGTTTAAACTTCTTTTATGAACTATGTGACTGCATTAATAGAAGATGTAATCTTGTTCGCATAGTACCTACAGTTTCTCGCAATTCGTCAGTCACGATTGGCCTCAGTGTTTAGGGCTGAGAAAATTTTTTCGAAGTACTTCAAACAGCATGACAAAACTTTGCACTCTCTCTCTTTCTCTCTCCCTCTCCCTCTTTTTTATATATTTGCCTCTGGCACAGTTCCACACTTGAAAAGAAGTAAAGATGAAAAGGTGGAGCTCCGAAAAAAGAGGAGGCTTTGCTCCGAGAGAGAGAGAGAGAGAGAGAAGGAGAGAGACAGAGAGACTGATAGCAAGGTAGACGGAGAGAGGGATAGAGAAATGTGCTATTATTTGGTCTAAATTTCAGAAGAATGCTCGGAGACAGGATGTATTAAATGACAGCATGTTTGGCCACTTTGAGGAAATTGTGAGTCACAGAAATCACAGGTCTGCGATCGCTCAGATTCGCTCTTCATTCTGATTGAATTGAATCGACTAAAATGCGTTCCTGGGTGAGGACATGAAAGCACTGAGAGCAGTTTGCAGAATACTGCCAAATAGAAAACGGAGAATAAAAACTACAGCGTTCCTGCAGCATAGGGTACTGGCTTTGCGATGGAAATAGCTCCTTTTTTTTTTTTTTGGCGATTGTTGGACCCTTGAGTCGACACGGCGTCGTCTCTCTTCTCACTTAAAAATGAAAAGTCCGGCAATGCGGCCAAAGGCAGCTTGTCACATCAATCACGGCCCTGTTTATTTGCGGCGCTAATTACGTTTCCCTGACAGCTCTCCGTTTTCTCTCCAACGGACCCAATTTTACAAATGCATTGACGAAGAAACCGCCTGGAGGAAGTGCACCAGGGACCAAAATACCACACGCAAGAAATGGCTGAACAAGGGCCGCTATTCGGCGAACGAATAGTGTTTGTCATTGTTGATTGTGCAGAAGCTGTAACCTCCATTCAGTATCCGGCCCTTAATTTTACAACAATTCCCTCTCCCCTGAAGTCATTTGACTCCGTTGGCACGTCCATGAAGGGGTGTATCTCAAAAACTACTGAGCACAGGATTTGGGTATCCAAGACCTGCCACTCTAAATGAATGGGACGATATGAAATATCAGCAGGATAGGAATATATTCACAGAGAGCCAATCCCCTATAGCACCCGAACTTACTGTAGCATGATAAAACGCAGGCCCCTTCAATGTCTTCCAAGTGCAGCAATAAACTAAATGTTATGCCACATAAATTACTTATATTGTTAGGTACATCATCAGCCTGAAATACAGAGGGACCTGACAGCCCTCCACTGAGACTAAAATTACATGGCTACTGGAAGGATTCCTCACAGCCAATCAGAGCCTGCTGTAGCATAGCAACCTCTGCCCAGGAAACATGAGATATAACAGGGCAGCAGGAAGTGACATCACAAAGGTTTCCAAAGGTTCCCTTTCCCTCAAGAATGGGTGCATCTCAAAGTGTAGGCTGCAGCCTTCGAAGGCCTTTGAGATGCACCAAATGTGCACTCGACTCAAGACTCAGCCAACCCGAATCTGGCTATACACCTTTCATGCATCACATGACTCATATAGATCCAATAGGCCTCACAGGTCATGCTGTCTCTCCCTTCAGTTTTGTTAGCATTGTCGTGGAACTTGGAACTAATAAATGAGTTCTTCTAGAAACCGAGCAGTTTGCTTGTTTGCTTGTATATGAAAAAGAAATGCTTTTCCTGGAAGTTGCATAAAGCAAAGTAAAAAAAATCTGTGTAAATTAAAAAGGAAAAATGCTACAGGCTAAAACAGGTTGTAACACATGGGACATTTCTGGCCCACATTACTGTTAGATCCTTCCTGTGTAGCATAATAAATGACTTTTTTTTATACTTTGTACTGGTGTAAAGTTGTACGTTAAAGTGGAATTAAAATTCAGTGGAACCCACTGCATTTAAGAGATCGAAGAAATAGTGAAACTCCCAGTAATTATTTGCGTTGAGAAATTAGGCTTTGAACTGGAAATTCATAGGCAGTACACAGTGGCGAAGGAGTATTATAACACACTTCAATTTGCCATTACAATAAGGCTTTCAGTGCTGCATCATGAAAACCCCCTAAATAGTCTCGAGGTGCAGCAGCATTTGCATTTTAATTCCTGGAGTGTGTTTGTTTCCTCGGCACATTCTCTCGCTAAAGGCAACAAAGTCATTTCCCTACATTTCCTGAGATATGGCTCTGAGGGCCCCGACTTCAATGAGTTTACAAGGAACAACAGACTTCTCTCATCCAATCAGAACTGAGGCTCGGGGGCAAGAACACGCGATCCCATTGGCTGCCCCACGGGGAGTTCAAACAGGCCACAGTCTGGGTTCAGAACGAATGTCTCCCAGCTGACTAATGCGGCCGAGAATTTAGACCCAGCGTTAACCCCTTGACAGAAAATCTTACACACCCCCTACATAACGGCTTCTCGGGGAAAAAAGATGACACAAATCTTCCAGTCTCGGCAGTTGGAGAGGAAACAGACAGAGAAAATGGATTTTGGTCTGTAAAAGCCCATATCTTCAGGAAACAGACTGATAAATTTTATGATTTGGTATACTACTAGCCACGTGGAGGCTAATTTCAAATGCAGCTTGCATAGTTAATATTGCAGAACACAAAAAAACAGACCGTCCTTTCCAACAGCACTGTTTTCTATTTGTAAACAAACCATTTCCCCTCATACTGTGATATGTCTGAAGAAGAATTTGAAAATTTTTCAAATGGCTAGAAGTTGTGAGCATGCAACTTACGAGAGTAAGTTTTTTGTTTATCATATTTGAAATGAATATCTGCTCTTTTCCTAAATGCAAGTCTGGGAGGTTTGTCTGTTTGGCCAACACATGCCGCAGCCTGACACTAACAATCCTGGTTCCATGCATTTCAGGGCCGGGGCTTGAAAGAGTTGCGTCGGATTGGACAGCCCTGGCAGTGCGGTCAGAATTAAGCTTTAATCAAACCCAAAAACAGATTGGAAGGCAGCCCTTGATTCAGCATTTCATCGCCCCTGAGATCCATTGACCCTCCGTGGCTGCTGCAGACAAATTGAGGAATGTTCGTTTTAATGTCTATTCAATATATACAGCGTCTAACTCGAGATGGGCTAGGCAATCAACTACCAATCCATTAGAGGGAGATGTTTTTCAGCACTGACATGTCGCAGTGCCTTTGCCTGCTCTTGGCTCCCGTTCAAGGTTAACCTCTTAGAGCCGGCAGATTGTTGTGAGGTTAAACAACACATTAACATGCATTAAAACTGCAAAAATTATGGTTCCATTTGCTATATGAAAGAAAGCAGCACTGTAAAGATGGGGGCTTTTGAAACGGGAGGATGTGAAACTGAAACGCACAGACGCAATGCTTGTTCGATGCTGAGTTTAATGAAAACGCAAGGACGGACACGGAACGCGACCATCATGACCAGCGGCCACAAGCCACCAGTTCATATCATCATAATCGTTTCATATAAATAACACACCGTCAACGTAATGGCAGGGCATTAATAAAAGATAACTAAATCATTTAATTTTTAACCGGCCCCTTCCAGACTTATTAAGCACAGTACAAAATTGTCCTTTTGGCTTTATAACGTGTTTTTTCTTCGTTTATTAAGATATTATGCATCCAGTATTAGGATAGTAAATAACAAATGGATATTATTTCTGGAATGTAATTTTTATGCTGATATAAGGAATGTAGAAGAAATTGTAAGTAGAAGGTTATTGTAGGACCACCCTACCCTACACAGAAACAACTTTATCTCCGTGGACACGCATATATGTAATATAGCCTGAAGCTGTACAGTATCTTCGAAGTAGAACATTCCCAGAGAAATCATAACATTAGCTTTTTGTTATAATCTTTACCGTGAAAACCTTGTCTATTTGAATTCCGCATGCTAAAATAAGCATGCACTTTAAGTACGTGCTGTAAGACAACGATACAGCTGCAAAAATATCATATAAGGTCAGATAAGGAACACTTTACATAAGGTACCATGTCAACTTACAGTCATGAACATCGAAGCGAAGGCCAAATATGACATAAATCAACTGGAGAAGGAAAACTACCCCCACAGAAACACAGTCAGTAAACTGCAAGATGATGTACAGGATCACGAGCGCTAAGATACCATTATAACATGAGGAAGAGGATCATATGCGCTAAAATACCATTATAACATTATGTACAGGATTATGAGCACTAAGATACAATGTACAATTAAAACATGATGTAGCGGATCATATTCGCTAAAATACCATTAAAACATGAGGTAGAGGATCATATGCTCTAAAATACCACTAAAACATGATGTACAGGATCAGGAGCATTAATATACCAGTAAAACATGAGGTTGAGAATGATGCTGGCTGGGTGGTTGGGCTGTTTTCAGAAGACCACTGTGTGAGCAGATGTTTTCTGAAGATCTGCAGAAACTGAACAGCTGTAATGAGACTTACTGACATCTTTCACCAACCGCCATAATGGATGAGCGGACGACTCATTACCTGATCAACGCCGTTCATGGCATCTTAGGATTGAAAAAAACAAGTTTGCATTAAATCACAAAAATGGCCGCCTATCTCACCCTCAGGACCGACTGTACTCCTTACCTTACACCCACCCACACTCACCAGGCCAGTTATTGGCAGTTTTTAAATTCTGATGGCCGCACGTGTTTTTGCTCAATTAAAGCATGAGCGAGATTCAGGCTGTAGGGCCTCCAAACCCATGCCCCCCAAGCCTCCGCTAACTCCCAGTGCAGAGCTGGCCTCAGCCAAACAGCCTCTGGGACAAACTGGGAACCATGTGACCAGGCCAGGGAGGCAAACCTGGCTGGTACAGAGATGCCAGTGAGGAGAGGAGTGGGCTCTGTGTGTGTGTGTGTGTGTGTGAGAGAAAGAGAGAGAGAGGAGGGGAGAGCGATGGGAATTATGAGGGAGAGAGAGAGGGGAGAAAGTGGGGGGGAGAGGGAGGTAGAGAGAGAGTTTAATGGATAGAGAGAGAGAGGGAGAGAAAGAGACAAACAGGGACAAAGAGAGAGAGAGATAGAGAGAGGGGGTGAGACGGGCACAGACAGGGAAAGAGAGAGAGCAGGTGAGAGAGAGAGAGAGAGAGGGGGATGCAGAGGGAGAGAGAGAGATGGAGAGAGAGGAGGAGGCTGTCACAATGCATTTCAGTCAGGGCCTCGGGGGTAGCAGGTAAGAGGACAGAAATGTCGGAGGACGAGACTAAAGAACAGCAGCTCATCCCTGCCTGTGTCTCCTCGTCACACGCTGCAGTAAACTCAGCTCCGCTCCTGAACTCACACACACAACCACACAGGGAGCCGCAATCCTGAAGACCCACGGCCAGGAAATAAGCGCCAAAGATGCTAACAGGCTAACATGCTACAGAAATCAAGAGTGATAATCAACATTTACTTTACATGCTAACCGCAACTGTATTAACAACCCCTAACTCATTGTTACAATGGAATTAATTCAAGATATGAGCACCTTTTTATTATTATTATTATTATTATTATTATTATTACTACTACTATTAGTAGTCGTAGAAGTAGTAGCAGTAGCACTAATAGTAGTAGTAATAATTGTAGTAGTGGTAGTAATAGTAGTACTGATATCTCTTCAATCTACACATGATGATATTAAAATACCTTATACCTAGCCAGCTGTCAGTTTAGCAAAGCTAAAAAGCATTCATCGTATGTCTGTTCACTAATGAGCACATATCGAGTAGTATCAAGTGATTGTGTACAAATAAAACGCAAAACTTTGACATCAAAGTACCAGCTGTCCGAAATGGCAAACTGTGATTTGGTCCGGCATCCCCGTGCGAAGTTGACAAGCCGTAAAATGGCGGTCCACACCCCCATTTCATAGCAGTGACAAAGGTGGCATTAGGCTACATCGATGAAGCCAGGCAAACGGCATTAACCTGCATTACATATGCATGGCTTCACAGTGTTTCTCTTCCATATTCTGTCATTCCTGCAGTTACTCATTCATTCCTGTTCATCCACCTCCGGCGTCAGCACAACCGATCTTTTTTTTTCTGTCGTTGGCCTCTCTCCCCACGGAGTGAGGAATATAATTTCCCCTGTGATTGAATTATTTCATCTACGCACCATTTACCGCCTGCATGAGACGGGAAGATGGTGGCGGCCCATGGAAATGACCTCCCGCTATAGACCTCGCCTATTGGCGAAGCGGTGGAGATTTTCCGTCTGGCGCCATTTTCTATTTTCGCTAAAGAAGCGTTTTCAGTGTCACGGAGCTCGAGTGACAGACCTGCCTGCGAGCCAACTGGAGACATTCGGAGAGCATTTATTTATTTTATTTTTTTTTTTTTTTTTTGTCGAGGCTGAAATAAGTGACTGATGCGCAGATCCGGGCGCCTGGTAGCTGTAGCTAGCATTTTACAGGGGTAATTTGCATTAATAAAGAGCCTGCTCCTTGTCGGAGTGCGTTTTTATCCGCCTGAAAATCCCAGGACGATCCCTACCGCAGGAGCGCCGGGAGAATCCGACTGTCAGGGACGACAAGACGAATGAATCCCGGTGTCAGCGGCGTGTGGTTCAACGATGACAGATTGAGAAGAAGTGTCCCTCTGTCGACAGGCATGCTTCATTTTCAAATTAATAAATCTGAATAAAATATTTTTCCCTTCATTATGAGCGCTGCCTGTCTGACAGCGCGGAGGCGGGGGAGGCAGGGGGAGCGTGGAGAACAGCTTGCTCCAATTCCACCTGGGCTTCCTCGAAATACCGCCGCGCCTCTCCCGCCGGATACACCTGCAGATGCTCAACCGCGCCGCGCAAACGCAGCCAAACACCACCGAGACTCACAGGGGCGGCGACTGTCTTTGTTTGCTTGACCAGTACCTTCACAATAAAACCATCAGAGTCAAATCATCTCGTATGATCCATTTTACCTCACTCTGCCAAGAGTGGAATGATTACTGTGTACACAAAAAAAAATAACCACTTAATAAAATTATTGACAGCAGTTGCACATCATATACAGTGAATTCCATGAGTGTTGGGACTTAAGTTTGAGTGTACATCCAAATGAATGAGCCGTTATGTCACTGTCCAAATACTAGTGGACTTCACGCTACAATTTGAGCCAGTTCCAGTTCTAAGTCAATGACATTTACCGTAAACAGTGCAATACAGCACTGGCCTACTGATATCGCGTACACACGGTCCATAATTTGTAACTCCAATTATCAATTTTAGTGTAACACTTCAGAGGAAAAAGAAACGCAAAAATGCAACCCCACCGACATAAACATTGACTATAATTTAAATTTTAGTCACATTTTACGATGAGGTCCGCGTGACCTTGCATGTCACGAGCTTGAAATGCATTTAACTATTAAGGAATTAAAAGTTAGCCTGTGCGTCATTAACGAATGTTAACAACTACATCTGTTTATTCCTGTTAAGGACGGAAATAAGTAAAAACTAAATAAATAAATATGCATTAACTACTGTTATTTTCATGCTTAAATAAAACTTGTACATCATTAACTCGTTTTAACAGCCACATTCGTTCATGGCAGTTCGGGAGACCCTTTTGTGAGGAGTTCCTGAGATTTCATTCATGCCTGCTGTTCACCCTGCAACTCCCCCCCTCCCATCTCCACGTCTCCCACTATTTCATAACCATCCTGCTGACATATATGGGATGGCTGTCTTTATGTTGTACCACAATAGCCCTGAAATAAACCTGACAGATATGTCTTGTAAAATCAGAGACAATTAAGGGCATTTCTCATAAAAGCCGAAGCCGTCTGGAGTGTCATTACGTGGAATGGCACATATTCCCCGAGACAGGGACTCTCGGCAGCAACAGAACAGATTAGTTAGCAAAATATATGAGTGGTGTAGCGCTTGCTGACATAAGTCACCAGCGGAGAGAAATTCAGACAGTCAGACTGACACGACTTCGCCGACTGAATCAAAACACTTCTGAGGATCGCGTTGCATTTCGTTTCCAATTTTACACGCGTTAATCTCGTCACGCGAGTTCGCGGTTGCAGGTGCTGCCAGTTGTTCCCGCAATCAATAACAGCTGTTAATCAAATTCATAAAATGAAATTCTTTTTTGAAAATGACACTCATGAAAGAATGAAATATGATGACAAATTATGAAAATAGAAATATATCAATGATAACTGACAATGTTCTGCATTTTAAATGGTGAATTGACGTATTTCTCCTTTGGGATTTTCCGAAGAGATTTTTTTCATGCAAAGCAGAGGCCTCCAAAAGAACGGGAAAGGCTTCACGAATGAAATTCACAAATTTTTCATCCGAAACGCTTTGAAGCTCGGGCCACAAATCTACTCCGGGCATGAAAGTCTGGCGCTTTTCTGCAGACAATAGGAGACGGTGAGTGAACGCAGTCGTCCAGCGGAACACACGCCGCAGTGAGAGCGCGAGAACATCTGGAACAGAGAACCGTGCGCCGAGATGAAAGGGCGAAGCACGCGTCCGAGCGGGAGGAGGGCGAATTCCCAACGAGGCACGCGAGGACATGCAACCGGCCGGAGAGGGGCATGCTGGGAAATCCGCCCGGGACAGGAGGGAGGTTAGCCTGGAAGGGAACAGGGCGAGAAAGAACATTTAAACACAAACAGCGCCGCATCACTTATACGCATATTCATTACATCATCACATATACACATATTGCACATCATCACATATACACATATACTGTACATCATCACATATACACATATACTGTACATCATCACATATACACATATACTGTACATCATCACATATACACATATACTGTACATCATCACATATACACATATACTGTACATCATCACATATACACATCAACCCAAAAACACATAATCACATACGCATACACACACTAATACACACTATACACACACACATACCGGCGCGCGCACGCACACACACACACACACACACACACACACACACACACATAAACAAGCACATCTGAGTGTAAACAGCACTACATACACATCTGTGCTGGTGTGCACACGCACTTTTACATACACTTGTACACAAACGCATGGTCGCACACTCTCAAACGCCTACACACCCTCATTTACACTAATACAGGTACTCAAGCCAACACATGAAGAGTTATAATGCAAAACCCACAAAGTCCACTCAACCTCTTTTGTTTTAAATTGAGTCTTTTTTACTCAGCATAATGCTGCATTCCAACTCTTCACATAAACACCCTCACATGTACTCATATACACACACAATCTTCCATCTGTGTGCAAGCCACCACATAAATGCAATCACACGAATGCAAACAAGCATGCGCGCGCGCACACACACACACACACACACACACACTCACAAATTGACAAGAGCAAACAATTCTCCTTGTCAATATACTTGATTAACCAAGCATGTCATCAATACTGACTCGATAGAATATTATGGAGGGCCGAATCCATTTAGACCGCAATTATTGGAAGAGGGGAAAGAAAGAAAGAAAGAAAGAAAGAAAGAAAGAAAGAAAGAAAGAAAGAGGATACAGTGAGCACCATAATTCATTGGACAGTGAAACATTTCATTTTGGTGACTTGAGTTTGAGTTTGACAGGATGTAGTGAAGTTCAGACTGTCAGCCTTTATTTTGGGGTGTTTTCATCCATATTGGATGAACCACTTAAAAATGAGGCCACCGTTTGCACTTAGGTACCCCACCCCACCCCCCTCGTTTCTAATTACAATACAGTAATAATTTTCAGTATTTGTTCGCATGTCTCCTCCATGTAATGACCGCTTGAAGCCTGTAACACAGAGACATCAGCAGACTCTGGGTATCTTCCCTGGTGATGCTCTGCCAGACCTGTACTGCAGCATCTTCACTTCCTGACTGTTTCAGGGACTTTTTGCCCTCAGTCTCCTCTTCTGCAGGTAAAATGAATGTTCAGTTGGATTCACATCCGGTGATCTGAAAGAAACCAAAATAATAAAAAAAATGTATAATTGTCCAATTAATTATGGTGCTCACAGTAGTTGAGCACGGCAGGCGTGAGATGGGCTTGGTGTCTTTAATTCGGCCTCCTCACAGTCAGATGACTGAATAGGCCTTAGAAATGACAATGGTGTGCCCTTTGACCTGCAGTCAGGATCTGTCTGTTCGCTCGGGGCAGTCCAAGGCCAATTCACGTTAAATCACTGACGAAACTAACGCTGGGACAAATAATCTTTCAGAATGGCAATTTTTTTACCATTTTAGTATGGCTTAAGTGTGGTGTCTGTCACACAGATTAGCAAATTATGGAGTTCAATGGCAGTTAGCGCTGTGGTCACCAATGAGATCGGTAGATTTGATTCATTGTCCTGGCCAAACTAACTGCACGTAACCTGTGGTTACTTAACCTTTGGCCATATATTTATGAGATTAATTGGATGTCTATACATAGCGAACAGAGAGAAGTAAATCATATTTCATCGGATTTATATTCAGAGCAATAAAAAGATTAAAGGCAAAGAAACAGTGATGTGTTAAACATATTTTCTTGCTAATTTCCCTTCTAATTTGCAGATCTAATTACAAGGGGATTTTGAGATTTGACCGATTAATTTACACCGCTCAACAACTGCAAAACAATCTCGTCCATCAGCGCCACATTACCTGAGGTGTTACTTCTCGTCGGTGTGCATTAAATATTTGAACACAAAGCTTGTTGTGTTTTCAGCAGGCACATGACAGCATGCGTCAGTGCGGGAGATCGAGAGCAAAGCTCTCTGTTCTGTGTGCACACGTCCATCCCATAGGGAGGCCACCACTTTGTCAACAAAGGCTAATCAATAATACAACACAGGTACCTGCCATAATCGCACAAAATGACACCATTCCACTGCACAGAAACTCTGATTAGAATCCTTGTAGCCTTCGCAGTTAATAAGGGCGGAATTTTAATCGCGTGCACTTAATTTGCCGAGTAGAAGCCCCGGATCTTGATTTCCTAAATGGCTAACGTGCCAAACAATATCTTTAGCTCGGTGAAAGGATATAATTAACCTGTGAGCCGGACTGAATTGTCTGACAATGATCACAAAAAAGTCACACTGATATTTCTATAGGATTTGAAATTTAAAAAAATATCCACAGCAGTTTTTCATATACTGTCTTTCAAAGGAAGGTTTGATATTGTAACGGCAATTCAATTCAGAGATTAAGTGACATTTCCCCTCTTGAGCTACTGCAATATTGCTGAATAATCAATGCAGCGAGGAAGTATTTCCATCGCCAGGGCATTTACATGTTTTTATTTATATGTTTTTTCACCACTGGTGTCAGGCATTAATTACAAAATAATAATATTATGCATTTTATTATTGAGTTTTTGGCTGGTATCAAAATATCTTCAGTGAGAATCCTTATGCCATTTTTATTGCCGGTCTATGTGCCTGTCATCTCAGAGGAAGTTCTTCGACCCAAAATAATATGATTTCCTTTTGATTTGAGAGGGTTTTTGACTTGTGTTCTCCTTATACAGTGATTACAGGAAGTATAAATAAATATGTGTTTCATTACAGTTAAAAGACAGCTATCAGCTGTGGTGGTGGAACTATTATATTGTTTGAACTAAGCGAAGGTCTGAATTCAATCAACATCTGTCCTCAGTTTTGATCTGATAAATAACAACAAACGTTCATTGTTTTTATTTACGATTCGGCGGGTTAATTTTGGTGACTGAAAACCTCAGAAAACTGCAAAAAAGAAAACTAACAGACTTCGCCGCGAGTCAAAGAGAAGACAAATGTTGATTAACTCCAGGTTCCAGTCCTCCACAGAACCCTGACCTCCTGACCTCCGCCTGGTTCCCTCATCATCTGGTCCCGGAGAGGAGGAAACTGGGATTGAAGGTGCTAAAATACTCCGCAAGTGAAGCCAGGCTGGCAGTTGGGCAGTCCTGCCAACGTGATTGGACGAGAACGCAGTGCTGCATCGGAGGGGGGAGTGGCCAGGCAGAGAAGGAAATGCAGACGCTGCATTTGTGAGGGTTACAGGGGTCAACAGGAAAGAGGCCCTGTCTGTATGAAGGGTTAAAAATAACCAGCTCCGGAGTACTGGGGTGGTGGAAAGATGGAGGCAGACTTGTGACAAATTCCTTTTCGTCAATACCAATTCCAATTCTTTTTAAAAATATTCTTCAATTCCAATTCCTTTTGGTCAATTCCAATTCCCCCATTCCCCAATTCCTTTTCCAATTCCTTTTACCTCGAAAAGTTTAATTCCAATTCCAATTCCAATTCCTTTTAAAAAATATTCTTCAATTCCAATTCCTTTTGGTCAATTCCTTCAATTAGAATTGAAGAATATTTTTTAAAAGGAATTGGAATTGGAATTGGAATTAAACTTTTCGAGGTAAAAGGAATTGGAAAAGGAATTGGGGAATGGGGGAATTGGAATTGACCAAAAGGAATTGGAATTGAAGAATATTTTTAAAAAGAATTGGAATTGGTATTGACGAAAAGGAATTTGTCACAAGTCTGGATGTAGGTTCGGTGCTGAAGATGAGAGCAGTAGCACACGTCAGTCTCCTTGTCGCCGCTCCTGACGGCGTACAGCCGCTAATGCAGACCAGACGACAGAATATTGCGCGCGAGGACAGGGACGCTGAGAAGACCTCCAAAACACTCAGGACCATCATCGGCACAAGGCCAGAGCAGCCAGCCCGTCAAATATTGATGAAACATCAGGCAACGTACAGGGCAACAGTTTCAATTTACAGATTAAAATGCACATTCGCATTCACTCGTTTCGCCCGCGAACCATTGATCCTGCCGTGTGCAGTCAGCGCAGGACTGAGAGGGTTTACTGAGCGCCCCGCCTCACCAGTGCTGAAGAGTCCGCACTGCACAGAAATAAATACATACAGTAACTCTGACACTAACACTCCTCAGGGTGTCTGTGTACATTTACACCAACTCATTTACAGCTGTTGACGTCTGATTTGACCTTCTGGGCCACCGAGAGAATCGACACCAACTGCAAACATATAGGGTGTAACTCCAGGACCAAAAACAGAATATAGACTAACACTGAACCATTAACACTGTTATCTGATTCATAACTCATCAAACTCGGCCAGTGTGCACTGTATTACATTTTTATTTGTAAAAATATATCATGTTTTTGTGAATATATTTGTTCAGCAGAGTGAATGCAGAGATGAAATGTGCTCAGAAGTGTGCTCAGTTTCTCTCTCAGCAGGAGGTGAGAGTACGAGCTGATAACACGCAGGCAGCCATCACCATCGCCATCGCCATCACCATCGGCATCGCCATCATCGCCCCGGTCCCAGGCCCAGGCCCCAGCCTCAGCTGCAGGAGTCCGGGAGAGTGCGAGGGAGAGAGGGAGGCAGGAAAGGGTTAACGTGGAGCGGAACACCTCAGCCCTGACCTCCTCACTCTGAGGTATCCCCTGTGCTGAATTCTTATTCAACTCCAAACTGACAAAGTGTTTTTAATCTTTTCTTTCCTTCTCTCCTGGAGATTGGGAAACAAAAATCAATACGCGCTGGCAGACGATCTCGCTTGGCGGTGAATTACAGGCCCGGGCTGGAGCGCGGTGAGCAGCGGCCTTGGGAGGGGTGGGGGAGCAGGGAGGGGGTGGGGGGCTGTGGGGGTGTGGGGGGGACCTTGGGAGCGGTGTTTCAGCCGGGGGTCAGCGGTTCAGCGCAGGATCACAGACTGAAGAGCACAGTATTTACTGCCTCAGCGCCGTAATGAAAAATAACTTCTGCGCGGAAAAGCGCGAGGCCCGAGACCTCCTTCCGATATTCTCCCGGCCGCGTGACGCGTTTAGGGCTCGCCGTTCCCCTCGCAAAAGAACCCGTCTGAAGAAGCACTTCAGTCTTTTAACATCGCTAAAAAATCTTATTTTATTCCCTCTCCAGTGTACAGTATTATCCCGTTAAAGGTGCCATTTGCATCATAGGGAAAAATTCTCTCTGCCCATTGGCCAATTTAATGACAAGTCAAAATGTCCCCTTACTAAATAGAACCAATTTTTTGCACTATTTTTGCAAAATCATTTTTAAAAAATAGAAGTTAGATTTTAATCTCAAACATAAGTGCAAGATAGTTTGAGCGAGTTACAAATTTTTTGGTTTTTGCCGTGCCTAAAAATGTCGACAGTGAGGCTACTCCAACGCTTCTGTCACAGAGCCGAAAATCAGCGCGGGGTGAAAGTCGACACACTAGTCCATCATGTATGTCACTTAGGACCCACATCCCAACACCAGGCCGGAAACAGAGGCCTAAAGATTTCTGCCAACTTTAATGCTTCAATCACGCACACTGTGTCTTTGTCATTTGGGCATATTTTTTATCACTGAGGATGAAAACAGAGGATGGATTATTCGTGTCAAAACAACGTAATTTTTTTTGTGACTGTACATGTTCTTCTAAAAGAATAACCGAGCACTGCGCAGACATATAGAAACATCAAGCACAGGGAGTTGAAAAATCCAAAGCCATTATCCTGATAAATGATTAAGATCATTCAAATACATAATAAAATATCACTCACTCAAAAACACAAGACAGGCCTGAACATCTTGGCCTTGGTCCAATGTCTCTATCATTTTTCTGAAGTGAGATATTGGCCAAAATATCCTTTTCAACGACCTTGACCTTGACCTTCTAAAATTGAATCCTTTCTTCCATGGACACATGGCTTCTTGTGGTATAAATTTTATGATGATTGTGGATGCAGAATGAACGCAGTCAGGCAGACAGACAAACATGATGATCATCTTACCCACAAAAACAGGAAATTTGGCTCATCTTGCATGACATCCTTAAAATCCATCAATGTGTGTCTGAAGAAAAAACATTTTGAGTTACTGGATTATTTGATGAGAATCAAGTAAAAGGACTGTGCCAAATTCAAGCTATTTTATTTAAATATCACTTATGTCAGGATAGGGAGAGATGAAACAAACGAGGAGGATAATAGCATTTTTAGCCGCTAACTCATCAAAACATCCCCGGCGAGGCTGACAGGCCTGTTCCCGTCATCAAACACCGTTGTCCCTATAAAGATCGATCCTGCAATGGCGCCTTGCTTAAGTGGAGGTATTTACTCTTTCATTGAAATCTCAATAAAAAAACAGCATGCCCAGAAAACAATACATTCTAAAAATGGTATGCACTAAACTGCAGTGACATCACACCAGATTTGGACAGAACTCAAAGCCCCTCCCATCCCGTACAGATGATATCCAACACCTGATTTGACTGAACGAAAACGCCTCACATCCAATCCTCTCAGCTGTTTCAGTTCTCTACAGGCTCATATTGCCAGCCATGATGTGATTCTTGGCGAGAGGGTAATTGCGCTACACAGCGCGGGGAGAGGATGGTATCTCAGCTCTCGCCAAATCATTTCGCTTAATGAGAGAGGAGCCGCATACAGGCTTAATAAACCGGCCCCCCGATTAGATCAGTGTCTTTCCTTTTAAAAAACAGCCGCACTTTCAGAAGCAAAAAAAGACACTGACGACTGATTTAATGAGAGAGCAAGAGCAGTCTCACACAGTATCTGTGTACTGACCACTGCTCTGAGCTCCTCAAAACCATCTCCGCCTGAGTATCAAAACACAACCAAGAAAGGTAAAGAAATGATAGAAAAATTACTCAGCACAACAACTTAGTAGCTGAACGACACAGTGCAAACAACTATTTCAGAGGTGAATTGACTCTTGCAGAGGACAGTTTAGCCCGAACTTGGCACAGTGGGCTTAAATAGAGGTAGTAAGAGTTAATTTAACCCTGAACATTTGATTGTGAAATATTTTATGTTCTGCAAGGAGGATGTCAGGGTTTAATTAGTGTTTAGAGGCCCCTGACCACACATATTTTTAAGCACTCATTTTATTTACATCATTTGTGAACAATTCACAAAAACTTTCACAAAGTCACAATGCAGCACTAACTTCCAGTCTAGTTCACAGGGATGC
Organism: Gymnothorax javanicus; assembly: GCA_029692085.1. NCBI lineage: Eukaryota > Metazoa > Chordata > Actinopteri > Anguilliformes > Muraenidae > Gymnothorax > Gymnothorax javanicus. The sequence goes on along the minus strand of CM056198.1, from coordinate 128,342,048 downwards.
GCTCTAAAGACCTCTGGCGGGTTTTACTGTGCGTCTCTGAATGAGCTGGATGGTTTTTGTGGGCGAAGAAGGACATTTTCAGAATTCGATCGTTTGGACTTGATGTGCTCCTTCCTTGTGATGGGAAATCCCCAAATGCCTTATATCTGCCATAGTCAAACGAAAATATTCTTCCTCACACACAAAAACTGTTTGAGCCATCCAACAACTTCGCTAGCAAGACACTAAACGGTTTGTGCTGTTTACATCCTTAGCGTGTTCAAAACCTTTCTCCAACTGCGGCAAAACTGCCAGCTTGCACCTATACACTGCAAATTGTGGTCACTGACGCACTCATTCAGTCACTCAGTCCCTCAGTCAGTCAGTCACTCACTCACTCATTCACATAATCACTCACTCAGTCATTCAGTCCTTCAATCACTCACTCACTCACTCATTTGCTCAATCACTCATTCAGCCACTCACTCACTCACTCACTCACTCATTTACTCACTCCTTAAGTCACTCAGTCACTCACTCACACATTCACTCACACACTCACTGTCTCAATCATGGACGTTCAGCGTGGATGCTTAGAAAGGACGTTTAGTCAGATGTGCATTTTGTGCCACGGGTCTGCACGGTTTCCTGTTTGTTTCACAGACAAAACAAGACCAATGATTGGCTGTGCCATTTTCAAGGTGCCAATCAGTGGTAATGGTGTTACTTTTACATATGTGCAAAAAGGTTCTTCATAATGCTAAACATCTAAGTAATTCTGGAATTAAATCTGAATAATATCATTTGAAAAAAGTTAGCAAATGAACTATCCGTTTAAATGCCTTTTGATACAGTTGAAACTAAAATGAGATGAAGGCTTGACTGGGGACATTTCTTCCTAAAATGTCAGCTTGTCGCCGCTGCAACGTTTTCAATAGGAAGAAGCTCCCCTGTTTCCTGTGACTGCACACAATTAAAATGCCATTTAGAACAACACTGCAAATGGGTGTTCCTATTTAGCGGAATATGAAATCGAAGGAATTTGCATTCTTAAGCACTAAGCCACAATTCTCACCTCCCAAAGTGTTCATTGGATAATTTTCAGAAATGGAGATGATGCACATATTTATTCATCACAATCTCAGAGTATTGCACTATTTTATAAATGTGTCTGTTTACGCCTGAACGTATTCAGTGTTTTTTGGTGAAATATAATGAACTGCAGTGTCTAATGATCAATGTTTTTTTTTTTATCCTGCAGATATGAACAGAACTTAAATAGTTATTTGTCAATAAGCCACCAAAATGCAGCCCAGAATCTAAAATGATGTCTCCTGTAGAAATGAGTCCCTCATTTAGGTAAACAAGCGTTCGACGCTGTCGCACAATGTCAGATTACTCAATTATCACAACACTCGACAGCTGGCTGCCAAACAATTAGGGGTGTGACGATGATAATGATGATGATGATGAACAGAATCCATAATCGTTTTTAAATAAACGGGAACGTTCCAGGCTTACGCATCAGCCTACCCTCACGTCTTAAGTATAGCAGAACATTTTAACTTCAGCCGATGAGAAAGGCAGTTTTATATTTGGCGACGCTGGGAGATAGTTCATTTCTGCATTTCTGACATGAGCGGTGTAAATGTTCCCTTATGTATCAAAAGAACCAATCAGCATCTCCAATGCCATCCAACTTATTCCGTCCAATTGGAAATATGGAATGAAAGTGGTCCAGTTGCCAACAGCTAGACAGCCTAGACTCTTCAAGTCTCTGTTTTTGTCACAAATGGAATTTTCAAAAATACTGGCTCATCAATATATAATACATTGCCAACTTTAAAAACCCACCTCTGGACTTCGATAGCAATACTTTCCTTCAATGCGAGGTACATATAGCAGTTACAGCTGAGTCGGGTTCAATAAAGCAATTTGAAAGCATCAATACAATAACCGTGCACCCCTGAAACAATCCAATAGTGGCTACGGACAAACACCTTTGTCCATTAAACATGGTTAATTGAAAGCGGAGCAGGAGACTTCGCTGGACTTCCCAGATGGGTTATTAGACATCAATGTAACAGCACCAATTGAAAAATAGCAGGGCCGGCCCACACTTTTATTGAACAATCACATCCCATACTTCATTAAAAAAGAAACAAGGCGCTTAGATGCTATGAAATTGCTTGGAAATCGCACGCAGAACAAAACTGCAAAAACCCAAAATAAGTCAGGCTCGACAAGACTCAGACTTAGTATATGTACTTTAAATCGTATTTCTATCACTTTTTTCTGCCTAGCGAAACAGAAAGAATGTCAATGAGTTGGGACAGATATGCTGATGGGGTAACAAAGTTTCACGATAACCAAGTTGTAAAACTAGCTAATATTGGTAACTTGAGAGTAAAAAATATGATGTGTGAGAGGAAAGCAGCTAAGAGAGGCATTTCTGTCATTAAATATTGGTGCATTTATGTTGGCGCAGTTTGTTAGCTGCTGCCGAGGTCTTCCATTCATTTTCCATGGAGGGCGTCAAGAGCATCCAATCCGACAGCGCAATGCATGATGGTAGCGGCGAGTCCAATTCTGAGCTCACTGTGTGTCGAAAAGGTTGGGAAGAGCTCAGAGATATCCTGCGAATATCCAATCAAGTTAAAGCAGACAGTGTGTGCATCACTAAAATGTGTACAACCCCACGGTTGCCTTTATCTCAAGTTCCGTCCAAAAAGACGGAGAAGAAGCTGATTATTGCTTTTTTGTCACAGTCAATTTTGTAAAACGCTTTCCCGCCAAATTCCAGGGACAGTGACCTGAGAAACCGTGCAGGAGGAAGGTGGCAGAGATTGTTAGTGTCTACGGTGGGTCTGAGTGCACCGTTTCAGCTAAAAATGAAAAAAATCCTGCAATATGCTGCTCACTCCTTTGCAAGCTATTGTTCGGTGGTCTTGCAAAATTGGGTGAACCCAGAAAGACCGTGACAACATAGTGATTCAAACCGCTTGCATTTATACAGAATTAGTATCCCTCCAAAATTCAAAATCCAAGCAGGAAAAAGAATTACTGGGTAAATGGATATCGTTATTGGCATAAGCTTACTTTAGCGAGCAACTATTAAGGGACATATTTCATTTTAAGCGAGATCACTGGGAACGCTGTACCAATCACAAGCGGCCAAACCGAGGGGAGCGATGCCCCTGCAGACGTTGACGCAACGTGCCAGTGTAAATGCTCCAATGAGGCACATTTTGACTGTAAAAAGAGCCTTTGCATTCACATGCATCAGCCATTCCGCTCTAATCCGACCGCCGGGTCAAAGGAAAACGGGTGAATGTCAGGATCTCTAGCGTAGAAGGTGAGACGCACTCTCCCGACATCACCGCACAGCTGCCAGCGCGTCATGGCAAAACTCATTGTGGCCCCTAATTTCATCCACAAAGGCCTAATTGAAACTTTCTCGCAATGTTTTGCCACTTCATTTGACACCGGCTTTTTCCCCTGTCACAAAATCGATGGGGCTGCCTGTCTGCAGCCTGACTGCGAAGGCTCCTCTTTTAATGCTGAGCGCCGAGGATCGATGGGTTTAAGTGATGTGTTCGTTATATTGGGCCGGCCCGATACCGGGAGCCTGTGGAAGGAATCTGTGTCACTCATCTGCCACCCTTTCATGCCATTGGTCAGTAATCGACAGGGGTGTGGGGAGCAGATATTGCGATTGGTCAGCCTCTGCAGCACTAATAATTCACCGCACTATTTGACCTGCAGTGCAGACCTGAAATTTTACGAACAGGACTTTTCAGCGTGTTGTAAAGTATTGACCTTGATAAATAAACGGACAACACACACTGCAAAGTCATGTCCCCGTAGCATCAGTTCTCTTGATCTGTTTGCAGTATTCAGTGCCAGGGCTGTAACTAAGAGTTAAACAACAACACTGGATAGAGCCACGCTTTATGCACAAGACAAGTTGGACTAAAATAGACCTTTTGAAGGGAGCACAGCTTTGCCAGGAACAGAACCAGGCAAAAACTAGCAAAGACTTCGAGGCTTCACTGTGACTTCTGCATATTTTTACCCCTATTGACCCAAATGTTTTATCCATCCATCCATTACCTAACTTACCTAAGTATTCATGTTCAGGGTGATCAGCTGGTTGGAGGTTATCCCAGCATCCAAAGGAGCGAAACACGCTGTGCATTTCACAAATCCGTCATAGCGAGGGGGTCACACAACATTCACTCACTCACTAATATGGGCCAATCAGGTGTGCCATTTAACCTGTCGCGCATGTCTTCACACTGCGGGATGCCATGCCAAATCCACAGAGTAAGGCCCCAGGCTGGATTCAAACCCTCAGCCATCTCTCTATAAGACACCACTGGAACCCACTGCACCAGAATTCCACCCCCTCTTATTATTTCACTATTAAAAACAATGAAACAGTAAAAGAGAATAGGTGTAACACAAAGGAGTAATGGAGAACAAGGTGGCCGGGGGTGCATACGGAGAGAGTACGTGCGGTGGGCGGTACGTCGAGGACGTGAAATAATCGCTGGAACCCAGGAAGGCGAGCAGGAATAATATGGGCCGATATCCCGAGTTAATGCACTTAGGCAAATAGAGAAAGCCAGAGCCATTTGGGTAAGTAGCGGAGTAATTACATGTGAAGATGATTTACAGCGATCCTTGTCAAGGTTGGCGAAAGCCAGGACCTCTCAGGAGGAAATGAAAATGGTTTTCGTAATGGCGAAAGGCGATAGCGGTGCCCCTTTCTGGCTGGGTGGGGACCATTACGGCTTGTCAAAACACAGAAGAAAGAGGGGGAAACTACGAGGGTCGTAATTACGGCAACGTAGTGAAAATGGAGCCCTTCGACGAGGCCCGAGGCATTATGGGAAGGGCCGGGGCTTAACACTGAAATTTATGAGCTTGTGTTTTTTTTTTATTTCTTTCATCAGCAAAGCGCAGAATAAATTATACACATTAATTACAATGTAAATCATTTTGATTGCGATGGATCGCACCACAAAGTCGTGACAGCTTGACTGGCGTTAGGGGCGTGGCCCACCCTGTGCATTTTGACCTGGCAGCACCAGGAGAGCTGATTGGCTCTCTGCTGTCCAACAAGAAGCACTGTCCTCTGAAGGAGCTGTGTTTTTTTTTTTTTTTGTGAAAATTAAAGGACGAGAAACTTAACCGTCCCTTTGAAGTGGGAGGCAGAAGAATTTGTCATTCGCCTTATCTCCACGAGACAAAATCAGATAAGCCCTTTCCTTATTGTAATCCCCTGTAGCAGAGTGGTTTTTGAAATATATCTCTCATCTACTTTATGTATTTAGCTATCTGTTTTTTAATGTATTACTGAGTGGAAGATTCCGCTGCATTTATGGAAGTTCAGACTCAAGCCGAGAGGAAAGGTCCGGGCACATCAGTACCAACGGCACACCACTGCCTGAAGCGAAACCCGCTATTAAGCTGCTTTCATACCGGACGTGTATTCATGCCTTTGAATTGACTTTGAATGTAATCTGTCGTGCGAAAAATTCGTTTTGCGTCCAGTGTGAAAGCGGCTTTACTGTCGCATTTCACCGAAAACTCCTGCAGCAAGACAACCAGCTCTCGACTGACAGATGGGCAAACATAGACTAGTACAACCCCAATTCCGAAATAGTTGGGACAAAGTGTAAATTGTGAATAAAACCAAAACGCAATGACTTTCAAATCACACCAGCCAGTATTTTATACACAATAGAGCAGAGATAACATAGCAAATGTTGAGCCTGAGAAATTTTACAATTTTGTCCACAAAATGAGCTCATTTCAAATTTGATGGCTGCTACAGGTCTCAAAAAAGTTGGGACAGGGGTCCGTTTACCATGGTGTAACATCCTCTCTTCTTTTTAACACAGAGTGGAGGCGTCTGTGCATTGAGGAGGCAAGTTTCTTGAGTTTAGCTATTGGAATTTAATCCCACTCTTGTTTAATACAGGCTTCCAGCTGCTGGAGAGTTTTGGATCTCCTTTGACGGACTAATTATGCACCAAATCTTCTCAATCGGTGAAAGATCAGGACTGCAGGCAGGCCAGTTCAGCACACGGACTCTTCTACTACAAAGCCATCCTGTTGTAATAGCTGCAGTATCTGGTTTTGCATTGTCCTGCTGAAATACAGAAGGCCTTCCCTGGAATAGATGTCGTCTGGAGGGGAGCATATGTTGCTCTAAAACCTTTATATACCTTTCAGCATTCATGGTGCTTTTTAAAACATGCAAGTGTCCCACACCATATGCACTAATGCATCCCCATACCATCAGAGATGGCTTTTGAACTGAACGCTGATAGCAGGAGGGGTGGTCTTTCTCCTCTTTAGCCCGGAGGACACAACGCCCATGATTTCCAACAAGAATGTCAAATTTGGACTCGTCTGACCACAGGACACTTTGCCACTTTGCTACAGTCCATTTTAAATGAGCCTTGGCCCACAGAACACGGGGGCGCTTATGGATCATGCTCAACAATGGCTTCCTTTTTGCATGATAGAGTTTTAGGTGGCACCTGTGGAGGGCACGGCAGACTGTGTTTACAGACAATGGTTTCTTGAAGTATTCCTGGGCCCATTTAGTAATGTCAATAACAGAATCATGCCGGTGAGTGATGCAGTGGCGTCTGAGGGCCCAAAGATCACGGGCATCCAGTAAAGGTCTTCGGCCTTGTCCCTTACGCACAGAGATTTTTCCAGTTTCTCTGAATCTTTTGATGATGTTATGCACTGTCAATGATGAGACCTTCAAAGCCTTTGCAATTTGATGTTGAGGAACATTGTTTTTAAAGTATTCCACAATTTTTTACATAAGCCTTCACAGGTTGGAGAGCCTCTGGCCATCTTTACTTCTGAGAGACTCAGCCTCTCTAAGACATCCCTTTTATAGCCAATCATGTTACGCACCTAATGCCAGTTAACTTAATTACTTGCTAAATGTTCTTTCAGCTGATTCTCTTATATATTAATTGCTTTTTCAGCCCTTTTTGCCTGTGTCCCAACTTTTTTGAGACCTGTTGCAGCCAGAAAATTTGAAATAAGCTCATTTTGTGGATAAAAATGTAAAATGTCTCAGTTTCACCATTTGAAATGTTATCTGTTCTATGGTAAATAACATATTGTCTCATATGATCTGAAAGTCATTGCATTTTGATTTTATTCACAATTTACACTTCGTCCCAACTATTTCGGAATTGAGGTTGTACATGGAGATAAAACGTTTTGGCTGGAATCTCATTGTTATTATTATTCGTGATTAAAGGTTTTGGTAATGTGTTAACCATATGATGAGCATGTTTTCTGTTGATTTTTTTTTTTTTTGAAAATTAAGTCGAAGTTGTATTGGAAGTTTGGAACTCTAGTCTAGTTGGACGTATCAGCATTAGAATGTTCTGTTAAAACCATATCTGAGGTGTTGCATTAACATGCGGGGATGCGTTAGTAAAAAGGTGCAGTTTGTGTATATATAACGGCGTTTATTATATCGTATACTGGATATTACAGTGTATATATTACAACATATATAACAGCGTTTATGTACTACAGCTTTTGTATCACAGCATACATTACAGCATATATCACATTGTATATATTACAGCATATACAATCCCAAAAGTAGTTGGGACAAAGTGTAAATTGTGAATAAAATCAAAACGCAATGACTTTCAAATCAAACCAGCCAGTATTTTATTCACAATAGAACAGAGATAACATAGCAAATGTTGAAACTGAGAAATTTTGTACAATTTTATCCACAAAATGAGCTCATTTCAAATTTGATGGCTGCTACAGGTCTCAAAAAAGTTGGGACAGGGGCCTGTTTACCATGGTGTAGCATCCCCTCTTCTTTTTAACACAGAATGGAGGCGTGTGGGCATTGAGGAGACAAGTTTCTTGAGTTTAGCCATTGGAATTTGATCCCACTCTTGTTTAATGCAGGCTTCCAGCTGTTGGAGAGTTTTGGGTCCCCTTTAACGGACTTTTTTTATTTAATTATGCGCCAAATGTTCTCAATCGGTGAAAGATCAGGACTGCAAGCAGGCCAGTTCAGCAGACGAACTCTTCTACTACGAAGCCATGCTGTTGTAATAGCTGCAGTATCTGGTTTTGCTTTGTCCTGCTGAAATACTCAAGGCCTTCCCTGGAATAGATGTCATTTGGAGGGGAGCATATGTTGCTCTAAAACCTTTATATACCTTTCAGCATTCATGGTGCTTTTTAAAACATGCAAGTGTCCCACACCATATGCACTAATGCATCCCCATACCATCAGAGATGCAGCTTTTGAACTGAACGCTGATAACAGGAGGGGTGGTCTTTCTCCTCTTTAGCCCGGAGGACACAATGCCCATGATTTCCGACAAGAATGTCAAATTTGGACTCGTCTGACCACAGGACACTTTGCCACTTTGCTACAGTCCATTTTAAATGAGCCTTGGCCCACAGAACACGGCGGCGCTTCTGGATCATGCTCAACAATGGCTTCCTTTTTGCATGATAGAGTTTTAGGTGGCATCTGTGGATGGCATGGCGAACTGTGTTTACAGAGAGTGGTTTCTTGAAGTATTCCTGGGCCCATTTAGTAATGTCAATAACAGAATCATGCCAGTGAGTGATGCAGTGGCGTCTGAGGGCCCGAAGATCACAGGCATCCAGTAAAGGTCTTGACCTTGTCCCTTATGCACAGAGATTTTTTCCAGTTTCTCTGAATCTTTTGATGATTTTATGCACTGTCGATGATGAGACCTTCAAAGCCTTTGCAATTTGACGTTGAGGAACATTGTTTTTAAAGTATTCCACAATTTTTTTACGCAAGCCTTCACAGGTTGGAGAGCCTCTGGCCATCTTTACTTCTGAGAGACTCAGCCTCTCTAAGACATCCCTTTAATAGCCAATCATGTTACACACCTGATGCCAGTTAACTTAATTACTTGCTAAATGTTCTTTCAACTGATTCTCTTATATATTATTTGCTTTTTCAGGCCTTTGTTGCCTGTGTCCCAACTTTTTTGAGACCTGTTGCAGCCAGAAAATTTGACATAAGCTCATTTTGTGGATAAAAATGTAAAATGTCTCAGTTTCAACATTTAAAATGTTATCTTTGTTCTATTGTAAATAACATATTGGCTCATGTGATCTGAAAGTCATTGCATTTTAATTTTATTCACAATTTACACTTTGTCCCAACAATTTCGGAATTGGGGTTGTATTACAGGGTATATAAAACAGCAGATATCACAGCGTGCATTATATTGTATACTGTACATTACAGGGTATATATTACAACATATATTAAAGCATATATATCACAGCATTCATAGCACAGCGTATATTACAGAACATATCACAGCGTACAGTACTGTGCAAAAGTCTTAGACACCCTGTGTTTTTAAAAATTTAAATCTGCTTTTGATGGTTACTTTTTGTTTTCCACATTCGAGTTGCTGAACATAAAAAAAGTACATTTGAAATTCCAAATGCTAATTTAAAGAGAAGTTTTATAAATAAATGCTTGTATTTAATTAAAAAACCATCGACACAGATAACAGAGCCCTGATGTCAACATCATCACGGCTGTCTGCTGTTACTTGGAGGGACAGACACGAATGAGACAGTCAGTCTGCAGAACAACGGTGGCAAGTTTTCCACTCTGCTTGGAACAACCAAAAAGCCGATCATCTTATAAACTATAGCACAACAGTACAGTGTCCCAAATTTTTTGGCAAAGGGTAGTCACACCAAATATTGTTTGGCTTTGTTTTTAACAGTTTACAGCTCTGTTTTGTATATTTCTCAGTTATCATAAACTTTTAATTTCATCATTTTTACAAGCGTATTTGCCCAATAAAATTGCTTTAAATGCGCCTAAAAGTTTTGCACAGTACTTTCTATATTACTGCATATACTACGCATATCACAGTGTATATAATACAGCAGATACTACAGCATATATATGGCAGGCTATACAGTATATAACAGCATACATATGATGGCATGTACAATATAGCACATATATTACATGGTCTTACTGGGGAGAAGAATCCATAAATCCGTTTATTTGACCCACTTATTCCAGGTCTGATTATCGAGGCTGGGGGGGCAGGAGAATATGGTTAAATGGGCAAGAGCCAAGCATGCACCCTGGGCTGTTTATCCCTCCAACACAAGGGGCGCACATCAGTCACACTCTCATACCTGAGCATTCACTGGGTCAAATTACCCTCATTTCCCCAAACATTTATCTGGCTGGGTTACTCACCTTCACGTGGGCAATTTACAGCCCGACACGTGTCTTTGGACTGTGGGAGGACTGTAACCTTAACCCTGAGCTTAATTCACGTGAACACGGAGAGAGCATGCAAACTCCACACAGAAAGGCCCCAGGCTGGATTCAAACCCATGACCTTCTGGCAGTGGGGCACCAGCACATCACACTCCACTGTTGTCAAGAAGAATGAACACATCATAGAACAAATAAATATTCACATTCATTCCCCCTTATTTTCCAGCTGGCTGGACTGTCTTTCGTTCCCGTGTACCTGCCATCGCGTGTTGAATCACAGCCTGTAGTATGCTCTAAATCCAGAGCCTGTGATTGGCTGGCTCTCTGAACAGCCATAGCATATTTCACCAATCTTCCCCTTTCCCTGGACCCTCTTTACGCGCCCCCGATGCACGCATGACGCGTATGAAAATAAAACGATCTGAACCACGGGCAGCTCTCACCGCGGGCCTGCGTCTCTCATTTGCATATTAGAGTGTTTTTCTGGAAATGAGCTATTGAAATTAATTCAGGATTAATTGGCGCCTTTATCTCATTAGGACCATCTAATTTGGGGATGATGAAATTGTTTAGACTCCCGTTTGCATAATTGGTTCGCCGTGAATTGCTGTCATTATCGGCTCTTTAGCACCGTCCGCGGGCCCTTCTCCCTGCCTGGGCCTCGTAAAGACCAATCATGTGTCCCGGCGCCGTTTAGCTAACCCCTGGAACGAACCCTGCGCCCCGAAACGGAGCATGTGGCTAACAGCGAAGCGGCGATTAAACCGTTAGCACGTCCCCCGCAACCGCTACTCTGTTCTCTGCTAATTGTGGCTGTGCTCCCCTATGTGAGAACTGTTTGCCCCCTGTTTGGAAAAAAAAGATGCACTCATCCACCTGACAAGCCCTTCAAAGTGCTCTCGGTGAAGGACTCCCCCCCCCCCCCCCTTCCTCCCTTCTGTGTCTGAACAGCACTCATTTGGCCCAGTTTTAAACCCTGGGGTGTTTTAATTGCTTAATTGGAGCCGATAGCATCAACACCGCAATTAGCATCAGGCTGGAAATTATGCAGCGGCAGGCAAATGCTATTAGAGGTCAGTTTACCAACTGGTGGATTATGGGATGTATTGAATTACATAAAGCTACACTTACTTAGCCTCCGCTACACAAGTCAATGTTTAAAGATGTCCAGATCCACCCGAGCAGATTGCATCCGGATGAACTGGCAATTCGTAATGTAATGGTCAGTAAATTATTAGATAATCAAAGCTGTAGTTATAGGCTATTACTCTATATCAAATTAAGCTATAAAATCATCTGGCTTTAGAGCCACTTTATAAAATCTGGGTTTTTAAAAGGTTGCGGAAGAGGGTACGGTAGTATGAGACATTCCCAGGTCACAGAGGAACAGGCATCCTTACGGCTGACCTGTCGCCATAGTGACGAATCTGCCCAGCTTATTTCGAGTGCTAAACAATGGTTAACATTTCCTGATCTGTCAGTGAAGTGTTTTATTTCACCTTCTTTGCCTCCACCTTTGTTTTCTGTTTGCCAACTGTAAGTCATCCACACATCCATTATCTGGGGGGCTGGGCTTACCGAGCATCAAAAGGGCTTTAGGTAGGAATACTCCCTGGACTGTTTGCCAATCCATTACCAAATCTTTCAGATACATATACCGATGGGCAATTTAGTGTCACCACATTGACCCTGACATTCATGCCTTTGGACTGTTGGAGGTAAACATGGGGTGAAGATCTGTACACAGAAAAGCCCCACATCTGGATTCAAAGCCATGACTTGGGCGAGGAAACACATGTGACCCCCCCCGTGCCCCCAAACTTAAAATATCAGCCCGATCAATATTTATAATATCCTGAATGTAAGCATACCTATGTGCATTTATATTCTACAGAAGTGCACTTACCAGGAGATCTCACCTTTTTAGGTCAATGGGGCGGTGACGGCAGGCGAGGAGGTGTTTTTAATTCGAGACCCTGGCGGGAGACGGGCGTGCATTGCCAGATCAGCCTGCCGCCGAAGATTTACGGTAATTTTGAAGAGCGTTTCATCTCCAGCCCACATAAGCTTCCCGTAAGCCCTCCTCCAATCCGCAGCGCGAGACAACTTCTGAGCGCGCTCAATCCCCCATCTTATTTGCCTTCCAAATATTAACAATAGCACCTACCTGACTCGTTTTCGATATTTGTTCACAAACGAGATCGAATGCTAAAACAGACGAGCAGGATGCGCCACGAGGCTTCATTAGGCGTCTGAAGTCGAGATCCGCGGCCCGTGAAGCTAAATCCTTGCCAAGGTTAGCATTTTAAACGTATTTAAACGACACCTGGGGCAGTTTTCTGTGAAAATAATCGATAATTATTTCATGTGAACCTATGCCTAATTGGGGACCGAGATCAATCTCATGTTTTATGGTTTATTCAATAAGTATTTAAAAATGAACCCCGGGGGCAGGGTTTAGTTTGACATATGCTGCTCTCACCGAGACATCGGCGGAATTACAAAGTTACTCCTGAGTGAGAGACGAGATGTTAAATCCTCTTAAAAAGAAGGAAGTCCGGAAGGATGAATTAATTTACAATCCTCTCTGCCGCTCCCTTCACCTTCAGTACAAACCAGTGCAACAGCTTTGCGTTTTTTTTTTTTCATTTGTTTCGTAAGGTCTCTTAGGCCCATAAGAATTTGGACAGTGACAAAATTTTTGTTGTTTTAAATTTGTACGCCACCACAACGGATTTTAAAAGAAACAATCAACTCGTGCTTGAAGTGCCAATATTCTGTTTCAATTTAAGGGTTTGGTCAGAAATATTGCATGAATCACGTACTCCTATTTTATCCACAGCCCCCTCATTTTAAGGGCTCAAGAGTAATTGGACAAACTAACATAATTGTAAATTGTCATTTCAGTACTCAGTGGCGAACCCTCTGCAGTCAGTCTTTAATTATGGAACGCAAAGACATCGCCAGACACGGGGTTCCTTCCCTGGTGAAGCTCTGCCCAGCCGTCACTGCAGTCGTCTTCAGTTCCTAACTTGTTGTCAGGGCATTTTGCCTCCAAGCAAGTGGAATGCATGCTCAGCTGTATTCATGTCAAATGACTGACTTGTCAACTGAAGACCAGTCCACGGCTTTGCCCCCAAAATCTTGAGATAGTTTTGCTCTATGGTTCCACACCACCATGCAACTGCTCTGTGAGGCTTTGTCCATTGAGTTCTGAAGCATTCGACCGAATCTGAGAATATAATGCAGCCCAATTCACAATTCATCATACAGCTTTTGTCAGTTGTCACATCACCAGTAAATACAAGAGAGCCAGCTCAAATAAGAGCCATACATGCCCACACATGACCACTCTTCACAGTAAGGTAGTATGCTTTGGATCATGGGCAGTTCCTTCCCTTCTCTATTTTCTGGAAATAAAGGTTAGTCTGGAAGAGGTTAGTCTTTATTTCAACTGTCCATAAGATGTTGTTCCAGAAATTTTCAGGTCTTTTTTTGATGTATTTGGCAAATTTCCTGTTTTTGAGCCGAACCACTGCTTTATGTCTTTAGATAAACCTTGTGTATTTACTCTGGTGAAGTCTTCTCTTGATCGCTGTCTATGGCGCTGATACACCTACCTGCTGGAGAGTGTTCTTGATTTGGCCAACTGCTGGGAGGGTATTTTTTTTAACCTGCAAATAAATTCTTGTGTCATCCATCAGTTAACTGTTAACAGTGGTCTCCCTGACTTTTTTTTTATTCCAGAACTCATCAGGGCTTTCTTTCTTTTAAAGAATATTCCAAATAATTCCACTGGCCACTCCAAATGGTTTTTTCTCAAATGGGCTTGTTTTGATTTTTTCAGCCTAATAAAGGCTTGCTTCTCTGACAGAAATAGCTCTTTGGATTTAATTTTGAGAGCTAAAAGTGACTGATTCCAAATGCAGACGCAACATTTGACATCAACTCAAAACCTTTTATGTGTTCATGAAATTAATAGGGAATAAAACACACCTGACCATGGCATAGCTGAGCAGCCAGTTGTTCAAATTCAAAAAGCAGGGTACTCCTAAATTTATTCCCTTAAATCGACTGAGAGTCTGCACTTTGAGCTAATACACGTTATTTATTTACAACTCTAATATTCTATGGTCGACTACTGAAATAATTGTAAAAGTACGAATACTCCTGGACCTGAATGTATGTATCACTGTACATTGGTGAATGTACAGCTGAATCCTGTTATATTTATAGCGCTTGATGACAGTGTCCCAAACCAATTACCGAATCAATGTCCATTAAACGTGCATTGATAAATGGAGGAATGATGTACTAACAGTCTAAACGAAGTGAAAAAATTATGAATTATATTTATTAATCTATTATTACACGCTTAATTGATTTATACAGCTGACTGAAGGGTAATATTGTAGGACATTTGTAATCAGCAGGTCAACATTGCTGTCACTGAGGGCTAACATAGCAGATGGCACAGAGAAGCCCTTCCTCGTTTAATAAAACGCTGAAAAGGGGAGATGCATAATGGAAATTCCAGCTCTACCTTCAACCTCAAGGCTTATTGTTCAAAAGGTTTTAAATGAAGCCCATAACCAGTCCTTTTGTATTCTTTTTGAGCCGCCTGACTTCTGCCAAAACTGAAGAAAGAGCAGTGCTCGCGTGACATGGCATTTTGCAGTTTGTGCCCTTTTTGGCCAGTCGTCCATGCAGAGATTTTCAAGATGAATCGGCTAAATTCCTCAGCGCCACTTGGTGGAATTTCTGCATTATACTACATGTTAATGATCTGCATGCTTTTCCTTCATTCATAATTTCGCACTTGACTGTGCATTACCTCTGTCCGTGTTTCCCCTTTCGAGTTCCCATGATCCTTTGCACTCCAGATTCCTCCGCTGCAGTAGACCTGCTTGACAGTTAGGGGAGATACCATGAGTATCAATTATAGCTGCATGTCAGCTCCCACAATCCTCTCCTCCGATCCCACACCTGTGTAGCTATGGAAACGCGTTAACTAGGTCCACTGTGCCCGGGGTGAGAGGGGGAGGGTCTGTTCGTGACGGGGGGAAATATCAGAGACGAGTACGGGTGAGGAGAACACAATGAACATCACAGGAAGAGAAAGAAAAATGTCAAAGGATCAATTTTTAGGGGGCACAAACTTCGCCCAAGTTCCCTAAAGGGGCACGTAAAATTTAATGGGCGAATGATCATTTCATCCGTCGTAAATGTTAAGGATAGAAAATTGAACGGCACTAAATCCCGTCGGCGCCTCTCCGACGCCTGCTCTCCGGGCTGCCAGTGAAAGCCATACCTTCATTGTTTCTTTTGCAATACAATAACATCATAATCTATTCTCCTGTAATACAGATCCTAATCTGATTATTGTGACAGGCGGCCTCCTCGGCAAACGCCGGACGGCGAACGAGAAATTTATGGTGCTAATACTCAGAATGTGCAAGTCAATGCAGTTCATCCCTTAAGGACCTATTTAAGACATGAGGACGGTGATTCATCCGGTCAGATATGCAAGAGACACCCATCAATAAGGATGCGCTGCATTAAGGGGTCCCCATGCCGGCCTGTTATACTAGGCGTCTGGCCTCCATCTCCAGCGCGGCCAAGAATTTCAAAACTGGGCAAAAAGGACAAAGAATACACTATCTACAGTTTAGCATCTTCACAAGAAATTCACGCATGGATGGAAGTGGTGATGCTTAGCTTTTATTAAGGGGAATTTTTCAACAATGTGGCCATTGTCAATCTGGACATTTTCAGCACTTTTCATGCATGGCCTCTCCACTCAGGGGCACCACGGTGTTTGGGACAAATGGCTTCAGACGCGTTCCAGCTTGATCTGGTGTTCTCAATCGATTTGCTAGTGCAGGTATGAGAGTGCTAGCTGTACTGTTAGCACTGTGCCTCTATCGCAGGAAAGAGAAAATTTGCGGGCAGGTTAGCTAGGTTCTGGAAGCAGTCAAACGATGTTCAAAAAATAAAATGAGAGACTTTTGCGCCGAGGCTGTAACACTGACGTTCTCTCTCTCTCTCGCTCTCTCTCCCCCTCCCCTCTCTCTCTCTCTCTCTCTCTCTCTCTCTCTCTCCGCTGAGATGAAACTGAGCGGCAGGCGGCTACTCTTACTCTCAAACTCTGCAATAATGGCTCATCTGAGATGCAAATGCGAGGGTTCGAAGCCGTTCCGCTTCGCTTTGCATCCCGCCCGTGTTCAGGACTCGCATGAAATATGTATCGCCTTTCGAGTGCTAACCCGCTCCCCCAACCCCCCACCACCACCACCATCACCACCACCACCATTTTCACAAACCAGGTTTTTTTCCGCGATTTGCATAGTTATTTAGGTATTCATGATTTTCCGGGGGATAATGCCCGCCGTTTAGACCGCGCGGCGGCCCGATGACTGGGAGCCGGGCTCTCGAGAGAGAGCGGGGAAAACATTAGAGGCCATCAAGCTGACAGACGAATCATTCTTACATGTAAACATAAATATGAGAGTGTGTTTTGAAGTCTTGCAATATCTGTTGCTAGGCTACATTGCATTGTGAGGGGACTGTCTCTGTTCATTTAGCTCGAGGGATTACAGAGACGCTGGAAAAGTGATTCCTTTTATTTACCTCGTATTGCGCTGGTTAACCCCATCTTTCACCATAGGAGATGACTTGTCTTCTTTGATCCCTAAGATTAGGGTTCACGGACTCACTGCACATGCATCCTCATTCAAAAAATGTCAGTAGATGAGTAAATCAAATAATATGAAGAACCCTCTATTTTAATTTATAAATAACATTCAGTGATTGTAAGTCACCCCGTTCGCTAGCAAGGCGATATTGAAACAGAACAGTGCTATTCGGGTTTCCTGTAGAGCTGCATTTAATGGCCGGTTTCACGGCAGTTTCTGAAGAAATCACGGGAACAAACTTACAAATTAAGTCCACATTATGCGACGTGAAACCATTAATTTTTCGCAACACTATTTCACAGAGCAATCTGCGATGCCAATATTTCCGCTTCTCGGCGAGTAATTGATCAATACGGAGAAATAAAATCGGCCTATTATAAATCCTCGGGGCCTTTCTTTATCAACATAACAATTCACCGTTTGACAGGTATTGAATGTGAAGCATATCATTTTTCTCGTGCTCAGTAATTGCCTCGGCTGCCCATTACGATGTGGAGCCTTTATAAGGGCAGAGCGCAGTTAGTATTCAGCTCAGTCATGAAGCCGTCCGCCCCTTATCTACAAGTACTTTAGCCACAGAAGACGGTGTGAGACCAAAGGACTCGACAGAGCTGACTGCTGAAATTAAATACGTGTGGGTTTCGAGATGGCTGCCTTCCATGTAGGTATATACTGTTTTGTTGGCTGGCATAAGGTGCCATGATAAAATAGTGAAGACAAGGACTCCACTGACAGCACAGAACTGATTTCTAGCCATAAGGGAGTCCTTGGAAAAAGACAGCTTTATGCGGTAAACTGGTGAAGGCCTTTAACTCTTAAGGCCAGAGGGCCGAAGGGTTTGACACAAATAAAAACTGCGCCACGAAGTGAAATGATTTGGGCCTGGTAACTTAGACCTGAGTTTTTGGTTTTACTAGAAGCTCAACGTCAATTATCATGAGATCTTTCTGTTACTTAAGCAATCTGATAAGATGAACGATGTGATGATGTAATGTCCACCAATGAATGCTGTATACCTCACAGACTTAACACTGTGAGTGGAAATGCATTTTTTCCTGGAATCTCCCATTTCCTTTTGATGAGCTGAAGTGAGCCTGTTTTTGTAACATATTAATGTTAAACTCAATATTTTAGGTGTGTATGGAGGGTTATATCTGGAAATTATTCTCCCTGTCTGTGTATTCAAGCAATGGTATTCTTCTAACAAGGCCAAGTTTGCGGATGTTCTGCCTTACCATATGCAAAAATAATTCTTCTGCAAGTGTAACACTATAACTGTAAAAATAGTATCATAAGCACAGTTGAAGAACAGTTTTTTTTTTTTTTTTCCAGTGGAAGGCCTGTTTCATACTTTGATTTGTGCATTAAAAAAAAATCCTTGTAGTACAAGCCGCGCAAACTGTACTTCACAGATGATACGCTGCCATCCGGGAGCAGTGAGAAAGTGCACGTGTCATCCACTCTGCTCTCCACCAGCGCACATCCGAGAAACCGGAGCGGCTTGTGTGTTTAAGCAAGCGGTCAACAGGAAACCTCGGTCCCGCCCTCTCACACGAGTGGGTTTGGGAGTGGAGAGGGAGGGGCTTGTGAGTGAAAGAATGTGGAACAGCCTTCAAGGTGCATTTCCTCTGCTGCCGACCTGCCCCAATGCATGTCCGCACACGCACACACTCGCTCACGTGCATGTGTGTGAAGATATGCGCACACCCCCACACACATACACACACATGCACATGCATCAGAATAAACATACACACCTGTACACTCATGTATATATACACACGGACACACATACACACACAAAGTGTCATACACGCGAACACACATGGACACGAACACATGCTGAAATACACACAAAAATGTGCACACACATAAACACACACATATGCACACATAGACACACACACACACACGCATACACACAGACACACGTGCACACAGACACACACTAACACATACACTGTACTTAAACACAGACATGCATGCACACACATGCGCACTAGCACACGTAAATAAGTACAGACACACTCACACACACACACACACACACACACACTGACAGAAACACACACTGGCCACAGCTTCTTTCATCCGCACCTCATCCTTTCATCGCTGCTCTCATCCTGCTGCTGGCTCAGGGGCATCCCCCCATCCATCCATCCACCCCTCCTGTCCTGCCTCCCACCCTCCCTCCTTCGCTTTCTCTCTCCCCCTCTCCTTTCTCTCTCCCTTACACACACTCTCTCCCCTCTCTCCCTTATACACACACTCTCTCTCTCCTGTACACACCCTCCCTCCTTTGCTCTCTCTCCCGTACACACCCTCCCTCCTTCCTTCTCTCTCTCTCTCCTCTCTCCATTGCTGGTCGAGCTGTAATGTTCTCACTGTAAGATTAAGGCCTCCTTTATTATCATTTCTGGCTGTTACTGTCTGGAGTAAATGAACACAGCAGGACAACCAAAAACTCTTGAGTCAGAGAAAAAACCTTCAGCTCAAATTAAAACAGCCTCACACTATTAAACTACAGCTTACATTATCAGGACCTTTTTATAAAGCTGAATGATGACATTCAAACTTTTACTAACTTGTTGAAGAAACGGTTTCTCAGTTTTTAAAGAAAATGGGCGGTAACTTTTTTATAGTATAATTGCTTTTTTGAGTAATGTGCGATTAACCTCGTTTGTATACGTGAGACTCCTGTTAGATATTGAGAACTTAAAATGACAACCAAACAGGAACGCGGTCAAGAAATAAAGATTTTGTTTCTTCCTAAAGAAAAAATCCAGCTAATCCACAATTCAAGGGGCAGCTTACAAGTATGTTTATCTGTTCAGATTCACAATAAGCGAATGATTCGTTATTTACATTCAGAGTATTTTCTCTGGAGCAAATTACAGTCCAGCTGCTGTCCTGCCGTATGGAGCACAGGAGTGTGTGCCGTACACCCTGCAGCACGGGGGTCCTCCACAGGCAGCAGCAACCAGTTTGATTTCCTCAGCTTCTGGTTGCCAAGGTTACGAGGAGGACACCTCGTTGAGGCTCCTTAGTCTCCATGGTAGCGATCACTGAAGGCACTGGGCGCCCTGACGTATCTCATTGTGTTTGTCATTGCACTGTCTTAACCTCCACGCTGGAATCTGTGGACGCAGGGTCGGCTAAAATGGTGAAATGCAGCGTAATGTGTGTGTACCAGTGCCGCTCGTGTGCTTTTCCTCATCACACTCTGACCCTGAACTGCCATCCTTTAGCATTACCATCTTAGCATGGCTAGCATAAGCCTTCTGTGAACTCTTTTCCAACTGGCCTACATGAGGACAAATAGCTGAGGAAAAACAAAAAAATTCATTAAAATATTTTTTGATGTCATTGACTGTTCATCTCCTGACAAAATATCACTCCATTCCAAAGAATTTCCACTAGAAAACTCTTCTGGACTACTATTTTGGTCCAACTCTTCCTCAGAATCCATAACAGATACCATTTCGGTGTCACTTTCCATCATTTTGATTGATGTTTTTTGACTGATGATGAGCAAAAATGAAATGGGTTGTAATGCATATATAGTGTTTGTAATGTGCGTGCGAATGTAAAAATGACTTCATGTTCTTCGAGGACCTGAGCTAATCCGATGATCGCCGAACATTCCCATATTTGGGTGTCATCGAAAGAGCAGATTCTCACCTTTCTTTCTTTTATAAAACAAAGTTATCCGATGTAATGAGAAACACGATCACGGCAAGTTTGTTAACCTCTCTCATTGGTCATATCTGACCGGGATAAGGCAGTGCTGTCAGGAAAGAGTTAAACAGCAGTGTTGCTGTGCTGCGGTATATCTGTGAGTCTAAACTAGAGCTTCCACACTCCTTGACTATAATTGAGTCTGAGCTGTATTAAATTACACTGAATATTAAGCCGTTCATATTGCATACTTTAATAAACCAAAAACACAATGCTTATTACTTCTATTTCACACTGCCCTCAATATGCAGTGATAAGCAGTCTGGAGAAAATATGGCAACACTAATGGATTGTGATCAGCAGTGCACATTTGTTGGCCCAAAAACATGCATAGCAGGTAGCATACATATTTTTGCACAAACAGTGCCACTTCCCATTGATTTCCCAGTGCCTGCAACGCGACAGTTTCTCCTCACTGCTCTATCCACAAGCGCATTAAACTGCTGCTATTTCATGTAGCGCTGGAAACTCAGGCCTACTCCTATGTGTGCATGTGCTCGGTGTATACTGCTTGCAGGGTGCAGTATGTGGGCACATGAGGTGGTGTTATGCGCTCTGAAGAGTGTAACTGCTGCGACTAGCTGTGGGAGCTTTTGGGCTCGTGCAGGTAAGCTTGTGTGTGGCACTCTTAGAATGCACTTAAATCCACTCGGCTTGCATGAGTACACATAAACACTACTAGCATGCACTCATATCACCCCTGCTATCATGCTGCTAACATGCACACTTTGTTGCTTGCAAACATACAGGCACATCACCACTGCTAGCGTTCCACTGACATGTGCACTTTGTTTCTTGCAAGCACACACACACTCACATCACCACTGCTAGCATACTGCTAACATACAAACTTTGTTGCCAGGATGCACGCTCACATTACCCTGCTAGTATACTGCTAACATGCAGAGTTTGCCGGAAGCAAGCACACACACATCACCACTACAAGCATACCGCTAACATACGCACTTTCTTGCTAGCATGCACACACACGTCACCATGCCAGCATACCGCTAACCTGCACATTTGTCGCAAGCAAGAACATACACATCACCACTGCGAGCATATTGCTAACATGTACCCTTTTTTGCTATCAAGCACACATACAGTTGCAATCAAAATTATTCAACCCCCGTTGCAAATTAGGTTTACTGGCTAAATTTACAAACTTTCAGCTGTTTGCAATGAACAAATCAAACAAGAACAATTTAAATGGCTCAACACAACAAATATTGCAAGTGGCTTCTCCAAATACAACACAAAATGCCACCTTTAATGACTACTGCAGGCTCAAAATTATTCAACCCCTTCATGTCAAGCATCTTTAATACTTAGGAGAGCACCCTTTTACTGCTATGACCTGCTGGAAATGTGATGCATTGGCAGACAACAGCTTCTGGCAGCATTCCCAAGGAATCTTAGCCCAGTCCTCATGGACAATGGCCTCCAGTTCACTAATATTCTAGGGTTTGCATGCTGCAACTGTCTTCTTCAAATCCTACCAGAGATTTTTTATGGGGTTCAAGTGAAGCGACTGTGATGGGCACTCTAGAATCTTCCCAGACGACTTCTGAAACAAAGCCTTGATGGATGTTGAGGTATGCTTAGGATCATTGTCCTGTTGGAAGGTCCAATGATGCCTAAGCATCAGTTTCCCTACAGACAGCATGATATTTTCTCCTTGGATATCCTGGTACTTGACTGGATCCATCTTGCCCTCCACACTTTGCAGGTTTCCAGTGCCAGAGGAAGCAAGCCAGCCGCAGAGCATCAAATAGCCCCCACAATTCTTCTCTGTAGGCAGGGTGTACTTTTCAGCATATGCTTCTTTATTCCTCCTGCAGACATACCGCTGATTCATAAGCCCAAAATATTCCAGTTTTGTTTCATCACTCCACAGAACAATATTCCCAAACTTCTGTGGCTTATTTATATGGTTTTGAGCATATTGGAGCTTGTGCTTTTGGATCAGTTGTGGTGTATGTCTTGGAGACCATCAACGTATGTGCCCTATAGTGCAAACTGAAACCTCAGTGCCTCCTGCCTCCAAGTCTTGCTGCGGGTCTCCTGCAGTCACTCGAGGGTTTTTGACCACCCGTCTCCTCAGGAATCTGGTGACAGCCATCGATAGCTTCCTCTTTCTGCCACATCCTGGTACTGTAGCCACTCTTCCTTTAACGCTGAACTTGCAAACTATGCTTCCAACTGTATCTCTACGAACATTCAGTGCCTGTGCTACCTTTTTGTATCCTTCACCTTGTTTGTGCTAGGCAATGATCTCCTCCATTAGGTTTTTGGACAATTCTTTTGACAGCCATATTTCTAATATGCAATCAAATGTCACTGTCAACAAACCCCTAGCGAGTGCAAGTATTTGATGTGTTCTATCTCAAGCAAACCTGATGCAACTAATTAAGCTCTTGATTAGCTGCATTAGGTGTGCTTGAGACAACACCTGATTTGCAAACATGCTCTTATGACGGATTCTATTCGGGGGGTTGAAAAATTTTGAGACTGCACTAGTCATTAAAAATGGCATTTTGTGTTAAGTTTGGAGAAACTACCTGTAATATTAGTTGTGTTGAGCTATTTAAAATGTTCTTGTTTAATCTATTTATCACAAACAGCTGAAAGTTTGTAAATTTTGCTATTAAACCCAATTTGCAATGGGGGTTGAATAATTTTTATTGCAACTGTACATCATCACAGCTTGCATACAGCTAACATGCGCACTTTGTTGCGAGCATGCATGCACAACACAGCAATAGGGCGGTTACTATAACACAGCAGGGACAGGTGTTACTTGTAGGGTCGCAGCTCATTTCTGTTGGGTCTGGGATCAGTATGGAGGAGAGAGGTTCTCCAGAACCAGCGAATGCTAACAGAAAGCCTCCAAATTCAGTTTCCTAAGTATTGTAAATTACAGACATTATTTTTCCCACTTCTCAGCTGTAAATAGTCGACCATAAGAAAGGAATGTAAAAGATGATGGTTGAATGTGTAATGGAAACTTTTTTTAGGGTTTTGTTTTTATAATGAAATTACACTTGAGAAAATTTAACCTATGCTGTTGGACAGGCCAATTAATATGGAGACAAACAAATTTACTATGTATAGGCCAATGTTCATTTACAATTTCATTTGTACCGAACGATTTGTTTGCGCGGACAGAATCACTTTTTAATTCTTGAAACCATTGAACCTGGTTATTGCTGACTTCAAACCAAAAGGGTATTAAAGTGCATTTTATATCAAAGCTTTGCAGAAGAATTCAGAAACGATACAGGATAAATGAGGATTTTTCTCTTCTACTGGGACGATTCAAGCGTAATAACATTGACTGGTGGACTGCGCTTCCAGTGAAATCTAAATGAAAATCCTAATAATGAGATTCCCCATCTCACATTAGCAGTTGTTTTTCTAAATAAACTCTGTTGGGGACCAAAGAAATTAAAAATCGAATCATCAACTGCCAGGCTTCTAAATTAGGCCAAAGTCACCGCCCGAGCCCTAGAAGGGTCAGCACACTTAGCATGACCTCGACAACCTTCCGTTTCAGTCCGGAGTTCACAAGATCCATCCTTCCTGTCTCAGCTTTGAAGGGTAGACTTTCTTAAAAAAAAATAAAACATGAACAAAGGCTGCAGGAAGTAGAGAGAACGAGGAAGGGCCGAGACCCTCCTGTTGTTTGAGATGGCCGCTGCGGCGAGCTTTTGAGTCGGGCGTTTTCCCGACCTCGTTCCTTTGTTGCGGCGGCGGCTGTTTAAACGCGACCGACGACGCTTATTGTGCGGTGTTTGCCCTCCACACCGCCGATCCCCGCTCGTGTTTGCTAACCCCCACCGAGCCACAGTTTGCTCTTCCTGTTGCTTTGCGGTTAATGTTGACTGGTGCTGTTTGTCTTACTTGTCCTTTGGCCTGGGATGAGGGGGTGGTCAATACTGTCGCCCCCCCCCTTACGCCGTGTTCCAGTCAGGAAGCAGCCAGACTGAGCCCCTGCCTACACTCCACCATCGTCCCATTGCTCTCTCCTCGTGTGTTTTTATGTCTGTAATAATTACCTGCTTTTAATTGTTTCATGTTAGGTGTTAATTAATGTTTAATTGGCACCTGTTTGTGGCAAGATGATTTCCTTCACTGGGGAGCGATAAAACATATTCCATTCTAACGTTCACTCTGCTTTACCTGAGTGTCTCTGATTCAGTCGCAGGACTGTAATGACTCTCAGCTCAAGCAGCACCAGAAGTGGTTTGAGTTGCTTTTGATTGAAACGATTTTGCTGCATTAGTGTTTTCACGCAGGGCTAATGGAGGTACGGGACTTATTCTTCCACTCTTAATTTTACCATTATTCCATTCCCAGAGTCTTGGGCGTGGTCAGGGTGTGGTCTTGAGTCTCCGGTGCGGTCAGGGTGTGGTCTTGAGTCTCCGGTGCGGTCAGGGTGTGGTCTTGAGTCTCCGGTGCGGTCAGGGTGTGGTCTTGAGTTTCCGTTGTGGTCAGGGTGTGGTTTTGAGTCTCGGTGCGGTCAGGGTGTGGTCTTGAGTCTCAGGTGCGGTCAGGGTGTGGTCTTGAGTCTCCGGTGCGGTCAGGGTGTGGTCTTGAGTCTCCGGTGCAGTCAGGGTGTGGTCTTGAGTCTCCGGTGTGGTTAGGATGTGGTCTTGAGTCTCCGGTGCGGTCAGGGTGTAGTCTTGAGTCTCCGGTGCGGTCAGGGTGTGGTCTTGAGTCTCCGGTGCGGTCAGGGTGTGGTCTTGAGTCTCCGGTGCGGTCAGGGTGTGGTCTTGAGTCACACCAGTTCCTGGGGTTTCTGCTTCTGCTCAGTGAAACAGGGCAGGACCTTCGTCCAGAGTGTCTCCAACACAACAAAACCCAACAATCATCTCTTTACAAAGATAGACAGACTGAAGACATTCATAAATGGACAGACGGAAGATGCCATTATGTGGACAGAGTGAAGATGTCCTTATATGGACAGACAGCAGATGTCCTTATATGGACAGACTGAAGATGTCATTATATGGACAGACAGCAGATGTCCTTATATGGACAGATTGAAGACATGCTTAAATGGACAGACTGAAAATGGCTTTTGATCCACAAAGATTTTTTTTGACAACTTCTATTCTGAATGTTACATCAATGTTACTCAGTGAAACTTTCCATCATTTGTTATCACCCTCTTAATTAATTATCATATTATAGTATTTCTGCATTTTTCTCTTTGCACAGTGGTGCACTTGGTCTCTCATGGGATGTGGGATCTGGCTCCAGGCCCAGCTGGTCTGTACACAACAGTACACCCTGCATTAATGGAATTATTATTATTATTATTATTTATTATTATTATTATCGAAACGATCCAATTTTGCAATGCATTATAAACCATTATTTTAATATAATTTCATGAGGCGTGAACAACAACAAGCCTTTTAAATGGGAAAGTAGAAATATTTTGGAGGTAATTCCGCTCCATAGATTCACACTGAGTACCCTGTTACCCATCCCCTGCTGGAGGGTCCCTGAGGATGCTGGGATATGAGGAGGAATTCGTTAGCAGGCTTGTGTTTTAGTGCTGATGACACACTTTCTCTACTGAGCTATCTCCCGTTTGACTTCTGCAGCTTCTCTTTAAAAACTGGATCAGACCTTTAGCATCTTCATCAAAACCAAACTCCAGGAGAGAAGGAAAAAACAAGACTGAAAATTGTACCGCAGATTAAACTCAGAGCGAAACAGAAAAATTAGATTAATCTTGACTGGATTTAGTGTTTGCTTCCCTGAAATGAAAGATTTAAAGACCTGTGACTCCAGGGCGAAAAGGCAGTGCAGTGAATCTACATTTTACAAACATTAAAGCGTCACAGTGTACAGTCTTGTATCTCTGATCATCATTGGTTCTGTATAACTAAGAATAACATAAACACTTTCTCATTAGGGTCGTGTGGAAATCTGGAGCCCATCACAGCTAACTATGGGCACAAGACAGGGAGACAGCTGAGACAGCTTGCCAATCCATTGCAGAGTGCTCGCACCATTCAAACACATTATTACTATTTTTTTTTTCGATTTATTGTTTTTTTTATTATTATTATTACAGCTGTGTTATCATATCATAGTATTTCTGTTCTTTATGCTATATGGAAATAACTCCATGACTGTTTGCATATTTAGTAAAATTTATTGAATTTCAGATTTTCACTAAAGCACTGATCCTCGATTAGGAGTGATACAGTGGCCATATTAACCCTCAGAGCGCTAAATGCAGCTATTGTTGCTAAATGATGCAAGATATCAAAATCAAGGCTGTTGAAAACCTATCATGTGGCAACTTGTTTAAAAAAGCTCCGGCGGGGGAGCTCTTTGAAACAAGTTGCCACATGATAGGTTTTCAACAGCACAAGCTAATTAAATTTATATTTTTTAAAAATCTATTTCAGAGCTCTAAGGGTTAATCTGCCCCAATATTTATCATTTATTCAAAAGGATTTTATGTGGATTACATGCCAAAATAATCTCAAAATTCCAGCCATCGACTTGTCAAGTTTTTCCTTCGATTTTCCGTCTTGCTTACAGATTAAATTTACAAGATAGCAGCCTTACAGAAGCACAATGACAAAGCAGTTTTCTGTCCAGGGTTTGTACTGGCCGAGTTCGCACAATGATTGGACTGTAGTAAAGGCACAATGGCGGTATGAAAGCCTTCCGCGGCCCCATCTCGGCTGGACGGAAATAGCGTCCGCGGCTCCTTTAGCTGCGGAGTCATTGTGTGCACGCAGACGCGGTCACGGCCCTGGACTGTCATCCGCGTTTGTTTTCTGTTGAAAAGGATTACGCCGCCTGACAGCCGTGATTAATCGCGGCGTGCCACACATCGGAATTCGGCCCGGGAAGGTTCAACATTTAATTCATTCCACATACAATCTATTCAAACCAGCTGCCGACTTTTCTTTCTCCTCAGTTCCTCTTAATGACCGGACCATTCTACCTTCCCTCTTCCTTGCCAGCATCCAGGAATAAGCAGAAAAAGAAATCCATAAGCAATAGAGGGATGTCACTGTGTGTTTGGACGAGGTCAGCACTGAGCACCTGAGCTTTAGTGTCACTGTGTGTTTGGACGAGGTCAGCGCTGAGCACCTGAGCTTTAGACTACAGTCACACTGCAAGAAATAAAGTTCATTCCTGAATAAAGTATTAAAGCACTTTGATCTGTTTACCAAATGGAATATGAGGTGTAAATCCAGAATTTGTAGGAGGATTGGCAATTTTGCAGATCTTAGGTCCAGGATTGATTTTTTTTTCATTTATACTCTTGAAACAATGAAATACAACACACAGGTTTTCTGTCTAGGCCGTAAAATATCACCCAATAACATTTAACAACATTACACAGCGAGGCCCAACGAAGATGTTCTTCATCTCGCGATTGATTTTAGAATCTCGAGCTTTGAAGAAAAGAGCGAGCTTTGCGGGATGGGGGGGGGGATGAAACTTTTTGAAAGCAGGAGCGTCTCGCCCGTCTAACGTGATCAGCGACAGATTGCCAGCAATCGCACCAGGTACACGTCGCCATATCCGAGTGCCTTCCCAACAGATGGGCCAAAGATGCGCACGGCGGGAAAATCTGGAGTTCTCAATAATTCAGCAACTCCGTGTGTGACACCGACTGCAGTTCAGTTCACTCCGACTCGGCACAGATGGAAAGGCAGAGACACGCTTCTCCAGGAAAGCTAAGCAAACAGGAGAACTCTCCCAGGAAAACGCAGGAAAAAAGCTGAACATTTAAGGATGGACAGAATGCAGTTTGTCTCCAGCGGGCCCACGGGACGACTCCTCTCCCGTTTGAAGTTTGATGCAGTCAAGACCAAAAAAAGAATGAAGGAAGCAAAAATATAAAAAGACGGGGAAAAAAGTTGAGAAACTGAAAAGCATTCAGATGTTGACGGTGTGAAAATGTGACGCGGATCACCGCAGGCCTCCTTCACCAGCACCAAACCGACGAAGTAATCACGCTGGCAATCCCTCACAAACATGGCCGACCGGTCACTCCAGGCACAATCAGTGCTGACAGCTGCTGAAATGACTCGCCGCGGCAAGAGTTCAGCACCAGCCAGCTTTGATTAACAGCTAACAGATGCGAATCTCCACCTATTCTCTGCAAAACTGAAGCATTAGTAAGAGGCTAAAACTTCATAAGAGGAGAACACATATCCCGAGGCCTGAATATCATCCTGTAGTCATTGTAGGCTGGTGCTTGTAGATATCCAGGGCTTTAGGTTTCCGGGGAAATAAAAAATGCTATATGCATGAATGACATTTAGCACCTATCTGGAATCATAACGCATGGTTCCTTGCTTAGCTGAATGTAACTCGCAAGACAGGAAACTGCTCGCAGGGTCACCTGGTCGACTCTTTACAGCAAAATAGTGAGAAGTTGTGCTGGTTACCCTCTCCTAATTAGACTTTTACAGCTCTGATAGCATGTGAACGGCTTCTCTCCGATCGAAAGGTCACAGTATGATATTTATTCTACACTCGTTTCTGTTAGCAGCTCCTTTTTTTAACCTGGATCTCCACTACGGAGAGAGTCCACTCCAGAGATTAACTGCCTCTCGACGTGTTCTCACACATCACATTTTCAAAAATAATATCTCAAAATGTCGAAAAATGGCAACTCGTCCTGTCATAAATCATAAAAAGGCTGGTTGAAGGAAATTAGATCGGACAGTGAAAAGAGGCACCGGGTGGAGGAATCTGGGTCAGAGCGAAAACAGGTGTAACACGTGTAACAGGTGTTAACAGGTGTAACACGTGTAACATGTCAATGTTGGCTATCTTAACCAACCACAAAACTTCAAAATAAAAGCAAAAACACCTCAACTGTTCAACAGCAACTACACCTGGGTGCTTGCTGTTTTGTTTCGATTTTCCTGTATATGTTAGATCTTGCGATGCGCGCACAGACAGATCACTATTCCAGTGTTCCACCAACCAACCAACCAAGGAGTAACTGGTAATAGCCAGCCAGTGCTCCACGATTCCTATTGTGGGAAATGGAATAATGTGTCAGGCGATTACAGTAATATATATATATATATATATATATATATATATATATATATATATATGTATATATATTCTCTTAGGACTGGATTGTGTATCACTGCACTATCACCATCACCAGTGTATAATTGGTGCAAGAACTTGCAGGTGTAGGTTATTCGGCATTAATAATAAAGTCATTTAACTGTGAAGCTCGTGCACTTCATTACTGCTGGTGTACATAAGGGTGGGGTTAACAACAATAACCAAAACATCAATTTGCAACATTATCTGAGATTCTAAAGTTATGTTTACCTGGATCTTATTTGATTTTTTTGCACATTTACACACTTGATTCTAAATAACTGATCATGACTGCCCAAGAATCGTCTCTCCCCGCAGATTGGAGCAGCCAAAATCAGTTGACCTGGCCATCTATGTCATTGGATCATTCCAGAGTCCATGGCTAGCTGGGATTTCACAATCAGCTGTAATATTAGCAATACATGCAGTGACCGCCTGCCCTGTATGTAGAGCCAATCATAATACAGTTTTCCCATCACTTAACAGGTGGGAACGAAACTCGTCATAGCTTCTCATTGGTTCTCAGTACAACTAGCTGCACGCCCATTCCATTACACACAGCCTGAATGAAAGGTCTTGTTTACGTGACCACAGAAGGATTTCATTACATCAATATCCATGATATCCAAGGCACTAACTGTTCTGTTATGCAAGCACACACAAACTACACAGTTTCAACACACGATTATCTCTTTTTGGGTAACTACGGCGTAGGCAGGTTGACAGAACTCACATAACAAATTACGCCATATATAACTCCAGCAACCGAGAAACAAGGCGAAGGCCTTACATATTTGCGCAGTATTGGTGGGTAAGTTGACCTAACCTCTTTAGACAGATGGGCATGCTAACCTCTTTAGCATGCCCACTTGAGACAATCGCATAATGCAAGTACGTGATTAAATTTGCCCAGAAGAACCACTCCTAATGACGGACTGCAAGAGAGGCTTCAATGGTTTTAGCTTGTACTGCCAATCACAGGAGAAATCCGGCCATAAATCAAATCGAAATCAACATTTTCAAGCATCTTCGGCTTTTTTATGAACTATTTGTATAATATATCCAATATTATCATGATGGCAGCCGAGGAAAAAAATCTATATTCACATATACAGGCTAGCAATTTTTCGGAGGCTAAATGGTTACAATGCAATGTCAAATACTGCTAATATTTTGAAAATAATCCCTACGTGAAGCCTGTTAAGAATTTACCACATGGCGTCCAGATGTACAAAGCTGTTTTTAGGAAGTTCAGGTCTAGACAGGGAATTCTGCTGAAGACACTTTCATCTCAATCGCTCACCATCATATGAATTATGTACAGCAAACGATACAGCTTGAGAAAAAAAAATATGAACAAACATTCATACATTTTGACCTGCAGTACCCACAAAAGAATAGAGTAAAGCCTTTACTCACTTTACTTGAGAACAGTTTTCATAATCCCCCGAACGCACTTCATTTTTACAATATCAGAGCTATGACTGAGCATGCAATAGTTCTGAAGATATAAAATTTTATTTAGAGTAAGAGAGATTGGAGAGGCAACGTAAAAGTGGCTTTATTAAACAAACCACCTTTCTTTGACGATGTGGTTTCATAAGCCTCTCTTGCAGTTCATGAAAGTTTCAGAAAGTTATGGTTAATATACTATGACTGAACTCTCTGAATTCTTTCTTGTTCTCACACAATTGATGGCCGAGTGAAACATTTCGCCTATCACACTACTCCACGTCACGATTCAATTTGAATAAACACTGCTCGTCAGGCGGCCCTATTCAACCTTCCGTCATCTGCTCGAAGCATTAATCGCTTTCAGTGACAAAAATGAATGGCCAAACAATGCGGCAGATTTACTCCCGACTGTGAATTATCACCACTGTACATAACTGTGGTAAACTCATTCTGAGTGATTCTCTGCAGGAAAATATACTGTTTGCTGCCATGTTCCGTCTACATAAATCTGCCATCCAGTGAACTTGCATGTGTGCGTATACATCTTTGTGAGCATTTCTGTTGAAAGCAGTGGAACGCTGCTGGTCGTCCAGATGGAAATCACACATTTGTTGAGAAAGTGAGTTTGGAGGTTCACGTGGAGGCAGGCAGCTATTACCAGGTGTCGCCTGAGCTATATTGGGATTACCCAGCCTGTAAATGTCCAAACATCTCTCAACCCAGGTTAACACCCCTCTAGATGTTTAAATTCCTCTTTTTCTCACTCGGACAGAAAAAATAATTCATTTTCGGGCTAAATTTTCAAATACACAAACTCCTCAAATTCATTCATTTCTATTTTTGAACAATGAAATTAGTAGAACAGTGATCGAAATCATGAGAAAGATTAAGGAATATCTGTTTTTCCCTCCAAACATTTTTAATTGTTGCATAATACAGAAGCATTGTGGGAAAAAATTCTTATAAATTATAAAAGCACTTTGCTCAAATTATTATTTAGCTTGTATTCTGAAAAATTCATTTTATACCAGACCACTCAGCTGCCCATGCATGCACTGTATATATTTATTTATTTACCGATGCATTATTTATGCAGAACGAAACCTTAATGGACGATGCGCTAGAGTCAGCTGAATAACTGCTCTGCCGATGGTCGCTGTCTGGGAGAAAGTGAAAGACTGGAAAAGACAAGAAGGGGAGGACAGATAAATGGAGAGACAGAGAGAAAAAAGCAAAGGGATGAGGGGATCAATGAATGGAAGAGGACAATAGAGGAGGAGTGTGGGGAACAGGGCCAGTGGATGTGACTGTTGGCCGCGGCTCAGCGTGTTTTGGCAGGGTGGCGCTCGCTGGGACAGTGCCCAGGTGTGCAAGTGGCACCAGGGGAGGGGTGGCACTGGGGGCGCCGCACAAGCAGGATAGTGGCCCTTTGTCACGGACACGACAGCCAGGGTCCCTCGCACCGCACGTCACCACGCTGCTTTCTTCTTCTCTGGACCC
The DNA here is from genome assembly GCA_029692085.1 of Gymnothorax javanicus. Taxonomy (NCBI): domain Eukaryota; kingdom Metazoa; phylum Chordata; class Actinopteri; order Anguilliformes; family Muraenidae; genus Gymnothorax; species Gymnothorax javanicus. The sequence goes on along the minus strand of CM056198.1, from coordinate 128,309,243 downwards.
GTACAACAGCGGCCAGCAGATGTTTTCACTTTCGCTCGGAGGTGTAATTTATAACCCGCTTCGGCGTCAGTTTCGGCGGGATTCGTCGGGGGGTTAGCTGCTCACGAGCCTCCGCGGTGAGGCCACGCCGAGCCCCCCAGACGCCGACAACCGATAAATTGCCGAATAATACACCTCCTTTAGTGAAGCACACACTCTACACCGGCGTAGCACCAGCCTGATTAATTTTAGAATTGGCACCGACGTACTGCATGAATATTCAGGCCATATAGCTGCACACTAGACTTAATGGGCAAACTGAATGAGCAAAATAAATTCCCCCAAAATGTTTACCTGAGCGGCCTGACCTGCAGGGAGGGGAGAGTGAGTCTTTACTCTCCGACTCAGGAGGTGTACTGACTGCACAGGCCGCTGACGAAGATGAAGAGCCCCTGCACACCTTGGCACGGCTCGCAGTAATCCGTCTCTAAACCGCGGGCGGATCGCGACTCCCACGCTTTAAGTGGACGTCTCCCAGCTCAGTTTGTAAGGTGGGACCTGACCCCAGGCGCCAAATATCCTCATCTACCCATCCCTCCCCTGCATTTTTCTCTCTCCCTCCCTCCCTTTCTCACTGTCTCCATCCCTGACCAGAGCCTCTCTGTTCTACCTGCAGTCACATGACCGGAGCCTCTCTGTTCTACCTGCAGTCACATGACCAGAGCCTCTCGGTTCTACCTGCAGTCACATGACCTTAGCCTTTCTGTTGTGCTTGCAGTCACATGACCACAGCTGTTCTACCTGCAGTCACATGACTAGAAAGTTTGTATTCTACCTGCAGTCGCATGACCAGAGTCTCTCTGTTATACCTGCAGTCAAATGGCCAAAATTGCTCTGTTCTACGGTTATGTGGCCGCAGGTATGACCATATGCTGAAGGAGAGCCGAATTGCGGTTCTAAAGCTACTCTAAATCTATGCATCCATGTAAAAAAAACACAGAGATGCACTGAATTTTTATTGTCGTCCCACTGTGTCAGAACAGTGAACTGTAAACCTGTCCTGGGTATGGAGGTATATATATAAGGTATAGAAAGCACTAATGATGTCAGGGGAAAGAGTACAGTTCTGCAGCACAGCGGTTACTGTCTCTTGGACAGTCAAGAATGATGCGTTTGAAATGTGCAATTTTAATGTTAACAATACAAAAATATCTGAGAGGGAGCTCTATATAGATGCTATACAGCAAAGCGCATGAGAAAATCTCCTGAACGCCCTCAATGTACAGTAAAATCTGTAAAATATTCATGACCAGGATCCTGCTGCCACAGTCTAATTACAATGGATTCTGTGCTGGAACAGTGGAGTGTGCTAACACAAATACCACTCACATAATTTCAGGCCCCGTGTCTGTAAGGCTGACAGAGCCGGTTGATAAGATGTCAACTTTTCCATTACTGCGTCCAGAGTGATGGTCAGGAGCTGGTGCACGTGAGCAGCTAATATCCAACCTGCCTACCGCACTGACACTTAGGGCTGGCAGTGCTAATGCCGTCTGATTGCTAACTAATACCAAAATTCCCCCCGACCAATAGCACAGGCTGCTTTCTGGCTTCTCTAAGCCCGCCTCTTTGATTTCTGTAATTGCTTAATGATTCTATTGCCAAGGTGTGTTGCATTCCTGATACCTTCTGAGAGAAAAAGGAGAAACTGAGAGAGAAAGATTGAGAGAGAGGGGGAGAGAGAAAAAATGTGCCTGCCAAAGATGTTGATGTCTAGTGTAAAGGTTAAATTAATATTTCATGGAGTTAAATAAATAATATCACCACTCTCCCTGAATTATTGCGCTGGGATAAAATGTGGCACACGTTTACAGAAAAAAAAGGGCAGATTTTCGCACGCAATCGCATGACGTGCTTCGAAATGTTTTATTTGCTTGTTCCAGCCGCTTTTTTTTCCCGACATCAGCATTTAGAACATGTTCAGACGCAACAAGGGGCAATTAATTTAAGTGAAAAGACCTCAGGTCACGAAAACGCTTGCAAAGCTAATGGGCTAATAGGCTAGCAGGTCACGACGTACAGTGTTTTTCGTAGGAAAATCAGAGAATTGTTTTGCCGTTTGTTGGGAGGCTGAGGCTTTTTTTTTTTATCAAACACTAAAGAACATTTTGTTGCTGAAAATGAGCGCTCGGGTAACTGTCAATCCAAAGCGCCTGGAGTCATTTCCGCGATACGGATTGCGGTATTTTCAGAAGCTCAGCAGATTCGAGGTGCCGTATGCGCCATGACTTGAGCGACCCTTTGTTGATTCTGTTCTGTACGTCCAGAGGACCCATAGATCATCGCCGGGAAGATGGTCTTTTTCCGCCGCTGAGCAACTTGTCGTCAGGCGGAAATCACCCAGACACAAACGATCTGCGGGACTCCTCTCGGCGGTATAAACTGCCAGCCTGTTATCTGGGGTAAACGCGTTTCTCAATCTGCTTCTCCTGGGTACCTGCGCAGCAGTTTTTTCCACCTGCGCGGCTGTCACAGTGTCAGTTACAGTCGGAGTCCTCCCGAGTCCCAGGGCGCCGCTGAGGCATCTGTCTGGGCGCGGAGACGCGAGCGCTAACGACAGTGGCGAAACGAGGGAAAAACCCCGATGAAGACGTCAGCGGAAACATCGTCGAAGAGGGAAAGCGGCTCTAATTTCTTCATCACCGCCAGCTTCCTCGCGCGATCCTTCACTCGCAGAAAGAGCGGCGATGACAACTCGAAGCGAATAATGAGCGCCATCACCGCACTCTGATCGCAAACAAAGGCCCGAACGCGCAAGCCGCACTCTTGCGAGCAGCTTGTTGAAGGCGCTGCTGCCATCTTGAATTTCCTCTCCTGACATTGTCAGTGGCCGGTCCTGAGTGCGCCCTGTACACCGGAGAGCACTGGCAGTAGCCTTCATTGCGAGAGCCATATCATTCAGGAGTCCTTCCTCTGTTATTAAAGCTGATGAGGAAGAAAAATCAATGGATGTGCTGCTGGATGGCAGTGATAATATTTATGATATTTAGGAAAACTATAGAATTTATTCTAAATCCCAATTGTGGAATCGAATAAAATTTTGCATAAAATGATACTCCTATCCTGAGCAACATTATTCATGAAAAAAATGTACATGCATGTTATTAACTCTAAATGGCGCTCATAAAACAGATGTTTTTCTGTATACAAGGCATATTTTGCAAATTTGGGAAATGTTAACCAACTTCATGCCTTTCTGTCCAACATAACAGCCATAATAAGAACATATGAAAAAATTAGTTGGTTAGCATCCCTGTCCTCCACAGAAAAACCCTCCCACCTCAGATTATTATTATTTCTTTAATAATCTGTCAAAATCATGCTGAAAGAAGGAGAGAAAGATGCACAGAATCCCTGTCCATGCAGCAGACGATCTGTTTGGCTTTTAATCACTGCGCCACCTATGGGTTCGGATTTGATTTTTCATGTTTATACATGGTCTTGTGATTTGGATTGACCTATTTCAGTGTCAAACTCTGTTTATAATAAAAAGAAAATAGAATTCAAGGGGAATCAACCCAGATCTGTGAAGTATGTTGCTATCTAATACTGCTATTTAATAATGTAAATCAGCTATTTTATGATATATGATGCATCCGTGTGTGTGTGTATGTGTATACTGTATATATACAAATATAAACTGGCATATTTCAGGATGTTTTATCCTGCACACGCAATTATTGTATAAAGTAAATGCAATCCCTTTTTCTATAAGATAGAACTGAGAAATACAAAGTAAAAGAAGCAAAACTAGCACTACAATAAAGCACTCACCTAACAGAAAGGCTTGTCCTTTTTCACCCTGGTGAAGGTCATCACACCTTCTTCTCAATGCACTGGCATTAAAAGCAAAACATTTACAGGGTTTTTATATATAGACCTTTGCTGGAGGTGTTAAGTGTGAAATTCGCATGTAGCAGTGCTCCAGGAATGGAATAGTCAGCTGGGCGGGTGTTAGCGATGTAATGCTACAGGGCCTGCTTCCACTGATATCTCAGAGAAGGGGATAAGCCTCTTATCCCATCCCGTCACAACTGCTATTGCTGCTACTACTACTGCTACTACTACTGCTAATACCACTGCCACTACTGCTGCTGCTACTGCCACTACTACTACTGCTGCTGCTACTGCTAATGTTAATGCCACTACTGCTACTGCTAATGCCACTACAACTACTACTACTGCCAATGCTAATGCCACTACTGCTGCTACTGCTGCTGCTACTGCTACTGCCACTAATGCCACTACTGCTACTGCTGCTGCTACTGCCACTACTACTACTACTGCTGCTACTGCTAATGCCACTACTGCTACTGCTGCTGCTATAATGCCACTACTACTACTGCTACTGCTAATGCTAATGCCAACTACTACTACTGCTGCTACTACTACTGCTGCTAATGCCACTACTACTACTGCTACTGCTACTGCTACTGCTACTGCCACTAATGCCACTACTGCTACTGCTGCTGCTACTGCCACTACTACTACTGCTGCTGCTACTGCTAATGCCACTACTGCTACTGCTGCTGCTACTGCCACTACTACTACTGCTACTGCTAATGCTAATGCCACTACTACTACTGCTGCTGCTACTACTGCTGCTAATGCCACTACTACTACTGCTGCTGCTACTGCTAATGCCACTGCCACTACTACTGCTACTGCTGCTGCTAATGCCACTACTACTACTACTACTGCAAATGCTAATGCCACTACTACTGCTGCTGCTACTGCTACTGCTACTGCCACTAATGCCACGACTGCTGCTACTGCTGCTGCTACTGCCACTAATGCCACTACTACTGCTACTACTGCTGCTACTGCCACTACTACTACTGCTGCTGCTACTGCTAATGCCACTACTGCTACTGCTGCTGCCACTGCCACTACTACTACTGCTACTGCTAATGCTAATGCCACTACTACTACTGCTGCTGCTACTACTGCTGCTAATGCCACTACTACTACTGCTACTGCTACTGCTACTGCTACTGCCACTACTACTACTGCTGCTGCTAATGCCACTACTACTACTGCTGCTGCTAATGCTAATGCTACTACTGCTACTGCTACTGCTGCTGCCAATGCCACTACTACTACTGCTGCTGCTACTACTGCTGCTAATGCCACCACTACTACTGCTGCTGCTACTGCCACTACTACTACTGCTGCTGCTACTGCTAATGCTAATGCCACTACTACTACTGCTACTGCTGCTGCTAATGCCACTACTACTACTGCTGCTGCTACTACTGCTGCTAATGCCACTACTACTACTGCTACTGCTGCTGCTAATGCCACTACTACTACTGCTGCTGCTACTACTGCTAATGCCACTACTACTACTGCTGCTACTGCCACTACTACTACTGCTGCTGCTACTGCTAACTGCTAATGCCACTACTACTACTGCTACTGCTGCCTGCTGCTAATGCCACTACTACTACTGCCACTGCTACTACTGCTACTACTACTGCTGCTGCTACTGCCACTACTACTACTGCTGCTGCTACTGCTAATGCTAATGCCACTACTACTACTGCTGCTGCTGCTAATGCCACTGCCACTACTGCTACTGCTACTGCTAAAGCTAATGCCACTACTACTACTGCTGCTGCTACTGCTAATGCCACTGCCACTACTACTGTTACTGCTGCTGCTAATGCTACTACTGCTGCTAATGCCACTACTACTAACCACTACTGCTACTGCTGCCACTGCCACTACTGCTACTGCTAATGCCACTACTACTACTACTGCTGCTGCTACTGCTAATGCCACTACTGCTACTGCTAATGCTAATGCCACTACTACTACTGCTGCTGCTACTGCTAATGCTAATGCCACTACTGCTACTGCTACTGCTAATGCCACTACTACTACTGCTGCTGCTACTGCTGCTGCTAATGCCATCACTACTACTGCTGCTGCTGCTACTGCTAATGCCACTACTACTACTGCTGCTGCTAATGCCACTACTACTACCGCTGCTGCTAATGCCACAACTACTACTGCTGCTGCTAATGCCACCACTACTACTACTGCTGCTGCTGCTAATGCTAATGCCACTACTGCTACTGCTACTGCTAATGCCACTACTACTGCTGCTTCTGCTACTGCTACTGCTAATGCCACTACTGCTACTGCTACTGCTAATGCCACTACTACTACTGCTACTGCTGCTGCTAATGCCACTACTACTACTGCTGCTGCTACTGCTGCTAATGCCACTACTACTACTGCTGCTACTACTGCTGCTAATGCCACCACTACTACTGCTGCTGCTAATGCCAAACCACTACTGCTACTGCCACTGCCTACTACTACTACTACTCCTACTACTACTACTACTGCTACTGCTACTACTGCTGCTAATGCCACTACTACTACTGCTGCTGCTACTACTGCTGCTAATGCCACTACTGCTATTGCCACTGCTACTGCCACTACTACTATTACTACTGCTGCTAATGCCACTACTACTACTGCTGCTACTGCTGCTGCTACTACTACTACTGCTGCTAATGCCACTACTACTACTACTGCTGCTGCTAATGCCACTACTACTACTGCTGCTGCTACTGCTAATACTACTACTGCTGCTACTGCTAATGCCACTACTACTACTACTGCTGCTACTGCTAATGCTAATGCCACTACTACTGCTAATGCTGCCATTACTACTCCTACTGCTGCTACTGCTGCTGCTAATGCCACTACTACTACTGCTGCTGCTACTGCTACTGCTAATGCCACCACTACTACTACTACTGCTAATGCTAATGCCACTACTACTACTGCTGCTAATGCCACTACTGCTGCTACTGCTGCTGCTAATGCCACTACTACTACTGCTGCTGCTACTACTACTGCTGCTAATGCTAATGCCAGTACTACTACTACTACTACTGCTGCTACTGCTAATGCTAATGCCACTACTGCTGCTGCTACTACTACTGCTACTGCCACTACAACTACTGCTGCTACTGCTGCTGCTAATGCCACTACTACTACTACTGCCACTACTGCTGCTGCTAATGCCACTACTACTACTGCTGCTGCTAATGCCACTACTACTACTGCTGCTGCTGCTACTGCTGCTGCTAATGCCACTACTGCTACTGCTGCTGCTACTACTACTGCTAATGCCACTACTACCACTACTACTGCTACTGCTAATGCTAATGCCACTACTGCTGCTGCTACTGCTACTGCCACTACTACTACTACTGCTACTGCTGCTGCTAATGCCACTACTATTACTACCACTACTGCTACTGCTGCTGCTAATGCCACTACTAGTACTGCTGCTGCTACTGCTAATGCCACTACTGCTACTGCTGCTGCTGTAAGCATTACTACTGTTTCTACTGCTACCTGCTAATGCCACTATTACGTTGCACTGCCACTACTGCTGCCACTTATAAATGCCACTACCACTGTTGCACATTGCCACTGCTACTGTTGCCAATGCCACTACTACTACTGCTGCTGCTACTGCTAATGCTAATGCCACTACTACTACTGTTGCTACTGCTAATGCCACTACTACTACTACTACTGCTACTGCTAATGCCACTACTACTACTACTACTACTACTGTTGCTACTGCTAAAGCTAATGCCACTACTGCTGCTGTTACTGCTGCTGCTAATGCCACTACTACTACTGCTGCTGCTACTGCTAATGCCACTACTACTACTGCTGCTAATGCCACTACTACTACTACTACTACTTCTAATGCTAATGCCACTACTGCTGCTGCTGCTCCTGCTGCTGCTAATACCACTACTACTACTGCTACTACTGCTGCTAATGCCACTACTACTACTACTTCTACTACTGCTACTGCTAATGCCACTACTACTACTACTGCTACTACAGCTAATGCCACTACTACCACTACTACTACTACTGCTACTGCTAATGCTAATGCCACTACTACTACTGCTGCTGCTACTGCTAATGCCACTACTACTACTGCTGCTACTGCTAATGCCACTACTACTACTGCTGCTGCTAATGCTACTACTGCTGCTGCTGCTAATGCTACTACTACTGCTGCTACTGCTAATGCCACTACTACTACTACTACTACTACTGCTAATGCCACTACTACCACTGTTGTTTCCATTATTGCAACTGCTACTATTGCTATAGCAATTACAATTGCTGCTATTAATGCTACAGTAATTACCACTGCTATTGCTACTACAACTTATAGTACTACTAATGCTACCACTGCTATTGCTACTACTGCTGCTACTACTGCTATTACAACTGCTACAACTGCTGCAATTACTGCTGCTACTGCGGCTTCTGCTACAGCAATTACTACAGCTATTGTCACTACTGTCACTATTATTGCTATTGCAACTGCTGCCACTCCTGCAACTACTGCTGCTACGACTACAGCAATTACCAGTTACTGCTGCTGCTGTGACTATCACTGCTATTGCAAATGCTGCACATGCTACTCTTACTGCTGCTATCACTAGAACTAATCAAACTTTATTGAGTTTGTCCATGAAAAACAGTGTTTTCCAGCAGAGGCCCAGTTGCCGCTGCAGTTGTGAGCACTGAGTGGCCAGCGTCTCTCCTCACTCCTCTGTCTCCCAAGCATGGAGCAGGATTACCACACGAGCCCAGTGTAATGCCTCAGCGGCTCTGTGCCTCATTGCAGCCATTTTGTGAGGCCTGAAAGAGGTTTGTCTCAATAACCCACTTTACTGCAAATGGTAGCTCTTAAACTGTTCTATTTTTTCCCAATAATGTGACAAGTAACGGTGTAGAATCCATTCCACGGAACGAGCAAGCAAAGCTCACATTCTGATAGTGAGACAGAGAACTAGGGAGAGAAATATCAGATCTCCTGCTAGAAGCCATATGGCTGTCGTTTCATCTGCAGACTAGATTTTTTTTCTGCAGAGGCAAGCTGATAACCTAGCGTTGTATCGCAGGGTTCTGCTCTCAGCAGGCTAATGCTAGTGACTTGCCAATGACACAGCTACTGATGTGCCAATGGTAGTGGGTGTAGGTATAGAAACACATTAAAATTGTTAGTTTCTGAAGGTCATTGCCACTCATGAATATTTGCAAATACAAAGTGCCTGCAATGTCCAATCTCATGCACAAAATGCAAATAAAAAGAAGACAATGCTTTGCAAATAATCTTTGCCCTGTGTTAAATGTAATGTGAATGTCATGTAACATAAACAGCGCAAAGGCAAGATATTTAATGCTATTCCTTGATTTTCTTTACATAAAAACCTCACTGTTAATTTCATGCTTGCAATACTTTCCAGAAAATAGGGAGAAGAGTGTTTACCACTGTGTCACATCAACATAACAGTCCTAAAACAGATCGTGTAAGACAGCAAATTTTCCAGTTTTGAAGGACTTTTATCCCATTCTTCCTTGATGCCTCATGCCTTGCTGCCTTCAACAGGAGACAGGACTGGACGGGAGGTAGTCAAGGCTAGCAGCCACACACTGATTAGGAAGCTGCACTGTCGTGACCTGAGCAGACTGTAGCTTGTTGTAGAGTTGATGAAATTACCTGGGGCCTCCCTGAAAAGATAAAATCCAGAAAACAGCATGTGTTGCTCCAAATTATGTCCTTCAGCAAGTTCTCCTTGCCATGGGCACGAAACATCCCCATACCAAGAGAGATGATGTCTGGCTAGCCTGGCAACAACAAGATCACACTTTTCTTCTATGGCCTGGGGAACACATTGTCCATTATAAACATGAACAAATGGAAAGCTTTACTGGTCCAAAATCAGCCGTCCCTCTCTGAACAGCTAATCCGTTTCTGAACAGCTCAAGCTCCAGATTGTTTGCAAGGAGGTCTCCAAACCCTTTCAACAATTAACTGAAATGAAACACTCTAACTAGGGAGCGTCATGTGACTTGAGCAGCATGACTGAAGTTAAGCAGGCGTGGGCTTGGTTAGTACTTGGATGGGAGCCCACCTTGGAAAACCAAGTTGCAGCTGGAAGAGGTGTTGGTGGCCAGTAGGTTGCGATCTTCCCTCTGGTGGAATAATCCCCAATACCCCAGTGCAGTGATGGGGATACTGTACTGAAGGAGACTGCTGTCTTTCAGATGAGACGTTAAACCGAGGTCCTGGCTCACTGTGGTCATTAAAGATCCTATGACACTCTTTGACAAGAGTAGGGGGTTCCCCGGTGTCATGGCTAAAGTCCCAACCTGGCTCTTTCGACCTGTCGCCTAATCATCCCCTGATCTGATTGGCTGTGCAACTTGTCCTCTCCCTCCCCACCTCAACCCCCAGAGCTCCCTTCGATTTCGATCTCAATGGGACTTCCCTAGTTAAATAAAGGACAAATAATTTTTTTAAACTTTGTTGTTAGCCTAGTTTTTGGAGTTTCTGCACTACAAAGATGTTGGACCAAATTGTTACTTTTAATCGGTTCCCAAAAAACAGCCAATATGAGACAGCGATACAGTCAGTTTCTCAGCTCAATAATGTTCAGTGAACTTAATGATGAAATCATTCATGAGATTTATGAAAACCAACATGAGTCATCCTGAGTCTGTACTCTCAATAGCAAATCCCCAGCCTCTCACAAGGCATTGTGGGATTTCCTTCGCTGAGTGGGAAACACTTGAGGTTCCCTTGAAATTTCGCCTAATTAAGGAACCTGACCAGGATGTGTCCTCTGCTTCCTACTGAAATGAGAGAGTCCGAAGCAGCCATATGTTCAAAAAATGTGACAAACTTAGACAGCCTCTTCGCAAATGAGACAGACGCACTTTTAAAGATTCCGATAATTAGAATCAGTTGCGTAACTTCTCAGTTTGAATGAAAGCCTGCACCCACACCGGCCCTTTCCTGATAAGGCTGAAGACCCCTGGTGTAGGATATATCTGGCCTTTGAATGCATGAAGTTATTAGTGTATGAGCCATGTTCTCAGTCTAATACTTTCCCAAGAGCCGAATCCGCGGAACAGTCGGGCCATAAAAGAGAATCATATCAACAAAGGAGAAATCCGCGAGTGTATACTCTCCCTGAAATATATTCCAAGGTGAAGCACGCTTTTGTACATCTGAGGGTAAGTCTGTTCAGTTCTTTTGGTGCGCAGAATTCCCATCTCAGGTCCGATGTTAATCAATTCTTTTCACCCGGTACCCCAAAGAAAACACTTCAATTTTAAAAGACGCTCCAAATTAATAACTTCGGGGGGTAGAGAGCAGAGGGAGAACCCTGGGAAGGAATGAATAGATTTCTTTGCCTTTCATTTTCTCTCTTCCCTTCCCTCTGGGGGGTTTCGTCAAATGCCAGTTGGTCATTTCTAAATTTCATGCTGCAGATGAAGCACACAGGTAAGTCCCCCCTCCCCCATACCCCACACCCTGCCCCACGCCCCTTACGGACGTCACCGTACGTTTGGAGACCATCCTTACCCAGAATGACGCTCAAAAGCAAACCGAAAATAAACCTTGAGTTCGATAAGGTTATAGCTCTTTTACAACAGTTAGATAAAGGTATGAAGGAGGATATAATTCCATAAAGTACAATAATTTAGCTGCATATCTTATCATTCCCATGCAGTTATTACGGCCGCACTCTTAAAATCCTGGCGGTGATCATCTCCAGGAGGTTATATAGGACTAGGGTACCATTACGATGGATGTCTTCCAGCTAGAGTTTAATTTACTCTTTCTAACACTAGCCTAGCATGCAGAACTCATTCCACACACCTTTCACACGCTTCCTTCCTGCTCTCTCCTGTTTTTGTTTACCCTTTGTCCCACCCATCAGGGAGGAAATTAAAAAGTAAGAAAAGGGAGGAAAGATGGAGGGATCAAACCGATGCCTCCTCTGAAGTCCTTGATCTTTGAAACGTCAGTTCGAAGTGATATCCGTCACAGCCAGTCACATACAGCATGCTGAGCACCTTAGATTCAGGGGTCATTCATTTATAGGTCACAAAATTCCAGAAAAAAAACACCTTGCCAAAGGAGATCTTCACTTTCCTTCCTCAAATTAACTTAGGAAGACCTTCTCAGTCTTACTTCCTGACTTCTTTCACAGGTTGGGATCTCAGAAACGCTGGCGCACCTTGATCGGTTTCCAGTTTTGGCAAGAAAAGGGAGAGAGGTTGTGAACGCGGTTAGTGACTAGAATGGTTCATTCAGAGGCTGAATTCGCTGAATTGAAGCAGGCCTGGTGCAAAGAATTCTGGGACAGCTTTTCGAGGGAACTTTGGAGAAAGGGAGGCCTGTATGGGGGGGTCATAGGAGCTGAGATCTCTGGGCTGTTTTCACTCCCCTCCCGGAGCAAGCCAGAGGGATCACGGGGTGAAAAGTCGAGAGGAGGACAACTTGACGGATAGATTTGGGGTGCTGGGGTCAGGCCGTCACCACTGACTCAAGCGCTGCCCGGGTTATTGCCTCCGAGATCATTATCTGAGTCTGTTAACACAGCTCACCACCTGGATGCAATGAGAGCCCGGACGCAGTCCACAGAACCAGTAATTAATTTATCTTACCGGGGACCTTATCAAACATGTGCAGTCCCACTCGGAGCGTGGGCTGACCCCAAATTCATGCACCAATAGGGCCCCCCTTTTGAACCAAGAATATGAAGAATGATGACAAGGCCCCTCGGTCGCACAGCCCCAAGATGGATTCCGTCACGAAAGCCAGAATTGAGCATTCACACCCGAAATATACAGTCCATGAAGGGCACTGAATGGAATGGTTTTCCGTTATTACCTCTGTCGAGGAGGTAACGTGATCGGTCTTGTTTGTTGATTTGTTTGTTCGCTTGTTTGTTGGTTAGTTAGCGGGGGTTTCACAAAAAAACTAGGGGATGGATTTGCATGAGAATTTCACAAGAGGAGGATCTTTTCCCAACAGCGAGGATTAAATTTGGGAGTGATTCGGATCCAGATCTGAATTGCAAATTCAAAAGTCGTATGTCCAAAACTGATGTTTTTCAGTCTCATTTTACAAATACATAGCAGTTTGAAGAGTAAAGAATTGGAGAACATTACCTTAATGATGTCAGGAAAATATCAGACTGATCTCCATCCAGATATGTTTCCTGATCCAGGGACCGCATAATTGGGGTGCGTTTACAGAAGTCGTCGTTGTAAAGTAACTAATAGAGGTCGATGCTGCTAACGACCACCAAATTGTGGCTCAGATGATGCAGATTCACTAGAGTCTTAATGTATCATTGTTCCTGCTACATCAAAAGAAGCAGAAATACTGAAAATTTTCTGCAGTGGTGATGGAAAATGGGAGATTGTTGAGTCTTGGTGGAGGTTTTCGATCTCGGATTGCTCTCGTTACAGTGTGCTTTGTGTTATTGTAATAGGCTCTCTAAGCTGTATAAGGGAATCAGCGCGAGCTGAATGACGCACAGAACATCTTACGGCTGCAAAGGTCACATGACAGATGCTTGGAATGCGAATGAAAGGCAGCTTTGACTTTCTTCCCATTTCCCGACGGTTTGGACGGCACGTAAACCACAGAAGTAGGGTGGCGTTTGGCTGCGGAGTGACCCGGATGTGCTCTATCCTCTATCCTTCGTCAGTGTTGATGGAAAAGAAGCCGAACCGTGATAATCGGAAGACCAGCAGCGAAGACATCGATCATTTAAAATCGTCACCTGAAACCATGCCTGACACGAAGAGGGCCACGACTGAAACTATGGCCTGTCCGTTTGAGATGGAGATGGAAAAAAAAGTCTTGATTCTTTCAAATCTTTGCCGCAATGCAGGAGAATAAGAATGAATTAGGCCTCTCGAAATCTTTGCCTAGATCAACAGACTGTAAAAAAAAATCAAAGAATTACAATTTTAAAGAGTTAATCTACATCACTGATCCTCACTAACATTCCCCATTTATCCTGCCATGAAGATTCACAGCTTTGTTTCATTTCACTTCACAGGCATTTAGCAAGAATTCTTACCCATGGAGACGCATCTCAGCTCTGAAGGATGAATGAGGCTTTCAGATGCACAACGTGAAATAGGAACTGGACAGTGTTAGCACTGTTGGAGGAGAGGGGGGGAAATTCATTCCTGATTGGTATTCACCAGAACGTAATGACACAGTTGAAATTTCTCAACTACCAGCAAAAGGACTGCCACCGAACAGGGGGAAGGTACCGAGTTTGAGTCCCATCTCAGGTGAGGGCCTTTCTGCGAGGACTGTGCATGTTCTCCTCGCGCTTTAGTGTGGTTCTGCCTAGTTCTCTGGTTTCCTCTCTTTGCTCAGAGATACACTATGCAGTAGGCTAGTTGGCCATTGGTCAGTATGAATGCATGATCAGTATGGGATGCTGGCCCTGCCATGGACCGGTGAGATGTCTATGGTGCATTCCCACCTCTGGCCCAGTGCATGCTGGGATAGGCTCTAGCCCCACCCTCTCCTTCCCATTCCTGCCCCTCCCCCACCCTGACCAGGAATCAGTGGATGAAAAAAATAGACGGATAATTAGCTGCTTCATATAGTCATGTGAAGCCTAAGTTTAATTATGTACAACGGCTACTTATTCCAGACCAGAGTTGGGAGCTTTTCACAGTTGGAGAGTTAAATTTCAGGACATCCATGCTACTTGATGTGCATATGAAGTAGACATTTTTTTTTTTTTTTTTTTTTACTGCATTTATAAACGGTACAGTTAGCAATACACCATTCCAGAGTTTAAGACGTTCAGGGTGAAAACTGTCAATTTTACAAGCCCTCTAAGTTGTGCATTTTGCCCTCAAAAATGATGTTCAACTTGCGCGGCCAAAATACCACGACACTAACTGCCGACGTCATTTCAGAGCCAGAATATCAATTAATTATTGCAGACAGCAAGCAAAATAATTCGAACTGTACATTTTGTGAATTTATGAGGGAAAAAAAATCTCTTCATGGACACTTCAAGCATTAAAGCTGCAGTTGGTAACTTTGAGGAGAGAGAGGACTTGGCATAAAAATTTGAAAAAATGCAACTTTCAGATCCCTCCCCCTCCCTCTCCACTGCACTCCTAAGACCCTCCCCCAGAAGGCTGCCGTGCACGCGAAGGCACGCGAGCTGTTATGCATGGGACTGTGGAAAGATTTTGCACGTTCACATTATGAAAACGGCCAAGTTGCCAAGGCTAGACGTTACTGTTGTGAACAGTCAACATTGCTGGCCAACAAACGAGCAGAAATAAATCATGTCGACATGAAAAGTAATCTATAGCAGTATGTATTCAGTAAAAACCCAGCACACGCTTATTTCAGTAAGTTACCCGTTTTTTTGAGTATAGAAACTGTCGTGAATCCGGCTGAATGGCCAGTAAACCATGTATGTCAGCATTTAGCTGTGAGAGCACAGAAACGTTACACATATTTATGAGGACAACAGCACAACCAATAAGACTGCCAGGTCACTTCATAAAGATATTTTCTGCTACTTTCTAATAAAACGACGCCAGTAACGTTAGCCCTAGCATCGGAAACAAGCTAACGTTAGCTCGACTGCAACATCGCAGTAACATCACATGCACTACGGAGTACTGTATCAATTACAAGACGCTGGCTATTCGAACAGCGACTGTGCTTGTAAGCGGCGTTCACTCGCTTATTTGCAGAGCAAAAATGAATTTATGCTGTTTAGGGCTGGGGTAAGTAGCAGCTGTGCATGTGAGCGACGCCAACTCGCTTATTTGCAGAGCATTGCAGAGCAAAAATGAACCAACGAATAAAGCAGGGGTTTACCTGTCAAGCAGAAAAGTCGCCAACTCTGCGTCAGTTTTTAATCCTTCCAGATCACGGAGTTCCCTCCACCTCTGAAAAGCCGATGTTCACTCTGGTTTTATCCCGGGCTTTGTCTAATTCTTTCTTTTCTGCTTTTTTTTCTTCTGGCTTCCTCTTCTTACTTGTCTTAGCCGTGTGTGCTGTTGTCGATAACGGAGGTATCGGTATTTTTTTTCCTCGCTGATGGCTGTTGTTGGACCATTAGTTTCTCTAAGCTCCCGAACCCTCTCTCGGAGATTTGAGCTTGACTGAGCACTGGCGTGAACTGAGGAGGAAGGGGGAGGAGGCTGTCCGCAGCGCGTGCATGTACACTGTTTGACGGCTGTCAGACACCATTCTGGCTCTGATTGGCTCTTTTTGGTCGGTCCGAACGATTCTTTTAAATTGCAGCAGGAGAAGTAGGTGGGTTTAAAGGAGCCTTTTTTTTTAATTGCAGAGTACTAGTTTTATGTAATACTGTCTGTACACAGTGACGGTTTTAGCAAAAATGACAAAAAGTTATTTTTATTAGACTTACCAACTGCAGCTTTAAGGAACTCCAAAAATATATACTGCTGAGAATGACAATGGACTGAATTCATGCACAGCTATGAATTGGGGATTGGGGATCTTACCTCTAAAATGAGTCAGTCACCTGCATGGTGCATGGCAGCCATGTTGCACAAGATTTCAGCGGTGAAATATGTAAGACCAGGAAACGCAATCACGCATGAAACATATTCACTAGGTAGCGGAGGCCGGGACGGTGCCTGTCACATGGTCTGGTTGTCACGGCGCCCATAGATATGAAACTATGGAATGTAACTGTGTGATGCATATGACTCAGATACGTGTCTTGCTGTTTGTCAGTGGACCATTTAGCCATAAAATGCTAATGCCGTCAGACCAGGAGTCACGCTGAATTCATTTAGCAGACGCCATTATCCAGAATAACTTTCCATGCAAGAGACACATTCGTAGGTGCATTTTCATCTTCAAGAGTACAATTGCCACGCAAGGCTAAAACATTCACACACCAGGTAAAACTTCACACAAACATTCACGCAGGTTACTTCGACTGAACAGTGGAGCCAAAATGGAGTTTTTTTTTCTTGAAAAACTACATCTTGTCATTTACACCTCTCCACAGAGGAGAGTGTGCAGTGTAGCAGATGTTAATAGCTGTGTGGATGTTAGCGAAAGGTACATTCTGTACTGACATTAGGACGTATTTTTTGCACACAGAGAGCAATCACAGCGCGGAACAGCTTGCCAGGTCATTAAGCACAGATAGAGAGGGAATTTTCAAGACCAAGCTTGATTGAGTGCAAGACGCTGTCTTCTTCTTACGTGTCCTAAGTGCTACATACACTTAAGTGAAAGTCAAATGGGGAGCCTCGTTTGACGAAATGGCCTGCCCTTGTCACTCTATGTTATGTAAGTATCAAACATTTAAAAAACACAATATTAATATCAGGTCAAACATAATGCAGGTAATATTGTGACTCTTGCATTCCTGTACAATATAACGTCAGCTGTGCAAGAAAGAAATGTATTTTTAGGGGCAGGTTATTCATTTTGGTTGAATAATTCACATCTTAAGGACCCTGCCAAATGGATTCCAACACAACACATAATGTAAACTCTTTTTATTAATCACAAATTATTTTAAATTGTTGCAGGTGTGGAGAATATTGGGGAATTCATAGCAACCAAAGAAATACCCGGTTTAATTTCTTTTTAAAATGTAATTGCTCTGACTATCTTTAAACCTATTTTGTGTTCAATAAAGCAGCGAACTGGTCTCATTTTTAATAACAGTTATAGAAAGGGAAAGTTCTGCCATTTCCAAGTAATGGATTTATTATGAGGTGTAATTACAGTTAAAGCAACTGAAACCACATTCTCCAGCAATAACGAGAACATGATTGGTTTCAAATTCAAATTAGGTGAAAGCCAATCATTTATGGTGTCGGAGATCACCACGGATGAAATCAACCGAAAATGCATCTCATTGAGATTCAATTATATTTTGTTGTTCTTGCACAGAAACAAAAGTTTCTGGATTAATGTTTAAAGGACATAAGCTTGTATAATGAAACAAGGTCAGAACATGATGAACTCTATAGAGTGTGAACCACCCCCAATCTCCACAGTAATATAACAAAGCTTTTTTAAAAATAGATAAAGAATGTACGATTTGAGACACAATGTCTGGTACATATTTACAGCAAACAGTAGAACAATAGTAAAGATGCCTCATCTATGAACAGAGCTCACCGAAGAACAAGATTATTTCTATGTTCGTAAACTGGAATCTAGATCAGCTCAAGATAAAAGTACAGGTATTGTTCAGCGGCAGCGAATGTCACCAGCACTGGTCCGTCGCACAGCTAACTGGGCTATCCTCAGAGGATTTTATGAAGCTTTAAAATGTTACCGCAAATGCAAGCTAAATAAAAACTGGCATTCGATTCTTAGACAGGGCCGTCAACTCCTAACTGCCTGTGCTTAAAAGGACAAAATCCATCATTTAATTTTGTCGGTAATTGCACATTGGGCAGGAGGAATCCATCAAGGAAATTCACGGAGTAGCACTGCTCCCGTTTATACCGAGGGTTATATACCCATTTAGTGAGAAGTGTGGCGAATAAAGAAAAGCTTTTACAAAAGCCTGGCTTTTCTGTTACTGTGCATTTAATATTGGGCACTTAGATACACATTTGCAAGATGATATTTAATGCCAAATGAAGTTTCCAGAATACAAAACAGGCATGTATTATATCTACATGTCTAAATTTTAATGATATGCATGTATGTTAAGAGTTAATGATATAGGTAAATGAAAATACAAATGCATTAAAACACAATGAAGGTTACATGTCTCTTCTTAAAAATACTGTTCAACTGAGGTCTGTTCATTCGGCTGCTTGGTTTAAAAACACACAAACTTTGGAGGACTTCCAGTTAAAGCACTTGCTGACAGAGCAGTGCTGGGTGCCCAAATAGGGGACTAAATCCTGGCCATTTCAGTCGGGACTGTGGCCATCAGATCCCGATAACAGAAGCACCACCCAGGGAGGAAGGGCTCCGGTCATTAGGATATGCCCGACTAAAACAATGACTGCCTGATGACCGTAAATACTTCTCCTATAACGGCTTCATGTAACACACTCAATCTGTTAACAGATGAAATACAAAACAGAAGTAAAATGAAAGTCAGATACACACATATATATATATATATATATATATATATATATATATACAACCCCAATTCCGAAATAGTTGGGACAAAGTGTAAATTGTGAATAAAATCAAAACACAATGACTTTCAAATCACACCAGCCAGTATTTTATTCACAATAAAACAGCGATAACATAGCAAATGTTGAAACAGAGAAATTTTACAATTTTATCCACAAAATGAGCTCATTTCAAATTTGATGGCCGCTACAGGTCTCAAAAAAGTTGGGACAGGGGCCTGTTTACCATGGTGTAGCATCCCCTCTTCTTTTTAACACAGAGTGGAGGCGTCTGGGCATTGAAGAGACAAGTTTCATTGAGGAGAGTTTAGCCATAGGAATTTGACCCCACTCTTGTTTAATACAGGCTTCCAGCTGCTGGAGAGTTTTGGGTCTCCTTTAACCGACTTTTCGTTTAATTATGTGCCAAATGTTCTCAATCGGTGAAAGATCAGGACTGCAGGCAGGCCAGTTCAGCACACGGACTTTTCTACTATAAAGCCATGCTGTTGTAATAGCTGCAGTATGTGGTTTTGCATTGTCCTGCTGAAATACACAAGGCCTTCCCTGGAATAGATGTCATCTGGAGGGGAGCATATGTTGCTCTAAAACCTTTATATACCTTTCAGCATTCATGGTGCTTTTTAAAACATGCAAGTGTCCCACACCATATGCACTAATGCATCCCCATACCATCAGAGATGCTGGCTTTTGAACTGAACGCTGATAACAGGAGGGGTGGTCTTTCTCCTCTTTAGCCCGGAGGACACAACGCCCATGATTTCAAACAAGAATGTCAAATTTGGACTCGTCTGACCACAGGACACTTTGCCACTTTGCTATAGTCCATTTTAAATAAGCCTTAGCCCACAGAACACGGCGGCGCTTCTGGATCATGCTCAACAATGGCTTCCTTTTTGCATGATGGAGTTTTAGGTGGCATCTGTGGATGGCATGGTGGACTGTGTTTACAGACAGTGGTTTCTTGAAGTATTCCTGGGCCCATTTAGTAATGTCAATGACAGAATCATGCCGGTGAGTGATGCAGTGGCGTCTGAGGGCCCAAAGATCACGGGCATCCAGTAAAGGTCTTCGGCCTTGTTCCTTACGCACAGAGATTTTTCCAGTTTCTCTGAATCTTTTGATGATGTTATGCACTGTCGATGATGAGACCTTCAAAGCCTTTGCAATTTGACGTTGAGGGACATTGTTTTTAATGTATTTCTCAATTTTTTTACGCAAGCCTTCACAGGTTGGAGAGCCTCTGGCCATCTTTACTTCTGAGAGACTCAGCCTCTCTAAGACATCCCTTTTATAGCCAATCATGTTACACACCTGATACCAGTTAACTTAATTACTTGCTAAATGTTCTTTCAGCTGATTCTTTTATATATTAATTGCTTTTTCAGCCCTTTTTTGCCTGTGTCCCAACTTTTTTGAGACCTGTTGCAGCCAGAAAATTTGAAATAGGCTCATTTTGTGGATAAAAATGTAAAATGTCTCAGTTTCAACATTTGAAATGTTATCTATGTTCTATTGTAAATAACATATTGGCTCATGTGATCTGAAAGTCGTTGCATTTTGATTTTATTCACAATTTACACTTTGTCCCAACTATTTCGGAATTGGGGTTGTATAAACTGTATATCATTCAAAGTTTGCCATCAGCAAGTATCCAGATGCCATAATTTTTTGCGCTTTTTTATGTTATATTTTATACTTATATTTTTAAAAATTCTAAAAACTTGTGTTCAGTTTGTAATTATGATTTATTGTGTATATGTATGACCACTTAAATTTAGTCCTTTAAAAATTAAGTATATAAAGACAATAAAGAGTGAAAAAAGTAAAGGGAGTTTGAATACGAACCGAAGCAAATTCACATCAGACAAATAAGAACAAAATATTTTCAAGAAAGTTAAAGTATCCTCAGCGGTTTGCATGTACAATTTTGATCAATATGTATTAAGATTAATCAGACATGTACAGTGATACACTGAAATCTTACCGGGGTAAAATACATAGCCGCGCATTTCTGATAGAAGTTTATTAAAGTGCGCAATAAAATGTATTACAATTACTTCCTCACGTCTGTTCCCGTTTGTCTACTCACCAACACCTCTTCAGTGAAAACTTAATTACGTACATCAAACACCTGCACTAACAATATTTTGGAGCTGATTTGGAGTGCTGGTCACCGTCGGTGGGAGAATTAAAACTGTTATCGGCCAAGATTGATTTGGCTTCCTCTTAGCACAGCTGCCAGCACACATTCTGTTCCCCAAGTTGGTTTCTAAATTCATCCAGTTTAGATTTGATTATACACTGGAATGGTAAGGAGCGTTTCCTCACAGATAACCCTTAATAAACCTTTTTTCTTCTGTTGTTCCAGCAAATATTTCCGGTGCTCACAGTGAGGTCCAGCTGAGTACAATAAATGCAATACATGTGTTGAGGCTGGATAGCACAATACTCATATTTTGGAAGGACAAATACAATCAGTCCAAATTTGCTGTTTTCATATACGAGGTAAGCATTCTTGAATATGAATGGAGAGCTTCCAATGTCTGTGTACAAATGATGAAGTTCTACGAAATGCTTATAAATGTCTGTGAAATGCTACCATCACCATCACCCTGAAATTGCTCATATTTTATCACAAAAAAATGTGTAATGTATATGAGCAGAAATAAGAAACAATGCCTCGCTTGGCAAAGATATTCAGCTTGAAATCAATTGATTGGACTCTGTTAGAATTAAATTAACACTGGATGTGTTACCATGCTGATGACATAGGAGTAATAACACACAACAGAAGCTGGAATGTACTTTAAAACGCTGTTGTACAGAATGCCTTCACGAGACAGCTGAAATACAGAAGACAGAGCGAGCGTAAGTGCTTTGATCGTCCAGTGTCCTGCGCGAGACAGGACTGAATAAACAGGTGAAAGGAATGAAACTTCTATCATTATCTAGAATGAGCGATGAGTTATGGACGTCGTCGCCTCAGCCAGCGCTAAAGTGGAGCATATTCATCATATCCGAGGCTGCTCTATAGAGCGAATACAGCGGACTCCAGCTCAGGACTGAGAGTTCATAAATCTAGCCGAGCACTCTTAGCGGCTACGTTCAAGAGCAGAGACGAGCCGAGATTTACATAGCGGTTATGACACGACGGGGCTCGTCGCTGATACCGCCATTTTGTTCACTCGCCCCCAAGGGCTCGCTGGCATATTTTATACAGGATGTTGTTTGCAGATGTGAGCGAAGAAGTAAAGGTGTTCGTTCAACATACCGTAGATATGGGCATCTGCGTGAAACTGCTATTTTTAACCCTAACTTTATTTCGCCATCAACGCCAACAGTTAGCATTGAGTTTATTTGAAACAGGAAATGGACTCAGAGCGAGTCATTTAGCAGACATTGGGTCAGATTCAGTCCACGCTTTCACTACCAAAAGCTTGTACAAATTTTCTTCAAGGTCCCAGTTTGACATGTTCACGGATCACTAAAATCAACACCAGAATTTTTTGAAAAGAAAAAAAAAAGTGGCAGCATTGACTTGTGAGTCGAAGTTAAGCATAAATGTAGCTGGATTCCAGCAGCGTGAGGTACAGGGTTCAGAAAGTCAAAATCCTGCCTTGAGTGAGTATGTTTATTATTTTTTGGCAAACGCTTATTTCACTCATCAGTCCTACCTTATGGCAGAAAAATCCTGCAAATTAGCAAATGCAATTAGGACTTTTACACCGTGAATCTGGATTTTTCATCTCGGCTGGATTCCAGGCCAATGAGTTTAGTTTAAATTACAGCGTTTGCGTGTTCGGAAAGGTCAAACTCCAGGAACCTCGAGTTCCCTCCCACAGACAGGCGTTCTTAACACGCATAAGAGGCGAGGAGCCCCAGCCCTCCCGTCTGGGGGATTCTATGCAGGGGTTTATAAATCAAGACATGGGGGTGTCACTCGCGTTCTGCGGGCCTCCACCGTCTCCCCAAACCCCCGACACTCGTTATCGCGGGAGGACTTCGCCGAGGAGCTCTCGACAGGTGCCCCCCCCCAGGCACGTCGTCGGGTGTATAGAGTCGGCGGTGCATGGCGTTCTGTAGGAGGTATATCTACTCCACAACCCCCCAGCCCCCCCGCGGAGCTGCAGGCCGAGCCGAGCGAGACGGAAGGGAGGCATCGGCGTTCCCTATCAACCGCTCGGGAGAGCAGGGCAGCGCAAGATTGATGATACCGTCCCGGAGTAACAAAAGACCTGCTGCCCGTGAGACGCCGCTCATGAGACCTGATAGACTTGTCATCTCTTAATAAACATCACTGATATGTCAGCAATGCGAGCGCTCGCCAAACCGCCGGGAGAGAAAACCGCCGTCCAACTCCTGCGCTCCCCCCGAAACCCCCGCCCTCCTTCCGGCAACGAACGACGTGTCAATAACGGGGATCCCTCCGATAAGGGCGATGGCGGTGGTCGTCAAAAAAACGCCGGAAAAGAGGCCGGTTGTGGATAACATATCGAAGCGGACGTTAGCGCTGACATGACGGCTGTCAAATCGCTTCCTATCACGGGACGCAGTTTTCACCATGCTCAGGTTTGAGAGCGCGCAAGATAAGTGCTTCTGACTGTTCGAATCTCACGCCAAGTACTGCTGTCGAGAGACAACACGCAAGAAAATAAATAAAAATCGTTTTTTTTAATAACATTCCCCATTCGTGTAGAATGAAGTAGTCCGGTCTCACACTTTTGGGAAAGGTCTCTTACGTACTTGCAGGTACGCCAGGATGTGTCCGGTTTGGAAGAGGTGAAACAGATCTAGGCGTTGTTGGCTATGCCATTTAAAATGGGATGACGACACAGCCCAGTACAGGCCTGACTCTGGCTGCCCAGGGAAAACAGTCGCTGTAAACCAGGAGTAATTCACCACTCATTATGAAACTGTGTGTAAAACATTGCTCAGCGAGTGCACTGCAAGCAGGAAGTGTTTATTAAGTGGCTCTGCACTGCACAACTTCATATCAAAATAATATTTTAACACTAATGTCACATCCTAAAAAACTGTAAAATTCTGCTTACTTGCAGTACATTTCAGAATATCCTACTATCCAACCAAAGCACCCAAGGTTTCCGACCAAATGTAGCGCTATTACCACAGGAGAATCACAGCAGTAAAATAAAAATGTAAGTGTGGCATAAATTTTTTTGCGACAATTAATGTTGAACGCGGCACTTCTCTAGTTTACCAATTTCAGCAATAGCCATTTTATTCCCGTAAAATATAAAGATACACACAAAATAAAAATAGGCACATCCCGTACTATCACTTCACACAGCCGAGGGCCTTGTAGAAAGGAGAAATTTGTTTAAAATATCGCTCTCGCCGCCGTTTTACAGCAGGTTAGACCGACTGGGAAAATGTCAGCGGTTAACTTTCACATCGCTAATTTCCTCCAATCTGAGATTAAAGAGGTAGATTTACAGGAAGGTTCAAAAGTATTTACACAGGGAGACAATTTTAAAGGCCAGTTATTCATACCCAGTTCACTCGGCATGGATACAAATGCCCTCAATTTGAAGTGCGGACAATCAAGAATTATAAATCCTCATAACTGTAGGAAAAGAGTCGCTCGTTCTAACTTACAAGTTCATTTGACCAACAGGAGGTTGGATCGAGAAATACCGGTGATGTGACTCGTTTGGTTGACAGAACCCCCAGATCACGTACGCAGGTTTCGGTCGTTGTATTTTCAGTTGTCATTTATCGTTTGTTTGGGTGAGCGAAGGCTTGTATGTATGCATTCCTGTACACATACAGGCCTCAGAGAAGGGCTTTTCGATGAGACAGTTCACCGCAAGGCCTCAAATTTCGCTCAGTTTGAGAACAATCCGCCCAGTGTGATGACCGCACGTTTCAGGGAAGGTGCAAACACGGTTACTGTGAGCGCAATGTTTTCTGGACTGAAGCGAAATGGAGACAAATGATGTAGATAAACGGAGAGAGAGATTTTGAAAGGAAGTCTCTCAGATTCACTGGCATTTCAGACTCCTCCTCCAGACGCACACAAAACCATTTCAGAACTCGGCTTTGGACCAGAACCAGTGCTGTGAGAGGATTCACTCATCTGTCCCGTCCTGACGGTTCTCCCTCAATCTGCCTTTATCAGCCGAAACCGAGCCCGCAAACCATCGACACCTACTTAACTCTCCCTCACACACACCCTTTCAAAATTATTATTTTTCCTTCACTAATACAAAAAACATCCAGAACAAAGTGCTTATTGAATCCAGAACAATCTATGACGTATTAGAAATGAGATGAGGTAATGTTACACTGATGCGGTTTAAGAGTCTAAATCTTTTAAATGCAGTATGTGCGTGCGTGTGTGTGTGTGTGTGTGTGTGTGTGTGCTTGTAGGAGTGTATGTGAGTGTGTGTACGTGTGCATGTGTGTGTGGTGTGTGTGCGTGTGCAAGCATGCTTGTGTGTGTGTGTGTTTGTATGTGTGTGCTGGTAGGAGTGTATGTGAGTGTGTGTGTGTGTGTGTGTGTGTGCGCGCGCGTGTACGCATGCTTGTGTGTGTGCGTGTGTGCTTGCGGGTGTGAGTGTGCGTCTCTGTTTGCAGTGAAGTGCGTGTTTGTTTGATGAAAAGTCATTTTTGGCAGCAGAGGAGGGAGGGACAAAATATCACATGGCTGACATTTGATACTGTTTAAACAGCCCGATTGCAGCTGGGAGCTGTGTGTGTGTGTGTGTGTGTGTGAGTGTGTGTGTTTGCGTGTGTATGCGTGTGTGTGTGTGATGAGAGAGCGTGTGTGTGTGATGAGTGTTTGCATGTGTGTGATAATGGTGTGTGTGTGTGTGTGTGTGTGTGTGTGTGTGTGATGAGAGAGCGTGTGTGTGTGTTTGTGTGTGTGTGATGAGAGTGTGTGTGTGTGTGTGTGTGATGATTGTGCATGTGTCTGTGGTGAGTGTTTGCATGTGTGTGATGTTTGTGTGTGTATGTGTGTTCTTGTACTTGCTATGTACTGAGGACTGGAATGAGTTTTTAACCAACAAAGTGAAGTCTTTTTTGGGAAGTGAGGACATTTTGGCCGGTCCTCACAACTACAAAGGCAAATTGTGACTTATTAGTTAAGATCAGGGGTAAGGTTAGAATTAGGGATAGGTTAAGGTTAGGGTAAGGGTTAGGGGTAAGGTTAGAATTAGGGATAGGTTAAGGTTAGGGTGAGGGTTTGGGGTAAGGTTAGAATTAGGGATAGGTTAAGGTTAGGGTAAGGGTTTAGGGTAAGGTTAGAATTAGGGATAGGTTAAGGTTAGGGTAAGGGTTTGGGGTAAGGTTAGAATTAGGGATAGGTTAAGGTTAGGGTGAGGGTTTGGGGTAAGATTAGAATTAGGGATAGGTTAAGGTTAGGGTAAGGGTTTAGGGTAAGGTTAGAATTAGGGATAGGTTAAGGTTAGGGTAAGGGTTTGGGGTAAGGTTAGAATTAGGGATAGGTTAAGGTTAGGGTAAGGAAGGGTTTGGGGTAAGGTTAGAATTAGGGATAGGTTAAGGTTAGGGTAAGGGTTTGGTGTAAGGTTAGAATTAGGGATAGGTTAAGGTTAGGGTAAGGGTTAGGGGTAAGGTTAGAATTAGGGATAGGTTAAGGTTAGGGTAAGGGTTTGGGGTAAGGTTAGAATTAGGGATAGGTTAAGGTTAGGGTAAGGGTTTGGGTTAGGCATACATTGCTTATTGTTAAGATTAGGGAAAGGCTGTAGAGACACAGGAAGAATGAATGGAAGTCAATGTAATGTCCTCACAAGGATATAAGTAAAAGGATTTGTGCGTGTGTGTGTGTGTGTGTGTGTGTGTGTGTGTGTGTGTGTGTGGTGAGAAAGCGTGTGTGTGTGCATCTGTTTGTACTGGAGCGCACGTTTGTCTGATGAAAAGTAGTTGTTGGCAGCAGTGGAGGGCGAGACAGAGAGCATCACATCTGGAGCCAAGAAAGAAGAATAAAGAGAGGGAGGGAGGAAGAGAGAGAGAGGGAGGAAGAGAGGGAGGGTGAGAGAGGGAGGGGGGCAGAGGGAGGGCGAGAGCGCATCATCGTGAGCGCTGCCGATTTCATGGGGTCCTCCGTTTACAATATTCCGTATTTTCGCCAGAAAAAGTGTTGTTTCTGTCACAATTCAATCTGGGGAAGTCTGCCTGAGCACTGTATAATGCCTAGTTAAAGGCAGCGGTGTGTGAAATGGTATTTTAAAATAAATGAAAGCGAGCAGGAAGCGGCAGGAAGCCGCAGACTCGGGGAATATTGCAGTGTCAGGCTGACAGACAGGCCCTGAGATGTAGCAGGAGTTATCATCTTAAGGAAAACTGGATTAAATACAAACGCCTGCGCAGCCGTGCATTTCCTGCTCTGATATTGACATGCCGATGGCGGGGGGACATTTCTCATCGTCTCATCAACACAAAGCATCATGGGACATCAATCTTGGCCGCCATCGGACGGGCCTTCGCACAAAGTGCCGGGTGTAACACGCGCATTTTATTATGCCACGCTTTATCTGGGTCCAGACATCCACGCCGTTTCTGCGAATGCCCGTCAGAAACCAATCCGGCAGGGCGATTGGAAATGCGCGGAGGGTCCGTTCGTACCGTGCAGAAATTTGGCAGGTGTTGAAAATGGGGTCCTGTACAGCGCAGCGCTCTGTCAGTTTGTTTTTATGTGTGTGCGTGTGTGTGTGTGTGAGTGTGCATGGGGGCGCATATTTGTGTGTGTCATATGTGCATTTGTACGTGTGCACGGATGTGTGTGCATGCCACTGTGTGAGTGCATATGTGTGTGTGTGCAAGTAAATGAATGTGTGCCCGTGTGCGCATGTGGAAGTGTATGTTTGTGTGTGTGTATATATGTGTATGTATGGGTTTGTGTGTGTATATGTGCATGTGTGTGCGTGTGTGTGTGTGTGTGTGGGTGTGTGTTTAGGTGTGCATGTAGGTGTGTGTGCATTTGTGTCAGTGCGTGTATGCGTGCCTGTGTGTGTATGTGTGTTTATGTGTGTGTGGGTGTGTGTGTGTGCATGTTTCATGCGTGTGGGTGTGTGTTTGTGTGTGTATATATGGGTTGGTGTGTGTATATGTTCATGCGTGTGCATGTGTGTGTGTGTGTGTGGGCGTGTGTTTAGGTGTGCATGTAGTTGTGTGTGCGTTTGTGTCTGTGCGTGTATGCGTGTCTGTGTATGTGTTTATGTGTGTGTGGGTGTGTGTGTGTGTGCATGTTTCATGCGTGTGGGTGTGTGTTTGTGTGTGCATGTAGGTGCGTGGGGGTGTGTGTGTGCGTGTATGCGTGCGTGTGTGAGTGCGTGTATGCGTGCGTGCATGTGGGTGTGTGTGTGAGTGTGTGTGTATATATGTGCATATGTGTATGTGTGCATGTGTGTGTTTGCCCGTAAACAGCGCCCCTCCATGCGTTCTCCGGCTGTCAGTGATGGGCCGGTCTCGGCTGCAGTCCTGTCGTGTCTCAGCATGAGCTCCCGGACGGACGCATCATTAATCAGCGTAATTAGTGAGCGTGATAGACTTATGATCAGACCCTGAGTCCCACATTCCGGTGCCCACGCCGCACAAGCCTGCCCGGGCACTGCCCAACACATCCGGGCCGCTTAGTGTCCAGGAACTGCAGGAGCTCTGCCAAGCCTCTTAATGCCAGCACCAGCCCAGCAGAGCGCAAGACGACATCGATCTGTGGGCTCCCTTTAATTACCCGAAACCACCAGGGGTTTCTCTTCATTTGTTTATATCTGTTTGCAGTTGAATCCTTTTGGAACTGAAGAAAAGCAAACGTAGAGTCAAGGCCAGGCCTTTCCTGGCACAACTGGTACTACACTGCAGCTCGCGCGGTCACTGGAGGACTCAAAATCCGCATAATATGAGATCAATTTTTTGTTAATCACCATTTTTAAAATGAAGGCATGCATCTCAGACTTGACCCACACGTGTCTGTAGGGCTCGCTCATTTTTAAAGTCAGCCATTAACCTTGAGGTTATGGTGGGACTTGGGGACCGGAGATGGACAGATGATGACCATATACAGACAGCAGCGGCGGTTTAAGGTGGCGCAGGAGTGTTGGGGGGCGGGGTCGGGGGAGGGGGGGGGCTGCATTGGTGCTGCATTGAACCTGCGACACCTGCAGTTCCCAGGCTGTCCCTCCTGTTCCTGTCCTTACAACACCGCCCAATCAGCCTCAGGTTCTGAGACGATCCGCACCCTTTCCTAGGGGCAGAACCTCGATCTACCCCCCAGTGTGGGCGAATGGAAGGGGGGGTTGTTTGTAGTGCTGGGCATGTTTCTGGCCGCTGCACAACAGGAAGACGTGCGGCACTTTTTTTTTTTTTTTACTTGGAAACAGATTGGCTGTTACCCCCCCTCCCCGTGACTCCAACACTGACCCCCCCCCACCCCAGGGGACCTTGAAGCCCCAGAGGGAGTAACAAATTGAGTCTGTCCGCCACTGCCTGCTGCCCTACCTGCTACTGCCAGCCCACCTTACTGCCGATTCCCGAGCGGGACCCTGCATTAGCTATCGACGCCGAGCGGCTAACCGCTAACCACTTCACCCGTTTCAGCCCTGTATTCGTTCACTCAGTCAACACTGGAGACGCAGCGGAGAATTAAAATATCCTTCCATCTTTTGATGCAGGAAACTTTAACCAGTTTCAAATGCAGTTTTTTTTTTTTTTTCTGGGCTGCGATTGAACCAACATTTCTGCTCAGCGCTCAGTTCTGATTAAACGCATGTGCTTTTAACGTCTTTCAGAGACACTTCATAATGAGGTCATATGAACTGATGTAACCACTCCAGCTGTCGACAAAAATAAGGTCCACATACAATGTGCATGAAAATAACTTCTCAATAGTCATTACTTCACAACACTGAATATGAACTAATGTATTGGCTATGCATATGATAATTAGCTAAGTATAAAACACACCAACAATTAGTCTCGCAAGTTTTCTAATATACCAAAATACATTAAAAATTACATGATTCAGATACTGAGTGGTTCTTAGCATGAAATGACAATTCATCAGTTTACCACATTAATTCATGCGGCCTTATTTTTTGTCACAAAAATAACTAATGAGGGAGTCACTTCTGCAGATTGTTGATTGAGCAATATTTTGCCACAACAAAAATAAAAAAAAATTATTTTGCGAAAGGTCAAAAATTTCAAGCCTTTACCTGAAGCTTGTGCAGTTGTGTGCGTTCAACTTTAACCCGCAAAATCAATAATTTATCTGAAAAAAAAACTGATCAAGTAGCTACAAAAAAATAGGCATCAATTTAACTGCTCACATAAATCAGAGTTCACCAGAATAGCAGAGTCCCCATCTGCCATAATTACCATTGTTGTTTATAATAAACGCAGGCTGAATGTAAATACCATTATTTTGTCCAATTTCCCTCAGAAGACACGTCTGGATTTAATGAACCTTTGTCCTTAACTGTGACTGATTGTCAAAAGCAAGTGTTTGTTTGTTTTTTGTTTTTTTTTTTCTTTTTTTCTTCGATGGCAAAATGAACTTGCCAATCTGCATCTGCGAGGAAGAAAAACGCACATTCATTTTCACGTCGAAATTAGAAACAAACGTCGATTCAATCAAAGCCGTCGCGTTTGAAATTTTAATGCGGAAAATCTAAGGTCAGCCGCAGATGTTTACCGCGAAAGCTTGAGTCATAGCCGTCCGGCGTCGGGGTGAATGCTAATCTCTTCCTCTCGACAGATGCACTGGGAAGCCGTTGCTTTTCTCGCCGCCCTCTCTCCTGCATTAGAGCCGGCAGAAAATGTGCTTAATCAGACGCAATCAAAAGAAGCCACCGCGAGGTGAGACCTTCCTCTCCCGCCTGAATAGCGCTCGGATATCAGAGCCAAAACACAACCCGCTTCTTTTATCATTTCATTTTCCATTGTACTCCCAGCCGAAACGAGCGGCCCCCTAAATCATCACAATATGCTATTAACTAAACTCACCCTTTGGCCTTCCTGAAATGTGCTGCGCCTGTAATTATTAGCCAATATTTCTCATATTTATAATGGTCATTTAGACCAACAGTAAAAAAGCAACAATTTTCTTCTTATTTACAGGATTTTAAAAATAATATAAAAATTAATTGGGCAGTTAACGCCTGGATTTATGGCGATGTGGCAACATGTACAACTGAGTACAAGAGAGAAACTGGATAATTAAATAAAAATAGCCAGCGACAATAAAACGGCTCACTTATTGTGATAAATTCTCCCGTTTAAAATTGTTGTGCACGGTGCTGTAATATTTTATAGAGCATATCTATGTATACAAAGTGCTGGATCTCTGTGGTCCTCTCTCTCACGCACATACACACGCAAACACACATCTAAAAAAAAGTACTGCAATAATTTTGTCCCCGATACACAAAGGACACCATAGTTCCTTGAAGGTTTGTGTATATATACAATTACAGGGCTGCGAGGTGTTTGCAGCGATTATTAACGTTTGGCTAAGGGGCCAGGGGGGTCAGAGAGGTCGCGGTTCAGACCACAAATAAACCGACACTGTGATACTCCCCTGCGACGCTCGCTCTCCCTCCTTTGAGCCCAGAGAGAGGCTTCAGCAATAGCGCATTAATCACCGTGTGCAAACGCCAGGTCCCCACGGCCCACAGGATACGTGGCCTCCGTCTCCGGCCACCCACGCCAAGAACAACACCAGGGGCATGCCGCTCTGACCCCTGACCTCTGGCATGCTCCACACACCTTGAATGCTCGAGACAGAGCTGCCTTTGTCTCTGTCGGGCCGGTTATGAAAGCGTGTACCATCGCAGGGCAGCTGTCTGGGGACCGGTGGGTGCCATGTTTGTTTTTGGCGGGAAAAAGGGAAAGAACGAGGTCATCATTCCTCAGATTTCCACGAGGAGACAGAAGTTCTGCTCAAATCCAGGGGGTGAAATTCTCTAAATGAAACGTTTTTGCCTTAGCCATGGGAATTCCACAAGTTCCGTAAATTTAACCTCCAAAAATCTGACCCATCAACAAAAATTTTTAAAAGAAAAAAATTATGACCACCTTTCCAGTTTACCCCAATTAGACCATCATTATGTCATTATATTGGGCAGAACGTCTAATTACAACCGAAGGAAGTTTGTACCACGAGGCACAGGTTTCTGGACCCATCTGCCCGCCATATTTGTTTTGGGCATGGAGAAAGGGCAGGAATGGCCGTATCGCAAAGCGCTGTTTGATGGTGAGGTGCTGGTTGACAGATACGGACCTAATTCAATCGACACTGGAGACACGGTGGGTGAAAAGCTCGTTTCCGCCATCGCCGAGTGCGTCTCCTCCTGCTCCTCCCTTAATTCACGCCATCCTTCATTCCTCCGTTCGCGTTCACCGCATCCACGTCATTCAGGAGTAAGACTGCGCACAGTCTCTGAGGTAATACAGCTGGCCTGGGGTTTAAAAAATATATATGGGAAAAGATTATTTCAGGACAACAATGGATCTGTAGTGTTTATAAAATGTAGGACATTCAAAGGGTCATTCTTGCATCTAGATAAAATTTGTAAGGACAAAGATATCAATCCAAAAACCACCGTGTGGTTTAGTACCTTATAAACCGACATATTTCATTCGAAAAATCATTAACTTTGGCCAAAACAATACTGATACTTCTAGTGCTATGAAACAGGCTTTGACAGGATTAGAGTTCAAACAGTGTTGTTAATAAATGTGCAAGAACACAAAGCAAGAAATGTTTTTTAATGTTATCATGTCAATTAGTACACTTCAATTCTAATTCCTTCACGCAAATAAAAATACTTTTCATGTTTTTAAATGAGGCTTGACAAGCGGAATCACTTTCATTACTTTCTTAATTCAAAACTAAATGAACAGACAGGTTTTAGCAAAATGAAACAAATCATATCAGCCGCCTTTTCACACTGCAGATGTCCTCGTAATGCTGAGTATTCACAGTATCCACAGCATTTGCAGGCAAAGCCTCACTTATCTAATAAGAAGCGCTGTCTAGTGTGATTAAAATTGTCATTCAGGCACAAATCTATTGTCATAATAGTATCAGATCTGAAAATACACCAAGTCTCACACACCCAACCAGTCATATTTTCATGTATTTCGCATCTCAGTTCACTGTAGGGAGAAAATGAATATGGTTATACAACGCCGTGATTTATGAATTCACTGAGCATAAAGAAATTTAGTCCCCAAAGATTTTCTGATGGCTCCAAGGGGCCTGTCACATTATCTTCCTTTCAAAGGTGACCGTGTGCCTAAAAACAGAGAGCATGAGAGGAGTCCTTCTAGATCTATCTATCAAAGCGCTTCTCATAAATATTGAAACAGGCTCCATTTTGGGTCTCTGATGCGCTTTAGTCTTACGTGGCTGTTTCTGCGGAGATAAAGGTCACGTGAATCTGATAGATTTCATGCCTCAATAATTTCGGCCGGATGCTGCCTCCTTGACCACAGATTACGTACCCGTGCGCGTAGTGTGTCGTTCCACGCTTAAATTTCTGGGATGTCCATTACGTACAACTATATTTTCATCAAAGCCCCCATAGATTTGCCAGGAAACAGAAGGAAGGGTGTAGATGAAACGAATGACTGTGCCCAGCACACTGGTGACGGTCCTTGAATCGGTTTCCATTTGATTTGGTCTCCTCTGCTCTGGGACAGAAGGCTCTTGGGGTTCCTTCCTAACGGAGAAAGAAGAGCCACAGTCAGCATCTGCACACAGACAGAAACTAAAGCCTGTCAGGCTGTCAGGAGAACCGCCGCTCCTAACGAGGGCCGTGTGGGTGTCCCTGCCTGTGTGTGAGCTTGCGCGCATACGGACACGCGTGTGCATGTTCGTGCGAGTCCCTCCTTTAAACATGTGTCGTATAGTCTGCGGGGATGCTCTGTAATGAGAGAAATATCATTAGCACGGTTAGGGCAAAGGCCTGCAGTTTTACACCGCCTGTCTGCTTTGTTTACGTGTTCTAGGGGTTTTACTGGCACATTTCTGAGCAACACTGCCCCCTGCTGTTTGTAAACGGAAACACAGCTACAGGGCAAGCTTTCTTTATGGTGAGATTTCATTATATGACCTGGAAAGGTTCTCTGGAGGAGAGTAGGGGGTGTTTTTCAAGCCTATCCCAGCATGCAGTGGAACACACCTTGGACAGTTTTCCCAATCCATTGCAGGGACACTCAGGATTACGGGAAATTTAGAGTCTCAGGACTGTAGGAGGAGTGTCAGGTAAAACCCATGTGAACACGGAGAGATCAGGCAAACTCCACACACAATGGCCCTCAAGCTGGTTTCAGACCGGAAACCCATTGCGCTAGCAGGGCATGGAGGTACAAAGGGGTAAAATAAAGACAATTAAGTCAAATAAAATGTTGACAAACAGCACAAAAACACAGAAAGACAAAAGACAAGCAATCATCAGTAATCATATACCAGAACTGCATCATGAAAGCACAAAAAGAAAACCTTTCATTATAAAGGTGCCTACACCAGGTAAATTACTTGATCTTTTCTCCAGATATTCAGACTGCATTTCTGAACTAGCAACTACACCTACATTTCAATCGTGGACATGCAATGTTTGTAAGCACCTTCGGTCAAGGCACCATACAAACCCAACGTGTGTGTATAATGTTTATGTGTGATCAACAGGAAAAGGTTTATTGTCTCCTTAGTCTGGCAACCACTGACTTGTAAACTCTTGCTCATAATTCCATGCCAAAAAATGGCTGCCGTTGGCGACCGTCTCAAAATCCTCCCTCTCTCCTTCAAGAACCTCCTCTGGATTCAGCCGATGTGAGAGTTTGTCATCTCAGGGACAATGCCACACACTGATCACAGTCATTATATGCAACAATCTTTCTGCATTCTTCAAAACATTATTTGCGTGGTAAAACAACATTCACTATGTAAATTTAAATGGGGATAGATATCATAATCTAACTGATGGTACGGAATTGCGAAAAACTGTGGGAGGATCGATCGAATGATACCAAGTGTTGTCATGCCACCACTAGAATCTACCATTGACTAAATCAAAATTTGTGTGACTCACATGTATCTGTATGATGCCACAAGTGACTTAGAGCATTATCTCAGCAAGTTTAATTTGAAAGCAGCATACAGGTCACTGAATTGCTAGTTAAGGGTGACTTAGCCCAGCTCCACCAATTTACTACGTTATGTAAAAGCAGCAGTAATTTCAGTGTTTTCATTCACAATAAAATAAAAAATGGGGGATCATTGACTCTGGTCTGAATGCACACACAGACCGGGTAAATCAGGCCACTGAAGTGCTCTGAACGCTCCAGCAGCTCAGAGCCATTCTTATGATATCAAGAGCTATAAAAAGAACTACTTGTGTCTGTCTCTGATTTGTGTGTAACAACAAAGGAGGAAAAAACACAGTTTTCGGGCATTATAAACATTATATACTGTCTATTCCCACAGCCTTTTCCATGTTACGAATTGAGCGCTGTAATTAAAGTGAAGCACAAAGCACATATTAATGTCACCCGGAGATAAATTCATCGCAAAGGAGAAGAGAGTGAATATATCCACAATGAGATGAGTCATCCGCACAGCTTCAGTCAGTTAGAGGAGCAATATTTCATATCACTTCCTTTCAGTGGACTCCAGATTTTAATTGATTGAGCGAGATGGTATTTCCTTTGGAAGAGGCCTGTACAGACCAGCATCACACATGCAAATGCATCCCTTTCCTCAGCTAAACTCAGGTTTCAATGGAGATTCTCCTTAGAAAATAAAACATAGTCCGTTGCTCAGCTTAATATGCATCTGTGAAACTGGCACAGAAAAATTATGCTAAGTAATCCTCTTATGCCACTTCAAAAATTTATTTATAAGAAGCGGCACCATGAAGGAGGCTGTCATTTTTTAAGAGGGGAGCTTTTTAATGGTTTCTGCTGAGGTCATTGTGAGCAACTGCAAAACAGAATCACACAAATTAGCAGGAGTTCATGCTATTTGCACAGTTAGTGTAGCTGCATTGTTTAAAGGGATGTAATCCGATGCGTAGATTCGTCCCTTAAGATCCAAAACCTTGCTACTCCAAAGCACCAGTTTAAATCTTTAGAGTAAATCTAACCCATTAGAGAAATTAACAGTAATTTCAAATCTAATTTTGAGGTCCAACATTAAAAGAGCCTTTCCTAACAAAGGGAAATTGGGAGATTTTTTTTTCTTCCTTTTTTTGTTGCGAGAAGACGTTTGTGAGCCAGTAGGATTTTATGACCCAGAAACCTTTTTTTAGTGATTAATGTCTAAAATGAATACGGGAAAGGAGGCGTTAATTAGTCCCAACAACCGCAGTCTATTATCTTCCTATATCATTAAGATCACGAGTACATAGTATTTAATGTAATGAATAGTGTGAAAGGAGATAATAAAATCTACCTAAATCGCACAGAGAAGCAGAAAAAAGTTAATTAGGAGACGTATTACATTTCCAGGCCTTCCATAAAGAATTAGATTCAAAGTAACCTCCTGTTCTCATTACTTTTCAATGCCGTAATTGGATTTCTAATAGATAAGTAATTAGAAAATGAAAAAAGTTAAAAAAAAAGTAAAAATCATAAAACTGTCCCTCTTTGATCAACTCATTTTTTGCAAATCAAAAAGAATTCCGTTCTGCTTAAAGTTGCACTTTTGTGGGTAATGCCGCGTTAACAAAGCGAAGGATTTTTCTGTTTTGACGGAAATTTGATGTTCATCAGAAAAGCATCTGAAATTGCGATCCTCATGTTATCAGACATTAAAGGATCCGACTGCAAAGAGCAAATGTGCAGTCATTGACATCAATGCTCTTTTTTGTCGGCTTGAAAGATTTCTCATGTAGGGAACGAGTAATTAAGAAACATTACAATGAAGCTAGTGCGGGCTCTGTAAGATAAAATCTCATTTATTCCAGACTTCGAAGCATATACACTCGCTTCCATACAACCAAATCAGCAGCTTCGGCGGTTCCCGAGTCTTACATCCTGCTCTGAGCCATGCGGCACCATCCGGCATTGCTCCACTGTGTTATGGCTCCGAATGTGACATGCACTGAACCTGTTAGAGCACAGAATTCCCCGTAAGTGCATCCCATATACCTGCGAGGGGGAAATAAAGATGATTCTCATCGCTTCCAAAGAGTCTTTATGTTTCGTCTACTTCCTCAAAACCACAACATCAGCAACATCTACCTCGCCGGAGAGCTCATTTTTCTCGAGAGAGAAGCGTTCGGAAGCCAGTCGTGTTTACATCCCCCTCACTACGCCGAAAATGCCACAGAGAATCTGCAGAGTTATTAGGATACAACCACGAGCAATGCTGAGTTATCAACCTCACGTCGTGAATACGGGAATATTAAACTCGTGCGCGGTATTTGAGCCATACGGTCGCAAAGTTCTTCAGCGTGAAAAATGAGGTTCTTATTTGCACCCCATGGACGGCCACTGCGCTTGACAAATGCATAGCAGACTTTGCCCGGAGACAGGAAGTAACATGGTATCAGTCAAAATTTCCATCGTGGTGCTTCACTTTTTTGGCAAGATGCCGTGGAAATCAGAGGCCTTTTTCATTTTTTTTTTCCCCGCCACGGCCATGATTTCATATCATGCGCTCCATTCTGTGAGCGCGGGAAACCTTCCATCTGGAGCACGGAAAAACGATCTGTCCTCTCTGTAACTGATCTCTGTTTGCACCTATCTTTACAAATGTTGGTAAGTGCTTTCCCTGCGGGTAGTCTTGGCAACATGAGGCAATTTCCCCAGGAAGGCAGTCGGAGGCCACCGGACAGCTGGTTTATGATTCCGTTTTTCTGCCATCTTGGAAGGAAGCCCTATCATCTGTAACCGATTTGCAGTTTCCCGTAGATTCGCGGGCAATGGCAGTGAGCTAACGCATTCATTCAAAATGGTACGCTTTGCCCTTACCTGTTTCAAGATTTCCCCCGTGTTCTTTTTCGAAACCAGCACCAAAGTTGAAAATGAGCTGCATATCAACGGAGTGGGTCATGCTTGTCTGGTAGAGCTAGTGAAACAAGGTCTGATTCGCAAGTATTAGTGTTCTGTGAATTTTTCCTAAGTTGGAGTGATCTGTTCAATCAAAGGAAATAACCTGACATTTTTTTTTTTTTAATCAAACTTTAGGTGGTTTTCTAAAGACCTGCTCTGCCTATTCTTTGGGTCAAACAGACTTCCGCATTTCTCCAATCAAAGTCATTTCTGTCCAAGTTTTTTTGATAATATGGATCCAATTTTTTATGAGATTACATCACAACATTGCGGGCAAGTTTCTGATCACTTCACAATGATGAACATACCGGAGACTTAGGACTGTACTGCAGTGATGCTGATGAGTGCTACCTCTGGGTTTCCAACAATTTTCACTGGGTTACGATGGCCTGAAAATTAATCACGAAAAGTCAACATTGCATTTCCCTTTTCAAATGAAAGCCCTTATATTTTCTGTGTACAGGAGCACATACACATGTTGGCAGTTGCCATCAATGCCAAATGAGCAAGGTCTATTTTCTTTTTGTTTTTTTTGGCAGAAAGAGCATCCCAGGTCTGATATGAATGAGTCCGGGTCTCCTTGCTGGGTCCCAAAGCTGTAATTGCGTAAAATCCCCCCCACTGCTGCATTTTCCCCCTCCCTATGTGATTGCAAAGTGCGAGGGGAGGTGTAACTATCTTTTTCCTGATAGTTGAATTTTGCAGGGATCAGGTTTCAGAAACGTTCAGGACAAAACAAAACGGGCCAAAACAGGGATTGCCCGCTTTCCAACTTTTGGCGTACATTACCAAACAAATAGAGCAACACAAGTCCTTTATTTAGGCAAATTAAATATGCAGCTAAAAAATACTGGGAAAAAAAACAATGCTAGTCATCCCATCCACATCTCGTTGCTTGGCAAGATCTCCATATAATCCCAAGTGACGGTAGCATGTTTGGTCTCCTGAAATCCCGGTTCCAGCATGACACTGATGAAGACCGATAATCTTGGGAAGGCTAGAACAGCCCTGGCTTTCTGTACCTGGGGACAAACGACCAACTCACAGCTGCACCTCAGGCCTTAGAAACCAGCTATTAAGACCAGGAGAACATCAGGATAGCAGCACAATGCACTGCAATGGGTTCTTGTCGGCCATTTGCTCCCTCTGTTAAAAACTTCTGAATTTCCCCAATCATTTTACATTTACAACAGAGAGAACTGACACAATGAAAGAAAATCTTTCTCAGCCTATAGATTCGCAACATCTATATATAATCAATATAATATTGATAGAACCCCTTCAGTGCCACGCATTAATGATTGTTGATTGTGGCTGCTCAGTGTAATAGTTTTTTTTTTTGTGATCAATGGAAAAAAAACTTCTTTTTCCACAGTTTCACTCTCCCGACGCTTTTTTTTCCCCATGGAATTTCGCCATCACTGATGCTGTAAATTTTAATTGTGTCAATCACCCTGAGATAATGAGTTGGGCTAAATCTAAGTGAACTTATACTGAACAATGACCCACTGCAAGCCTTCACGTAGTCAGGTGACTAAACCTACCTCTTGCATTTTCTCTCCGAGAGCAGTGACTTGCAGCCAATCGTCGGCTGCCTTTGTGAGGCACACGGATGAAAGGGGTGATTTCTCACAGACAGGCAGCTGAAATGACTTTAATTGGGTCATTTTCCAAGTGGAAGTTCTTGCTCTTCTTGCTTAGCTCTGACATTCATTGTGCAGGAATATAAAATTGGCTCCTCAGAAACTTCACACGCACAATTTCCTGGTACAAAAGACCCTTAAACCCACAATCATGCCTCGCTCACTTAAGGAACACTGAATCAGAATGACTGCTGAGAAAATCACCGGAATGATCAGTCAGAAATGGTGACACTTTAGCCTATCAGGACGTATACATTATGGATTTGCACGGTTCCTACCACAGAAGACTTCAGCTTAATTCAAAGTTTCCTATGATATTTACAAAAACAATACCAAGACAAAACAATACTAATCACTTCATAATAATAATAACATTCTCAATCAGAGACAGATCAGGACTGCAGGCAGGCCAATCTAGCACCCAGCTCTCTTTTTCTTTTTTGCGTTTTCTGCAGTCGTTAGATTATCTATTTTCAATAAACAATTGAGTTCGCAAGTTAAAACATCAGATAATGTTTTGTTTTAGCGTTTTCACTATTGTGGAGGGTGAATGGACCTGTTAAATCATTCTTTTTTGATTTGCATTTTTCATAACATGCCAACTTACTGGAATTGGGGTTTGTACATAACCATACAGGTCCAACAAAGTTACTCATCCACTCCCATAAACTGTACATATCTATCACTATATGCAGTCAATAAAGGGGTGTAATGGCCGGTAGAATTAGGAGGCCAAGTGTAACGACCAGAGAGAAAGTGAGCAGCACGGACACAGTACAAACACAGAGAATAATATAGACCAAACGAAAGTACTCGCGCTTCCAAAGGATGAATAATAGTTCGAAACACGGAAGCAAAGCGAGACAGAAAAAAGGGAGAAGAAACTCGAATAATCAGAAGATAGAAAGTCATACAAAACCTGACTACAGATATCTTCAGCTATAGTACAAATCTAAAAACAGACACTCTAGCGAAGGAGGCGTGCCGGACATCCTGCTTATATAGAGTCCGGGAAGGCGCCGCCCCAGATCAATCAGCCAGCTGGGTAAAGAATCCGATAGCCAAGGAATTCGATATCGTCCCGGGACGAGAGCAGCAAAGAAAAGTCCAAACCACACGCACATCGAACAAACCATGACAGGACCCCCCCCCTCTAAGGAACAGCCCCAGAAGTTTCCAGAGAGCCCCGCGCACGAAATTCAGAAATAAGGGTGGGATCCAGGATATCCCGAGAAGGAACCCAGCACCGTCCTCAGGACCATAACCCTCCCAGTTGACTAAAAATTGAGCCCCACGACCTACACGCCTCTCGGCTAAAATACGACGCACAGTGTAAACAGGCCCCCCCTCAATCATCCGCGGCGGCGGCGGGGGTTTGTCAACCAGAGCCAGGACGCAAGTGCTAACTGGTTTCAGCCTGCAGACATGAAAAGAGGGGTGGATCCATAAGCATCTAGGGAGCTTCAACCGGACTGTGACAGGATTGATCCTTCGCACAATCTTAAAAGGACCAATGAAGTGGGGAGCCAACTTCCGTGACTCCACTCTCAAGGGCAAGTCCTGCGTGGAAAGCCAGACCTTTGGGCCAACCCAATAAGATGGGGCCGAACGGCGCCTTCTGTCTGCAGCGGTCTTTTGTTTCTGTCCAGAGCGCAACAAAGAGGAATGGACCCTAGCCCAAACTGACCGACAACGCCGAACAAAGTGATTGACTAAAGGAACCTCTGAATCCCTGTCAGTCTCAGGAAACAGAGAAGGCTGATAACCCAACTGAGCCTCAAACAAGGAGAGGCCTGTGGAGGAGTTACCCAGTGAATTGTGGGAATATTCGGCCCATGCTAAAAATCAACTCCACGAAGATGGGTCGTCAGCCGCCAAACATCGAAGAGTATTCTCCAATGACTGGTTGGTTCACTCTGTCTGCCCGTTAGTCTCTGGGTGGAAACCAGAGGAAAGGCTCACGGTGGCCCCCAACTGGTTGCAAAACGCACGCCAGAATTTGGCCGTAAATTGAGGGCCCCGGTCAGAAACCACATCTTAAGGGAGACTATGCAGCCGGAAAACAAGAAGGGCCGTCTCCCACGCCGAAGGCAGCTTAGGCAGCGCAATAAAGTGGGCGGCCTTAGAAAAACGGTGGACCACGACCAAGATAGCCGTGTTGCCTTCAGAAACAGGCAGCCCAGTAACAAAATCAAGAGCAATATGGCTCCACGGGCGCTTAGGGACGGGCAACGGCCGCAGCAGACCAGAGCGGTGGAGATGGGAAGTCTTGTTCCTAGCGCAGATACAGCACATCGCTACAAACTCCCGGATGTCCTCAATCATGCTGGGCCACCAAAAATGTTGGGCCGAGAACTGCTTAGTCCGATAACCCCTGGGTGACCCGCCAGATGGGAAAAGTGCCCCCACTGGAGAACTTGGGACTGTACTGCCAATGGAACAAACAAACAGCCAGGCGGCTCCCCACCAGGACCGGGATCAGTTCTCAATGCCTCCCGCACAACAGACTCAACGTCCCACTGAATGGGAGCCACAATCTGAGCTGCTGGGATAACCGGTTCAGGAATGGGGTCACGACCAGAGCGGTCGTGAATCCGCGACAAAGCATCAGGCTTGATGTTTTTAGAACCTGGCCGATAGGTTAACGTAAAGTTAAAGCGGTTAAAAAACAACAACCACCGCACCTGCCGAGAATTACGTCGTTTTGTCTGTTGGATGTATTGGAGATTTTTATGATCCGTCCAAACCACAAACAGATGTTCAGCCCCCTCCAACTAATGGCGCCACTCTTTTAATGCCAACTTGACAGCTAACAACTCCCGGTCACCATTGCTGTAATTCCGTT
The DNA here is from genome assembly GCA_029692085.1 of Gymnothorax javanicus. Taxonomy (NCBI): domain Eukaryota; kingdom Metazoa; phylum Chordata; class Actinopteri; order Anguilliformes; family Muraenidae; genus Gymnothorax; species Gymnothorax javanicus. Next base: position 128,266,649 of record CM056198.1, on the reverse strand, counting down.
CGGCCGCCGACAACGACCGGGAGAAGTAGGCGCATGGGTGCAACTTATTGTCCTGAAGGGGGCGCTGGGACAAAATGGCACCCACCCCGACTTCCGACGCATCAACCTCCACAACAAATGGGAGGGAGGGGTCAGGCAAAACGAGAATGGGCTCAGACCTAAATTGTTTCTTTAACTCCTGAAAAGCAGCTTCAGCTGCTAGAGACCAATCAAACGACGAGGAGGTATTTATCTTAGTGAGCGCGATAATGGGGGCAGCTACCGTGCTAAAATTACGGATAAACCTCCTATAAAAATTAGCAAACCCCAAAAACCGTTGCAACTCTTGACGTTTTGAGGGGCAGGCCAATCCCTGACCGCTGCCACTTTGTCAGGATCCATACAGACCGACCCTGCCGAAACAATGAAGCCAAGAAACGAAACTGTCTTGGCATGAAAAATGCATTTTTCAGCCTTGACAAAAGGCTTGGCTTTAAAGAGGGCCTCAAGCACTTGTTTGACGTGTTGTTTATGCTCTAAGAGAGTTACAGAAAAAATCAGAATATCGTCAGGGTAGACAAAGACGAATCTCTCCAACATCTCTCGGAGGACGTCTTTGACGAGTGCCCGGAACACAGAAGGGGCGTTAACCAATCCGAACAGCATGACCAAATATTCTTAGTCCCCATCATGCATATTAAATGCCTTTTTCCACTCGTCCCCCTTGCGGATCCGAACCAAGTTATAAGCATTCCGGAGGTCTAGCTTAGTAAAAAATGACTCCTCCTGCAGGCATTCAAACGCAGAGTTCATCAACGGAAAGGGGTATCGGTTTTTAATGGTGATATTATTCAAGCCCCTGTAATCAATATAGGGTCTCAGGCCACCATCTTTTTTGCCCACAAAAAAGAACTCTGCTCCGGCAGGAGACGTGGAGGACCGAATAAATCCATTAGCCAGAGCCTTCTGAATATATTCTCGTATGGCCCTTCGCTCAGGCCCTGACAGCGAGTATAATGAACCCCTGGGGGGAGTGGTACCCGGGTAGAGATTGATCTCGCAATCGTACGTGCGATGAGGAGATAACGTCGAGGCCCGTTGCTTGCTAAAAACCTCCGCGAGATCAGCATAATCATTAGGAACATTAGGAGGCAGACAAAAGTTCAGAGCTGCCCCCTAATTCTCACCCTGTTCAGAACCTGCCATCTCTATGTCTGATTCCGAGTCAGAGAAATCCTCCGAATAGCAATCCTCCTCTGGCTGCCGCTAGTCAAATTGAGGATCCCACTCCAACCCCTCCTCCGCCCCTTTCTGTAGATTAGGAGGGTTGCGTGAGACAAACTCCTCAGAATCACTCCAGGCGTCAGCCTCCCCCATAGGTTGATGCCCGGGATGACACGCCAAACTCTCCCTACAGTGGGATCTACAATTAGTGCCCCCCTGGACGATTGGGTTATTCTGACTCCCCCAAATGATGTGAGGCCAATGTTCCCGTAGCCAAGAGTGTCCTAAAACGACAGGGAAAACAAGAGAACTGATAATAAAAAACCGGACCTCCTCAAAATGACCACCAAAAGAGATGAACATAGTCAATGATTCCGAGACTTCGGTTATAAATCCAGTTCCCAGCAGACGACCGTCCAAAGATCTTACAGTGTGTGAATGTAAAAGAGGGTGGATGGGAATGGAATGTCTCCTAGCCCACTCTGCATCCATAAAACAGCCCACGGCGCCAGAGTCCACAAAAGCTTCGATAAATATTCTCTGTCTCCCCACAGTCAATTCTACAGGAATTAAAGTTCGGAAGGGAAATTGGGTCTGTCCCTCTAGCGCCCCCCATACTGCTAGAGGGACTTCCCATTTCCCTGAAGCTCAGGGCAGCATGGACGGATATGTCCCGGTTTGTTACAATTATAGCAGATTATACGTCTGCGAACGGGCTTACGAGCCCGGCTCACATATGAGCCATCAACCTGCATAGGCTCACCAGGAGTGGAAATCTTATTGGGCGGAATGGGAGCTGTATGCACGCTGCGAGGAGCATTAGCCCCGTTGCCAGCAAGAGTCAATGCAGTACGTTTCTTCCTGTTACGTTCGCGGATGCGATTATCAATTTGCACCGCAGTGCCAACCAACGAATCCAGGGAAACACAAGGCTCCAATGTAACCAGAGCGTCCTTAACCTCCTCAGCCAAAGTGTGAACAAAAACTGCCATAAGAGGCGCTTCTGGCCAGCCTGTCTTTGTCGCCAAGGAGCGAAATGAGATTGAAAACTCAGCGACACTCTCAGAGCCCTGCCTCAGATGCATTAAACGCGTAGCTGCATCCTGGCCACAAACATCCTGATCAAACACCGATACCATTTCTCTAACCAAAGTCTCCACAGTATTCACGACCGGTTAATTAGATCGAATAAGTGGGCCGACCCAAGTGAGTGCTGTGTCGGTCAACAGGGATAAAATAAATGAAACCCGAGACTCTTCATTCACAAACCGTGAAGGCTGCGCTTTAAAAAATATTTCACATTGTGCAATGAAATCTTTACATCTTCCTGCCTCGCCTCCATATCTTGGGGGTCAACTGGAGTTTTGGCTCTCGGGGAAGGTGTACGGATTGTGCTTGTGCAACATTTTGTGTGATCTGAGTGGACAAGGCTCTAATACTCACAGTGAGAGTTAACAGAACATTTTCCTGTCTCTCCATGGCATTCGCCTGAAGGCGGACTCTCTTCGCCAACTCTGCCTGCTGATTGTTCAGGCTAGAAAGACCCTTGCCATATCCTGAGAGAACTGCTTGTTGATCAGCCACAACTTTCTCTAACGCAGCCGTTGCTGACGACTCCATGCTGGCTAGAGTGTTCTGTAATGGCCGGTAGAATTAGGAGGCCAAGCCCAACAACCAGAGAGAAAGTGAGCAGCACGGACACAGTACAAACACAGAGAATAATACAGACCAAACGAACGTATAATAGTCCGAAACATAGAAGCAAAGCAAGATAGAAAAAAGGGAGAAGAAACTCCAATAATCAGAAGATAGAAAGTCATACAAAACCTGACTACAGATATCTTCGGCTATAGTGCGAATCTAAATACAGACACTCTAGCGAAGGAGGCGTGCCGGACATCCTGCTTATATAGAGTCTGGGGAAGCGCCGCCCCAGCTCAATCAGCCAGCTAGGTAAAGAATCCGATAGCCAAGGAATTCGATATTGTCCTGGGACGAGAGCAGCAAAGAAAAGTCCAAACCACACGCATACCTAACAAACCATGACAAGGGGTCCATCACACCAATTTATTTATTTCTTTATATTTTTTATTTATTTATTTATTTTGGTGATTCAAAGTCAGGGCAGTGGTGGAATGAGATTAGCACACCCAGTGTGAACAGCTGACTGAGGCTGTGCTCTTAAGTCAACCCAGAGGAGCTCACACCCTCAGTCCTCTCGATGAGCTAGAGTCAGCATGTCGTACCGTACAGGAGCCTTTTTCCCGACCACACTATCAGCTATCATACGGTGTGTTTCAAGGTGGTCTGAACGCAGAACAACAGCTGACACCCTCCTGGGACTGGTCCTATAGTGTAAAACCAGAGGTGTCAAGTCACCTCTCTGTGGTGACGTTTGAAAAACAGCTCAGGGAAAAGGGTTCCACTCATTCAGTGCGAATGTCATACATAAAATGGCAGGGGAGGGATAAAGTGCATTTTTACCAAAACGAACGGTGGTAGGATGACCAGTCATGGAGTCAGAAAAACATAAATAAAGTCAGGTATTAAGCGTGCCATATTATGAACATCACAGGTTTCCCTGCCTTTGCACAAATACTCTAGGGTCCCTTCTCCTCCTGATATCGGGCAAAACGAGGAGCTACATTGTCTCAGAATTGTTGCTGTTGAGAACCTATTTTAATAAATCAAATTTTGAACAACCTGTTTTGATTCTGTGCCCCAACTGACATCACAACAAGTGGATTAATTTGCAGAGTATAGTCCAGTACAGACAGGTCACAGTAAAGGCTGCCTCTGCACACTTTACAGCACGATGTGACAACCAATCAGAGCGCAGCCTCATTTCGTTGACTCACTGAAACAGCACCAGTTAATGAGGGAAGAAAATGAGAGACTGGAGACTCGCCATGAATGCTGAATTAGTGTTTTTATTTTATTTTTTGCGACAAGCTTCAAAACCTAGTTTTACAGACACCAGGGAATTGCAATTGTTTAACAATGGTACCAGAGGGTACCTAGAAGCCAGAGGTTCCAAAATCGAATCTGTGGACCCCCCTGGGTATGATGGTTTTCATCATTTTAAATAGCTGTTAATTTTTCTTGATTGGGACATTTTCATGTTCAAAGGGATCATTTATCCTCCACAGCCACATTGTCCAAAGTAGCTATAGCTGTATTTAATGTAGAAAAGACTGCGCTTTATAGCAATCATTTGCAATAAGGGTACATATTCACTGACCAAATTAAAAGCAAAGGTGATTCAATAGGGTCCCAACTGCACTGCTGAACATGAGAAAATTTTCCTTTTAACACAATTCAAATTTGGCCTGTAATCATTTTTCCTTCTCTTTCTATTCATCATTAACTACTAAATTACTATTTTTTAATGACCACGTATCCATAATTTAACCAGTTAGAAGGCGTGTGACTCTTTCATTTGACCCGATACCCCTGTTTAATGCAATAAGGGAACATTGGCAGTCAATATGGACATGGTGCTCTTCGTGGCATGCATGGCTATTTCTGACATCATTCTGCCTAAACGGATAAATAATGCTTATAAAAATGAATGTAGCAATGAAGAAAAAATTGACTCCTTGTTAAGATTCTGGGATTGTAAAAAAAAAAAAACATACACATGGGGTCCCCAGGACTGCATTGGGGACTACTGCTGTAAACAGCACAATTTTACGCTCAATTACTGATTATTAAGCTTTTTAGTATCACTACCCAAATGACACATTTAAAACCTAACAGGGACCCTAAAATATACCTACATGGCTCAGTGAACAGCAGAACCCTTTCAGCGAGGGTGTACTTTATGAGGTCAAAAGATCGTGATTTGCAACCCTCCCTCCCTAATATCACCAATATATGTCAATATGCCCCCAGCCCAGTAACACAGACACAACAACACAGTGTCTGAATGTTCACACCAGAGTCCTGCCTTTGCTTTCCAGTTTCCATACACTCCCACAGCCTGTTTTTGGTCCCAAACCACATTTTAAGGAAGAACGTTCCTGAGGACCATACTGATTTTTTTGGAACTAAAACTCCGCAGTATAAATATAAAAACAGCATCACAGTGTCTGTGGTCACCCTCTTCATGGCGGAAGATCAGACAGGCAGTTTTATAAATGTCTTTTCACAGTGGCTCTGAGCTTTATGGCTCGGGCCGGACCAACCGCAAAAACCCATCAATATTAAGATGAGAGTAAATGGTCTCCGTTTGGAGTCCGCGGCCAGCGGAGCCTGACTGTGCGCCCCGGCAGCGGCCCGACAGCTTTATGGAGTGTCTGAAGTTACGCGTGTAATGGGCATGGCGGCCTTGTCCGTGAGGAACATGATTCATCTGGACTGTGGAGAAAAAAAATGACCTGAAGCCACCGGCCTCGTGTCTGATCTGAGGTCGATAAATGTACAAACGCATTAACAGACGTTTAGCAATAGGTCTCAGGTACACAGAAGTGCAGTGCAATCAGCAAGTACGTGAACAAAAACACTGCATACTAAGGGCCACATTTTCTCCAGGATTCGCGCAATATGAATCTAAATAATCACAAGTGATTCCTGACAGGTTCTACTTTAATCTCTCTACCACTCCAGAGTTGCCATCGCTGGGATCCTGGCACTGCTCTCACCTTGCCTTAAAGCGAATTACATCTCAAAAGCCTTCCCCATTTAGGTTTACTCGTTACCAACTAAGCATTAATTTGTTCAGTTGCGGATCAATTCATATCCATTTCCCCTCAGCTTGCATTATTGTTCACTGCAACAGTTATCAAGCATCTTCCTATCCACATTAATGGTAGACTTAACATAAAATGTCAATGTCTTATGAAACTTCTGAATTCCTGCAGCTCACAAAAGGTTTTTATTTATTGATTTATTTTTTTTGTGTGTGTGTGTGTGTGTGTGTGTGTGTGTGTGTGTTCGCCTCCTATCGGCTTGATACAGCTAAGAAAACCTTTCTAAATGCGGTTTTGCCGACTCAGGTTCGCGTGTTAAGGCGACTCATGTAAAAAACAAACTGTCTACAACCAGTGACATTACCATAATGCAGGTTAACACTCAACCTATTTCCAAGTAAGAATCGGGTAATAGATTGACTCAATTTACTAAGCAAATGGGCTTCCAATAAGCTGCGTTGCCATTAATGATAAGACATTTGTGTCCACGAGGAAGGCTATAATATGAGATTGCATGGATGGTAGTTAACAAAAATTTCTCGAAATTCCATCTTTAATTAGAATGTAAAGTAGTAAATGCTGCTGAAGGGGCTATTAAGATAAGGTTTAGATTTCGTTTAATACGATAATTGTCATTTCAGAAGCTAGACTGTAAAGACTGTATGAATGAATTTGCTACCTTTTGACTTTAAATGCACGCCATGCGTCAAACTTTCATGATGCACTGATAACCAATTTACTCAATTATTCAATTATCAATGCTTCAACATAAGAAGCGTTGATAAATTAATAAATTAATAATTATCGCTTAACGCGGGAACCAGTGTGCAACAATGCTTCCCTGCAAATGCAACCTATTCGATGGACCGCTGAAAACATAAGGATTAAGTGTCATCTTAAAATAAATTATGTTACACTGCCAAAAAAATGCTAGAAGGGGAGATGGAATTCAGAGAAAGCACTGGGTTAATTAATTTTTATTATTTTTATATATTTTTTTTTTTTGCATCCATACAATATCACTATTAAGTACATTGTCAATGTAGCGCTTCAGTGATCTGTCATTCGTTAATACTTTCTTAATCATCACAGGCTTACATATTAGTCTCGATTATTCAGTAAATAAATTGAGTAATCATTAATCAAGCGATCTTAAACAGGAACAGCTTGAAAGTAATCATGCGTTTAAGGGTCAGAGGCTCACTGCAAGTCATTTGAATATCCCGTAACGCCAGTGTTACTGCTGGGGGGATGTTGGGCTTTAGGAAGTTAACTGCAAATTTACCGTACTCAAATCCAACGTGTCGGAGCACACGGCCAAAAATCCAATTTGCATGTCTGTTCAAATATTTATTGAAAGCTTCGAAGCAAAGGGTCAGCCACCTTTATTGCAAATTGGTTCAAACAACCATTTATTATTTTGTAAGTGTGATCGAGCACTGGCAGTACATTTTAGTGCCACCTTAGCATACGACACACAATCCCAAATCACTACGTCTATTGTGCCATAGATAAATTATACTGAATTCCTGCTCTTTATAGGGGTCTCCAGTCGTTTGCTGATGAAATTTGAGCCAATTTGTAAAATCACATATAAGATGAATAATTTTCCTGAGATAAAGTTGAGCCGTGATGGAAGAATCTCTGTTATGGTCCAGCTGAAGTTATTCAAATGCGAATCTGATGTCCCTTGTTAGATTAACTTTACAGGAAAGTGGGTGTGGTTAAAGGAATAAATGAATAATTGGAGAGGGTCAGGAAACAAAGCAAATTAACCCGCAGATTAAATAATGCTCCGACTGTAATTGGTCTTGTTTACAAAAGCTCAGGAGTGCATTTTGAATAATGGCCATACCATGGTGTTACGACCATGCCTTGTGTCCTCAAATGCTTAGTCACAACACTATACGACGAAAGTAAAAATTAACTAGCTGCAAAATTAGCCTACAATGGGCATTACCAATATCAATCTATTATCAATCAATTATCAATGAGAGTGACACACTGATCGCCAACTAGCGAAGATAGCAAGCGAATATCTTGGTACTAATTCAAACGGTTGCTAGATCCGCTTTTACACCCTCCATTTTCTGTCCTTTTTTTAAATCAAATTATGAGTGTTATTTCTTTAAAATGAGCACAGCCTGTAATTCATCAAGACCCTTGGTGCAAAAGAAATTCTGATTATAGCTGTAAATTAACTGAAGTATAGCATTTCGAATGAAAAAAAAAATCATTGTAGACACTTTTCTTTGAGAGGAGGAAAAGGCTCGGCATCTTGTTAATTACTTCCCTATATATTTAACAAAGGGGTTATTTCACTCTAACAAGCCAGCTGTGGGTCCTGCAGCGCTACAGTTATGCGATGTTAAAAACCAGCCTTTATATCAAATTCCTCCGCAGATTAATTTTATCAAACAAAAGATATTGCGCTGCATACCAATTTACCAACCATTCATGCCGCGGATACTAGCCCTTTTCACGGATTTATAATTATCAATGGAATGTATTCCTTTATATTCGGCATGTAGGCCTACCCAGAACTGGAGTTCATTATCTTTTTTTGAAAAGGGTGGAGAATTAAAAACACCATCTTGCCCATTCAGTATTGTGTTACACCCTTAATTGCTTTCGCCTTTCAAAAACTGGTGGCAGGCCACAAACAAAGGAATGATGGGCAAATGTAGCCGGCGATGAGTAACAAATATCAGCAGTTAATCAGCGGTCCACTGGATTGGCTCCACGCGCATAAAAGCTAGCGGACTCGCAGCCGGCTGCAGTCGCTGTTATTGCGATTACTTTTGACAGGAGAACGCGATGTGATTAATTCGCCGGGGAAAACGCGAAGATGCCGCCCCAGAACATCTCGGAAGGACCACAGGAAGCTCGCCCTGCCGACATATCTATGGTCCGAAACTGATGATGAGAAAGGGATGGCCTCTGGTGGTGGAAAGTGGGTACTGCAGAAAAAAAACACTTAAGCGCAATATCAGTCAATCCTAATAAATTTTTTTCTCCGCTGATATTAACCAAGCCTCACACGCCTAAGGTTTTGATTATGTTTTCTGCAGTATCCCTGGTGGTGAACAAAGTGGGAGCCCCAAATAAATACGCGGATGTCAAATAAAGAGTGTAAACACGCACGTTCATACAGGCCCCGGTAATTTATGAATAAGGCTCTGCTTCATCGAATGAATGGGCCCAGCAGTCCGAGACGAAATCCCATCCGAGTCAGTGACTGCTGTAACACTTGCAAACAATGAAATGAAATTCACACTTCTCTGTCACTCCATATAAACAGGTAGCACTCGGAGGCACAGTCAGGGCCCAGCTGGTCTCCAGTGAGGTTTATCTAAGGTCCGGGGGAAACCAACACATATTCAGCCACAGCACAAATTATTATTGCCAAGTCTCCCGGAGCTACAGGGAGCAGGCCAGGCTCAGTCGAATGGGGCCCGTGAAGAGTCCGGAGCTGGATGATATCTATGGTGTTTCCTCATGCGACTGCATCAGTATAATAATGGAGTCCTGCTAGTGCAGTTAACCTGAAGACAGATTGCCAAGAATATTCCAAGTTGAATTGACTTCTGCAGTTCAGGGGATCTAGTTCTGCGGAACAGCGGTCAGGTTATTATTGCGGAGTAATACTTACGGAGATAATACGACACAATGGGACATCGGCACAGATTCACCAAGTCAAAGCACACACTGATGTGTCACGCCATTCTTTGAGATCATGACAGACTACGACTGAGTAATTTCCTGACTATTAGCCTTATATTAGCATGTTAAATTGTCCCAGCTATGATCCAGCTTGTTCTCAAAAATCACTGAACGAGGGATACTGCGTGGAGTGCGTGCATGTTCCCCCGTGTCTGTTCGGGTTTTGCCCTGGTACTCCGGCGTCAGCCCGCAGCTCAAAGACATACGTGTCGGGCTAACTGGAAACTAAATTGCCCGTAGGCGGGAGAGTGTGAGTGAATGGTGTGAGTCTGTGATATCTGTACGATAGATTAGTAAACAGTCCGGAACGAAGACCAATGCTATCATGGGGAGACCACGCAAGCTCCTCACAGAAAAGCCCCGAAAGTATGCAACCCCATACCCTCTCGCTGAATGTTGCAGGCCTGCCTTACACTGAGAGCCGTACCGTCAGTTGTGTTGCTTGCTTTGCAGCTCCTAATTTTGGTTCCATCAATTCAGTCAAGTAGCTGAAATAGTGACCTCACCTCACTTGGCTTTTTGGAGCTGAGATGTGTATTGATTTTCAGATGAAAACCTCCAGACCTCGGGCCTCATTTATATCATTTTGTACAGTTTCATGCTAACGTTTTGTTATTTTGTTCAACAGAGCAATACACAATCAAAAATATCCTAATTTATGACCGTGGGTTTTCTCATATGAATGCAATTCTTGCATGATAAATCACGATCAACTTGAAATTTTGTAATTGATGGTGCAAGTTTCTATGTCAAGTTTGTTTTTATAGTCCGTGTTCGACAGGGGGAAAGTGATGCATGCATCCTTTTTTTTTTTTTTTTTTGCGCGTAGGCTCCGTTTAGTAATGAGGCCCCTAAAGAATACGGCCGGCTCCGCATTGACTGGCTTGACATAATTTTGCCACTAGATGGCAGAGAAAGATCGTTGAAATTGACTTCACTTTCATGTATTTTCTCTGAAATGCTCTCAGGCCGGCATTCAGACGACGTCTCCTGCCCATTCAAATGGAAATACAATACCGTAAAAGTATTTTCATACGTAAGTTCAGTTTGACTCAGTATTTACTCATGCAATAAGAACGTTAGAAAGCATATATATATAGTGGTGTGAAGAAGTATTTGCCCCCTTCCTGATTTCTTACTTTTTTGTATATTTTCCATGTTTCAGATCATCAAACAAATTTTAATATAAGAAAAAGATAACCCGAGTAAATACAAAATGTAGTTTTTAAATGACGATTTCATTTATTAAGGGAAAAAAGCTATCCAAAACTACCTGGCCTTATGTGAAAAAGTAATCCCCCCCCCCCTTCTTAAATCATGAATTAACCGTGATTAACCGCATTTTTTAAGTTCAGTTTTACTAGCCACACCCAGGCCTGATCACTGCCAGACCTGTTGAATCAAGAAATCACTTAAATTGAACCTGTTTGACAAAGTAAAGCAGGCTAAAAGATCTCAAAAAGCAACACGTCATGCTGCGAACTAAAGAAATTCAAGAACAGATGAGAAACAAAGAAATTGACATCTATCAGTCTGGAAAGGGTTGCAAAGCCATTTCTAAGGCTTTGGGACTCCAGCGAACGACGGTGAGAGCCATTATCCACAAATGGAGAAAACTTGGAACAGTGGTGAACCTTCCCAGGAGTGGCCGGCCTACCAAAATTACTCCAAGAGCGCATCGATGACTCATCCAGGAGGTCACAAAAGAACCCAGGACAACATCTGAAGAACTGCAGGCCTCGCTTGCCTCAGTTAAAGTCAGTATTCATAATTCAACAATAAGAAAGAGACTGGGCAAAAATGGCATCCATGGGAGGGTTCCCAGGTGAAAACCACTGCTGACCAAAAAGAACACGAAGGCTCGTCTCACATTTGCCAAAATACATCTTGATGATCCCCAAGACTTTTGGGAAAATATTCTGTGGACTGAAAAGACAAAAGATGAACTTTTTGGAAGGTGTGCGTCCCATTACATCAGGCATAAAACTATCACAGCATTTCATAAGAAGAACATCATACCAAAAGTGAAACATGATTGTGATAGTGTGATGGTTTGGGGTTGCTTTGCTGCTTCAGGACCTGGATGACTTGTCGTAATTGATGGATTTATGAATTTTGCTCTCTACAGGAAAGTCCTGAAGGAGAATGTCCAACCATCAGTTCGTGACCTCAAGCTCAAGCACACTTGGGTTATGCAGCAGGACAATGATCCAAAACACACTAACAAGTCCGCCTCTGAATGGCTTAAAAAAAAACAAAATGAAGGTTTTGGAGTGGCCTAGTCAAAGTCCGGACATAAATCCGCTTAAGATGCAGTGGCATGACCTTAAATAGGCTGTTCATGCTCAAAAACCCTCCAATATGGCTGAATTAAAACAATTCTGCAAAGAAGAGTGGGCTAAAATTTTTCCATGGCAATGTGAAAGACTCATTGCCAGTTATCGCAAACGTTTGATTGCAGTTGTTGTATGCGAGGGTGGCACAACCAGTTATTAGGATTTAGGGGCAATTATTTTTTCACATAGGGCCAGGTAGGTTTGGATAGCTTTTTTCGCTTTTAATAAATGAAATCATCATTTAAAAATTGCATTTTGTATTTACTCGGGTTGTCTTTGTCTAATATTAAAATTTGTTTGATGATCTGAAACATTTAGGTGTGACAGATATGCAAAAAAATAAGAAATCAGGAAGGGGGCAAATACTTTTTCACGGCACTATATATATATATATATATATATATTCCCCTTATATACATACATACACACACACACACCTCTTCATGAAGGAAACCCCGGGAGAAAAGCCATCAGAACAGCTGTAAGTGAGGAGGGACGCACAGAAACAGCCCCTGGAGCAGTTTTCAGTGTAAGGGCCTTGCTCAAGGGCCCAACAGCAGAGTTCTTCCCAACTTTATCTCTCCTGATCAAGTCAGAATCCAAACCCCCCCCCACAGGACAGACAGGAAACTGGTCCAGATTTAACAAGAGATCGAGCTTATGTGTACTTTGAGGAACAAAAGCAATTACATTTTTCTCTTTCAAACGACTTCATCTTGCCAACAGCTACACTGCATTTTATGTGATAAGGAACAAACTCTGAGTATCTATCTTTATGGCAGGATTAATGAATATAACCTATAACCATCAGCGCATCAAATGAAACACACTGGAGATTCTCCCTAAAAAGATGCAAAACCATGTGTGCAAACAAAACATTTCACACTTTTTTCATTCTTTAATGATCTTAACACATCACACCTTTCTGTGTAAAATGACAAAGTTAATTACAGTTACCCCTGGATTCGCTATAAAATCAGAGAGGGTTCAGACTGACAGTTTCCAAAAATAAACTCAACAATGGGTGAACAGAGTGCTGATGGGAGGGTGAGTTCTTCATGCAAAATACACAAAACTACAGGCACACGGGGCGACCATGGATATGCAACACTGTTCCAGCAGATTCCACACAGCATGCATCCACATATAAATATACACTCTTATTATTTGGATCCTCCTGCATCTCGATAGGAATTTGCTCCAAGTATAGGTTGAACTCACTGGTCTAGGTCAGCTTTGAGATCAATCAATAACTTTATCCAAGCGAGATGGCAAGATGGTGCAGTGGGTAGGACTGTTCATTCACAGTAATCGTGGGTTTTAATTAGCCCGGGGCTTTTCTGTGTTTGATCTGCATGCTGTTCCAGTGTTCGCGTGGGTTTTCGCTGCGTACGCCAGTTTGCTCCCACGGTGTACGGACATGACCGTTAGACTCTGAATCGCCTCTCATAGATACGAGGGAGTAAGTAAATACTGCGCGTACCCAAGAGCTGTCATGGGAAACCTCAAACATAAAAAAAGTTTTAAAAAAATAAATAATAATAATAAGAAGACGAATTAATAAATAAAAAGGTTTCATTTTTAAAAAGCATGGTTTTTTTTTTCTCCAGAACAATATCATACATTAAGCTGCAGTCAGTAAGATTAAGAAGAAAGTGGATTTTGCTTGAGAATTTGAAAAAGCGCAACACCCAGGTCCCTCCCCCCCCCTCCCCCTCCCTCCCTGCAGCTCCTTAGTCCCGCCCCCAATGCCCCTCCCCACTGAGGAGGCTGCCATTGACTCACAGGCTAGTAACCATGGCAACTGATAAGGCCAGGTATACTGCATGACCGCTTATAATTAGCAATTATTGCAAAATACCAAAATAGTTGTCCATCAATCGCAGCCTTTGCATTGGGAGATACACTATAAGACCAGCAGGAATATGTATTTTTGCTACCTAAGTAAGCGACAGCAAATTCGATACAGCAAATCAACAAGAAAACATACACTTATTGCAGTGCTAACGGAGACTGTGGTAGCTAGCTAAATAATAGTGCCAACTTTAACTAGCTAAGCAGTAAAACACTTAGATAGTTGAACGCTTAGCCATGAGGCACTGACACACACAAATATAAGGATATACTATCTCCAAACCAATAATACTGCCTGGGCACTTCACAAAGACATTTTTAGCCACTCTGTACTAAAGCACTTCTAACCAGTAGCCTTAGCATCAGAAAAAAGCCAAAGTTAGCCCGTCTGAAACATCACAGCAATGTAAGATAATGCCTGTTATATCCATGATAACCCACTTATGGTGATTGTAGCTTTGTAATGAGTGCGCTAGACACGGAGCTAAGCTTCACGTTGCTTTTACTGGAAACCTCTCTCATCCCACAACAACATCCGGCTCCCATCTACTGCTACAGCAAGCCAAGAGGACAAACATAACATCTCCTCCCCCCTTACATTAGATGTCCTCATCAGTCCACCAGTGGAGATCCCACTAAACTGAACATAACAGTTGTGCCATCATTTTTTCTTTTTTAACTATATACATAAAGTGCACGCAAGCATACGAGGGTAACCACAATGAACCTACGAGACGAGGGTAGACTACCTCGTGCCGTGACACCACCCATGGAGATTATTCTGCCCCACTAACGTAGGGTGTGTCTCTAATGAAACTCGTAAGTCCATGCGTATAGGAGAGCAACGCTCTCTTGCTGGGTATCGATGCTCAGTGGGGGGCTCAGACATACAGTCTCTGGAGGGGGATGACAGAACAGCTGGGCGTGAGGTCGCTGGCGACACCACTTCCGGTGATGGGTCAGGGGCCAGCATCTCGGAAGTGAAGGTGCACGCAGATGGCGAGGTGGAGTCACCGGTGGAGCATTCTGCTGGCTCCTCAGCGCCTTCCACTGGTGACATCTCGGGCGTCCCGCCTGCTGACGGCAAGAGTTGGTCCACGTGTCTCCTCCTGGTGGGGCCTTCAGCAGTCTGGACGGTATAGGAAACAGGGCCGGTCAGCGCCATAATGGTCGCGCGAACCCACTGTGGCCCAGTGCCATAATTCCTTGCCAACACTGAATCGCCCGGAGAGAAAACCCTTTCTTTAGCCCGTTGCCCCCTTTGCTGGATCTGCCTGCCCTGCTGACGTTGGACTGTGTCCTTCACCGCTGCCGGATTCAGCAGGTCAAAGCTGGTACGCAGGTCCCTTTTGAGCATTAGAGCAGCAGGAGTAACCTTGGTGGTGACGTGGGGTGTATTCCGATAGGTCAAAAAGAATCGGTGCAAGCGTTGGTGAAATGTCCCTTGACCTTGAGAGGTCTTGAGGGCATGTTTCAGCGTTTGAACAAATCACTCTGCTAACCCATTAGTGGCAGGGTGGAACGGTGCCGATTTGATGTGTTGCACACCATTAGCTTGCAAGAAACCAGCCATTTCCTGAGACGCCAGCAGGGGCCCATTGTCTGACACCAGCTGTTGAGGGGAGCCGTAATGGCTGAACATTTCCCCTATTTTTTCAATGGTCTTAGCACTTGTGGTGGACTTCATGATTGCCACCTCGGGCCATTTGCTGTGGGCGTCCACAGCAACCAGTAGCATCCGCCCTTCAACGGGACCCACAAAATCCACATGAACTCGCTGCCAGGGCTCCTCTGGAAACTCCCAAGGGTGCGAAGGGGCTAACTGTGGGGTGTGCTGAACTTTCTGACATGCTTCGCATGTTTTGGCTACATGTTCGATCTCCCTATCAACCCCTGGCCACCAGAAGTAACTCCTCACTATTTCTTTCATGCGAACAATTCCACTGTGACCCGCATGGAGTTGTTGCAGCATGGTCTTGCATAACAGCGGTGGAATGACCACCCGCCTCCCCCACAGTAAACAACCAGACTACACTGACAATTCTGACTGTCTCGAGAGGTATGGCTGCCCACTGGGGAGCCCAGTTCTAGAGTGACCCCTTGTGACGATGTCCATAACGCCTGCCAGAAGTGGGTCAGCACGAGAGGCCCACTTCACTTGAGTGGCCGTGACGGGCCCATTGTCCACTTGGCTGAAGTAGAGTATGTCTGCTTTGCGCAGTTCGGGCTTTGTTACGAGTAGAGGAAGTCTGGACAATCCAGTTGCGTTTTGATGATGATCTGCCTTGCGATATTTGATATAACAGCAGAATCCATCTTTGCATGCGGCTCACTGCCAGGGACGGTATTCCTGAATGAGGCCCTAAGATTGTAGTAAGAGGCCAGTGATCAGTAAAAAGGGTAAAGTGTCTTTCATATACGTACTGATGAAAATGACGGACCCCATAGATAATGCTTAAAGCTTCCCTTTCTATCTGGGCATAATTAGCTACTGCCTTGTTCAGTGTTTGCGATGCAAATGCGATCGACCTTTCTTCCCCGTTCGGGAGCACGTGGGAAATAACAGCCCCCACCCCATAGGGGGTCGCATCACAGGCTAACTGGATGTGCAGAGAAGGGTCAAAATGGGTCAGCACCTCAGACGTCAACAGAATGTCTTTGGCTTCCTGGAAAGCCTTCTGGCAGGCTTCACTCCAGCTCCAGGTTTTTCCTTGGCAGAGGAGATTGTGTAATGGTTTCAACATGGATGCCAAGTTCAGCATAAATCGCCCATAATAGTTTAACAGCCTGAAGAAAGAACGTAGCTGGCCTACATTCTGTGGTGCCGGGTCGTCCGCAGTGGCACGACTCTTCAATGGAGCAGTGTGCAACCCGTTTGCATCGATCACATGCCCTAGAGAGGAAAAACTCGCTCTTATCCTTACGAACCCGTAGGCCATATTCTTGAAGTCTCCCAAGAACAGCACCCGGATTGTGCAAATGTTTCTCATCTGTAGACCCCGTGCACAGAACGTCATCAAGGTAAAACTGCAGGCCCGGGAGGCCCTTGAGTATCTGTTCCATGGTGCGTTGGAAATGGGCTGGGGCTGATCTGATTCCGAACTGCAGTCAACAGTATCTGAACAACCCTTTCTGTGTCGTGATGGTGAGCAGTTCTTTGGATTCTTCTTGAACCTGCATCTGTAAGTATGCCTGATTTAGGTCTATTTTGCTAAACTTTTGCCCCCTGCTCAGCCCTGCAAACAGATCATCAATGTGGGCGAAGGGGATATTGTTCAGCAACCAGGACAGGGTCCACGGTCACTTTAAAATCCCCACAGATCCTTTCTCCACTTTTCTTGGGTACTGGAACAATGGGCGTCCAACTCAGCATCAACCTTAGATCGTATTGCATAAGGTACAGGTCTGGCTCTCAAAAACTTTGGTTGTGCACCTGGTTTAATGCTTAATTTCACGGTGATGTCCTTCATATTGCCTAGCTCATTTCCAAACACTTCATCGTATTTCTTCAGAATGGTGGCTAACTTACTGGTAGCACCCAACAGTATTTTCACTATTTGCCAATTTAATTTCAAGCGTTCTAACCAGACACGACCTAGAATAGCGGGGTAATTTCCTTTTACCACATAAACAGGCAATGTACTTACTTGGTTGTTGCTCTCAGCAGTGACATCAGTCATACCTGCCAGGGGCACAGGTTCTCCCAGATAGGAGCTGAATCTGGTGTCTGCAGGCCTCAGTGGCAGGTGTTGCAGGTATCTTCTGTAGACTTTTTCAGGGAGTATGGTTTACTGGGTGCCCCTCAAACAGGGGTTTTACCCAATATCCCTCATCATCAGTAGCAATCTTGTTAATTCTAAATGTGTGTACACTCATTTCCAGCTCCTCATCGGTAGACTCACTGGACAGTTCCTCATGTTTCACTGCACGTACAGGTCTCTTCTTCCTTTCCTTCCTGGGGTCCTGTTTGTTTTCCGATGTTGACATTTTCCCAGAATTCTGTTCACTTTGGCAAACCCGCTCCAAGTGCCCCCTTTTTCCACAGGCCCAGCAGTCCATGTCTTTACATCTGCAGGGTGTGGCCAAGTGCCCCATGTGGCCACAACGATAGCAGCGGCCCTGTCTGTGCTCGCTGTGGGCAGTTTGCTGGATGCATATAGCTTTTGAGCCTTCTTTGATGCCATCTCCATAGAAACACTAATGCTAACGGCCTTTTTCAGTGACAGGTCACTCACAGTCAATAGTTTTCGCTGTGCTGCTTCATCTCTAAGGCCTCACACAAGTCTGTCTCTCAATGTGTCATTCAAAGTTGGCCCGAATTCGCAGTGTTCAGCTAGCTTTCTCAATGCAGCAACGAACATGGTTACTGTTTCACCCCTCCTCTTGGTCACGTTTGTGGAATCGGAATCTTTCGGCAATTAACAGTGGTTCGGGTGAGTAATGTTCTGACAATACGACAATACATTACGTCCTCAAAAGACTCCCCCCACCCCAGTTTCTCGGTCTGCAATAGATCGCATAAAGATTAAAAGTTTTCGGCCCCATCGCGGCTAGTAAGGTGGGCACAATTTTTGTCTCATCAATATCGTTTGCTTTGATAAAACAGCCGAAACGCTGCCGAAATTCCATTGTTCCACGTGCTCATCAAATGGGCCAATATTTCCAATAATCCCAGCCATTTTTTTGTGCAGTGCGCTCAAACAGTCTGCTCAAATCCACTTCACTGTCATACATGAGCAGTTTGTATTATCTCACCCGCACGTAGCTTGTCACGTTTCCTCTACGTTTCGTTTCTCGTTTGAATTTCCACAACAACGAATGTTTCAGGCAGGGACACTCACTCCGTCCGGTCGCGAGGTATCCCATCCTCCTCGCCACTTGTTATATCCGTGATAGCCCATGTATGGTGATTGTAGCTTTGTAATGAGTGCGCTAGACACGGAGCTAAGCTTCATGTTGCTTTTACTGGAGACCGTTCTCAACCCACAACAACATCCGGCTCCCATCAAGCCCTACGCTACTGCTACAGCAAGCCAAGAGGACAAACATAACAATGCCTATGAAGTGTTATAGTAAACATAGCCATTTTAGTGATGTACTGACACTTTTCAGACATGGAATCAAACAGAGATTGAGCAGGGGTAATTCCCTGTCAAGCAGAAACTTTACGTCCATTTTAAAACCTTTCAGGTCCCGCAATGTAGTTAGTTAACTGTCTTCACCTTGGAAAAGCCGCTCTAAACTCTGGTTTTGTCTCAGTTGCTGTTTAACTCCATCATTTTTGTTTGCCCTTCTTCAGCCTTCTTCTACTTGCTTGCTTTTGTCTCGTATGCCGTAGCTGGCGATGGAACCATGGGAAATTTCTTCATTTCAGGCAGTTTTTTTTTCCTCTGCCATCTTATCTCAAAACTCCTCTAGTAACCGGGCGCAGACGACGTTGGGTTGGACCAGCGGAGAAAGCATGCGCGGAGAAGGGGGGCTGAACTGGATGTGCACAAGAAGTGATCGACACTGTGTCAGAAATTCCTGGTTCTGATTGGTTAATTTTGCTTGGGCACGGTGGACTCTTGCCAATCCCATTACGGGCACTGGGAGGAGCCAAATGGACCAGTTTTTTTTTTTTTTTAATTTTTATAGATTCCCTGCCTCGTGCACTACTGTCAATATAGAGATACACTTTCAGCAAATATGAAAAAAAGTTGTTTTTTTTAATTATTACCGACTGCAGTTTTAAACAAATATGAGAATTTATGGGAATGGTTAGCATTGCCAAGTCATCCTTTACCCTGTTTGCGCTGCTTTGGTTTTTGACAATATATAATTGCATATATAATATCATTTTGTCCTTCTTTTCTATAAATATTATCAAAGCCAAGTGGATCGTGCATCTGGCATGCATCAATGGAGGTATTCTGTTAGTTATACGCATGCAAAGTATTTCATGTACAAGAAGTCACTTCAGGACACAATATCATTTGTGCACTGACAAATCAACAATTCTTCAGATCACACTGGTGTTGAATAAATCAGGATTTGGGTTATCCAGCTGTGTGATCGCAAATATGGAGAACAGTCTGAACACAGACAGAACCCTTTATAGGAAACCATTAGAAATGCAATGGCACAGCCCAAAAAAAGAGCTCTATACAGAAGAAAAACAGGAGTTACTGTTTTTATGTTTAATCATAGCTTACATTAGTAGTCATTTTTTGCACTTCAAGCTTTTTAGTGATACCACATTTAACTGCTGTTTCCACTTTCAGATCTCATTCAACAAAAGGTGAAGAAGGAACATGGCCAAACATGTCTTTGGAAATCTCTATGTCAGTCTTCATCAATCTTTACATTACATTAAATTGATTAATTGTAAATTGAAAAAAATTGCTGAAGCTTAGCTCCGTAGATAATTATAGCCAAGATAGTTGCACTTTTTTTTTTTTTACTGTATTTTACCATATCTGCCACAAGAGGGCACTGCACACGACACAAAAAGGCATACTGGTATTTTTGCACTACAATTCGTAACTGAACGAAACGCATTTACTGTGAGCACCCGCAAAAACAAATGCAGAAATATTTTATGGCTGAATCATGTCAGGTCACTGGCGGCCTATAACCCTAAATCAAGAGAATGTCCTCAATTTTCCATAGTGACAGCATCTTTGTAAACTGTTGTAAGCAGCAGCAAAAATGCAGACTTTTTATTGCATAACAGATGATGAAACAATGCGTCAAAAATGACTGCTGGCAGTGACATTTTCAGATCATTCCCTAAAATAGAGTAAACCCCAATTTCAGGCATATAAAGACCATAAATATTTACACAGGCAAAAAATTTGCCCCTCACAGTGGACAGCCAATTAGTCAACGCCCCTTCTTATCGGAGATTAGAAACACAGTCAATTACAACCAGCTTTGGTCAACTCAGCAATTGATTCCACACCTCGAGAGCAGTTTAATATGCACTGCACAAACCACGATCAATAATCAGTCAACGCGGGCTAAATTTTTTGTGACGTCTGCGGTTGGATGTGATTGTCCTGCTTGGCTTTAAAGCCAAACCAGAGTCGCGTTTCAGGCCTGCTAGTGAATCAATTAAATCCGTTGAAATGGAGGAAGGCGCTAGGCAGCAGCTGAGTTTGAACGGTCATATAGCCTCGAGCCTAGAAGACTTACTGTATCCGTTTGTAGCTGAAGCCCCAGTGTATCCACCATAAGATCAATGCAGCTGTTGGGCCCTTGAGTAAGGCCCCAGAACCCCAAATTTCCCCAGGGCTGACTGGCCCCCACTGAGTCTAACGAATTACAGGTAGCTTTGAATAGAAGCATCCGCTAACACCCCTGTTAACATATTTTGAACGCATCAAGTAAAAATGGACATTTCAAGACACTCTGATTTTGAGATAAAGCACGTTAAAGTAAGCCACTTTTTGCTTTTTACTTGATCTGCGATAGTTTACTTCTTACATGATTTACTTGAAACTAATAGGAGAATCACTCTAAAGGAGGTTTTGCAGGGTACAGGCAAATTTGCCCACAGCCCAATTTGAACCATCTTCTGGTTATTTGTACCTACTTATGGGACTGTCCAGAAAATAGATTTGAAATGTGAAATTTGGATACAGGAAGTGAACTGTGACCCATTTAGTGATAAAATCATTGAAGCGTGAACACAAGCGCGGACTACGCTTTGGTCAGTGGAGTAAAAACAAGGCCTGGGAGATAGAGAACCTGTTAGGAACAGACAAATGCTCCAAGCGCAGATCAGAGTCAGCATGGCGTTTAACATTTGGATTCGATTCTAAACTCATAGTGAAACAGAACAGGGTCAAAGTCAGCAAACAGGTATGTACAGGGAATCGGAAACAAAGTCAAGAAACAAGCCAAGGGTCAGAAGCCAGGATATCAATCTGCACAATGACAATGAACAACGAGAATCTAACTAATGGAGGGGTAAAGGGAAAAGGGAAGAGGGGAAAATGGAAAGGGAAGACACGGACTAAATCTAACAAAGGATACACGGGGAATAAAAGGGAAAACGGGACTGGCGAGCACTCAAATCAGTCAAACAACAAGAATACAATACAAATATACAATGACAAGAATACTGACAAAACTAGCAATCAACAATCGAGAAACCTTACAAACCAGAGACGAGGTCAGAAAACGAATCAACTTCGAGTGAAGGGGAAATGGGATATTTAAGCACTCAGACAATTACTGTGATTACCCGACTAGATAGAGCACAGCTGTGGCAAGAAGCCAGAGAGAGGCAGAACCAGGAAGAGCAGGACAGGGATAGGTGAGTAGCATGGAAAGGGCGTGGAATCCTATGCTAATCTACTCTAACACACCCAGGCCCAGATACTAAACTACTCTCAGGTGAGGACAGGCAGAGAGCACAGAAAGAATGAAGTTAGAAACACCGAACCGAATAAACAGGGGAATTGGTGATGATGACAGGACTGAGGGGAGGGAAGCACACAAGGATTAAAGGAACCAGACCAAGGGAAATAACAACCATTCAGAACAAAACACAATCACTCAACCAAAATAATAAAATGTACATAAATGAAAATAAAGACTAACAATAATGAAAACTAAATATTACAAACAAACAGAAATCCTACTTTCTAACAGAACCTAGTACAACAGTTTATGAAAACATCTAAATGGCTTTTCTGAGAAATATGTAGTATATAATAAAAATGGCTTGAATACACCACCGTTAACTGATTTAGTCATATTTACAGGTGATCCTGAAAGTGTTATTATATCCTAATAAATTAACATACAACCATATACTATACGTAGTAACAATCTATATTTGTCTAATCTTAAAAGGACAAATGTGTTTCAGCTGTATTGTAGTTATGATCCAGAATGATCCGGAAGGCCATTGTCTCGTCAATCATATACATATACTCTAAGACTCTTAATTGGGATAAGTATCTACAGTGCCGTGAAAAAGTATTTGCCCCCTTCCTGATTTCTTACTTTTTTGGACATTTTTCACACTTAAATATTTCAGATCATCAAACAAATTTTAATAAAAGACAAAGATAACCCGAGTAAATACAAAACGCAGTTTTGAAATGATGTTTTCAATTATTATGGGGAAAAAGCTATCCAAACCTACCTGGCCCTATGTGAAAAAGTAATATCCCCCCCCCCCCTTGTTAAATCATGATTTAACTGTGATTAACCACATTTTTTAGTCCGGTTTTACTAGCCACACCCAGGCCTGATTACTGCCAGACCTGTTGAATCAAGAAATCACTTCAATAGAACCTGTTTGACAAAGTAAAGTAGGCTAAAAGATCTCAAAAAGCAACACGTCATGCTGCAAACTAAAGAAAGTCAAGAACAGATGAGAAACAAAGAAATTGACAACTATCAGTCTGGAAAGGGTGGCAAAGCCATTTCTAAGGCTTTGGGACTCTGGCGAATCGCGGTGAAAGCCATTATCCACAAATGGAGAAAACTTGAAACAGTGGTGAACCTTCCCAGCAGTGGCCAGCCTTCCAAAATTACTCCAAAAGCGCATCGATGACTCATCCAGGAGGTCACAAACACTTGATTGCAGTTTTTGTCGCTGAGGGTGGCACAACCAGTTATTAGGATTTAGGGGGCTATTACTTTTTCTCATAGGGCTAGGTAGGTTTGTATAGCTTTTTTCCCTTAATAAATTAAATCATCATTTAAAAACTGCATTTTGTATTTTATTCGGGTTGTCTTTGTCTAACATTAAAATTTATTTGCTTATCTGAAACATTTAAGTGTGACAAATATGCAAAAAAATTAGAAATCAGGAAGGGGGCAAATACTTTTTCACGGCGCTGTATAACAAGCATTCCATCTTTATTATTTAGTGACCTATTTTGACACCCAAAGGAGATAGTAATAATTTCTAAATACAGGGATAGTTCCAACTTTCGCAATCCGGATTCATGTTACTGGTCTCACAATTTAGCGACACTCGCACATTATTTAGCCAACTGTATGAGGCAACTTTTGTGAAAATATCTTAGGTGTGTTTTCATAGGAACCTGGTTGTTTTTCAAGATGAACTTTGCATTTTGCATCAATTTTGGTCAAGACAGATGCATTTTTCAATGGAAAATTGTCTGAAACTTCTTCAGTTTTTCACATATATACTTATGTTTGATATCAAAATGTCCGTCATGTTGTTGTGTAGCCATTAAAAATCATCTGGTTTTTCAGAACAATCATTTATGGGTTTAAATATGGACTTTTCGAGGCCTTGCCCCACAAAAATCTTGAAATCACTAAATAGGTCACAGTTCAGTTCCTGTATGCAAATTTCACATTTCAAATGTATTTTCTGGACAGTCCTACAAGTAGGTGCATATAACCAGAAGATGGTTCAAATTGGGCTGTGGGCAAATTTGCCTATACCCTGCAAAACTTCCTTTTGAAATCAAATACTTTCAAGGCACATGCAACAAACTATAGAGAAAAGTAAAAAAAAAAAAAAAATGTAAGCGTCATGAAATGTTCATTTTTACTTGATGCGTTCACATTTGGTAAATTCGTAGACAAGTCACTGAGTTTCCACAATGTCCTTTTAATAAACACCTTCAACACACATGCCAATTCAAACCAAACATGGAAAGATAGATTCTATCATTTACAAAGCAGCAATAGCCTATACATGCTCTCGCCTCACTGAGTTTTCAGTAAAAAGCCTTATTGCACTGTCTGTCCACATACAAAAATAAATACTATTGTTCAGTGACACATACGGCCAGTGCAGACACACAGCCCGTGAGTGTTTGTACATTCACTATGCATGAAAATGACAGTAGTTCCTACAAAGATCACAATATATGGATGTCCTCAAATGAAAGCTGACAATTTATATTTTCTCTGCATGTACTTCCTTTCATTTCAATCCGCGGCTGTGCAGATGCCGATAATGCAAAGTTATTAGACCAACGTAAATCTGTAGACTGACGGCCCAGTAGCTACCTTATACAACCCCAATTCCGAAATAGTTGGGACAAAGTGTAAATTGTGAATAAAATCAAAACGCAATGACTTTCAAATCACACCAGCCAGTATTTTATTCACAATAGAACAGATATAACATATCAAATGTTGAAACTGAGAAATTTTACAATTTTATCCACAAAATGAGCTCATTTCAAATTTGATGACTGCTACAGGTCTCAAAAAAGTTGGGACAGGGGCCTGTTTACCATGGTGTAGCATCCCCTCTTCTTTTTAACACAGAGTGGAGGCGTCTGGGCATTGAGGAGACAAGTTTCTTGAGTTTAGCCATTGGAATTTGATCCCACTCTTGTGTAATACAGGCTTCCAGCTGCTGGAGAGTTTTGGGTCTCCTTTGACGGACTTTTCGTTTAATTATGCGCCAAATGTTCTCAATCGGTGAAAGATCAGGACTGCAGGCGGGCCAGTTCAGCACATGGACTCTTCTACTATGAAGCCATGCTGTTGTAATAGCTGCAGTATGTGGTTTTGCATTGTCCTGCTGAAATACACAAGGCCTTCCCTGGAATAGATGTCATCTGGAGGGGAGCATATGTTGCTCTAAAACCTTTATATACCTTTCAGCATTCATGGTGCTTTTTAAAACATGCGAGTGTCCCACACCATATGCACTAATGCATCCCCATACCATCAGAGATGCTGGCTTTTGAACTGAACGCTGATAACAGGAGGGGTGGTCTTTCTCCTCTTTAGCCCAGAGGACACAACGCCCATGATTTCCAACAAGAATGTCAAATTTGGACTCGTCTGACCACAGGACACTTTGCCACTTTGCTATAGTCCATTTTAAATGAGCCTTAGCCCACAGAACACAGCGGCGCTTCTGGATCATGCTCAACAATGGCTTCCTTTTTGCATGATAGAGTTTTAGGTGGCATCTGTGGATGGCACGGCGGACTGTGTTTACAGACAGTGGTTTCTTGAAGTATTCCTGGGCCGGTTTAATAATGTCAATGACAGAATCATGCCGGTGAGTGATGCAGTGGCGTCTGAGGGCCCGAAGATCACGGGCATCCAGTAAAGGTCTTCGGCCTTGTCCCTTACGCATAGAGATTTTTCCAGTTTCTCTGAATCTTTTGATGATGTTATGCACTGTCGATGATGAGACCTTCAAAGCCTTTGCAATTTGACATTGAGGAACATTGTTTTTAAAGTATTTCACATTTTTTTTACACAAGCCTTCACAGGTTGGAGAGCCTCTGGCCATCTTCACTTCTGAGAGACTCAGACTCTCTAAGACACCCCTTTTATAGCCAATAATGTTACACACCTGATGCCAGTTAACTTAATTACTTGCTAAATATTCTTTCAGCTGATTCTCTTATATATTAATTGCTTTTTTCAGCCCTTTTTGCCTGTGTCCCAACTTTTTTGAGACCTGTTGCAGCCAGAAAATTTGAAATACGCTCATTTTGTGGATAAAAATGTAAAATGTCTCAGTTTCAACATTTGAAATGTTATCTATGTTCTATTGTAAATAACATACTGGCTCATGTGATCTGAAAGTCATTGCATTTTGATTGTATTCCCAATTTACACTTCGTCCCAACTATTTCGGAATTGTCCAGGCATGGCCTGCAGCGGCCTGCACGGACATGTGATTTCCCGCAGCACAGTCACGTTAAGACGGCTGACGCTGAGCCTTAAGGCAACGGCTTTCCAAATCAGTCTGGTAACACCAAGTGAACAGTGTCCGTTGTACTTTTAGGGTGAGATACCAATTCCAGTAACTCAAGTGTAAATTTAATCAATAAAAGACAGTTGAGGCCTGCTGAACTAATGACAAGCACGTAATTGCGCAGACCCATGCCGCGCGACGCCCATGCGCCTCACAAAACGTCAGAGAGTGAGAAACCACGATGTGCGAAGAGTAGATTGCGGCGGCAGTTAGCGCACCGTGGGAAAAAAATACGGTGTGTAATTTCAATCTTTATCGTCCTCTGTTGGCTTTGTTGATTTCAGCTGTGAGTCAGCTCAGCACACGCAGAAAGGTGTATATATATTTGGCTCATTCTAACCGAGTCCAGACTTGTTTTATGGCTTTCGACCTCTTGTTGAGTGTGGTGTAATTCCGTCTCAAGTATCTTGTGTATTCTTAGTCCTGCAGCCTATTTTGTGACATTGTTCTGATCCCCTCTTAATTTCAAGGGGAACAAAGAAAATTTGCCGGTGTGTAACTTTCCATTGTCCATTGCCTGGCCGGGTCTGGCTACAGAGTTCCTGCAATGGAAAATTTTTGGATCAGCCTGTGTACAGATACGCATATGTCAACTTTTTCATTGCACGTTATTTTTTTTTTTTTTTTTTTTACGACCGATCTACTAATTTAAGATATAATAATAATAATAATAATAATAATAATAACAATAAAAACTAATCTTCCTTGGACTACCACCTATCATCCCACCAAATTTCGTGCCAAACCTTTCATAACTGGTTGAGTTGCCCTGTAACAGACAGACTGACTGACGGACAGACAAGATGAAAACGGCCTTCTTGGCGGAGGTAATTCATATAAATCTGAGGCACATTTTACACTTCTGTTTCAAATTAAAATAAAACTTTCCTATTTCTAATGGCAAGGTTTTTAATATCAAATGAACATCGTGATATAAAATAACAGTAATTTTCTCATATAAAAATGTTGCCATTTTGTCATCACCGCTGACTGTAGTAATTTATTCATGCACATTGGTCAATTCATTCCATCTTTCGTTATTTTTATCTGCAGTTCATCTTATGAACACGCAGTGGCACTTTCGAGTTGGTCGTGGTGGTGCATTTTCTTATGAATGTTAGGTAACATCCAACGGACCTTTCCCCAAATGAGGGGTGTAAATCGAGTGTAGTATCTTCATGCTCAAAGCCATGCAATGTTGATGTATAACATACAGTAAACAAAATTTCAAAGGCGTTTTCTGTGCTCACATGTGAAAAAATGTTAGAAGAAATGTATTATGCATCTGACTCCAGATTCGCTAGGGGGCGGAATGACTCGTTTTTCTTTTGTCTCGGTCCACTGGCTACACCGCATGCTTTTTTCACTACCTGAACATGAACAGATCACGTTTCTTCCCGACCAATCAGAGGAGGCTGGATCCGATTCTTCCACGTTATAAATTTGAGTGTGATTAGTACGAGCGGCAGAGGATGAGAGAGGCTACAACGGTATTTTTGAAAGTCCCCAACTGGATCCACCAGTTCCCTTTCTTCTATTTTAATTATAAATTCATTTCAGGTAAATGGCTGTTTTTTATGGTATTTGGCTAAATGGACATCAGTTTGTTTCTTTTTGGATTTTGGACAGATCTTTGCCGTAGATTGTGTAGGAAGCGCAAGTTCTACGTCGTCATTCATGGCCATTGTGCTCGCTTTACTGTGTCCTTAAAGACTTTTTAACTACATAAGATTTCTGATTTTAAACGGATCATTTCAAATGTACAAATGTTATCTGTGCTGGGGGGTTAACTGCTGTTGAAATACATCTCTGTTTTCATTATTACTGTAGTTGAGCTCTAGTTAAAAATGTTAGTTGGGTGATGTAACGTATTTGGGTTATTGCAGTGCATGTAACTATGGCTACTTAACGTTAAGTGTCGTGATGAGTCTGTATGTCTGTTGCACACACCCGGATGTTTGCAGTCTTGTATAAAACGATTGCTCCTGTTAAGCGAGGCACTGATAATGTCTTCGCTTGTGCTGGACATTTGTACTCTGATGCTGTGATCTGCGCTGGCTGAATTACATCCTGTTCGTAGTAGATGTAGTGAACGCACTGCTGCGTTTGTTGCGGGCGTGTGTTTGTCGCCTTTGTCTCCCTAACTTCGGT
Organism: Gymnothorax javanicus; assembly: GCA_029692085.1. Classification (NCBI taxonomy): domain Eukaryota; kingdom Metazoa; phylum Chordata; class Actinopteri; order Anguilliformes; family Muraenidae; genus Gymnothorax; species Gymnothorax javanicus. Next base: position 128,237,979 of record CM056198.1, on the reverse strand, counting down.
ACGACGTCGGTGACAAATGTGGCTTAACGATGTTTTAAAATGGTTACGTTCGTGTTAAATTGATGGTAATTCGTGGCAAATGTTACCTTGTATCATGCCGTCTTGCGTATTTTGTCGGATGCTGCCACTTATGTTTAATATTTACGAAGCCAGTCTTGTCAATTTTCCATTTTGACGCGGGTTGATCCATTCGACTCAGGATTCTGTTTTTTGGCATTTCCAGGTGTCTTATAGCACTTAAGATGGCAACTTCAGCCAGTTCCAATTTGAGTAAAGCTGTCAAGCAGCAGTATATGGACCTTCCCCAGGGCGATAAGGTTCAAGCTATGTACATTTGGATCGATGGTACCGGGGAAGGACTTCGCTGCAAAACCAGAACCTTGGATTCAGAGCCCAAGAGCATCGAAGGTAAAACATAAACCACACGTCGTATTAGCCGTAGCAAACGTTGATTTGCTGAAAATCAGGGTAGATATTCATTTTTATGACTTGTCAGATGATTCTACTTAACAGGTTGACTGAACCCTGTAAGTGTATGGAAGGGATTTGTCACAAAATTGTCATGGTTTTTAGTTTCATGTGATCGAGCGCAGTGATATGTACTTAAGTTCAGCTCAAGCGCTGTGAGGCTGCCTGTCTTCCCGGTTATGTAACTGCACGTCTAATGGTAAAATTCAATAGAAAGTATAAGCTTTGCCTTTATATCCAAGTGCCGTATATCGTTTGTGGCCACTGGCACGATGTACTAAGTCCTAATTCTTTTAGAATATTCATTTCTCAGTTGGTGTAGTCTGGGCAGATGAAGTGAAAGGACTATTCATGCACTAATGTGGATAACTGCAGTTTAGGATGGCAGACGCTTGATCTCTAACTACAGAATAGTGGAAGCCTGTATTGATCATTTTTAATGATATCTACTCATTAGCTGGAGCAAATAATGCAAATAATGAGTGAACTTCATTGTGTTCTACCTTAAAGACTTTACACTTTGAAATGTTGTCTTAAAAGCTCTTGCTCAGATATTTGGTATCTAATTAAGTTTGGTTTGAAATTGGCATAGTTGGTCTCAGAGTAGGCGAGGTTTTGAAGAACTGATTGCAGTGTGAAGTTAGATAGCATTACTGCACATTTAAAAAGCTTTACTTCGATTTTAAATGTGAGTTTTCCTCTCCCCTCAGATCTGCCAGAGTGGAACTTCGATGGCTCCAGCACGTACCAGGCTGAGGGCTCAAACAGCGACATGTACCTGATCCCAGCGGCCATGTTCCGCGATCCCTTCCGCAAAGACCCCAACAAACTGATTCTATGTGAAGTGTTGAAATACAACCGCAAGCCTGCAGGTAAGGGAGTAATCCTGGTGTATCACTGATTTCATTATCTCCAGGTGGCTTGATCCACTTACTGCCTCTTTAGAGGTTATTGGTTGCCGGCTGCTTACAGCTCGCCGCTTGTTGTGCTACAGAAACTAACCTGCGCCAGACCTGCAACAAAATCATGAAGATGGTGGAGAACCAGCGGCCGTGGTTTGGAATGGAGCAGGAGTACACCATCCTGGGCACGGATGGACACCCCTTCGGCTGGCCCTCCAACGGCTTCCCTGGTCCCCAGGGTAAGTGCCAATCTGCTTCTGACCAGAGTTCTTAGATGGTTCAATGAATCAAGAATTTCAGCTGTTTTGTATCCACTGCATGAAACGGAGTTGTTTCGCTCAATGAAAATTGTTGCATATTTTTAGTTCTGTTCTTGGAAAGGAGATTAAAAAATTCCCAGTGAAAAATAACCAGTTTTCAGTTGGCTAGATAAGAAGTAGAGAAACTCACTCCTCTTAATATGGTGTCTCGTAATGTGATGGAAACAAAATGGCTCCATGACCAGACTTTCTGGAACCCTTACATTGCAGCTCCCAATTTATCTACTCTCGTTCTGATCAGTGTCCTTAATGCTACTTGGCAGAAGCTAGTGTTGGCCTGCTGGTCTGTACAGCATGCCTTACATCTGGGTTTGTCTTGTGTAGGTCCATACTACTGCGGTGTAGGAGCTGACAAGGCTTACGGCCGGGATATCGTGGAGGCCCATTATAGGGCCTGTCTATACGCTGGGGTCCAGATCTGCGGCACAAATGCCGAAGTCATGCCTGCACAGGTAAGCATTTGAGCTGCTTGGTGCTTGGAAATGCAGATCAGCGCTATGACGAGTAATGAAAACGGCATTAGTTGTTAGCTTCGCTATCTGTGACTGGCTCGATGAAATGGCGGTTGTCCTCGTTGGCGGTGTGCTTGACTGTCCGGTCTCCTGTTTTAGTGGGAGTTCCAGGTTGGCCCTTGCGAAGGCATCAACATGGGCGACCACCTGTGGGCTGCACGCTTCATCCTGCACAGGGTGTGCGAGGACTTTGGCGTGGTGGCGTCCTTCGACCCCAAGCCCATCCCTGGAAACTGGAACGGCGCTGGCTGCCACACAAACTTCAGTACCAAGGAAATGCGGGAAGATGGCGGACTCAAGTAGGTTTCTCTATCATGCTGCAGAAATGTTGCTGCTACAATGCTGGGTTTAAAATCGCCTGCAGATTTTGGAGGTACGAGGGCTTGACCGTTTGAATGGATGCGTGTCTTGTCTCCACACAGGTTCATTGAAGAGTCCATCGAGAAGCTCGGGAAGAGACACAGCTACCACATCCGCGCCTACGACCCCAAGGGGGGCCTTGACAACGCCAGACGCCTGACTGGCCGCCATGAAACCTCTAACATCCATGAGTTTTCAGCCGGCGTGGCCAACCGCGGCGCCAGCATCCGCATCCCGCGCTCCGTTGGCCAGGACAAGAAGGGCTACTTCGAAGACCGCCGCCCCTCGGCCAATTGCGATCCCTACGGCGTCACGGAAGCGATGATCCGCACGTGTTTGCTCAGTGAAGAGGGCGATGAGCCTGTGGACTATAAGAATTAAATTCGCCCCGCCCCACCCCATCTACCCTCAGGACTGAGTTTTCTTGCCCCTTCCTTACCACCTCTCTCTCCTAATATACCTTCAGTCCCGTATGTGCAAGGTTGAGAGGTCTTAACTAGTACTGTATGTTCGCTAGAAATAACTTAGCTTCAGTAGCACAAAGTTGACTGGTCAACTTGCCACGTGGAATGAAAATGGGTGGCGGGGGGACAAATCGATCAATATCGTAGGTTTAAAAAATATTAAGGGGGTTGTGGCTGTAGAGTTGATTTCTGAGCGAGGGAAATGGACTAAGAAGATTTGAAATCCCTCTATGCCCCCTTTCCCCCACCTTACCCCCGTTTGGGCTTAAAATGGAATTAAATGGGACGCTTAAGATTAGAGCTGCCATAGTTTCACGGCTTTGGAAGGTTGCTGAAATTCTCATTGTCATGGCTAGTTTTGTACTTGTGTATTGACTCGCCTCTCTCTGAGCATGCTCATGTGACTAACACTAACTGGTGTACTGAAGAATTGAATTTGGATTCACTGGGTTTTTGTACGGTACACTGAAGGATGGGTCCAAAACTGCATTTTTTCTGTGTTATTGTGGGTCTTCTGTCTGTTTTGTAGAATACCTATCAAACTGAACTTGATTGCTTCTCCCCAGTGTCTGGCGTTTTTAGAAATTTTTTTTTTGCACCTATTCAGTAAGTCTTAAGTTGCTGAACCTGGTGTTTTTTATGAAATAAAAAATGTTTATATTTTTTACCACAACTTGTTTGCTTGACCCTTCCTTTTTTTTGGAAAAGACGGACACACTGGCTTCATGATCACTGCTGTCAACGTGACCTAACCGCCCTGTCCAGTATTACAGGAACTAAATGGAAGTCGAATCCTGTTCGCGTTCCTGGCTTTGCTGCAGTCAAGAATTCCAAAGGCCCAATATCAGTGTCTGATTTCTCTGTTCCAGTGTTTTGACAACCAGCCAATTGCTTTATTTTTGAAAATGAATCCTCTACTACAAAGTTCCTCAGTTTGTTAAAGACCCAAGTTAAATTGCTTTTTCCTGCTGTGAATATATTGCGGATGCTCCCAGCATTCAAATAGTCAACGGTACAAACAGACATGGCCTCTTCTGTGGACACTGTAACCAGCTACATTGTTTTACCTAAAGCAGAGTGTGTGAATTAATCAAGTATAGTTCTGCGTGATTAAGGTCTCCATAGATTTGAGAAGTGCTTCCCAGAAATGGCAGTTGGAAGTTTTCCATATTCAGCTTGTCGGCACATTTTCAAACGAGACGACCAATGCGACATTTCTTGGTTTCCCCTGGAATAAAAGTTTGAAGGCTCTAGAAGGTGACAGATTTATGCCATTGAACCCTGTGTGATTAATTGTCCTCTGCATTTGACCCATTCTGGATACTTGGGAGCAGTGGGCAGCACCTGAGGACCAACTCCAGTTCTAAAGCCAGAGTCTAAAGGCGCTACTCCACTAGACAGTTTTACTGTTAGAAGTTGCTGTCGGAGAGAAAATCTCTTGTGGATATCGAAACAACAGTTACTTCCGAGAGTGCAGAAAAACTTTCGGAAGTTTGTCGCAGAAGTTATTGGTGTCAAGTGGAAGGACTATTGAAAGAATGTCATGACTCGCGACAGTGCTCTCAGAGAATAGAACCGGTTCTATTTTGAGGAAGCTACTTTGGGGAAGCGCAGTAGTCCGTGAATGGCGTGGTGTATAAAAGGGCGTGTTGTGTGGATTTCTTCCTATGCGACAAAATGGCGAGCACTAGTGGCCAAGAATGGACGAAATCGGAGACATTTCAGCTGATAAACAGCTACCAAAACCAACCCAGTTTATGGGATGTTAGCTCATCAGAATATAAAGACAGGATGGAAAAAAATGGCTGCTTGGGCTGATCTTGCAAAAGCATGTTCCAGGGACGTCGCTTGCGGTACAGCGGAAGATGCATACGGAACCAGTTCAATGGCGATTGGCGAGCTATGTAAAATTAAAACCAAATCAGGACAGGGTACAGAGGTTTCCTCCTTTTTTTATAATAATGAAGGTGGCAACAACTGCCGCGACCTGCTGTCTCCTCGCCGGCAACATGGTAAATGAGGTCGAGTAGAGCGAGTGGAGACCTTCGTGTCACATGGTATGATCATCGATCGATACTGTCGAACTGTAATGATCTCTCAAGTGGAACGTCATGAGAAATTTTATGTTGACAGTTGCTTCCAGAAACATAGTTGTGAGTCAATCGGAGCTTCTGTTAGACTTTTTAATCTGAGGTGGGTAGACATTCGATATTTCTGTCGAGAGTTGGCTGACAGAAAGTTTCAACATAATCTGTCCAGTGGAGTAGCGCCTTTAGTCAGGGACACTGGGAGGAGTGTTCCTATAGAGCATGTCTTTCTAAAGCCAGAGCCTTAGTCAGGGACACTGGTAGGAGTGTTCCTATAGAGCATGTCTTTCTAAAGCCAGAGCCTTGGTCAGGGACACTGGTAGGAGTGTTCCTATAGAGCATGTCTTTCTAAAGCCAGAGCCTTGGTCAGGGACACTGGTAGGAGTGTTCCTATAGAGCATGTCTTTCTAAAGCCAGAGCCTTGGTCAGGGACACTGGTAGGAGTGTTCCTATAGAGCATGTCTTTCTAAAGCCAGAGCCTTGGTCAGGGACACTGGTAGGAGTGTTCCTATAGAGCATGTCTTTCTAAAGCCAGAGCCTTGGTCAGGGACACTGGTAGGAGTGTTCCTATAGAGCATGTCTTTCTAAAGCCAGAGCCTTGGTCAGGGACACTGGTAGGAGGTTCCTATAGAGCATGTCTTTCTAAAGCCAGAGCCTTGGTCAGGGACACTGGTAGGAGTGTTCCTATAGAGCATGTCTTTCTAAAGCCAGAGCCTTGGTCAGGGACACTGGTAGGAGTGTTCCTATAGAGCATGTCTTTCTAAAGCCAGAGCCTTGGTCAGGGACACTGGTAGGAGTGTTCCTATAGAGCATGTCTTTCTAAAGCCAGAGCCTTGGTCAGGGACACTGGTAGGAGTGTTCCTATAGAGCATGTCTTTCTAAAGCCAGAGCCTTGGTCAGGGACACTGGTAGGAGTGTTCCTATAGGGCATGTCTTTCTAAAGCCAGAGCCTTGGTCAGGGACACTGGTAGGAGTGTTCCTATAGAGCATGTCTTTCTAAAGTCAGAGCCTTGGTCAGGGACACTGGTAGGAGTGTTCCTATAGAGCATGTCTTTCTAAAGCCAGAGCCTTGGTCAGGGACACTGGTAGGAGTGTTCCTATAGAGCATGTCTTTCTAAAGTCAGAGCCTTGGTCAGGGACACTGGTAGGAGTGTTCCTATAGGGCATGTCTTTCTAAAGCCAGAGCCTTGGTCAGGGACACTGGTAGGAGTGTTCCTATAGAGCATGTCTTTCTAAAGCCAGAGCCTTGGTCAGGGACACTGGTAGGAGTGTTCCTATAGAGCATGTCTTTCTAAAGTCAGAGCCTTGGTCAGGGACACTAGTAGGAGTGTTCCTATAGGGCATGTCTTTCTAAAGCCAGAGCCTTGGTCAGGGACACTGGTAGGAGTGTTCCTATAGAGCATGTCTTTCTAAAGCCAGAGCCTTGGTCAGGGACACTGGTAGGAGTGTTCCTATAGAGCATGTCTTTCTAAAGCCAGAGCCTTGGTCAGGGACACTGGTAGGAGTGTTCCTATAGAGCATGTCTTTCTAAAGTCAGAGCCTTGGTCAGGGACACTGGTAGGAGTGTTCCTATAGGGCATGTCTTTCTAAAGCCAGAGCCTTGGTCAGGGACACTTGGAGGAGTGTTCCTATAGAGCATGTCTTTCTAAAGCCAGAGCCTTGGTCAGGGACAGTGGTAGGAGTGTTCCTATAGAGCATGTCTTTCTAAAGCCAGAGCCTTGGTCAGGGACACTGGTAGGAGTGTTCCTATAGAGCATGTCTTTCTAAAGCCAGAGCCTTGGTCAGGGACACTGGTAGGAGTGTTCCTATAGGGCATGTCTTTCTAAAGCCAGAGCCTTAGACAAGCGCATTGGTTGGAGTGTTCCTATTGAAATTAGAAGGGGGGAAGAATCATTTTAAGACCAGGTGTAATGCATATCTTCATATTTATATATTTTTCTGCTCTGCTTTTGGTTCTAATCACCAGAATTAGCAGCAGGCCATATTTCCAAGGACAAATTAGTCATCCTCATTGTGTGAAGGCCTTGTTCTGAACAGAAGTGAACTGTGCTTCAGCAAACCTGTCTACTGAGGAGGTCTAAGCCCCCTTACAGATGAGAATTGTAAATTTTTGTACAGCTAACAGCTGCCTTCCTGCTGTTCGCGTGGCTTGCGCACTGCACAAGAGGCAGCGTTATCTTAACGTACAAGGCACCGAACCGACATGGAGTTACAAGAGCCTTCGACCTGTCCGGAGCCTTTACCGAAATGCACAGTCCTTCATCTCTACAAATCTGGTTTGTTTCCTGATTATGTGTCAAGAAAATCAGATTGCATTTAGTTACTATTTTTAACGTGACTATAATTCTGGAGTTCCACCACTGCTGTGCCAACAGCTTAAGTGATTAAAACGCAAGGCACATGATGGTGCATGGAACCATTTAAAGTTTTGTGAATGTAATTTTTTCAGCCTCATGCAGTTGGAGTGAATGACTTTTCTGACTAAACTGACGCGTGAAACTTGTAGTGCGGTTTGCAATCATGTTTGAGAAATCACATGAACGACGGCATTCAATCAATTTAGATCCTACTTCTATAGGAGACACTCAGGCATTTATAAGGTTGAAATCTTATCCCTGTTTCAGGCGACCTTCATGAAGAAAACCATCCAATACCCTGAAGACTCCTTCCAGCAGCAACATGTTGTTTTGCTCTGGTGGAAACACATGCAGCTGTCATGGGCCTCAGCATAACAGATTTGTAGGGCAGTCTGATGCTATCAACAAAAGGGCATTTCAGATTAAAGGAAGCACCATGAAAACGTGATGACATGGATATTCCCAGTGCGGTGCATGAACAGAGGAGTCAACAATCATTGTTTTCTCTTAGGTAACTTGCGGTTTTAATGTACAAAAAGGAAAGAAATAGATACATAGCTGAAGGCAGGCAGTACACATACAGAGTCGTGAAAGGCTAAACAAGCTGACAATGCGAGACTGAGGGATATGAGCCCTTGTCCAGACGCCAAATCTTTCTGTGTCAGACCATTAGGGACAGATTTCTTTGCAAACCCCTTATAGCCTTGATCTCAACCGGCCAGTTAAAGCACATGAGCCATATAACAGAGGCAACTAGATCTGAAGTAAATCGATGGTCTATCTTTGTAAAATGAAACTCAAAACCAAAAACATCACTGTTGTTGTTGATGTTTTGTTGTTTTTTTTTTTTTTTTTTTGAGGGTGGCTCAGAGAGACAGCCAGGTTTTTAATTTTTTTTTTTTTTTTTTAACCTGAGACCACATCTTCTCCGCTGGGTAAATATATTTACTCTCGCTAGTCCCCTCTCTGACCGTGGGGGTGGTGCCGGGTGCCAGCTATTTTGTTTTGGGACCTTTTACCTAGATCTTCATGCCTTAACAACAGAAAAGGAACACTGCTTTGTGATTGGTTTGGGGGAAACCTTGTCAGCCAATCACAAAAGAGAAGCGGCCTGAATTTTTCTGTAAGGGAACACAGAGTTTCTTAGATGAGAGAAACAACTTCTCTCTGGCCCAGGTCTGAGGAACAGACAGTTTTTCTTACGCATTGAAAAATGCGTAAAAATGAACACTTTTCAGGAGATGAGCTATCAAATTTGCTGATATATTTTTGCCCATTCACCACTGGTTAATAATGCATAGACTGAATCACATTTTATTTGATATTACTTAATTTTATGTACAGTGCTGTGAAAAAGTATTTGCCCCCTTCCTGATTTCTTCTTTTTTTTGCACATACGTCACGCTTAAATGTTTCAGATCATCAAACAAATTTTAATATTAGACAAAGACAGCCCTAGTAAATACAAAATGCAGTTTTTATATGATGAGTTCATTTATTAAGGGAAAAAAGCTATCCAAACCTACCTAGCCCTATGTGAAAAAGTAATAGCCCCCTAAATCCTAATAACTGGTTGTGCCACCCTCGGCGACAACAACTGCAATCAAATGTTTGCAATAACTGGCAATGAGTCTTTCACATCACTGTGGAAGAATTTTAGCCCACTCTTCTTTGCAGAATTATTTTAATTCAGCCCCATTGGAGGGGTTTTGAGCATGAACGGCCTGTTTAAGGTGTTAGTTTTACGCCTGATGTAATGGGACGCACACCTTCCAAAAAGTTCAACTTATGTCTAGTCATTCCTCAGAGTATTTTCCCAAAAGTCTTGGGGATCATCAAGATGTATTTTGGCAAATGTGAGATGAGACTTCGTGTTATTTTTGGTCAGCAGTGGTTTTCGCCATGGAACTCTCCCATGGATGCCATTTTTTGCCCAGTCTCTGTCTTATTGTTGAATCATGAACACTGACTTTAACTGAGGCAAGCGAGGCCTGCAGTTCTACAGATATTGTCATGGGTTTTTTGTGACCTCCTGGATGAGTAGTTGATGCGCTCTTGGAGTAATTTTGGTAGGCCGGCCACTCCTGGGAAGGTTCACCACTTTTCCAAGTTTTCTCCATTTGTGGATAATGGCTCTTACCGTGATTTGCCAGAGTCCCAAAGCCTTAGAAATGGCTTTGCCACCCTTTCCAGACTGATAGATGTCAATTTCTTTGTTTCTCATCTGTTCTTGAATTTCTTTAGTTCGCAGCATGACATGTTGCTTTTTGAGATCTTTTAGCCTACTTTACTTTGTCAAACAGGTTCTATTGAAGTGATTTCTTGATTCAACAGGTCTGGCAGTAATCTGGCTTGGGTGTGGCTAGTAAAACCGGACTAAAAAATGTGGTTAATCACAGTTAATTCATGATTTAACAAGGGGGGAGGCAATTACTTTTTCACATAGGGCCAGGTAGGTTTGGATAGCTTTTTCCCCTTAATAATTGAAATCATCATTTCAAAACTGCGTTTTGTATTTACTCGGGTTATCTTTGTCTTATATTAAAATTTGTTTGATGATCTGAAACATTTAAGTGTGAAAAATATGCAAAAAAGTAAGAAATCAGGAAGGGGGCAAATACTTTTTCACAGCACTGTAAGTGTATGCACATATTACAGTTAAATAACATACATACACTAAGCAGATGTCTTTGTGCGGATGAAGGAGCATGCTTATAAAAGATGGAAACCACACATTAGTCAACAGGATATTTTGCATCAACATGCAGATGTGATCCGTTTACCATGTAACATTTAGGCAAAATCATTTTTGAGAGCAAATATGACCCTGGAGCGATAAATTAGAGAACCTTTCACTGTCACTAACACAAGGTTTGGTTCTGGGTTAGGGCTAGTGTTTGTACTGGTGTATCTTTCAGACAGGAATGCACAACCATGATCACGGTTAAATGTTGACCAACCATGGCGTTGGCAATACTAGTATGTAATACGAAGCCATGGAGAACATATCACTGTTCTCACCTCATATAGCAACCAAACCAGGCAGTGCCATCTTCAGCTGATTATGCTAGAGTTGATCGCAGCAATAAAGCAATGTATAAATGGTGACAGTTTTACAGCGATAAGATAGCAAATAGGTTAGCACCGATGTGTCGCCATAGATGACTGTGAAAATACAAAGACACACATTGCAACATTTCTCTGTATTTGTTCTGCAGAGCGTTTCCCAGAATGTGTGTACACTGTAAATTCATTACGGAGGGGACAGTCTCCAGCCCTGAGGTGAAGCTGAACACTGAGCGAAGAGTGGCAGCTCACCACTGTCACATGCTCCACCAGAGCGAGAGATCCGTCCTCATTCACTGAGATACTGTCTGGCAAATGATAAAAATTTAACGTGATAATGTCTCACAGTAAATGGAAGTTCTGAAAATGAAAATACCTATCTTTTAGATCAATGCCTTCGGCAACTGACCATGGACCATTTCTTTATACATGGGAATCTGCATTTTCTACAGGGGGAAGATGTCAGTTAGCCGTACAGGTCATAACCTGTGAACAATTCATGAACCGGGCCAAGACATTTAATGAATCGAGCATGTTGCGGAGTCCTAAAACAATATGTTTTTGTTCATAATATATTCCATTCCAGGCATCACCCTCGATCTAATCGCCTTCCATTTTAAGGTTACAGGATGCTGAGGATGCTTAAGGCCTTAAAATTAGACTCAAAATCAACTGAAAATAGGAAACTGAAAGATTCAGTCTCAATAAGTCAGATGTTGGGATCAGCAAATAACTTTTCCTGCTCGTCAAACGCGGCTCTGTGAAAGCTAATAGCCCAGAGTGTCTGCCATCGCAGGTAGAATTACCCAATAAACCTTTGACATTCAACTGTTTGTTTACAACGCCAATTCTCATACTCCGTTGAGGACGGGCGAGCAGTGCGCAAACATCACTCTTCATACAAAACATGGCTCTTAGTATTCACTCTACAGCACTTGAGTGAGAGCCTTTTTAAAAGACATCAACTCCACAAACGCTGCCCCATGGCAATAAATCACATGAACAATCACATCTGAGTTAAATACCAAAACACTTTTAAACTTTGGTTTTAACTCTGCTTCAGTTTACCCGTTTGGCTACTGTTATAGCACTTTGCGAAATCTAATCACTCCCAGCGTAATTTTAACAAACATGGGAAAGCAGTTGCTTGAGCCAGGTGCTTAGTCCTTTATAAGATTATCTCGATGCTGGTGTTACCGGCATTGAATTAAGCTGACAGGCCGCTAACTGCTAATATGTACTCAGGAGGTTACTGCAGCGCGCACTGGCTGTGTGAGTTACCGCCTGATTGTGCTACTCAAAGTAAAAACCACCGCTGTTGTATGTTCCTATCTTATTTGATGTTCTTTTTCAATGTTAAGTGATTACTAATCACTGATTAGACCGTTGCCCTTAGCTTTTTAGATGACAGAGCCAGCGGCCATGTTAGCCTACAGCACATTTGCAATGGGGTGTTCGAAGCAACGATTTGCTTCCCTGGGGAAAATACGGCGAATAATTTATCTTAAAACTAGAATGCCAAACCTGTCCCAGGAGATCCGGTAGTTTTTTGGTTCAACCGCAACACAGCATACCTAAGTCAACCAACATCGATCTCGTCAAGCTGCTAATATGTAATGGCATTATGCTATAGTCATTCATCCCATATCTATACTGTCACCCATTATCTATACCGCGGCTTCCGCACTAGAACTGCGGGGGAGCTGGAGCCTATCCTAGCTGACCCCGGGTGAAAGGCAGGAGCACACCCTGGACAGTTCACCGGTCCATCTGAGGGCGCACACACCATTCACTCACACACACTCGCACCCATGGGCAATTCAGAGTCTCCAATTAGCCTGACCTGCAAGGGCTCTGGACAGTGGGAGGAAACTGAAGTACTCAGAGGAAACAAACACGGGGAGAACATAGACACTCAACACAGAAAGGCCCCAGATCCGGGTTTTAACTCATGACCTTCTTGGTGTGAGGCAACGATGCCATCATGCCACTATCCATTTCAAAGCAGATTTATGAAATTAGCTAAATAAACAACCTGGGATGCGTTTCCCGAAAGCGCAGACGCTAACTTACATAGTTGTGAATGTAAAGCACTTTGGGGTCATGTCATGTGACTGGAAAGCGCTATATAAATGCAGTCCATTTACCATAGTTGGAACCAATGACTGTGAATGGACGAACTATGTTAGTTGCTTACTTAGTTAGCACCTACGCTTTTGGGAAACGCACCCCTGAGCAAAACTGGTAATGGTTTCTGTCTTAGTCCATCTAGCAGTTTTGGACGGTAACCAGGTTGTACTCTTTGAACTTATACGGCAAACTGAGAAAACCTGCTCCTTGACACACCCCAAATTAGGATTAAATGAAAACGCTAAGCACGCTAAGAGTCCGCGCCTTCGTTACATCGCACTGCCACCACTGAACCGTGGCATTCAAACCAGATGCTAATCAAACCTGATGCTAAATAGGTAGCACCCAGCTCCCCCAGGTTTGCCTCCTCATTTGGGCCTAAAAGAAATTACGGTTCAGCCGCAGTCTGTACGTCTAAACAAACAGAGCCATTTTCCCTGCTTCTCTCCGAGGAAAGACCGAGGTCAGCGAAATGCCAGACAAAGATGTAAACTCAGCAAGTGTTTTTTTAAAAAAGCAACTTGCTAGAACAAGGATGCACACACAAGGGGAAAAAACTGCCGGCAGTAAATCGTTCTGCAAATATTAAAACCAGGAACTCCTGCCCAACAAAGCCGCTCTGTGTTCTTATAACAATGAGTCATGCAGGTGTCATCGTGCTGGCAGAAGGAGAGGCCTTTGCCAGAGGCAGGCTGGGCATCTGTGGGTAGTCTTTTAGCGTCGGTGTAGTGAAGAGCTGCCCAACCCTGTTCCGTGAAACTCAATGCAAATCAAGTTTATTCATACAGAGCTTTTAACAAAGGACTGTCACCAAGGCGCAGTAATGAGTAACAGGAGGAGAGACTCCGTACTTTCATTTAATTCCTGCTTTGGCACACCTGATGAGTTTAGCACAGCTATTTCGACTACCAAGCACCTAAACAAGATCTGGGGCAGTAAAAGAGGCCTGCTTTGTGTAACGCTTAAGCCGCTTTCACACCGGACGCAAAACAAATTTTTCGCACGACAGATTACATTCAAAGTCAATGCAAAGACGCAAATACACGCATGTGAAAAATTCGTTTCGCATCCGGTGTGAAAGCAGCTTTAGTCTGAGAATCACCAGGATGCAAATCTCGAAACAGTGGGCTGGGCAACATCAGTCTAGTGGGACAGGGGGCCAGGTTTAATCTGTGATGATGATGATGATGATTAATATTATGATAATTAGAAGACGTAGTAGTAGTATTCATGGCTTGATTGTCACTGATTCATCTATCTGTTCTCACTCACGTTCTTCTTCATTCCCAGAATGCACCTTGATGCCTCAGAAAAAAAAAACATGCCATCAAAAAAAAAAAAAAAAACCACACCAATTTTATACTTTCTAGTTTTACTACCAGCTATGCACACTTTGGGTTATGGGTCTGTGAGTGAAGTGGGAAAAAGTTAATTGTCAACAGGTTTAGTTTGTTTTCTGGAGGAAAAAGAAAAATGTGAAAGCAAAAATTAGGAGGAACGCCAACAATTCGCTTCATGGCGAGAATTTCAATGTTTTCAATTCCAATGGATTCTGAGACAATAAAAACTGAGGCTGGAGTAAGAGACTTTGGTTATTTTATTTATTCATGTTGTTCTTGGGCTACCAGTGCCACAAAATCTTTAAACAATTAACTTTAAACTTCTCAAAATAAAACAGTCGTGATTACATTAAAACTTCCCATCCACTTGCACTCAAATTCCACTCATTCTGTGAAGATAAATCGGCAGACACTGACTTCAACCCAAAACCAAAATGTGCATCTTTCAATTCTGTTTGCAACCATATGCTGCATGATGGGACAGCTTCGATAGTCTACATAGTGGTTGAGGGTTAAATGTCAGGGGGGTCAAGGTCATCAGTGAAAATAAAAAATTTTCCATTTAACTCAAAAACAGTTGCAGATAGAAAGACGTTTATTATTATGACCATGTAGGAACTTCTTTATGGCCTTTTATTTGACACCATGACCTTTGACCTTCAGGTCAAACTGAAGGTCACAGTTTTTCAAAGGACTGTAAGTTGAAAACGGTTGAGGTCACTCTTGTAAAACCGAGCCTGTATGAAAAGCACTAAAATAAGTTCCGGCGGGCGAGGTTTGTTTTGCCTGGCTACACTTCTTATGTATTTTTTATGTAGTTCCTCATTGCACTGCTTTATGGCACTGAATAGGATACAGTGACATCTTTTCTTGTGTGATAGGAATTTGCTAAGCAGGAAGAGAAGAGTAACAAATTAAAAGAAAAAAACCGAATAAATGTATGGACAAGCATAAAAAATGCTGATTCCTCTATTCACTTTCCTGGCCTGTTTTAGGTCCACTCGTCCCCTTAATGACAGAAGGGTCACTGCAGATCAGCACAGTTATTCTGTGTGAATCACCTTTATATCCTGTGATGAAGCTCCTCCCATTATGGGAGGGGCTTCTTCCTGGATGATGCTGACCCAAACCCCACAGGGCACAAGGGGTCACTGAATGGCTTTATAAGTATGAAAATGATCTTAATAAAATGCCACCACCATCAGTCACCAGATCTAAAACTACAACCCCAATTCTGAAATAGTTGGGACAAAGTGTAAATTGTGAATAAAATCAAAACGCAATGACTTTCAAATCACATCAGCCAGTATTTTATTCACAATAGAACAGAGGAAAAAAAAACATAGCAAATGTTGAAACTGAGAAATTTTACAATTTTACCCACAAAATGAGCTTATTCAAATTTGATGGCTGCTACAGGTCTCAAAAAAGTTGGGACAGGGGCCTGTTTACCATGGTGTAGCATCCTCTCTTCTTTTTAACACATATTGAAGGAGTCTGGGCATTGAGGAGACAAGTTTCTTGAGTTTAGCCATTGGAATTTAACCCCACTCTTGTTTAATACAGGCTTCCAGCTGCTGGAGAGTTTTGGGTCTCCTTTGACAGACTTTTCGTTCAATTATGCGCCAAATGTTCTCAATCGGTGAAAGATCAGGACTGCAGGCAGGCCAGTTCAGCACACGGACTCTTCTACTACGAAGCCATGCTGTTGTAATAGCTGCAGTATGTGGTTTTGCATTGTCCTGCTGAAATACACAAGGCCTTCCCTGGAATAGATGTCGTCTGGAGGGGAGCATACAGTATGTTGCTCTAAAACCTTTATATACACTTTTCAGTATTCATGGTGCTTTTTAAAACATGCAAGTGTCCCACACCATATGCACTAATGCATCCCCATACCATCAGAGATGCTGGCTTTTGAACTGAATGCTGATAACAGGAGGGGTGGTCTTTATCCTCTTTAGCCCAAAGGACACGACGCCCATGATTTCAAACAAGAATGTCAAATTTGGACTCGTCTGACCACAGGACACTTTGCCACTTTGCTACAGTCCATTTTAAATGAGCCTTGGCCCACAGAACATGGCGGCGCTTATGGATCATGCTCAACAATGGCTTCCTTTTTTGCATGATAGAATTTTAGGTGGCATCTGTGGATGGCACAGCAGACTATGTTTAGAGAATGATTTCTTGAAGTATTCCTGGACCCATTTAGAATTGTCAATGACAGAATCATGCCGGTGAGTGATGCAGTGGTGTCTGAGGGCCCGAAGGTCACGGGCATCCAGTGAAGGTCTTCGGCCTTGTCCCTTACGTACAGAGATTTTCCAGTTTCTCTGAATCTTTTGATGATGTTATGCACTGTTGATGATGTGACCTTCAAAGCCTTTGCAATTTGACATTGAGGAACATTGTTTTTAAAGTATTCCACAATTTTTTTACGCAAGCCTTCACAGGTTGGAGAGCCTCTGGCCATCTTTACTTCTGAGAGACTCAGCCTCTCTAAGACATCCCTTTTATAGCCAATAATGTTACACACCGGATACCAGTTAACTTAATTACCTGCTAAATGTTCTTTCAGCTGATTCTCTTATATATTAATTGCTTTTTCAGCCCTTTTTTTGCCTGTGAGACCTGTTGCAGCCAGAAAATTTGAAATAAGCTCATTTTGTGGAGAAAATGAAAAATGTCTCAGTTACAACATTTGAAATGTTATCTATGTTCTATTGTAAATAACATATTGGCTCCTGTGATCTGAAAGTCATTGCATTTTGATTTTATTAACAATTTACACTTCGTCCCAACTATTTCGGAATTGGGGTTGTAAATTATTTTAGTCTGAACAAAGTGTTACTGCTCTCATTCACCATCAAAACTCCAAATGAGGGAATATCTCTTGAAAGAAAGGTACTCCATCCCTCCAGTAAAATCTCACACTTGTAAACTGTATGTTAAGGCTTATTTAAGCTGATCTGCTCGCACATGGATGCCCAACACCTTACTTTATGTTGATTTCTCAATTAGTCAGTACCCTGTCTGTCACTTAAGGATTCTTTACATCACTAATTAACTAACACGTGCCAGGTTTGCAATGTCTTCCCACCACTTCTCCCTACACTTTCTGGAAAACAGTGGAAATAAGACAAATAAAAGTGGTATTTAGGTGATGGTCCTTGCATGGGCTTCTTCTGGTACTATTCTCTGATAATCATCAAATAAATTTGGCAATTAGTTATGAGCTAAAACCAACAGCCAGACAAATTCATTATGTGTGCCCAATAAAACCGTTCCGAAGCACCGCTGGATCAGCTTAGCTGCTTTTTAACATCATTACTTTTGTTATTGCCTACACAATGAAAAACACATGATTTCATTGTTGCCATTGTTTGAGCTACTATACCACAATGCCACTTAATCTGTTTCTCAATGGCTGGGGTGAGGGTGCGAATTGTTTCTGATGACTAACCTTCGTTAGAGACGGCGATTAAGACGGCAAGCAAACTCTCAGTCAGCTGAGTTTGCGGGTTTCCCTTGCGCGTCTTATGCTACGCAAATAATTCAAGATGCGTCCCCAACACTTGCAGTTTATACCGCATCATTCACTCCGTCCGCAGAATCTGCAGCCACACCAGCGGGGGTGCAGTTACTGCTCCGTTGCCATAACGACTGCCGTAATGTACAGGCTTGCCAAGCTCGAGGAGATGCAAGAGAGAACAACTGGGAGAAATCGGAGGGGGCAGGGCTGTTATGTAATAGAAAGACAAACGTACTTCCCTCGCCGGCTTTCTGTCGCAGACGGTGCCAAACTATGATCTACAAACAAAGCCGAGCCCGGAGATTGCGGTTAACTAGTCAACTTGACAGTCTTGTACTGCAATTGGTCCATCAAAGTCAGTAAGAACGCAAGCACGTGGAACACTTTGAAGAGACAACGAATGCCATTCATGACACTGTTCACTTAACAGTGCATGCCACGCTCAGGATATGCTTGGCCTTTCGGTTATATAACACACAGGCCTACGATCTCAGTTCAAACCCGCTCAATATCTCTCCCACTCAACAAATGACAAAGCAAATATTGTGAGAAGCCCGGAGGCCATAGTGTTGAGGATATACATTTAAAAAACTAATGACCGTATGCTTGAGCAACTTCGCTAGAATCAGATAATGATCATATCGCCAGGTAATGGCTTTCTATTTAGTATCTCTTCTTTCTCAGTAATCAGGCCAGCAGGGAAGCAGTTATCACTCTTTCCTGATAAAAAAAGAGCCGCATCAGCGGGGAAACGCCTCGCTGACAGGGACTCCCCGTTTCCAGGCTGCGAGCCGTTCAGTGCCTTCCTTCCGTCACATCATTTAGTATCAAAGCAGCCGTGAAATGAGTAGAGCTGTTGGAGGATTTAACGCAGCCAATTTCCGTTAGAAATGACGAAGCATTTTGCCACCATTCGAGTTACAATCATGATTAACATCTTTCTCCCAAAGGTAACGTTCCGCAACTTGATACAAAAGCACACGGGTACACTTCACAGTTCATTGCACAACTTCGTTCAAATTGGGGAAATGTTTGCTGCAAGTCAATGCTGCGCTTTCATTCAAACGTCCACGATGGTTTCTGAAACACGCTACTCTGCGATACAGGCCACTGCAAGTAAGCACTGAGATGAGGCAATGGTGTCGTGCAAATACTTATGCCCACAGACATTTGGTCCTTTGTAATCAAAATCTACATCTAGAATGGAGCTCCGTCAGAATTAATAGCGCACTCCCAGCGGGTTTTATTTCAGCAATTTGAGCAGTTGTGTTCCATCGCTCGTTCCAGACTCATAAGTAGTGCATTAGTTTTCTCTTGTTAAATACATAAATAGACTGAAGCCTCTTCTTCGTATTCCTTATCTAATCGGGTGTTAGTACTGTCGTCATTTGGTCCAATGACGTTGTTTTTCCGAGCCGAAATGTTTAGGCGCTAATATTTAAGTCGTTTTTCACCCTTGATGATGTTATATGCCATGCCTGACGCTCGCCAAGCCCGATTCGCAAAGGGCTGAACCAGAGGACGCGATTATTTGAGCCAAGAGGACTTGTTTAAGTACTAGTGGCCAGCCAAGAGAGCGTTATTATCCAGCGGCGTTCGAACGAGGTGACGGCTCAGCCCGGTTTATCTGGCTGGGGTCAGATAATATTGCCCTTCTTGTTGTTTTCACTCCCCCACAGAAGGCCTTCTTGCTTCTATTCCTCTATAACAGATTGTCCTGGAATGGACGCTTGGAAAGAATTTTCATTCAGTTTGCTCTTTGTAGAAACTCCTATCCATTATCAGTGTTAAACAAGAGGAATGTGTACAATACTCTCAATTAAAATGTCTTAGAAGGCCAATGTAGGCTCAGCACCTTCTGTGAGTTTCTGCTGTCCACTGTTCGAGAAAGAACAATTACTAACAGCTGAAAAGCATCGGCACGCACTGTTCAGTTGTCTACTGCAATACACTGTATTTGTTGATGTTTCCGACTTCTTAATTGTGTGAGCGTGTTTGTGTGTCTGTTTGTGTCTATGTCAGTGTTTTCATTGAGGGGGTAGTGGGATCTCACTGGAGTAAGAAAAGCCCATTTCCTCTCCTTTATTCCTGCCAGTCCTCCCTTCCCTGTGATATAATCCCCCCGCTCCTCATAAGCCACAGGACTGGCTGCGGTCGGTGGTGTGACTGGACTGAGCTTGCATCCTCTTGGGCCGAGCTCTCCCACCCGCTCCCTGATTGGCCAGTCAGCGCCTTGTGACACATTGACACATTTTTTTTTTTTTTTTTTGGATACAGCGGTAGAGATAGCTGTTTCTTCTGGCAAAAAGAGCGGAGGATGCCGGAAAAAACGGGAACACTGGATGCGTACGTTAATAAGATGGCAATCAAGCAGCTGAAATTATTATTATTATTATTATTATTATTATTTTTGACTCCACAACACAGGTTGTGCAAACTAATTTTAATTTTTTAAATTATTATTTATTCCACCATCAGTCAGCTCCTTTAGTGCTGATTCACAGCTTCAAAAATATACACAGCTTCATTCAGCATTAATATTCATATACTATATATCTTCTAAATGAAGTATGAGACATTGAAAAATCACCGTCTGACCTGGTATTAGTTGAACTATTGACTGTGCTGTGCATGATTAGTAATGAATGATTTTAATTTGCTTCTGGGATCCATTGGGTTACACCAGTTTCTTCCTTTAAGACCTGAAAAAAATAAATAAATGAAAACAATCAGTAGGTTTTCAAAAAAAAAAATTCATCATGGGGCATACCAAAATGATAAACGGAGCCCCGATCAATGCCCTCTCATTTCTTTAAATAAACTGGGTTCATTTTTTAAAGTGTGGAACTGTGGGTCCACACAACTGCATTGACCAGCCTAACCTTCCACTCATGGCATATTCTTGTCTGGGAGTGACAGTCAGTGCCATCTCTTAGTGCTCCAAAAGCAAAAATTAATCTTACTACAAAGGTTTTCCTCAAGAACTGAAACTAGCCTGTGTCCTCAAAAAACCTCACGTCACTAGGGAAGTATTTACAGCTGAATTTATGGAGCAGATTGTGGTCAAGTGAAGACAGCTTACCAGGAAAGCAAAGAGTAGGCGTTGCACAAGGCTTGACTGAGTAATATAAACCACAGATAGTTTAAAAAAAAAAATGGGCGAAGTCACTGTGACGTCAAACATGCACTTTCCGTAGGCTTCTTTCAAAGTTCTTTGGTAGGCTACTAGGAAGTGAATTTTGAGCCAAAAGCACCGAGCTGAGGACCCAGGTGGCCATTCCATGTGCTAAATCACGAACGCGAACTCAAGCTAAGGCTACTGAGGAAATGTGGGTGCTTTGAATTGTGGGTCAACAGTCCTTAACCTGAGGATAATGGGGTCATTGTAACTCCACAAAGCACAAGATATGTCTTATGAGGGAGGTGTGTTTCAAACAGATAAGCAGAGCTAAATAAAAGAATGGTTATTAAGAAATTTGCAGACAGATTTTCAAGGGCAGTTTCTCTTTACTTAACGTTGTTTGAGGCTCTTAGCTAATTGGTGTGAGTCACAAAAGACAGCGGCTCATATCTCAGTGCAAAGGGAACTTGAAACTATTTGGTGACGTATGAGCCAGCTGAAATGACACGGTATTGCGCGGGATATCTAAATAAAGGGTGACAAGAAAGCGATAACTGAGTGAATTTTTCTTTGTACCTTTTAGAATTCTCTCTGTCAGGGAGCGACTGATACAGACACTGTTGGTACAGAGCATGGCCTCTCTCACCGCTGTAGGATACAATTGTCTGTTTTAAGCAGTTCTTGTCACTTTTTTAACGGAACCAAACTCATCCTTCACAGTTCTTCCCCATCTGCACCCTAGCCTCACTCTTCTCCGCTTCTCAGGAATGTGTTCCTCAAGACCACTTTCTTCCTTTCCATCGTGTCGTATAACGTTACCAAAGTATCCGAGTGTTTGTTTGTGGAGATATTTGAGTAACCAGTTATTCCTAACATTAATTTATTCTCTGATTTCTTCATTTGTGAGGTGGTTATCCCAGGCTGTTATTCTTAGTTCTGCCCTGTAGGGAACACAGATCATTGCTCAATTACGGAGAAGCTGATACAGAAATGTGATGCAATTCATTAGCCCGATAAAATCACTCCTGCCACAGATTGTCTTTTATGGGGTGGGGAAGTTAAGAGTCTTACTGACAGTTAGGCAGAAACTCAATGACCTCACCTAGAAGAGCCTTGAGCCAGCACTTCTCTGCCACAGGGCACACCGGAGGTCAGAGGTCAAAGTTCAAACCAGCTAAAGAGTAAGAAAAGCAAATTTTGTCCTGCAGAATCGCTCCAGTTAAGGCACCATCAGCTTTTAGAGCTGGTTTTTGAAATGTTCTAAACATGCCCTGTCAAGCCAGACGGCAGTATCTGCAAAATAGTGAAACTGAGAAAATTGGCCTTAAAGTTTTACCTCCTGCCCTACTTTTGAAGATACTGCTAACTTGCACATGCAATAACTCTGTACATGTGTATTGATCAGGCTAATCTCTTCTAAAAATAGATGGAGCTGGTGCTGTAGAGGGTCAATGGCGGGTTTTTCCAATTTTGAGAAATTGGCAGATACTGCCGTCAGGCTTGACCAGGCAGTCTTGTTGATGCCACATAACAGCTCACAGAAAAGCAGCTGCTGTCAGGTCAAAACGACACTTTTTCTCAGAACTGCCTTATTTTGTCGCTCTGTTTCCTGTTTCGCATCCTGTAGTTTGGTCTG
Source organism: Gymnothorax javanicus (assembly GCA_029692085.1). Taxonomy (NCBI): domain Eukaryota; kingdom Metazoa; phylum Chordata; class Actinopteri; order Anguilliformes; family Muraenidae; genus Gymnothorax; species Gymnothorax javanicus. The sequence continues at coordinate 128,215,681 of CM056198.1, read as the reverse complement.
AAGCAGACACTTTTGGCCAACAGGCCTTATGAAAGTGCATTTTGTGTTTTCACCCGTGGTGATGAAAACGGTCTCGTGCAACAAAATGATAAATGATGAAGTCATGCAAATGACAGGAAATTTGTGGAAAAAGCAATTAACCCTTAGAGCGCAGAATACATTTGCATGGAAATAAAAATGTAATTATTCTGAGCTGTTGAAAATCTATCATGTGGCAACTTGTTTAAAAGAAACAGGTTGCCACATGATAGGTTTTCAACAGCATCTGATTTTGATATCTTACATCATTGGGCAACTATCGTGGCCTATGGCACTCAAAAGGTTTAATCTACGCCTCAAAAAAAATACTCAAATTTTACCACTGTCACCCTCTGGGACTGAATTAGCGCAGGCAGACTGAGAGGCTAATTCAGAGGGTAAGTGCACCATACCTGCTTCAGTGTGACTTGATGTTAGACGGTATGAAATGACGCGACGGGTCATCCTGCTGATTCAGTGCGTCTGGCTTATTGTCGCTGCTCCTGTCATGGCTGACGTTGCATTCTGAGGTTTCACTCAGCAGTCAAGTACAGAAATGTGCACCGCAGATCATATTTCTGCACAACTGGCAAGATCATCAGCTATTTACCCCGACTAGAAAGAAGTGGGTCAACAAGAGACATCGACCAGGCCCTGACTAACAGGATCTAAAAGAGGTGCTCATACATGGTTATGTAATTCAGAGGGTAAACACATCTTACCCCTCACCCATTTCTCGCTCGACACCCTGTGGCCCCCACGGCTGGCACCACAAAAGCCTGCCTGAGATCTTGTGAGTTTCCACGGGCGGGAGAACAACTGGACGTGTAAGGAAGTGTCGCCCCACGGCTGACATCGTCTGAAATGCCTCGGTATTGGGTTACAGCGCTGCAGTGGAGGTCAACATGCTGGCTGAGATTTAGTACATACCGTACTTTCCTAGAAGAAGAGAGCTCTAGTTCTCACTTGTGTACTTGCCTCCTGTGTGGCAGTAAGGGGAACTGCAGGACACGGGGGAATCACAGACCAGCTCACCGTCTTAATGGAACCCTTAAAATTCATGGGTGTTTTGTTTAACATTAATGCATACCTCAGCTCTGTGGAGACTGTTTCTTATGTAACGCAGAAGGAGTCACGCATTGAAATAATGTAGCTTCTGAACTCTTCAGAACACAGTACAAGCAATAATGAAGTCATAAAACCTGCCTGCTGTTTGTAAAAAAAAAATCAGACTAACAATTACCTTCAACACCAAACTGAATAGTTGGAGGAATGGCAGGCATTGATTAAAAAAATTAAATCAGAGGTGGCGTATTGGAGGCGTGCATTTGAGGGTTAAACTTGTTTGCTTTTTTCATTAATAATGGTCATGCATCTTATATGGCAGTACCAAAATCATTTCTCCAAGTAAGGGAATATTTCAGCTTCAAACTGAAGGACAACTTTTGCACAAAACAAACAATCAACAAGTGGTGCCAGGCACAACAAACCCCGCCCCTCACATATACTTTCACCCACTTGTACGAAATTCAATAGGGATCTATTCTGGGTCAGTGGCAATCGCTAAACCGAATTTGGAGCGAATCTGGCCATTAGTTTTGCCGCTAGAGTGTTAACAAACAAACACAGAAACAAACAAATGCACAAACACAGAAACAAACCGAACTAGAAACAATACCCCTTCCCTCACCCTTCATGTGGGCCGGGGTAATAAAAGAATTATCCATATGGAATCCAGGTTTTATGACTTGGATTATTTGCGATTTTCCTTTTTTTTAAGTTGTGCATTGCTTTGAATTATGAGAAAGTGATCAACCAATATACATCTGTCCATCCATGAAAAAGATTTAGCCAATAAGAGGTCAAGGAATGCTTTGGCAGTCAGGTCAGTGATGTTGAATGACCACAGCTTAACTCATTCTGTACGTAAGCCCCACTCTTTCTGAGTTGTTTGTTTGCTAAAATTAGTTCATGCACGAGCTACTGCCCCCCCTCCCTTTCTGTTTTGGTTGTCTAGCAACGGGAGATTTGTTTATTCTGTATTTTCTCTCATTGTTAGTTTCTTTTATACTGAGAATGCGCGAGTGAAACGTGAGTTGTCTCTTGTATTCATTGTATTGAGCAGATATTAGCGCAGGTATTACAGTTACAGCAGTGTAGTTATAGCTTCTTGTATTGCATGGATCGTGTATATTTGCAGGTAATCGCTGGCCTGATTATTATGAAAACCATCCCTGCAGCAGAAACAACACCATATCTGCTGTATACTCTGTGTTTTCTGGGATGCTCTGCAGCTCGTGTAGTTTGAGGGTTGGTGCGCGAATGAGGACAGGTCGAAATCATGTGTTATTGCTGACCGCAGCGGTTTTTCTGGCAGAACTGTACAGGGTCGGAAGGGTTACAGTCGCCAAGGTCCACAACTTATCACTCTCCACTGACCCCTACTGGTCAGTCAGGTGACAGCATAACTGCTTGCCCAGTAAGACGGGAGAGGACTTATGCCTGGAATTGCACATCCACGCTCTTCTAAATCCACAGCACAGGTCCCAGCAACGAGCACATAATGAGATATCTAAAACTGGGAATTTAAGGAGATAAGAGGCAAACATCATTAAAATGATGCCAACACCTGTTTGTGACAGTGTCAACTGCGAACATGAAAAATTATCACATTTCCTGAGGTAGTGTATATCAGCGAAGTTACATTACATTACATTACAGTTATTTGGCAAACATTCCCATCCAGAGCAACTCACAACATAACGCGCATTTAGGAGAACCAAAAGAGCTAAAGTTGAGAGTTCCAGAGAATTCGCACCCTCAAAAAGCATTGTACATGCACAACACAAATATTGTTCCTGTTTGCATGTAATTTGTCAGATGTTTCTTTTCAAAGTTACTACTTCTGCATACTTGTTATGCAGTGAATTTGCAATTAAGACTCAGATGAAGAAGAACAATGTGTTGTCTCCATGTGTTCATTGATGTAAGTCAAATGTGCCGATCTCTTCAACCCAAACACATATATTGCTCATAGTCTTTGCTGATACACCGTTTGATTGGTTCACCACTTTGAGATTCACCCATGAGACATAAAACACTGACAGAACTGATGGTGGAGGTGTGGGCAGCCCCTGGGCCAGAGTTAAGCTCTCTCTGATACTCTGTCCTCACATTCGCTGTGGAGCAGGTGTACATGGATGCTGATGTGCTGTTTTAGGGCTTCGGGATTCCCTGCTGGCACCTTTATCGCACATTTGACCCACCGTTGAACCTAAAATCCATTTAAATAAATTAGGGTCAATTTAGCCCGAACAGTATGCATCGGTTAAGTAATTATTTATTGCATCATGAGGTCCACAGGTGTTGGAACTCTGATAAAATTATGTAATGCCACTGCTGCAGCCATACAATATCCTGCAACACCTGAAGCAATGGCTCACTCTTATGACCTAATAATCCTGACTGAAGCTCAGCCAAGTATAATTTTTTTTTTTTTTACAAAACTGGTCATTGACAAATTATTAAGCACGTATTACTTTGGCCAGGATGCATGTTGCAAGATATGTACAATACTTGTTGACTAAGAGTTGGCAATGTTAGCATGTTAAGTGGAACATTCACTTGAATGACCTAATTATCAGTCCACGGCTGAAAAATCGTTCCGAAAGGTCACACGTTACATGGACTAAAGCGGAAAGACTTGGTTCATCCAGTGCAAGTCCCTACTTTATGTAGAGCATTAACCTGTGTGTGTGTGTGTGTGTGTGTGTGTGTTTGAGTGTAACATTTATATGCACTAGTTAACATACAGAGATGTACAGAGCATACCCATTTAGACATGCTGAGCAAACAGATTAGCACATCGGAGCGGCTCCACTTTACAGTTCGCTGTGATTCCAGCACACGTTGTGCAGTAAGGGAGATTTCAGCTCGAGTAGAGTCATTCATGCACCTTAGAACAAGAGCATTTGTGCAACACCCTTACAGAAAAGTGCCGTTAGTATACTTATTTTAAACTAGACTAGATGGCGCTCGGCACTACATACCCCCTCGGTGAGCCTTAAAATTAGGTCAAAATTGAACCTTTACCCTGACATCAAGTAGGCTTCTGGAGACACCCATTCTACATCACTGTTGAACTTTGAGGGCTGTGCCTACAACAGCTCAGGAGCTAGAGCGGGAACAATCGACGGGAAGACAGACTGACTGACAGACAGAAAGATGGACAGACCACGGCGAGGATAACAAAACTCATCGGCAAGAATCACTAAGGGGGTAAAAATAAGAATGAATGTTTTTAGTTTAATTTTTATGTGCTTATCAGAGATATGCACGGCAAAAATAATGTGCTTAAGTTTACTTGGCTTATACTGAAATTAAACCGAAAAGTTGCTTTGGCTGATTTTTATACTTAATTTCTCTTTTCTTAAGTGTATCTCCATCCAAACATTAAGAATTTGTTAAATACAGAAAGTTTTTAAGTATGCTTGCCTTGTAGTTGTGCTAGGTTTTTTTTTTTGATAGAATAGCCTATTAAATACTTTTTTCACACATGCTGGCTTCTTCGAGGCAATGCTCTCATATATGTTTGACATACTAATAAACTATTTTTCATATATAAGTTGGATGTATTATGGTCATTAACCAGTTAGCTGCAGGGTAGAATAGCCTTACAGTTGACTAGCATCACACCACTTGTCAAGCAACGGTATATCAATAGGCGACCTGGAGCTGCAATGGGAAGTGCTGTAGCTTCATGGCAAGGGGCTTGTGGGTTCAAATCTGGCGTGGGGTCTTTCTGCGTGGAATCTGAACGCATTTCAGGCCAATCGGAAACTCTAAATTGCCTAAAGACATAGGTATCTGAGTAAATAGTGAGGAATTGATTCCCACACCTGTTCAGTAAAGTATGAAAAATGGACCCATAAAATAATGTTGTGAAAGCGTTGTTAAACAATAAATACAATTCTATAAAGTAAATAAAGTATATAAGTTTATTTGCTGTATACTTCAAAGAATACCTTCATAAATCAAAACTTGGGCTAGAAGTATTTAAACTGTTCCAATAAGTCCGCTTATAGTGTAGTTCATGGAATAGTTGCTGCACGCAATAAATCTTAAATGCAAAATGGTTGTGTACTCAAAGTTCAACATTCTTAAAATTAAAGTATACATAAAAGTATACTTTAATAAACTTAAAATGGGGCAATTTCATCCCAAGAACTTAAAAGTACATTTCCAGAACACTGACATAAAGAAGACTTGGGAAAATATCCTTGAACTTCACATAAGTCCACAGGGACAACCTAGATTTTCGATCACCTAAGCAACAACAGGGAGATTCATGCCGCACACAGTGGGTTTGCATGTCTTCCTTAGTAAGACCAATATAATTTCCCTGATTAAATGAGAGCTCAGGTGAGCCCAGACTGCATGACAAAGGCAAACATTAACTTAAGAGATAAGGTTTCTTTTGTTGTATCGCAGCGGGAATGACGTGGCGCCGCGTACATCTGGCCGCAGAGAAAGCCAGCAGACGTAAGTGTTGTTCTTCTCCGAATTTATGGAGTCATCCAGTTTAGGTGACACCCTGGCCCTTATTACGGCCCAATATACTGTTTTGAATTATACCCAGGTCAAGCAGGCCGACAGTGATACCAGTGCAACCAGTCGTATCCAGTCGTGACCGGTTTTTATTTTAGCAAAAACAATTTTTTTGTTTGGTGAAAAACAGCTGTACTTTGAGAACAATCACGTATGAATGCCAGCATCAAAAATATAAATGCAAGATCATAAAAATAAATGCACAAAATCTACTTTGATGGTGTTATTAAAAATATAACACAGTGTACATTGTGTATTTGATATAATGTAAACTAAAAGAAAAGTGCTTGTGAATGAATTGCAGCATTGAAGCAAGCTTGCAGTCTTAAAACCACACTCATGCAGGCAGATGCGAACACACACTCAAACACACACTTGCAGAAATAGACGCGTGCAAGCACACTTAAACAAACACAAACAGTCAGCACCATAATAGTCTTAAAACCACACTCATGCAGGCAGATGCGAACACACACTCAAACACACACTTGCAGAAATAGACGCGTGCAAGCACACTTAAACAAACACAAACAGTCAGCACCATAATTAATTGGACAGTGGCATATTTTCTGTTATTTTTGATCTGTCAATCACTGGATCTGAATCCAGTTGAACAAGCATTTTACCTGCTGAAGAGGAGACTGAAGGCAAAAAGTCCCTGAAACAGTCAGGAAGTGAAGATGCTGCAGTACAGGCCTGGCAGAGCATCAGCAGGGAAGATACCCAGAGTCTGCTGATGTCTGTGTGTTACAGCCTTCAAGCAGTCTTTACATGGGAAGGATATGCAGCCAAATATTCAAATTGATAACTGTCCAATATTTTCATGCTCTCAAAAAAGGGGGGGGGGGAGTATGCACAAAAGATTACATCAGTTATGGATAAAAATACTGTAAAATTAAAGCTGACAGTCTGCACTCAAACCCCGTTGTCACTGTATCCTTTCAAACTCAAAACACTTGAGTACAAAATCAAAATAGAGTTTTTGTCTAATGATGGAGCTCACTGTAGTTACAGCAGGCATGGCTGAGAGCTGCCTCTGTTCAGGTTTACGGTCCACTGGGAGGGAACAGGATACTTGCGTCATTTGTCTTTTCCCCGAGCAAATTCAGCACAATGAGCGCGAGCAGCATCCACTTAACGGACGAGGGACGCCCGATGTGTGACGCAGTCAGTTCCGACTCCCCTGGGAATATGGAGCCCATTTAACTGCGCGCTCCTCCAACCATTCAGCGCTAATTTTACGCAGACAGTGGTGGAGAGAATGACAGCTCCGTTACAAGCGAGCAGGGATGTTCTCCACAATATCTTTGGGCTGCCCGTATGTCCCCCTGCAGGTGTTGTGATGGTGTTCCCTTGCCTTGACATGTACAGTAAAGTGGTGATCTGTGAGCACAGTAATGGAGCGTTGGCTCTGTTAGCACGAAGGCCAGCAGAACCGGATTCACTGTAAGGCATGCAAATGAGTCTAATGCAGCTCCTTGTGTGGAAGCTGTCGGGGAAATGTGCTAGAATCTGTTTATACAAGCAAAATACTGTATATCAGTGACCTTGCATGTGAATCACGTAAACATCCACCTGTCATCTCTTATTTTCTTCCTGGTCAGAGTCGCAATGCGGGATGGAGCCTGTCCCAACACCGAAATGCCGAGAGGCGACGATGCACTCTTAACTGTTTGCCATTTTCATCGCAGGGCACACACAGTCCGGTCGCATGCTTATACCCGTGGGTAATTTAGTGTCTCCAGTTTGGCTGACATGCATGTCTGTGGACTGCGGGAGGAGACTGCAGTACTTAGGGAAAACCCACGCGAACACGGGAAGCACACGCAAACTCCACACGACCTTATTCTGTGGGGAGACAGTGCTGCCCAGTTCAGCTCCACACCTCTCTCCAAGAAACACGCTTCAGGCATTTATCCTGAACTCATGAACGTCAGGGCTGGAGAGGGCACCAGGTCAGGAGCATAGAGTTCGAACCACAGTTTGAGTACGAAAGGACTGTACATGCATGAGTGAAACAAATCGGCCTTCCAGGAATTATCTCAGCGTGTGACCGCGATGCCCAATCTGTAGCCATAAACAACACCTGTGCCAGCCAGCATTCACTCAGGCCCTGAGGGGAAACAGTCCACACTGCCCCCTAGAGATGAATTTACATAAAAGTCACAGATAATGCAGTTCTTATACAATCAAAATAATAACGATTTAGTAATAAATTCTATTCTGAAAGTAAGTCATAAGAAGTGTTGTTTCAAAGTTACATGCCCATCTCAGTGATGAAACAGACTCAGTAACAGAGGTATCCATAAGGCATATGGTGTGAGTACTACCTCAACATTACAGCAAGAAATATTTGGGATTTAAATAGTGACTGAGGCCTCTCTGTGTGCAGTTTGCATGTTCTTCCAGGGTACACATAGGCTTTCTCTGGGTACACCAGTTTCCACCTTCAATCCAAAGATGCCAGGCTAATTCTGTACCCTACATTGCCCATATGGGTGAGTGTGCGAGTGAATGGTATGTAAGCCCTGCAGAGGACCGGAAAACTGTCCAGGGTGCATTCCTGCCCTTGTCCATTGCATGCTGGGATAGACTGGAATGATCTGGAGTGAGATGGTTGGATGATGAATGAATGGACTTAAGAATGTGCTGGATAAACACCTTAGGAAAGTACTGTGGACTGGAAACTCCACAACAGACTCATGGGTCAAAACCAGCAGCAAGCCACTGCCAGCATTCTCAGAAAAAAAGTTCTTTAATAACAAAAACAGGAGCTCTCATCAGTTTTTTTTTCTTTGGACTACTGACAGTATATTTATACTTTGAAACCAGGTGTGCATGTTTGAACTGCTCTCCGAGCTCTATCCCAAACACTGCGGATCTGGCAAATATTGAGAGTAAGGTTCCTAAGTTTGCACTGTGGTACAATATAGAATGCACTGCAATGCAGGCTTGGTCTTTACTGACTAATGGTTCTTGCACTAGCAAAATGGGTTTTTTTTTTTTTTGCGATAAATTAATTTTCTCTAAGGTCTATAAGAATTTGGACAGAAACAAAAATTTTCAAGAGCTGTTGATGCAGATATGATCAACCGCACCCACTATTTAAAGCTGAATCTCCAAGCTTCAATAAGAGGGTTTTGCACGTATACAGTGTGAACAGAGCAAGAATTACACACGTTCAAATTTAGGGCATCGTCCAAATACTTAGAACCCTGACTGAATATCTGCTGTGGAAAAGAAACTGCAGATTTTGAGAATTAGTCATGTATTTTTAAACAGAATCAAAATATACTGAAATCATGAGCCCTTGGATTTTGGTGATGACGAACAGCTACTGATTGGATACGGAGAGAGAAATCTGGTTAATTGCATTGTCAGGAAAATGGGGATTTCCCGTGGAAGTCATCCAAAAATCTGTGCCACATGTTTTGGGTTCTGCAGAGTCCGTCAAGACCCCCAAACCCTTCTAAAAGTGGAGTTTTCTGTTCCTGACACATCTTAGATTTCGGTCAGAGCCATTGACTGTGGTCAGAGCTGAGATGAAATAGGTCCTCCATCACTCGCATCACGTGACTTAAGTAGTCACATGATTGGCTCCATACGACATCTCCTTCCATTGCTTTGCTGATGACGTGCAGCTTCATCGATCAGGTAAACCCAATCGCCGTGGCTCATTGATGTCACTTTTTGATCGCACTGATGACATTGGCCGTGTTCGAAACCGCGCTCTACGGTCTACATACACTATTCTCACTACACAGTAGCCACACTACACGCTACTCACTACGAACGAACTCTACTTGTTGCTTCTTATTACCTCCGCCAACGAAGTTGGGGCGGAGGTTATGTTTTTGCCCGTTTGTTTGTCTGTCCGTTTGTCCGTTTGTGAACAACATAACTCAAAAAGTAATGCACGGATTTGTCTGAAATTTTGTGGGTGGATTGCTATTACATCAAGGATGGAGCCTATTGATTTTCACCGCAATCACTCAAACAATATGGCCACCACGGCAGCCATGTTGAAATCCTATCACACGCGATAACTCAAAAAGTAATGCACGGATTTGTCTGAAATTTTGTGGGTTGATTGCTATTACATCAAGGATGGACCCTATTGATTTTGACCGCAATCAGTGAAACAATATGGCTGCCACGGCATCCATCTTGAAATCCTATCACACACGATAACTCAGCTTTGCTCCCACGCATGCATTTTTGGATTGTGCTGCCTTGGCGGAGGTTTGCACTCCACGAGTGCCTCTAGTTATTATTATTCCTCAGTGAGCTTTTCTGGCGGTTTACGTTGCGTTGCATCTTGGGCAATTTGTGTATGAATAGTGAGCTTACGATGCACCCACAAAATATCTGCCCGATCTTGTATTCATCCGGGAACTTCTCGTGGACACAAACTCACTCCCCACGCATAAGTGAACACCCTACCCCCTAACTCTGACGTCGTCAGTAGTGCGAGTAGTACATTAGTGCGCGGTTTCCAACACGGCCATTAAGTGTCGATTCGCAAATAGCTTCCTTCAACTTAACGAAGACAAAACTGATGTTATCATTTTTGGACTCCGTCTCAATGGTCGGTAATCAGTTAGGCCCTCAATCTGTCAACTTGAATGACCATATGATAAAAAAATTCGGCATAATTTTTGAATCCTCGCTGAAATTTGACAAACAAATTAGTGCAGTTGTGAAAGGTAGTTTCTTTCAGCTTTGCACAATTGCCAACCTTAAACGGCTTGTATCACCCCGTAGCTTGCAGACGGTAATCCATGCCTTAATCACATCTCGCCTGGATTACTGCAATGCCCTATATAAGGGGTGGCACAAGCCTCCCTGTCTCGAATCCAGGTTGTGCCGAATGCGGCAGCGAGATTCTTAACCGGTACGAAGAAAAAGGATCACATGACTCCTGTTCTGGCTACACGCTACTGGCTGCCGGTGAAATTCCGCATTAATTTCAAGGTTTTACTTTTTGTTTTTAAAACACCTCGAGGTCTTGCATCACAGTATATTTGTGACCATCTTAAACCAAATTCTCAGGTCATCTAACCGTGATTATTTTCAGTCCCATGATCACGGCTGAAGCTCGAGGACGATCGGGCCTTTTCTGTCGCCACCCCTAGGCTTTGGAACAGCTTCCCCACCACATTCAGTCATCCCCCACCACTGCCGCTTTTAAATCTCATTTAAAATCCCATTTTCATGCCTTAGCATTTCAGCCTGCTTGAATTTAAGCTTTCTGAACCACTTTTGTCTGTCTTATTTCTGGATACCTTTTTTTATTGTATGAGTATTGTATTGTTCAGCACTTTGGTTCAGCCTCTGTTGAGTTTAAATGTGCTACAGAGATATTGTTGACTTAATTTTATTAATGGCAGTAAAGTGTCGTATTACAGACTCGTGAGCATGAAGGAGAATAAGCAGTAAAAAAAAAAATATATATATAATTGTGCTCTTTTTGAAACACAACAAGAGATTAACTGGCAGTTATCAAAGGTTTTCAAAGGTTATGACCAAACAAAATTGGCCAAGACAATATGTACTTAAGAGGCACACAGATACCACTCCCATGCTAGGAACAGCATGCTGTGTAATTTCCAATAAAGTGCGAAGTTATTCTAAACCCAACCTAACATATTTAATCTCCTAGGCAGTCGCTTGAATCAAGAAGTAACAGCAGTGTTTCCAAGCATTTCAGGTTTAGTTTCATAGTATTTACAGTCTTTACAGGTACTGCGAACTAATTTTAAATTCTAACCCCATATTCATAACAAATTCCTAGTTCTCCGGGAACTGCACGAGGAAGCATCAGCTGCTTTCATTTGGCCATTTAACCATTTAACTAGAATTACTTGTAACTTCAGTAACCTTTAAGGGGTGATCTGGGGTTAAATGAAAAATGACACCAGGAAACAACTCAGAATTAATCTAAAGAGGTATATGTAATAACCATCAAAAAAGATACAAGTTGGCATTTTTCTGTTTATGCGGTTGCCATGGTAACCAAGCAAGCTCATTAAATATGCAGAAAACTTCTGGCACCAATTCCTCTTTAATTCTATGATAGAATTCAGTTTTTCTTTCATCATTTAAAAGCCATTGCTTATCCAAATGCAATGACATGGCCATTCTTTGCCCAATTTATCGGTTGTGTGATTTTGGGGCATTTTACTCAAATTTTGAAATTATTTTGCGCAGAATCTGACAAATACTCAAAATATTCAAAGTATGTAACAGATAGGCAAAATTTCCCTATGCCATTGCATTTCTAATGAAGTAAAGTACCTGCAGCCCAAATTTCATTGATTTCCAATGATAAATAAAAAAGTTATGGCAGCCACAAACATGAGAAATGTGGAAAAAGTAATACCTTAGGAAATCAATGGAAAATGCATTAGACCGCATTGAAAAGTTGAGTTCAGTTTTTAATCCTTGTTGCAATTAGTGATTATTAAAGGTGGGTTATTATAGAATATTTTTATTCAAAAAAAATTTTTTTGGAAAAATAATCAAATTTTGCCCATTTAACCCCAGATCACCCTTTAAGCCGCTTTCACACTGGACGCGAAACAAATTTTTCGCACATTCAGATTACATTTCACGTCCGGTGTGAAAGCATCTTTTATTCTGGCACATCCGTTGACCCCCCTGCAAAAAATGTGCTATAGGAATCCTATAGGACAGTTCAATAGAATTCTATAGAACTTTAGTACCTCAAGTCCTATAGAAAATTTCTATAGGAAACAGGTCCATAGAAAATCTCTGGAGGACTTTTTTTTTTTTTTCCCCAACTTTGGCATCTTCAATCCCACCCGAATTGGAAACAACCACTTTATAATACATTTCCCAGCAATCCTTTCCCAACTTGCATCTCTGTAGCACAATGACCACTCATGTGTTACTCTGACTGGGGCTCGAACCCAGACACTTCTGCTCCGCAATGCGGTGATTCAACCAAGTGAGCCATTCGGAAGCTTGTACAGTTATTTGTACAGTAAGTCTCAAATTGTATTCAAATTAATTCTAAATCTGTATATAATCTGCAATCACATGCATGTGAATGGAAAGGAATAATTTGATTGAATTTTTAAAATTAAGGGAAAAGTTCAAAAGGTCAAACTTTCAACGTAATTCTGTCTTCATAAGCAATAGAGGAACACGAGTTTTCCATTATAGCATAATAAAGTTGTAATTCCTTACATTTATATTTTTGAATTGCTGCTGAGGAAATGGAAAGAGGTCTTCATATACCGTAACTGAAATACTGCTAAGTTGTGTGGTCAGTCAGTCAATCAATCGTCTCATCAGAGAATCAATGAGTAGGTATGTGCCTGGTACCCCATGTGCTTAAGCACACCTTAAAGTTAAAAGGGACACAATTTCCTTGCTACTTCAGTATCGTGGATATCACTGCATATTGCACATTTTCATACCATTAGTCCGGTTTCTCACTTCTAGAACCCAGGTACACATAAGGTAAATTGACCCTTCGACAGAGCATTGCAAGGATTCATAAGATTTATTTTTATTTTTATTTAACCCTTATTTAAGATGTCTTTCCCATTAAGCTTTTGTTCTATTAGAAGGTCCTAAAGACCATCAGAGTCCTATAGAACAGGTTTTTCAACTAGGGTGTTCTGTAGGAAGGTCTTATAGAACAGCAATAATCTTATAGGACTTTCCATAGAGGTGCTCTATAGGTTTCTAGCAAATTCCTATAGAACACACGGAAAATCCTATAGAACATGCTGTTCCACTAAAATGTTCTATTGGGTTCCATTGATGTTCTGTAGAGTTCTATAGAATTCTATAGAATTCCATAGAAGTCCTATAGAACATTTTTTGCAGGACCAAGCCACACGGTTTGCTCGAAAAATTACACAAGAGGAGACACGTCGGCTAATCACACTAAGGTATGCCACGGGTAGACAAAAGTTGCAAACTGGCGCGCAAGAACGCGTGATGTTTGACAGGTGTGGCCCCGTGCCCATTCCTGACAGAAACAGTCAGAGAGCGAGTTCGACAACTTTTACTCAGTGATGACGAGTGCGGGCAAAGTGACTGATGAATTGAAGGACGTAGAACAGCAGCTACTGAGACACTGAAACAAAAAGACTCGACATTTCAAAATCAATGGGCAGGATTGCAATGATAGGCCTGAGAAATAAGCGCCAATAAAATTAAACCGATTTTCATTTTTATTTGCGAACACCCTGTCATTGTTGTAAACGGCCATGGCTGTCATTAGATAATTATCAACACCCATAGTTTGTACCATTCCAGTGTACACAGCTTTGGTTAACCCCTGTCCCCAGAACAATTTGGGAATGTTCTCAATTTGGAAGGAGCCAACTTTCCTGTCACTTTCTACTCTATCACTATCTAATAAAGGAGAAAATCCCCAAAAAATAATCTTTAAAATGCTTCTACCCTTCCTCTGTGTCTCCTTCTCCTTTCTGAAAGTATGGAGGACACAAGTACAGGAAAGGTAGGAGAACTTTTGGACTATTTGAAGGCACTGGTGTTAGACGTCCACGAGTTCCCAAATAAAACCGCTTATTCTTATCACGTTTCAAATTTGAAATAAAATGTGACACAAATATTTGGCGCCATCCTCTCCGCCACCGCCCCAGCTTCAGGCACAAGGAGACGTTTGGCATTCCGATGATGTCACCATGCGGGCGTGCACGACCTCGCACACGTCAAAACCACACATACATCACATGCTGCTCCGAAACTGCTGGCGGTTCGTATTGTTGCAGTTATTTTAATAAACATAATTGTCTGAGTCACTGATATTAGGAAAAATATGCGAGCAGACAGCATTGTGCCAGTCAATCAGCTCTCCTGCTGAGAAATACTGAGGAACGTCCGTGCAAAACATTTTATTTTTCATTTTTCCATTAATGTCCTCCACTTCACAAATTTGACACCTGCTGCCTATGGTCTTCTAGTGCATGAAAAATCTATTTTAAAAACAAAATTAAATCACGACCTCAGACCCCGCATGTGAAAATAATGCGGCTATAAATGAAAAAACTGTGGCCTCATGGGGTCCAGGTGAGTGAGGATGATGGTGCTGTATATGGTCAAGCTATGACTAAATGATGGACTTGGGTGTACTTTCGGGGCTGGACACATGAACACACTCTTACACACTGATGCCTATATTTGCGAAGAGAACAGTTCACGTGCACCTCTAAAGGGAGAGCTGTAATTAATTTTCTGCATACTGCTGAAGTAACTGAAAGATCAGGCTGGGAATTACAGATGTTCTCTGGGTCTCATCTGTTCCATTGCCTTCCTCGCCAGGTCATGTTTCCCTGTGTTTATAAGTAGAATTGACACAGGTGCGAACTGACGCAGGTGCGATGCAGGACCAAACTCCGCTGCAATTTCCGTAAAGTGATCGGCAAGACTTCAATAAAGCGAGACTAATTTCTTCAGAGGAGCATTGTACTGGGTGAACAAAACAGTCATTAAATCAAGGTCAGAGACAACAAGTGGAAATTCACACACTGAGCTCACATTGAAACATTACTCTGATTCAAAATAAGTCCAGACCTGTCTGCAGCGTATTAGAGCTACACAAGCCAGTCCATGCATAAACATAAAGCACAGGCCACAACGAGCCGGGTTTAGAGTTCTTTGACGTAATGGCACTGTGCGAAATAAGCCAATCAGAATGCTTGTTATAAATGATAGTCCTTTAGGGTTTACCCTGTCAAATATTAATAAACAAAAATTACAGTTACAGAAACCCCTAAAAAATTGTTGATAATGACATTTGTTTTTATGAATCGTGATAAGAATCAGCTCGAATAAAGAGAAAATACGTGTATTTGGAAAAGACAGCTCGACGTTCCTTCAATCATAAGTCGTTTTCTTTACATAAATACTGCTGAATATTCCTCAAACTGTTTGTATGCCGTGCAGAATGCTACCGTTAATTTAAAAAGTTATCAAGAATTAAAAGCCAATTGGATGAGACCATAAAGGAAATCGAGCGATTTTACAATGATAGCAACCGGCCCCGCATTAAACATCTACCCACCAAAGCGCCAACCGAAGTATGCTGCTCTGCAGCTAAAGAGCTTGCGTTTGGGAAAACTTCAATGCCGAAGAACATTTTCAACATGTCGGTGTTGGCTAGCCTCTGTTACGGACGTCTTGTGTGGCTTGTTTCCCTCCCATGCTCCGACAACAGAATGTGCATATGTGATTAGCTAGCTCAAGAAATTTCAGAGTCTCTCTGAACGCAAAACTCAGCTCGAGTGCGCATACGTTGGTGCGTGAGCGAAGCGAACAACATAAGACGTCTGCAACGGAGGATCAGACCAAAGCCACATCAATCCCCACAACAATATCAATCCTTGGGCCCAAGACATATCAACAGAAAAGCTACCGCCATGACCGTACCTTCATTCAGAGATTGTGTCACACCCCGAGAGTCACAGGCAGTCTCATTACTCCTGGGGTGGCTGTAATTCTGTTACCTCACACTTCGAGGGTTCCTTTTGCGTCAATGGGAAAAAAGTTGTTCTTACTCACTGCTTCACAGCACTCGGGTGATAAATCTGATTGGTGGTTGCATTAAATGACTCCTGGGTGACCCCGTGCGCTGACCCCTGGGCAACCCTCACACTACATCACAGAGCTGATTGGAGCCAGTATTGAATGACTCACATCCCCTACATGGTGTTGTATTATTTCTCATCCCACAGTCACCCTTGTTTGGCTAGAGAATTTGAACCATCTGCCAAAAACTTGACAAGAGCCAATTCTCATTTAAAAAAACAATTTAAAGGTGCATGTATAAATATAACTACCAGTTCCACAAACGATGCATTACATGCAATGTAAAATATATGTAATTTTGTATCTACACTCTCAGAAAATAAAATATACTATTGTACCCTTAGGGGAATAATGGGCTGTCACTAGGACAATACTCTCTATGGTATGTCTGTTGTATCCTTGAAAATCGTTTTCAGGCTCAGAAAGTTTACACAATTATCTTGAGGTCCAATGATTGACCCTTGGGGTACATAAGTGGAGATCGTACCTTGATGGACAGAAGTGGACCTCTGTACTCCTATTTCTGAGAGTGTAAATTACAAAGAAATGAAAGATGGATTTCCTTCAAATGGTGTCAGTATCTACAGACTACAGAACTACACTCTATGCAAAGAACAGTAAATGTAAGCATATGCGATACAATCTTGTGATGCTGTCAATTGACCGCAGAAACCTCACGTCTATACGCTACAGGGAAATTTACCAGAAAAAGTGTTTTCAGAAATGTCCATGATTATTCTGACTGAAGGACCAAACAGAAACAGTCAGATGGGAAAATTCTGAGGGTTTTTGTCCCTTTTCTCTGTTTACGCTAATGTATATTCAGGCATACGCTTTACGAGATGTTTACAGTTTTTATAAGGTCGGAAAAAACTCAAAAATCAGGTTAAGACTGGTTAATTGATGCAAAACTGGCACCTCATCTGAAGTCCAGGTTACCGGTAATTCATGTGGAAATTGAAAACTTTTATTTTCATTTACTTTACCCCTGTAAACATGACCTTGCCTTGACCTTTACAGAGACTGGGCCATGTGCAAAAAACAGAAGCCCCGCCCCTGGAAGGCCAGCTGGCAGCTGTGATTGGTGCTTGTGATGATCAACAGAGACACGATCCTGATTCTGAACTCAATGCACTTCACTGTTTTCTATTTCCGTGCCGTTTTGCATCGTGACTTCATGCAAACAACATTAATTTTTCTGTGCATAATTATTCCACTGAGGAAGCCCACTGATCCTCCCACACAGATACAACTCAGCATAAACCAGCTTAAGCTGCTTTCACACCGGACGCGAAATGAATTTTTTGCGCGTCTGCATTGACTTTTAATGTAATCTGCCGTGCGAAAAATTCATTCCGCGTCCGGTGTGAAAGCAGCTTTACACTGTTGTGCCGCATTCTATATGATGCATTGTGCGGTTTTTTTTTTTTAGCGTAATCTGCATCTTTCTCTGTGGTATTTTCTATTGTCCTGTGTGTTGAATTCTATCGCATGCATATGAGGCATTCTCTAATGTTTCATACAGGGCATTCAGTGGTGTTGCACCTGGTATAATATGTATAATTTTATAAAGTACTTAATGAGGTTTTTCACACTTTACGCATTCACATGGAATTTATGAGATGCGTTGTACAACCCCAATTCCGAAATAGTTGAGACGAAGTGTAAATTGTGAATAAAATCAAAATGCAATGACTTTCAGATCACATGAGCCAATATGTTATTTACAATAGAACAGATAACATTTCAAATGTTGAAACTGAGATATTTCATATTTTTATCCACAAAATGAGCTTATTTCAAATTTTCTGGCTGCAACAGGTCTCAAAAAAGTCAGGACACAGGCATAAAAGGGCTGAAAAAGCAATTAATATATAAGAGAATCAGCTGAAAAAACATTTAACAAGTAATTAAGTTAACTGGCATCTGGTGTGTAACATGATTGGTTATAAAAGGGTTGTCTTAGAGAGGCTGAGTCTCTCAGAAATAAAGATGGCCAGAGGCTCTCCAACCTGTGAAGGCTTGCCTAAAAAAATTGTGGAATACTTTAAAAACAATGTTCCTCAATGTCAGATTGCAAAGGCTTTGAAGGTCTCATCATCGGCAGTGCATAACATCATCAAAAGATTCAGAGAAACTGGAAAAATCTCTGTGCGTAAGGGACAAGGCCGAAGACCTTTACTGGATGCCCGTGATCTTCGGGCCCTCAGATGCCACTGCATCACTCACCGGCATGATTCTGTCATTGACATTACTAAATGGGTCCAGGAATACTTATAGAAACCACTCTCTGTAAACACAGTTTGCCGTGCCATCCACAGATGCCACCTAAAACTCTATCATGCAAAAAGGAAGCCATTGTTGAGCATGATCCAGAAGCGCCGTCGTGTTCTGTGGGCTAAGGCTCATTTAAAATGGACTGTAGCAAAGTGGCAAAGTGTCCTGAGGTCAGACAAGTCCAAATTTGACATTCTTGTTGGAAATCATGGGCGTCGTGTCCTCCGGGCTAAAGAGGAGAAAGACACCCCCCTCCTGTTATCAGCGTTCAGTTCAAAAGCCAGCATCTCTGATGGTATGGGGATGCATTAGTGCATATGGTGTGGGACACTTGCCTGTTTTAAAAAGCACAACGAATGCTGAAAGGTATATAAAGGTTTTAGAGCAACATATGCTCCCCTCCAGACGACATCTATTCCAGGGAAGGCCTTGTGTATTTCAGCAGGACAATGCAAAACCATATACTGCAGCTATTACAACAGCATGACTTCGTAGTAGAAGAGTCCGTGTGCTGAACTGGCCTGCCTGCAGTCCTGATCTTTCACCGATTGAGAACATTTAGCGCATAATTGAAAGAAAAGTCTTTCAAAGGAGACCCAAAACTCTCCAGTAGCTGGAAGCCTGTATTAAACAAGAGTGGGATCAAATTCTAATGGCTAAACTCAGGAAACTTGTCTCATCAATGCCCAGACGCCTCCACTCTGTGTTAAAAAGAGGAGGGGATGCTACACCATGGTAAACAGGCCCCTGTCCCAACTTTATTGAGACATGTAGCAGCCATCAAATTTGAAATGAGCTCATTTTATGGATAAGATTGTAAAATTTCTCAGTTTCAACATTTGCTATGTTATCTCTGTTCTATTATGAATAAAATACTGGCTGGGGTGATTTGAAAGTCATTGCGTTTTGATTTTATTCACAATTTACACTTTGTCCCAACTATTTCGGAATTGGGGTTGTACATTGTGTTTATGGGGTGTATTTCCTGTTTAATACAGTATATTCTGCATTGTGTCCATAAGGTGTATTCTGTGTTGTTTAATATGGTGTGTTCTGTGTTTTATATGGTGTATTCCCCTGTTGCTTAATAAGATGTGTTCTGTGTTGTGTTATATGGTAAATTCTGCATTGTGTTTATGGGGTGTATTCTGTGTTGTTTATGGTATATTGCGTTGTTTAATGTGGTGTATTCTGTAATATTTTGCCCGGTTTATCGCGTGGCGTTTTACATGCCGTCGATGACTCGTTGGCAGATCGCGTGTGCGGCTCTGAGTGGGAGTCTGTAAGCACCTCTGGGTAAGTGTCGATTATGTAACGGAGGAGTCTTCTCAGGATCGCAGAGTGAGGGGTTGCCATGGTGACACCATGGCGACAGTGCTCTGCAGTCGTCGGGTTGATAAGCCACAGGCAAATGACAGCAGAACCAAGTATGGCAGGACTGCATCTGATCCCTGTTCCCATATTCAAATCAGCAGGACAGCAGCCAGCTTGAGCCACAATGGCCGACTGTCCCTGTGCCAGTAAGTCAGCCTACACCTACAATGGGACCGGGAACATAGCGTCCCAACGTATTTGAAAGCCAATGGAATACTTGAGCCATCCACAGCATTCCAGTTAGAGGTACAGATCGTCAGCCGAAGAGAGAGGCCTTCCAAAAAAACAATGCCTGAATGTGGAGTTATCGACTACTGACAGCAGAAGAGTTTCGATATTCGCACTCATTCAAAAAGTGGCAGGCAATATGGCCAGGGATCGTATAAACTGGCCCTCAAACCCAAAATGTAGCCCTGTTCCTTTTCTCTAAGGTAATTAATTTAATAATTAGCACCATTGATCAGCGGGTAAACAGTTGTTTCGCTACTTTGGCTTATCGCTTCTGTACTTTCGCCACTATGTCCAAGTCCATTCGCAATTATAATCAAACAAAGATCAGATCGAAGATTGCTGAGTATTTCTTTGAAGTAAATCGATCATAACACATCAGCTTCAGTTTTCAGTTTTATAAAGTTTTACTACTGATTCTTACTACTACTTACTTACTACTGATCGATGTCTTAACTTGCATTTATCTATAGTAGCGGATGGACCTGGATGTAGTTGCAAAAGTACAGTGAGCAGTAGCGAAAAGCCAAAGTAGCGAAACCACCATAAACTGATCAGCGAGACCTTCTTCACACCTGACTCCCAGGTAAAGGGAAGGTATCGCTCAACCCAACCTTCAGAGAGGCATTTTAAAATTTAGACAGGTAAAAATCCAAACAGACTAGTAACCTAAATCCCCACAATTATCTAAACCTGCCTTTATTTTAAAATGCCCCTCTGAAAGACAGGTACACCAATGCCCAGCTAAAGCCTTCCTTGGATAACCAGCCCTCAAGGAGTCCGAATTGTTTATCCCTGTAATATGGAAAAGATGCCCAATTTACCTAGATAGGCAAGCCCTGTATGGTCATCATCTGGAGGGACAACGCTATCATCACACAGTACGGATCAGGCAGCCAGCATTACGGGCCAAATCTTTTATTTTCTCGTGAACAGAGTGGGAGGATTAGGAGTTTGCTCTCTGTTCTAAATAAAGCACAAACAAGTCTAAAATACTCAGATCCCCCGCCCACGGGATGGCTGATATCTGACCTGGAAACAAAATGCGGTGGAGGAACGGACAGATAGACAGGAGGACGGACTTAAATAGTAAAAGCACATTTACACAATAAGATGCATCCATACATGAAATTACATTGAGAAATATTGAACAGTTCAGGAGTTCTGGCCCAGAAAAGAAGCGTGACGGACAGACAGACGGACTTGCAGAAGGACAACACTAATTCCTATATCGCCATCCACTTTGTGGCAGGGGATAGTAATATGAGGGTAAAGGGTTAACATTAGTGGCAGTTGAAGATTTTCTGAGCTGGAATCAGCCGCTAATCCGGACGGAGTAATCAGGCGGGAATGAGGCAGGCGTAGCGGAATGACGCAGGTCCCGGAGATCCCATCCTCAGTTTACGTCTCCGGAGGAGAAAAAGATCTTTGTTTCGGCGCTCGGTGGTGGTGGTGGTGGGGGGCTCGGACATGCAGGGGCCGAGGTAACCAGGCCGGTCGGGACCTTGGTGGGACGACAAGTGCTGTGGGATTAATCAGGGCCCAGAATCTGCCTCCTCTCTAATGCCCGTTCACCGAATACAAGAACCTCACAGTGCAGCAGACAAATACTGATGCATGTCAGTGTGAGGACAATTCAGCAATTAACCCCATAAAGCACACATACCCACCTATGGGTCCATCACATGCAGCAGCTGCATTCAAACCTGTGGAACATCAGGCCCATTTTAAATTCTAGTGGAGATCCCAAGGTTTCCAACGATGTCAAATACGTCCTGTTGAATTACAAATATTCCAGCAATCCCAAATATGTCCTGCTGAATTACAAATATTCTGACAATTCCAAAATATGTCCTGCTGAATAACAGGGAAACCTGTATAAATGATGTAGTAGTGCAGTAGCCATTAAAACATGGCGTCCTGGGTTTGAATATTTTTCTCAGTATAAGTGTGATGTAGCTTCAGTGAAGCGCTGCAACCAGCAGATACAGAATACGTGCGTGACACTGTCCTACATTATGGCACAAATGCTTTTTCAGACTTTTAACCTGAATGGAAGAAAACTTTAGTGAAAAATTTAAGAGTTTAAGGGGTGGGGTGCCCCGGTGGCAACCATCGGTCTAAGCGCACGCACCATAAAGGCTGCGTCCCTCTCGCAGTGACCTGGGTTCGATTCCGACTCGGGTCATTTGCTGCATGTCTTCCCCATTCTTCTCCCCAACCTTCCTGTCTCTCTACACCATATAACTATCAAATAAACAAAATAATCTTTAAAAAAAAAAGTTTAAGGGATTAAAAGACAATAATCCTCACATTAATGGATTACATATTATAAACAATTCAATGTATCCATAACACTGGCACCTCAAAACAAGCGTCCAGTTCATATACAAGCCAGCAGCCTTCCAGTGAGCGAGGATGTTCACTCTGGGTTATCCAGCTTCCTCCCGCTGTCAAAAGACATGCATTTCAGGGTTACTGGAGGGTGTAACTTGCTCGTAGGCAAGAGTGTGTGAGTGAATAGAGCGCATGCCTCATGCCATAGGCTGATGATCTCCCCAGATTATATTCTATTGTATTCCTGCCTTTCACCCAGTGCATGATGGGATACACCCCAGCCTCCAGCAGCTCTAACCCAGAAAAAGCAGTCTTCCAAGAGAATGGGAGGGTGCAGGAATACAGCATACTATGATCTTAATTCAATATTTATCCTGTTAAATATTTTTAAAAAAAAAAAAAACGTTAAAGGCGTTAACCAAGGTAATCACAGAATGATGGCATTTAAATATCATTATTAAGTTACATATTATTATGAGCAAAGATGAATTATCATGGTAACAGGCCACCATTTAGCACAGATAATGAGACCATATTTTTTCTCTCTCTCTCTCTCTCTCTCTATCTTCATTGTGACCATATATGTGGTGTTTCAGTCAGCTGAGCACTGTTTATTTTATGCAGAAATGTCTCTCTGATTCTATTTTCACACAATTTTAAGTTATATAAATGTTTCATATTTATTTTATGACATAATCAAGAACACCCCGCCGAATCTGGAGTCTGCAGATAAAAACAAATCATTTATGACTCAGCTCGTTTGGCCATTCCAGCAATCGCATTGGCTGCCATCATGTTGGTTCCGCATCAAAACACTTCCTAATAAACTGCAGATTGGAACTGGGATTTTCCTCGACATTTCTGAGGAACATTTTCTGGAAGTTCTCAACTCGGCTTCCTCTGAGTACACCGTGTCCCAAAAGTTCATGCACCACAGAAAAAGTCAACAGATTGTGAATATTCAACAGAATGCATTTATTCAAAAGCCAGTGTATCCCCCCTGCATCTTAATTACTGCCCTCAGCCTGTGGGGCATAGAATGCACTAAGTTGTTTAGAACGGAAGCTCAAAGTTGCCCCACTCCTGCACAGCCCTCGCACTGAGCTGCTTCATGGTGGTAGGGGGTGGGCTGTGGAAGACCCGACTGTTCAGGATACCCCAGGAGTTCTCAATCGGGTTGAGGTCCGGGGAGTTGGGTGGCCATTCCTCTTTGCGCAAAAAGCCAGGAAGCTGCTCAGAACACCCCTGCTGAGTTGAACGAGCAGTATGTACGGGGGCACCATCTTGCTCGAAGACCATTTCCGGAAGCCTGTTGAACATCTTCCTAGCAGGAGATGGGGCCCAATTTCTTTTTTCTGGTGAGTTTGGGAAGTAGCACTGGCTGGAGAATGTTCTTGACACAATACTCAGCATTGATGGTGGTGCCCTGGGGTACAACATGCAACTCCAACAGCCCTGAAGATGACATCGCCCCCCAGACCATGCAGTGGGCGCTGAACTTGACTTGTTCAGAAGGTGGCACTTTCTTTCGGTTATCGTTGTAGATGCGGTCGTTTTGGCTGTTGGGAGTTGGAAATAAGTAGAGTGGGCACTGATCAGAGAAAACTCAGTTCTTCCAGTGTCTTGGGGTCATTGTGGCATACTTCTTTGTAAAAGCCAGCAGCTTCTGCTTTTGCAGTTTGGTAAGGCGAGGAATCCACTGTCTTCTGTATGCTCTCAGACTCAGTTTTTCAGTCAGAAAACGATGGATGGTACTCTTAGAGACTGCTTCCCCAAGATTCTTCAGTCTTCCACTGAGTCCACGGCAGGATTGGTGTCTCTTTCCCATGGCCTTTCGGATGAGGTCCTTGGCCCTGGAGCTCAGGACTGAGGGGCGACCTGCACGAGGCTCGTCTTCAAGGGAGTCACAACTCTGGTGTCTCTGCCACCACTTCTTCACCCATCGTATGCTTCTGCCGAGGTCCTGAGCTACCTTCCTGCATGTTTTCCCTGCCCTGCACAAGGCAATGGCTTCAGCACGGACCTGAGGCTCTGAAAGAGCAGCCTTTCCAGGTTTTTGTTTGGCCATCGTGGCAGCACTACCAAAAAGGTTCTGCCAATGACAGTTCTCTCTTGGTTCCTTAGTCAACCAAGAAATTTATAGGCCTCTCGCAAACAGATGAACTAATTAAACAAACTCACAACACCTGGCTGACCAGGTGCAACCCATTTTGGAGGCAGACATGTTGCCCATTGGGGTGCAGGAACTTTTGAGACATGGTGTACACCGTTTGAGAAGCGAGCCCAGAATGATTCAGCAGTTTTCAAATTTTTGCACCCTGGTGTGTCTCACTGAGGCAGGGTACAACACGCTTCATTTGAAAATCGAGTACAAAGATGGAAGCAGACGCTCAGAATCGGTGCCAAGACGACACATTTTTCCCTTGTATATATAAAAATATCCCTTTCCACTGAAATGAAAGCACTGCCGTTCCATCACACGGATCACGGATCACGAATCACCATTCGGGGGTTGGTTATTTTTTCTTGAGTAAGCACCTCTCATGTATCTCATTAGGTCATTGCTTGCTGTTCTAGTGTCTCCATGTTTTCATGCACTAATGTAAGCAGCACTTCTCAATGGAAGCACTTCAGAACCTCTTCCCACATAGAAATCATATAAAGAGAACCATACCATACAAGCATGGGCCAATGTTTTAAACAATCTGGGATTTAAGGACAGAATGGAAGGATGTAAATCCATTGCTTGTGTCAATGTTTTGCTTAGTTCATTTTTTTTGGGCTATATTTAACCAGGGAAGGTTCCATTGAGAACATGTGTGTCTTTTTTACAGATGCACTGGGAGAAATGCCAGATAGAGCAGTAGCAAGTATGGAGGCATAGAGAGAAACAGGGGTTTGGCCCAAGGAGCAGTTTTGGGGTTAAGGGGCTTGCTCGAGGGCTCGACAGCAGAGTTCTTCCCAAGTTCATCGCTAGAGATTAGGTAAAGTCCCAAGCCACACTGAAGACTTCAACCAGCAATTGCCAGTCAAGCCATAAACCACTTTGTCATGGAGAATCACTGAGTTCGATACACATAGCTGTTCAGGAGAATAAACCACAACGTGTTCTGCAGCAAACGTTGGAGCAGGTCTGTTCGCTGCTGTGTTTTAGAGGACTTTAGTGAAGGGGATTAGGAGCAAGCACGAAAGCTGCAATGCCCATGACCTCGACCCAGGTTTGGAGCAGCAGGTCAGTTCTAATATACGCACAATCTGACATCTTTGTGTAATTGTTGTTCCGAGATCGACAAAATAATGTTACTCCCGGACAAGAATTAATATCCACCAATGAAAATCAGCTCTGTTGCGCTGATGTCATGAAACCATGAAGGCTTCACAACAAACATCACGTGCAGCTAGCAAGGACCTTCAGCTAGCAGTTCAAACCAGCAAAATGTCTGAAGATGAGCAATATAAGAGTGAAAGTGATGTGAAAATAGTATAAAATTTATGAGACAAAGACTATTTTGGGTTCCCTTGATAACAAGCATCTGCTTATCTGTACAAAAAGCTTGCTAACATTAGCTAACAAACTTAAGACAACCAAAACACTGGAAATGTGGTAGCACAGCATTAAAGCTACTGTTCACTGGCGGACTGTAATGTCACTCCTGGACAAACATTATGTTGTTGATTCCGGAAAAACACTCATACAGCGAAATCAGGTTGTGCCTAAAATACTTTATTCATCTAGAATATAACTGACGGCCAATTGGTCCGGATGGTTTTCAGATGTAATTACTGTCTAAATGAGCGGGCAGAGATTTCGACCCAGAGCATCTGTGTCTGGGCTGCCCCATCTGGAAACAGGGCTGTCTCAGTGGTGGCCACAGGTGGCGAGGACAGGCTACAAAATCTTTTCCGCGCTGGTTATCAACCAAGCCGCCACAATCAAGCTTCATTCACAAGGTTTACTTCAAGACAGTTTTCTTGCAAGTGGCACTGCGGTTTATGACGGTAGTTACATAACAATATGAACTAAAATGACATCTTATATGAAAACGCTGGCTCGCTGTGTGTTTGCTCTTAATCGAATGTCACCCTGCTGGCCAGTTTGTAAAGACAGCGTGTTACTTGGGCGATAAAAATATTTTGCACACAAATCAGGGGTAGGTAAGGACCGTGCATATCGTGCGGACGTCATTGGCAACTACATGCGCCACATAAACTTGGGCTGCTTATTGAACAGAATAGCTGTACCGAAACAGCGCTTCTATGTTCTAAATGCTTTTCACCAGCCAGAGGAAAGGCAGCAATACGACAGCCAAACTGCACAGCAACAACACTATAGACAAACAGCACAGCTATGACCTTAGACAAACAGCGCTGCAAAGACACTATAGACAAACAGCACAGCAAAGACCTTAGACAAACAGCGCTGCAAAGACAGTATAGACAAACAGTGCAGCAACAATACTATAGACAAACAGCACATCTACGACCTTTGATGAACAGCGCTGCAAAGACACTATAGACAAACAGCACAGCAACGACCTTAGACAAACAGCACTGCAAAGACAGTATAGACAAACAGTGCAGCAACAATACTATAGACAAACAGCACAGCTACGACCTTTGATAAACAGCGCTGCAAAGACACTATAGACAAACAGCACAGCAACGACCTTAGACAAACAGCGCTGCAAAGACAGTATAGACAAACAGTGCAGCAACAATACTATAGACAAACAGCACAGCTACGACCTTTGATAAACAGCGCTGCAAAGACACTATAGACAAACAGCACAGCAACGACCTTAGACAAACAGCACTGCAAAGACAGTATAGACAAACAGTGCAGCAACAATACTATAGACAAACAGCACATCTACGACCTTTGATAAACAGCGCTGCAAACACACTATAGACAAACAGCACAGCAACGACCTTAGACAAACAGCGCTGCAAAGACAGTATAGACAAACAGTGCAGCAACAATACTATAGACAAACAGCACAGCTACGACCTTTGATAAACAGCGCTGCAAAGACACTATAGACAAACAGCACAGCAACGACCTTAGACAAACAGCGCTGCAAAGACAGTATAGACAAACAGTGCAGCAACAATACTATAGACAAACAGCACAGCTACGACCTTTGATAAACAGCGCTGCAAAGACACTATAGACAAACAGCACAGCAACGACCTTAGACAAACAGCACTGCAAAGACAGTATAGACAAACAGTGCAGCAACAATACTATAGACAAACAGCACAGCTACGACCTTTGATAAACAGCGCTGCAAAGACACTATAGACAAACAGCACAGCTACAACCTCAAACAGCGCTGCAAAGACACTACAGACAAACAGCACAGCTATGACCTCAGACAAACAGCGCTGCAAAGACACTATAGACAAACAGCACAGCTACAACCTCAAACAGCGCTGCAAAGACACTATAGACAAACAGCACAGCTATGACCTCAGACAAACAGCGCTGCAAAGACACTATAGACAGACAGCACAGCAACAACCTTAGACAAACAGCACTGCAAAGACACTATAGACAAACAGCACAGCAACGACCTTAGACAAACAGCACTGCAAAGACAGTATAGACAAACAGTGCAGCAACAATACTATAGACAAACAGCACAGCTACGACCTTTGATAAACAGCGCTGCAAAGACACTATAGACAAACAGCACAGCTACAACCTCAAACAGCGCTGCAAAGACACAACAGACAAACAGCACAGCTATGACCTCAGGCAAACAGCGCTGCAAAGACACTATAGACAGACAGCACAGCTATGACCTCAAACAGCGCTGCAAAGACACTATAGACAAACAGCACTGCAAAGACACTGTAGACAAACAGTGCAGCAACAACACTATAAACAAACAGTGCAGCAACGACACTACAGCAAAATGGACAATGGAGCCTGTCCAAAGGTTTCCATGTTTTCAAAAAAGCAATATACATGGTCCCTCATTTAAATTTAAAAGTGATCATGCTTTTGCCAGGCTGACCTCGTCTCTTTGGAGGTCTCCCTCAATTCAGTACATCTTCCAAATCTGTTGATCATTTTAAGCAGCTACTGACAACTCATCTCTGTGGATTAGCCTTTAAAAACATGTACCTTTGTTCTTATGTCCATTTAGTTTAATGTTTTGTTTGTTCGTTTTAAAGTGCAGCTATAATGGCTTTTCATCATTTTAATGTTGTTGTGTGAATCATATAGTTTTTATGTGCATGTAAAAGGTCTGCGCCAGAAAACAACTCGAAGTCACCTCCAGATGAAGCGCTCTCTGCCGCAAAACTCACTGCTCCAGAGCTGTCTGAAACGCCCCAATAGCTTCCGGCGATTTTTTTCATCAATTGGTGACGTCACCAAGTGAATGTTTGCGCCAAGCAGATACAATCCCAATTCCGAAATAGTTGGGACGAAGTGTAAATTGTGAAAAAAATCAAAATGCAATGACTTTCAGATCATATGAGCCAATATGTTATTTACAATAGAACACATAACATTTCAAATGTTGAAACTGAGACATTTTACATTTTCATCCACAAAATGAGCTTATTTCAAATTTTCTGGCTGCAACATTTCTCAAAAAAGTTGGGACACAGACAAAAAAGGGCTGAAAAAGCTATTAATATATAAGAGAATCAGCTGAAAGAACATTTAGCAAGTAATTAAGTTAACTGGCATCAGGTGTGTAACATGATTGGCTATAAAAGGGATGTCTTAGAGAGGCTGAGTCTCTCAGAAGTAAAGATGGCCAGAGGCTCTCCAACTTGTGAAGACTTGCGTAAAAAAAATTGTGGAATACTTTAAAAACAATGTTCCTCAATGTCAAATTGCAAAGGCTTTGAAGGTCTCATCATCGACAGGGCATAACATCATCAAAAGATTCAGAGAAACTGGAAAAATCTCTGTGCGTAAGGGACATGGCCGAAGACCTTTACTGGATGCCCGTGATCTTCGGGCCCTCAGACGCCACTGCATCACTCACCGGCATGATTCTGTCATTGACATTACTAAATGGGCCCAGGAATACTTCAAGAAACCACTGTCTGTAAACACAGTCCGCCGTGCCATCCACAGATACCACCTAAAACTCTATTGTGCGAAAAGGAAGCCATTGTTGAGCATGATCCTGAAGCGCCGCCGTGTTCTGTGGGCTAAGGCTCATTTAAAATGGACTGTAGCAAAGTGGCAAAGTGTCCTGTGGTCAGACGAGTCCAAATTTGACATTCTTGTCGGAAATCATGGGTGTTGTGTCCTCCGGGTTAAAGAGGAGAAAGACCACCCCTCCTGTTATCAGCGTTCAGTTCAAAAGCCAGCATCTCTGATGGTATGGGGATGCATTAGTGCATATGGTGTGGGACACTTGCATGTTTTAAAAAGCACCACGAATGCTGAAAGGAATATAAAGGTTTTAGAGCAACATATGCTCCCCTCCAGACGACATCTATTCCAAAGAAGGCTTTGTATATTTCCGCAGGACAATTCAAAACCACATACTGCAGCTATTACAACAGCATGGCTTCGTAGTAGAAGAGTCTGTGTGCTGAACTGGCCTGCCTGCAGTCCTGATCTTTCACCAATTGAGAACATTTGGTGCATAATTAAACCAAAAGTCCGTCAAAGTAGACCCAAAACTCTCCAGCAGCTGGAAGCCTGTATTAAACAAGAGTGGGATCAAATTCCGATGGCTAAACTCAAGAAACTTGTCTCCTCAATGCCCAGACGCCTCCACTCTGTGTTAAAAAGAAGAGGGGATGCTACACCATGGTAAACAGGTCCCTGTCCCAACTTATTTGAGACCTGTAGCAGCCATCAAATTTCAAATGAGCTCATTTTGTGGATAAAATTGTAAAATTTCTCAGTTTCAATATTTGCTATGTTATCTCTGTTCTATTAGGAATAAAATACCGGCTGGTGTGATTTGAAAGTCATTGCGTTTTTATTGACAATTTATACTTTGTCCCAACTATTTCGGAATTGGGGTTGTAGTTTAGTCACAGCACACTGGGGTTTCTGGGAGGGCGGGGCCAGGACCTCAACAGAGCGTTTCACACACAAGTACTGCAGAAATGGCCTGCCTGAGACAACTTTTTTTTTTTTTTTTTTTTTTAACAATGAAGCATTTGGACCTTTTTTAGTCGACATCGAGATACAATGAAAGGTAACTTAATAGGTGCATTTAAATTGATCTTTTTCACACTGTAATTGTAGTTTTGGTATTTTAGGCCCATTTTGTTTATATGTCTGTTCCATTTGTCTTAACTAATTTTAATTGTCATGTGGGGCACTTTGAACAGTTCATTTTAAAAAGTGCCATATAAATAAAGTCTTACTTTTTACTCTCCATTTCCATCGGAGAGACAGCGTTGACAGTGAAGTGCTTCAGGTTTTGGCTGGTGCTGATCTTAAATAACTTCACCTGGTTGGTAGAACAGAACACCAACACACTTCTGAGGAAGGTACAACAGCGCCAGAGCTTTCTCAAGTCTTTCTGAGCAAATGGAGCTGCTCTGAGGATGGCTGTACATTCCAGTACAGCTTTATTTCACAAACACACCAGTAAAACACAAGTACATTTTTCCGAGTCAACAATAAATGAATTCCAGAAAATTCTGATGTTCTAGTCACCTGATCTTTTAAGATGACAACCCTTTTTAAGGATAAAGACATGAAAAAGAGCGCCTAAGGTATAACTTTCGAACACGTCCAGTAATTTCAGGGGTGAGTCGCAGAAGAGCTGAGGGCTAAACAATAGCAATCACACGCATCACATGAGCATCCAGAAGTTGACTTGTCCCCTCAGAAAAAGGTGAAAGGTTGACAACATGTATGATGTGGCATTTAATATGGCATGACCCACAGCACCAGTCTCAAATTGACCGCCAGCAGTTCAAAGCCAAACCTTTTAGCAACATGGGAAAGACCTTGCAGTTGGCAGTGATTGTACTTGTTTTCCAGTGTCATGCAATTTTGCAGATATTCAGATTAGATACAAGATCACGTCATCAGTATGAAGAAAAGGCAAAGCAAGAATGCTTAAATGTTTTTTTTTTTTAACGCAGGAGAAAACACCCTCACTGGCTGACGTCAATGACAAGGAGAAGTCATGGAGATTATGACGGACTCAGGATTGGAGAGTAATCTGGCTTGCAGATGTTTGACTTGTACCATTCAAAATGGACCCAAAGTCTGTGTAAAGAGGAGATATAAGTTCAATAGAAGCATTAAGCAATGCAATAAGTTAATCAACCGTTGGCTTATACCTCTATCAACCCGCGTCATACACAAAGTCATACGACTCACGCAATGGGACATTCAGATTAGAGCTAATGTTTACCATCAAGTCTAAATTTAGAAGCCGACATTTTGACAGATGACGTGTTCTAAACGCAGCTGTTCCTGCTGAAGGAACCAGCCTGGCCTGCTCCCCTCAAAGCAAGTGCAGTCCGAGGTGTAGAGAGAGATTCAGATATACTTTATTGAATCTCTTTCGGATAAATTTCCGCCAAATTTGACTAATGCTAGTAAGGATGTTAGGAGTCATGGGTTGGCACAATACAGCATGGACACCAAATCTAGAGTTCCTTGATAGAGTTGCGACATGACGGTTCCAGAAAATCTGGTCATGGAGCCATTTTGTTTCCAATGTATTATCGGGCATCGTCTCAAAGTGAATGAGTTTTTTTCCCCCCATCTTCTCTGTTCTCATGACTGAATATTTCCCCTCTTATGCTTTTCCAAACCAACACTATCTGGTTTATTGCTTTCCCCCAAAATTAATCTGCTTCCCTTCTGAGAAAAAAAACTAAAAAAATCCAACAATTTCCACTGTGTGAAATGGCTCAGTTTTGCGCGATGGTAACAAACAGAATGGTTCCTACACTCGAGTTGTCATGACTCTATCTGGGGATTCTAACCACATCCAGTTCTGAACCCAGAACCTTTGTCAAAGCTAATGGCAGGAGACTCAAATAAAGCCTGTTTTCCAGGATGGGGGAAAACTGCGGCGAGAACAAGGAAACTCAGCACAGAGAAGTCCAGGGTGGGCAGGACTTCAACCATTTTATCGCTAGGCAACAGCAATAACCACTGCCCCAATGTGCCGCCCCTAATGCCCTGAAGCTAAATGACACCGAACATCAACACCAGTGGAAGGCTGTGCAAACATCCGCTTAGCTTACCCCTGTGGGTGTTGGTGTGCACCGTACAGTATAGGACTTGTATAAAATGTGCTGCCTTCCTCTGGGTGGGTGGGGAGGTTTAAAAATTTAAAAAATTCAGATGAGGCACCGTTAGCCCACAATGCCCTCCTTGTGGTAGCAGGGCTGGACAAGAGGTCCATTCCTTATAACCAAGCGTCAGCTGACCTAGTTTTCACAGGTGGCCAGTCTGGTTCCAGATGAGAGGTGCACTATATTTCCTGCCTTCTTTCTTCTTCTTCGTTTTTTCACAAGGCACAGCTCAAAAAGCAAGCCTCCACCCACACTGCAGAAACCCACCAATCAGGCAGCTTTGGGTTCCCTCATCAGGTCCCTCAACGCCTACTTCACAGCGAGGATTTATTCAGACCGAGGGGTCAGGGGTCAAGAGATCGCTTACATTACATAAGAGCCACATTGCGTGTTTGATTGGACAAAGAAAGAGGCTGACCGCAACATCTGCTGCTAAAGTACAGGATTTACACCACAGAGGCAATATCATCCCCCAAAAAACTGTCGTGAACTTCAGAGCCAAGGAAAAAATAAACTTGTGTCTTCCTAGCCTCTTTACAACCCTATTATCTGTCGAAATGTTCCACAGAACAGAACCCGGTAACCTGAGGCAGGCGAGAGAGGTGCCTATATAACAATAGCAAACTTTGCCATTTTTTAAACTGTCATGCGATGCGACACGGTGCGTGCGTTTCAAATGCATAACACCCTGACACGCCACGCCTGGGCTGGCGATCTGCTGTCAAGGACAAAGAACAGCTGAGACCGGTGTTACTAGGGCAAAGAAGAAAAAGACCAGCAGGGATCTGCAGCAATAATTCAACAGGTTAGATGCCTCTAACAGACGGACCAGGTTTGGTTGTCATGGATACTGGGCACAGAAAATGCCACAACACTGTATGTGAAGAGAGATCCTTCATATCCTATCCCATTCCAGGCTTTATTTCAACCAGGAAGCAGTGATTGGTTTTAGGATAGGGCAAGGTCACGGTAACACAATGGGGAGCAGTGCTGTGTCATAGCAAAAAGGTTGTGGGTTTGAATCTGGCTCGGGGCTTGCCTGTGCTGAGTTTTGCTTGTTCTCCCTGTGTTTGCAAGAGTTTCCTCAAAATATTTCGGCTTCCTTTAACAGTCAGAGGACATGCATGTAAGGCTAAGAGATAAGATGAGATATACTTTATTGAACCCCGTGGGGTAAATTCGTCCTCTGCATTTGACCCATCCCAGTTAGGGGCAGTGGGCAGCCACAGAGCAGCGCCCGGGGACCAACTCCAGTTCTAAAGCCAGTTCCTTGGTCAAGGGTACTGGTTGGAGTGTTCCTATGATGCATGTTTTTGTGGGTGGGGGACACCGGAATACCCGGAGAAAACCTACGCGAACGCGGGGAGAACATGCAAATTTCACACAGAAAGGCTCCAGGCCACATTCAAACCCACGACCTTCTTGTTGTGAGGTAGTAGTGCTAACCACTGTGCCACCGTTCCGCCCTAAATGGAGACTTATAGCATATGAGCGTGTGAGTGAATAGAAGAGTGTGAAAGACTGCCCAGGGTGCAGTCCTGCCCCTTTTCCCACAGCATGCTGGGATATGCTCCAGCTCCCCCACGATCCATAACAGGAATAATGGGTTAGATATTGATGGTTAGAGGAAGAGTCCTCTTACATAAATGCAGCATACAAACAGGCATCTGCCCTATGTAAGAACGCACAAGTAAGGACACTTTTAGGTCAGAATGATTACCTATCAGCTCAGCATTAGCATGCAGAGCGGGTCCTTATAACAAACGAGACGGCGCTCAAGAGAGCCAACGGGAACATCTTCCGTCAATTTCACTTAAATTTGAAATTAATGAGCAGTCATGATTTGGCAAAGATTGCAATTTCACTGAAAGTGGGTTAGGACATCCAGTTCAGGGCCAAAAATTAAACAAAGAAATGAATGAACAAGGGAAGCATTCAAGCACGGGGGAATCCAAGTAGCACCAATTATCGAATAAACGGTTCTTGTTTGCCAAAACTGGACCAATCAGATCAGTGAACCCGCACCCTTTTCTCGGTCGCTTTTGTGTTGTCATGGGTTCAATTTCCCAGGTCCGGATTTAATGGTGTCCCACATGGCTTTGTTCTTGGACCTCCCCAGAGAAACCAAATATCAGGTAAGTACGTACATCGTATGTTTTTCCCATCAACGCCCTGGGGAGGACCAGTCTGTGGGCCAGTCAGCAGAAATAAAAAGGCACAGGAAGGTTGGATACAAGGCACAGATGAACATATTAAACACAGGGAGCCCTTATTTTGGATGGCTGGAAAAAACAGGGTCTTACTTTTGCCAGTAGGGTCTTAGTCTTTTGGGCCTCCTGAAGGTATACCGAGACTGGACTCTATATCCCAGCCGAGTGAGCCTTGCAAAGAGCAAACCTCAAAAGTATTAACACTCATGAACTCTGATGAGATAAGAATTCATGGACAAAAATATAAAGAAGGTACTCAGGACTGTGCCACCTACACAACGCGGCCCTTCATATGTTGCGTGTATGTGATACTGGTATTGGGCCACCAGCACATGTAGAGTATGTGCGAGGGTATTTTTGGCACAAATAGTTTTGGCAGAAAGCCATCATGATATCTCACAGCCAAGTCATTTATCCAAGTCCAGTTCCCCCCTTCCGTACTTTCTGTACATCACACCATAGCTGAATGTGCTCATTTAGACTAGACCTATTTGAGGTAATTTCCCAAAACACTTTGTCCAGTAAAAATGTGTAAAGTGATTGATTACACATCTGTTAAACTTGTTGAATTGGACCCATAGACATCCACCAAGAACTAATGTTTTAAAGAAATAAGAGGATTTTTTAATACCAAATATCCCATTATTCTGATGCTCGTGTGTGCCAGTGAGTGTATGTATGTGTGTCAACGTGCATGTGTGTGTGCATGTGCGTGTGTGAGTATGTGTTTGTGTGCCTGCATAAATGTGCATGAGCATGTGTGTGAGTGTGCACCAGCATGTGTGCATGCATGAGTGTGTCTGTTTATTAGCAAATATGTAAGTGACTAATGAGCATGGGTGAGGGTGAGCGTGCACAAGAGTGTGTGTGTATACATTAGCGTGTTTGTGAGCGAGTATATGAGTCCGTGTGTGTGTGTGTGTGAATGAGTAAGTGTGCACATGTATGCAAGTTCGTGTGCGAGTGTGTCTGTGTCTGTGTTTGAGTGCATGTGTGTTCGTGGGCGTGAGCGTTTCTGTGAGTTTGTGCACGAGCGTGTGTATGTGTGGGGGTTTGTGTGTGCGCGTGTGCGCTTGAGTATGTGATTGGGTGTGTTCATCAGTGTATGTGTGGATGTGCACGTGTGTGAGTGTGTGCGTGCATGAGCATGTGCACGTGTGCAGGTGTGCACGTGTGCGCGTTTGCGTGGATGTGTGCGAATGCGCAAATATGTTAATAAATGTGTTTCTTTGTGTGAATGAGTGTGTGCGTGCGCGCGTGTGTGGTGTGCACATGCTTGCGTGCGCGAGAGTGCATATCTCGGGGGTTAATCAAGTGAGTCACCCTGTGGATTTCCAGAAAGCTGGCAAGGACAGCCGTGAGCAACGCACCATGGCAACGACAGAGGAAACTCTACAAAAATGAGAGAATGCGTAAAATACAGGCTTTTCTGCATTTACCCCTCTCCGCATAATATTATTGTGGCCCCTGGGCAACAAATCCAACCACACATATTCAGTCTAACAGTGCATGAGGGAAACATTGGTTTAATTAAGCCAGCAGTAGCCAGAGTTGTGCAATGAAGTTACGCAGCACATGCTATTCCAGCCCTGCTCAGGTGCATTGTGGGTAATTGGAGGCATTCGCATTCCACACTGGCCACATGTTGGGAACATCTGCGTCTCCCTTGGCCCGAACGATCCGTCGCAGCGACTCGCACACAAACGCGCACCGGCGACAAACAGCAAACCAGATGAATAAATAACGGTCCCTGCGCACGGACACGTAGAGATGCACCAATCAACAAAGGAAAAACAGCCGGGTCATTGACCACAACGACTTATTTTACTAATCCCCTTTAAGATCTTCTTCAGCTTTTGCGTAAGCAACTCATTCTTCAGCCAGACCACCGTTGTCAGCTGTAACTTAAATGCAGTTCAGTGGCAGTGAAGGAGAGTCACTGAGATTCAATTTCGGTTTCAGAAAATGATTGCTTTGGAGGACAATAATGACATGCAAGTTAATTGCAAGAATACCTCATCTACATGAATTGAGGCCACTGGTAAATATAGACAAACCAGGGCTCTGAGGTCACAGAACACCGCTATCAGTCTTTTGTGGACTCATGACAGTCCAAAGGAACAGATCTATTTTTGGCCAAAGTATTATTTTGTACCTGCAGCTATTTGTGTCGGCCAGAACACCCTCTGGCAGCCAGCTAAGCGCAACATAAACTTTCATCTTTATCTCTCAACCTCGGCTGAGATTCAGGGTTGCTTGTGCTCCTGGGAAGTGCAAATACTGGCTTCCTCACTTCAGGTCTAATTCACAAAAACAAGTTTCTATCAATGGCTGTAGAGATTAAATAACAATCGAAGCATAGATCCCAGAAGAGATATGGCCACTGCTTCTTAGCATCAACAGAGGCTTTTAATGGCTCCAGGTAAACAAAATCATCTCAACCAGCAATTGATTCGTTTACCCGGGCTTTTCCCAAAAAGCAGGAATATGGAATGGGGCAGCACAATGTAAAATCCTGATTCGTTATTGTGGCTGCAGACTATTTTACAGATTTTGGTGGGGTCCAGGATTTGGCCTGCAGTTATCTGGCTAACTCTTTAGCTCTGTGTAGTGGAACTGGCCCAGATCTTATCTCGCAAACATCGTGTTGCAGTACAGGCTCAGATCTGTTCCATCTCCTGATTCCTGGCTTCCTCCATGATTTGAAATAGCCAATCACATGTTTGGGAGTGAGTCCTGTCGATGCGGATCTCCGTGGCACAGCTGGGAAAACACAGCTGCTCGCTCTCTCTCCCCAGGTTACTTCCTGTCCCGACTCCTGGAGCAAACATCAACACTTCCAGGACGCTGACGCACCTCTTCTCCCTTTCAACCTTTTGAGTTTTTCCAAAAACAACTTCAGGACCCCCCCCAAAAAGGACTGAAATCAGAGGATACAGTCTCGAAATCCGATGCTAGATTAGCAGACAGATGCTGCACAGTAGGCCTACTTCCATGGCTGTCCTAAAGCCTACACCCCAGCTTCACCAGCTGGTCTCATTTCATATTACCACAGGATGAGACAAGAGGAGAATATTAATACAGTCACTTTACCTGAGGAATTGCCGCCGCTAACTTCAGACAGCCAGCAACCTACCCAAGAGCCGAGATAATGGAGAGGCTCAGAAAACGGAGAGGCCCAGATAACGGAGACGTTCAGATAATGGAGAGGCTCAGATAATGGAGAGGCCCAGATAATGGAGGGGCTCAGATAACGGAGAGGTTCAGATAATGGAGAGGCCCAGATAACGGAGAGGTTCAGATAATGGAGGGGCTCAGATAACGGAGAGGCCCAGATAATGGAGAGGCCCAGATAATGGAGAGGTTCAGATAATGGAGAGGCCCAGATAATGGAGGGGCTCAGATAATGGAGAGGCCCAGATAATGGAGGGGCTCAGATAACGGAGAGGTTCAGATAATGGAGGGGCTCAGATAATGGAGGGGCTCAGATAACGGAGAGGTTCAGATAATGGAGGGGCTCAGATAACGGAGAGGTTCAGATAATGGAGGGGCTCAGATAATGGAGGGGCTCAGATAATGGAGAGGCCCAGATAATGGAGAGGCTCAGATAATGGAGAGGTTCAGATACTGGAGAGGCCCAGATAACGGAGAGGTTCAGATAATATGAGAGGCTCAGATAATGGAGATGCCCAGATAATGAAGAGGCTCAGATAA
This sequence comes from Gymnothorax javanicus, assembly GCA_029692085.1. Classification (NCBI taxonomy): domain Eukaryota; kingdom Metazoa; phylum Chordata; class Actinopteri; order Anguilliformes; family Muraenidae; genus Gymnothorax; species Gymnothorax javanicus. The sequence goes on along the minus strand of CM056198.1, from coordinate 128,177,072 downwards.
TGGAGAGGTTCAGATAATGGAGGGGCTCAGAAAATGGAGAGGTTCAGATAATGGAGAGGCCCAGAAAACGGAGAGGTTCAGATAATGGAGGGGCTCAGATAATGGAGAGGCCCAGATAATGGAGAGGTTCAGATAATGGAGAGGCTCAGAAAATGGAGAGGCCCAGATAACGGAGAGGTTCAGATAATGGAGAGGTTCAGATAATGGAGGGGCTCAGATAACGGAGAGGTTCAGATAATGGAGGGGCTCAGATAATGGAGAGGCCCAGATAAGGGAGAGGTTCAGATAATGGAGAGGCCCAGATAACGGAGAGGTTCAGATAATGGAGGGGCTCAGATAATGGAGAGGCCCAGATAATGGAGAAGTTCAGATAATGGAGAGGCCCAGATAATGGAGAGGTTCAGATAATGGAGAGGCCCAGATAATGGAGAGGCCCAGATAACGGAGAGGTTCAGATAATGGAGAGGGTTCAGATAATGGAGAGGCCCAGATAATGGAGAGGTTCAGATAATGGAGAGGTTCAGATAATGGAGAGGCTCAGATAACGGAGAGGTTCAGATAATGGAGGGGCTCACATAATGGAGAGACCAAGATAAGGGAGAGGTTCAGATAATGGAGAGGTTCAGATAATGGAGAGGCCCAGATAACGGAGAGGTTCAGATAATGGAGAGGCTCAGATAATGGAGAGGACCAAGATAATGGAGAGGTTCAGATAATGGAGAGGTTCAGATAATGGAGAGGCCCAGATAATGGAGAGGTTCAGATAATGGAGAGGTTCAGATAATGGAGAGGCCCAGATAATGGAGAGGTTCAGATAATGGAGAGGCCCAGATAATGGAGAGGTTCAGATAATGGAGAGGTTCAGATAATGGAGAGGCCCAAATAATGGAGAGGTTCAGATAATGGAGAGGCCCAGATAATGGAGAGGCTCAGATAATGGAGAGGCCCAGATAATGGAGAGGTTCAGATAATGGAGAGGCCCAGATAATGGAGAGGTTCAGATAATGGAGAGGTTCAGATAATGGAGAGGTTCAGATAATGGAGAGGCCCAGATAATGGAGAGGTTCAGATAATGGAGAGGTTCAGATAATGGAGAGGTTCAGATAATGAGAGGCTCAGATAATGGAGAGGCCCAGATAATGGAGAGGCTCAGATAATGGAGAGGCCCAGATAATGGAGAGGTTCAGATAATGGAGAGGTTCAGATAATGGAGAGGCCCAGATAATGGAGAGGTTCAGATAATGGAGAGGTTCAGATAATGGAGAGGCCCAGATAATGGAGAGGTTCAGATAATGGAGAGGTTCAGATAATGGAGAGGTTCAGATAATGGAGAGGCCCAGATAATGGAGAGGTTCAGATAATGGAGAGGCCCAGATAATGGAGAGGTTCAGATAATGGAGAGGTTCAGATAATGGAGGGGTTCAGATAATGGAGAGGCCCAGATAATGGAGAGGTTCAGATAATGGAGAGGCTCAGATAATGGAGAGGCTCAAATAATGGAGAGGCTCAGATAATGGAGAGGGATAATGGAGAGGCCCAGATAATGGAGAGGTTCAGATAATGGAGAGGCCCAGATAATGGAGAGACTCAGATAATGGAGAGGCCCAGATAATGGAGAGGCTCAGATAATGGAGAGGCTAAGATAATGGAGAGGCCCAGATAATGGTGAGGCTGAGATAATGGAGAGGCTCAGATAGTGGAGAGGCTCAGGTAATGGAGAGGCTATGATAATGGAGAGGCCCAGATAATGGAGAGGTTCAGATAATGGAGAGGCTCAGATAATGGAGAGGCTGAGATAATGGAGAGGCTCAGATAATGGAGAGGCTAAGATAATGGAGAGGCCCAGATAATGGAGAGGCTGAGATAATGGAGAGGCTGAGATAATGGAGAGGCTCAGATAATGGAGAGGCTCAGATAATGGAGAGGCTAAGATAATGGAGAGGCCCAGATAATGGAGAGGCTGAGATAATGGAGAGGCTCAGATAATGGAGAGGCTCAGATAATGGAGAGGCTATGATAATGGAGAGGCCCAGATAATGAGAGGCTCAGATAATGGAGAGGCCCAGATAATGGAGAGGCTCAGATAATGGAGAGGCTCAGATAATGGAGAGGCCCAGATAATGGAGAGGCTCAGATAATGGAGAGGCCCAGATAATGGAGAGGCTCAGATAATGGAGAGGCCCAGATAATGGAGAGGCTCAGATAATGGAGAGGCCCAGATAATGGAGAGGCTGAGATATTGGAGAGGCCCAGATAATGGAGAGGCTCAGATAATGGGGAAGCCCAGATCATTGAGAGGCCCAGATAATGGATCTTAAAACTGATTCATACAGGCTCACTGCACTGTAAGAAGTGAGAGTAATGAAACTGATTGATCAGAAATAGCTCTCTCTGCATTTTTCGCAGTCTTGTGTTTCAGAGCTCAGAACGAGATTAAACACTTCAGAGCGCTTCGTATCTCTCCATCTGTCTCCCTCTCATCCTGCTTTATCTGAACAGCCACAGATGTATCAGAGCAAATACCCCCTAGCGCTGTTAAGCTCAGTGTCTTCTGATTTACAGAAGGAGATTGTAATTATTGTAAGGGGGGGTCGTAAAGGACTGCAGTCTGGTCTGTCTGGTTTCAGGGAATATTTGGCGAATACTGCTACATTCTGCTATGCTCCATCCTCCAGTTCCAATCTCCCCTATTCCAGAGCAATCTCCCAATGTGTTGCAGCCAGATTAATGCTGTTTTTTCATATTATAGCAAAAAAATCGAGTGGATAAACCTCAAGAATGTGCAAAGACCTGCTGCAGCTCGCAAGTCCAGTCCGATCACGGCCTGTAAGCCTCACGTGGCACAGACATGCGATAACCTCATTTTTCATGGATTCACAGAACGCTACCTGCCCAATAACCACTGGTCTGAATCACTGTTCCATAAAAATCACATCAAAGTCATCACCCAAAGGGAAAAATATGTTATTTCGAGATACACGATTTCATTTCACTGCTCTAGTTATCACTTCAGCATTTCAGTTATGCACGAATCAGGCATGGGACTCCACAGCTGAGGTCACCGGCAGCGTTACAGAGAGCATCTGATTCAATTTGTCCCCAAATAATGCTACTTGCCGATCTCCTGACCGCTGTATTCAGGCTGCATACAGGGTCCCTTGTCCCACGGGGATGCTCAGTGGAAAGGGACCGACGACATCACTGTCACGCCAGGGCAGTCACACGACACCATCAATAAAGGCTTTCACTGCATTCTTGTGGGAGGTTAGCACAGCATGGCGGGGCCTCTCTGCTTTAAGGTATATAGAGTAGGATTTTTCCTTTGCTGTTTGTAAACACAACATTCAAAGTTGGCTCCTCCTCCTCGGCTTAACCACACCAGAAGCACGACAATGCAGTGTGGCGCCATGTCCTGCCCTCACACCCTATGTGCTGCTATTGGCTGGGGGCTACACACCCACTGCCCAAAGGCTGACGCCCAGAAATGTCCCGTACAAAGTACATAAGACAATATAGGCAGATAGAAGGGTCTCTGGAGGTACAGACATCGCCACAAAGTTCTAGTGGGTCGTAAGTGATGATTGAGAGTTAGTTTAGAGTCCATACATTGTTTGTTAGGAAAATCCTACACAGAATGACTTTGAAAACACAACTGTGAACTCACAATAACGCAACTTCTGGAGCAACAAAACACCAGACCACCCACGAAACCTCACTCCATTAACCTCTTCCATCTGGGATTTTCAGCGCCGTACCATCAGAGGTATAAAAGCCCTTTAACCTTATCTTAAAATGTATGTTAACTCCAAAATGCTTCCCATTTACTTTTCCTAATTAAGATAAAGAAGTTATGCAGCCAAGATGCAAAAATAATTACATTTATTAAATTCACAACAGTTTCACTTAAATCTTCTTCATGGTGTAGAATCATCCCTCAATGCTCCGAAAAAAAACTTGCGTCAGAACATTTGTAATTTTATAAATTAATTATTATTGCATTGTCGTGGCAAGTCTGTGACTGCCCTTCTCCACATCAAATCAGCAACCAAAAATTAGTTTGCTGATTTGCAAAGACTTATCAGTAAAACAACTGGCTAATTTGCTTTTAGCTGGAATTATTGTTCATTGCATCATACAGTCATAAAGTATTTCCTGTCCACATTAATGATGACAAAACGTCAAAGTCTTTCAACAATTCTGAATTCCTGTAGCTCATTAAACGACACATATGTTAGCAAGGCTTATAAGTGACGCTACTGCGTGCCAACATATGAAATTCAATGCAATTAAGAATATTTTTCCCATTTTAAATGCATTCTTTTAACACTGACAACATTTTGAATAAAATTTGAGAAAATGCTAATACGGCAGATGGAGTTCAGAGTAAGTTTTCGATTGATCCTTTGTATTATTGCCATCCTTACAATATCACATGTATTGCATGTCTATGGTCAGTTTAGCTTAGTGATAATCTCTGTCAGTTGTTTATTAATAATTTCTTCATCATTAAAGGCTTGTGTTGATTAATCGGTTAATAAATGTTTTACTGTTGATCAGGTGGTCTTAAATGGGAACAGGCTGAGAGTAATTATGGCTTAAAAGGTGAGAGGCTTCAATACTCCTGACAGCATGCCACAGAAAATCTGTCAGAAAATGCAGGGGTGTTGGGTACAAGACGTTAACCCTTAGGGCGCCGAAATCAATTTTCAAATGCTTAAAAAATGTAAGTATCTTGAGCTTTTGAAAACCTAGCATGTGGCGACTTGTTGAAAAGAGCTCCCCTGCGGGAGCTCAAGTCGCCACATGATAGGTTTTCAAAAGCTTTGATTTAATTTCATTGTATCAGCGAGCGGCAAATGCTGCCTTTGGCGCGTTAAGGGTTAAAGCTCACAATTACATCTGTGAGCTTCATCCTGTGAGTAATGTCAGTGTTCCACAACTCTGCAATGTAATGTTAGTGTTCCAGAACTCCTAAATGCTATGTCAGTATTCCAGAACTCCAAAATATCAAGTCAGCATTATCTATACCCAGAGATGGTGGTTACATCATCATCAGAATGTTCAGGTAAGAACTGTGAATTTGTGACCTCACACCTGAGGGCTTAGCGAGCATTAGCTGAGTCCCAGCAGTGACCTGTGTTTGAGCCATTAGGGAGCTTTCATGTCAACAGTTACTCATTTGGCAAACAGGATCCTGATGGATGGGCAAGTGCAGGGACATAGGAGGTGTCTCATGGTCATGATGGGTAATTTCCTACAATAATCTCCATTATATTCCCTCAGAACAGGATTAACACTGGCAGTCTGTACAATGATTAGACAGCAATCAGGGGCTTTTGAGGACAGAATATTTCTCATAAGCGCTAGAGTGATGACAGAAGGCTCATATCAAAAGAATAACAACCTAAACAGAATGAGCCTGTCTGTCAGAGATGGCTGCCAAGGTTGATTGTGGCCTGGGCCTCTGACAGGTTCCCACAGGAGCGAAACGGCCACCATAACTCCGGATTGCCGTCCGGTCTCACACAGAGCCTTTGTGCGGTGAGAGAACGGCAGTTAAAAAAAAAAAGCAGTAAGTAAAAGGCAGAGAGGCAACCCGTAGACGGTGCACATCAATTCCTCATACGGTAAACCGTGCCAAGGATTACATAACACGAGCAGAACATGAGCGCTCAATCACACGAGAGCGAGGCACAATGGCGCGATTGAGAAACACGGGCTGTCCTCGTGAAACAGTGCAAAATTATACTCATAAAACAATAATACTATGACATAGCGTTAATGCTATAATGATAATAATGATAATTACCACAACAATCCTCACTATTTCCCATCAGCCACGCCACAGAAAGGAATTACTGGCTGCTTCCTGGTAACCTGTAAACCGGCAGATTTGAATAGTGGGCATTCTTTATAGGCGTGTTGCAAAAATGCAGGGAATGAGGATATGCAACAGTCGATGGGACAGTGTGCTTTTCCTTTCAGTGAGAAGAACGCGTCTCCTGAGCCGAATGCTGCGTGTTGCGCCACAGGTCTGATGTCTGAGTCAGAGGGTTGAGATTCCTGCCGACTTTTGACATGGAGGAATTTCAACGAAGTTCAGTCGCTCAGGCGCCGACCAATGACAGGCAGTTTTGCTGGGTCAGTGTTATGGGCATGGAAAACTGTGACAGAGCACGCATTAATCAGCAGAACATGAGAATGCGCAAGAACTGTGCGCGTGAATTCAAACATGCAATTCAAACACACAAGCAAATGCACACACTCACAACCCCGGATGCACAAACACACACAATGATGCACAGATGGATCTACACAAACATGCACCCACGCAGTACACACACATACACACATGCACACACAAACAAAAATGCACGTACACACACTCACGCATACATGCACACACAAACACTCAAGAAATGAATGCACACGCATACACACATGCTTGCACACATATGTATGTGCACACACAAGCAAATGCACACGCACACAAACCCAGATACACAAACAAGCAATCATGCATGGATAGATCCAAACATACATGCACACACCCATATGCACGAGCAAACACAAAAACACACACACATAGATGGATACATATATATACACGTGCACACACAAACACATACACACACTTAGATGGACATATACACACAGGTGCATATACAAACACACACAAACACATACACATGCATGAACGGATACACACATGCACACACAAAGATAGCTGCACCCACATACATACACACACACACACACACATGCACACACAAACAAAAATGCAATTACACATACTCACACATTCATGCACACACAGACACTCACAGAAATGAATGCACACACATACACACACACACATATGCATATACATACACATACACACACAGAACAGACACACACACACACACACACACACACACACACACATGCACATAACTCCAGCACACAGAAGTAGGACAGCAGGTCTTTGAGAACTGGTTGAATCTGGACTTGGCCGGCCCTCTGCCCTGACAAACAGCACGGTTAGATAACAGCCCCACTTCCCAGCGTGGTTCACTGCGGCTCTCTCGCTCCCCTCAGAGCGGCGGGGTGCCCCCCCCCCCCACCACCTCACCCCCCCACCCTCAGCCACACTCAGGGCTCCTCACAAACAGCCTTCAATCGCCCCTCGTTCCGCACAGCACACAAACTCCACTAACCCCAGCCCCATCTCCCCACACTGTGACAGGAAGCAGCCTTTCTTCCTGTCCTCACCGAGCGAAACGCACACCGTACAGCCACTGTCTGCAGCGGCTTTCGCCGAGCTCTCCACTGCAGTCTGCCGCGGTCTGATTGGCTGCTCGGTTACCGCAGTTACCGAGGAGCGGGGAGGCCGATATTTAAGCCCAAGCGAGAGGGCACACAGCACACAGAGCCCATTATGTTCATCTCGCGGCGGGCAGATTACCTCTCAGGACTGGCCGTGTGTTTCCTCGACATTTTCATAAACAATTCTTTTAAAAGTGTACGCTGCAATCACTTCCTCTGGGAGCAGTTAATGTCGAAACACCATTTTTTAAACAAAACCAGGGAACTGGGGGCAGTTCACATTTTTGACAGAATGAGGCCTCGACTCAATGAATGCTTGTCCTTATATTTGCCTCAAAAATACATTTAAAATCTTCATTGACACCTTTCGGTAAGTTCAAACACGGACATTTACGATGTAATGTGGTGTGCTGCATATGGGAGATGATAAATACTGAAACTTTTAGTTCTTACCCAAAATGTAATGAAAACTTTCCATTGAACACAGGCCAAACTGGATGAGTTATATAATAAACCTAATTGCCCAGAAGGTGATCACTACCCCAGAAGTCAGAACTGACATTCCCAGTGACTGGACTCAGTGCCAAGCGGCCGAATTCCTCCAGCATTTAGATGCACCACAGGCAGGTGAAATGCCAACACAAAGCAACCAGCGCTAGGCCACTTAAAGGAGTGGAAAGCAATAAACCCCCGCAGTCGAGCCCCTTATAAACATCACATACTTACTGCTGAAAGGCTGAGGAAGTGCGGACAGGAAGTAAACAGCCGTTACTTTTCTCACAAACCACCCTTTCAGAGGATGTCCAAGCGATTAAGATCGCGCTGCCAGGACGACAGATCAAACTGAGACGGGCGCTCTTTCAGGGGACTTTCACAACTCTTATTTTCTCAGGCAGGACGTCCAAGTTGTGGAGGCCTGCTGCTGTGCATGTTGACAAAGATACAAAGGAAGAACAGCAATGGCCACCAGTAACAGCAATAGCCGCCAAGGCCTAAAAGGCTTCGACCCCAAGAACTCTCAACAAATAAACAGTCAATAAAAGTTCAGCTAGCAGTTAGCATACTGGTATAATGTACAGTCAATCAACGAGAAGCAATGATTATGTCGCGTCTGATTCCTCCATATTTCCGGTGAGCGTGGCTGATCGCATCGCAAAATAAATAAATAAAATGGCCGTCAGCATGCACCAGTCAACCACAGACCTTACAATATCTGACGGTATGAGATGAGGGAGTCGCAGAGGCTGAGCATTTATTCACAGATCAAAATTTTTTTGTTTCCAGGTCACCGTGCCAAGGTCAAAGATCAAAAATACAGAGTGAAAGCTTCTATTGGAGTCTAATATCAAGGCTCCAGTGTTAATACTTCCCAAGATATGCTCCGGAAACGAATTTCAAGGTTAAGGTCACTCTGTCGAGGTTAAAGGTCAAATCAACTCCAGACAGCAAGCAAATTTGCCCCCCACCTCAGGTGCATAGCACGCAATATTAAGGAGACTGCATCAATAGTTTTCAAGATATAACCCTGTGATATATCCCTACCACCCAGACGACCCAGGTGATGACAATAAAAGCACCTACAAAATTATAATTAGCATTTTATACTTATTTTTGATTTTTCAATCCTGTTGCAACATCAATTCCTGACATATTTCATTAACGTAGATGTTAACCAAATATTTGCTTTTCAAGCTAGCAATTAGCCACCTGGGATAATGTATTCAAAGAGAAACTACCGGTCAAAGACCGTGAAAGTCCTTCGCCAAAGGATGCACACATGCACCATAGGTCGGCCTTTTGGACCGATGGATCAGTTGCATAGCCAGAACTGAAAATTGTGTGGGCACAGAACATTCTTTTACAACTTTTATTAGTCCTGACTTGTTCGCAATCATCTTTCCTAATGAACAGTACATTCACTCCACGTCGAATGAATGTCATCTTACCTTCACAAGGAGAACTAGCAGCACCTGATAGTGTAGAGTGTTTTCAGAGTGAATATATTGTTCATTAGGAAAAATGATTGCGAACAAGTCAGGATAATAAAAGTTGCACAGGGATATTCCGCGCCCGCCCAATTTTCAGTTCTAGCTACGCTACTGCGATGGATGGACCGTCAGACACGGAATAAACCAATCGGCCCCTGACCCATCTGTCAAGTGGTGGGGGACTAAAAAACAAGTTTGAAAGACCACTGTAAGTAGTTTGGTAAATAATCTCCAAAAACAGAACTGGGGTCAAAGTCACAAGTCAAAGGTCACATAAAATGTCCTGTAGAGGCTGAGGGCAAATTTTTTATACTTGCATTGGTTTCTTGACTTAAACTTAGTACGCTTTGATGAGCTACATTAAAATATCGGAAGATTTTTTAGAAAGCTTAAAATTGCAGAAAAAGAAGAAGTTCATAGGGGGAAAGGTCAAAGGTCATAGGTCAAGGCAACATTCAAAAGGCAGAGACAAAATTAGTAGATACGGCCAACCAATGCCAGCAATTTTGAAAGGCCGCTATCAACAGTGTCGGACTAGAAACAAGAAACAGAGATGGAGGTCATTGCTGAAAGGTTAAAGTTTATAGGTCACAATGAAGGTACCAGTTATGATGCTCTGGTAAAGGTCATGAAGTCAGAGTACACTGGTAAGGCTGCAGCATATGCTTTCAGAGTAATCAATCTTTACAGATGGACGGATGGACACGGCCAAAATAAAAAGTCCCTCAATCTACCCTTTGGGTGGTGGGTGACGAACAATGGGGTGAATTTTGCAATATTGCCATGTTGGCCTACATTCAACACAGGGGAGACATAATGTCTGGACTTCAGTTCACCACAGAGATCTACTCACCTTGAGCAACATAATCAGGAAGGGGTAGCAGCCGGTTTTGCAGAGGCTATAGAAAACTTCAGAGATGAGCAAAGATGGCCGGCCATGGGCACACTGAGCACGTGCAAGAATACTCTGGTCTTGGGGAGACCCCAAAAACCAACACCGCAACCACCTCCAGCCTCGTCTCCTCATACAGTCGTCAACGAGGGCTTTGGGGTTTCACTGCTCCGTGTTTGAAGGACCTCTCAGTCTCCAGGGCTTCACTTCACTTTGTTAAAAGGGAGGGAAATGATCGCTCAATCGCTCCCTGCGGTGTTTGACCCTCGCACAGTGGAGCGAGGAGACACCGGAGGCCCTGCAACAGCGGGCAAAAACTCTCCGCACATCCCTCACCGCCGCGCTCCACGGCATCGGAGGCCAGCCGGAAAAATCGGCAAATCCACCTTCCAAAAGAGCCCAGCTTCGAGTTCCAGCGTTCCCACACCAGCTGTGCCCTGTATTTTTTTTTTTTAAGCAAAACTAATGCGAGCGAATACAATCAGGAGTTGTGTTTTTTCTTTATTTCCCACAAACCGCACCTCTCTCTGTAAAAGGTCAGGCCGGTAAGCAGATCGGGGGAGATTAGGAAGTGCATAAAAAGGGGGTGCAGACTGAGGCCTGTTCTTATAAGACAACAGCTAACCCCCACACACACACACACACCCACCCAAACCCCCCCACGGGAAATAAAACTAGACCTTTATGGGAAACTAAAGGCAAAGAAATGCAATATGGGACGCATTGTGCCCGATAAACAAAGATGCTTTAGTACAGGCACATTCTGAACTTTCTCTGAGCGGAGATGCCCGCCACAGAGGGAATCCAGTCTGTAAGAGGCGGAGGTCTCCAGGGGGCGCCATGACGCACATGTCAGGTGACACTCTGCCACACAACTGCTAAAATCTCTCCCTGAATCGGGGACAGGTGGCATACAGAGCACTTTGCATTAAATAATCGCACCTTCGCAGTCGTATTGATCCGTTTCAGCTAACCTGCACCCTATTGGCTCAGGCACTTCACTATAACACAGAGGGTTGATGGTTCAGGCCCTGCTGTAGCCACAATATGATAACAGCAAGTCACTTAAGCTAAACCCTAAATCCAATATTACTGCACAGGGGGATCAGCCTCTGCTTGATTCAAATAAATCTTTACTCACGCGGTATAAAAGCCTCAGCTAATCAACAAAAATATTGTTAGTTTCAGCATGCATGGGAATATTAGGCTACAATTATGATGTAGGTATGCAACTTTAGGCACTATTCGCCAAGCATTCTTGCCACAACATCTGCTTGGCATGATGCAATAAAACTCAGTTTGGCATAGTACTTGGATAGTTTATTCTCTGGCACCGAACATCAACACCCTGGGACATTGGTACACACCATACAGGCCATTGCGGTGAGTTTGCTTCCATGATATAAGTCAGACGTCAGAGGAACGTGTGCTTTCTGGGTGGGAAACAGGATTCAGATCAGGCGTGGAGCTCAAACACGGCTCTGCCTGAACTCAAACAGGCCGGCAAACAGGCTGGGGCTCTGACACCTCGTTTGAGCGCATCGTTCGAGAGATTGGCGGCGAACAGCAGGAGAAGTGGGCTGGTATCAGCGGAGCCTTCAAACTGCAGCTGGAGACTCAAACCGGATGGATCATTCCCTTCCTACGAGCCGTAGGCCTCCGGCTAAACCGAAGAGTAAATACTGTGGTATCTCAGTGCTGCAGCCTGCGTAGCACCATCTACATGCTCATTATGAGCGACTTTGGGGGGTCTAATTCCGGCCATGTCTCTCCTCTCTCTCACAAGCCCCCCGCGACACCAGGGCTCCCCAAATCAAGGTCCTAAGGGACCAAAATCTGCTGGTTTTCCACCCTTCCTGTTCCTGGGAGTCAGGTTTTGATGACACTCTGGCCAATGAGTGGCAATAATTGTTCACCTAATTGCCTGGAAGGACACAAAACTAGGGCTGGATTTGGATTCGAGGGCCAGATTTGGGGAGCCCTGGCTGCCCTACTCTCTCCTCTTAAACATAAAGCACGGAAAACCTCAACGAAAAGTAAATATGGCAAGCGTGACAAGGCCGGTCCTTTTCCCTCCAGCAACATCAATTCTGTGTGTCCCTCAGACGTGGCCGGGCCACAGGAAATGCAGGGCGGGAAGCCAGGAATACCTCCTTTCAGGCTGCACTCGCTCCCAAGGGAATAACCGAACCTCACCAGTGTGAGCTATAACCGTAGCACCAAAATACAGCAAGATTTTTAAGTGATATTCCAGATTGTGGTCATCCTACTCATTTGGATATCAACCCGTTCTAAAATTATCATAGTTTTAAAGCTGAAAGTGCCACCAAACCATTGACTCATGTTGAGAGAACATTCGATATGGTCGTCCGTGACAGCGAGAAATTCCTGACTGAATTTGCATGGCTCCGGCTGACATGGGGACAGAATCAGAGAACATTCAGTCCAGAGTCTCTTGTGATCTCGAGTCGGAAAAAAACAGCCTTTGTTCCACCTTTGTGGCCGAAAGACCCATTTTCCTCGGAAAAACAAAGAGCATGGAAACAAGAATGCCACTGGCTGCGACTTTGATTGGATGGCTGAGCTGAGGACTCTGGTCTCAAAAAACAATTTCTATCCAATTACGCTTGTTTACATTCAACCAGGCCTCAAAACATTCACTAAGGCCCAGCACCCACCCCCTTTGGGACAACAACAACGACAACCTTCCTTAAACAAAGGCCACTTCTGCCATCTCAGAGCACGCTCAGTAAACTCCTTTGCATCAACTCTGTTTCCTCAGGGGCCGGCCACCAGTTCAATCCAGCCATTTCTGTAGAGCTCGAAATATGCGTCAAAGCCTCAATTTGTCACACAAGGACATTCAAACAACGCACAGCCAGCGTGCTACTTCGGAACAGCCGGGACGACTAATCTCTCCCTCCGAGGGCGAAATTCAGATAAGGATAAGCTAAACACACAATAACGAAGATACAAACACAATAATGCAGAAGTACTGATATCCACTCCTTTGACTCGCTCGGGTCTGTTATGTAATGCTCTGTCTTTCCAGAGAACCACAAGTCAGCATATTGGCACGCGTCTGTACTGAGGGAATGTCATTACAGACTTAACAGCTGTTGTATCTAAAGAGCCAAACAGGGCCGTACCCAGACGGGAGGTGTTTTGCCTTGAACGGGGGGTGTCTTTTGGAACAACGAAAGGGCGAAGGGGGTTGGCGCTTAAGCCAATGTCAGGTCTGATACACAGGCCAGCCAATGACGCACTGGAACAGTGTTAAATCCATGTATAGGACCTCAGAATCTTACAAACAAGGTTAACTGAGGGACATTCATGTCACTCCACGCACAGAGGTAGGAACAGAAATGATTTCAAGCTAAGTTGAACGGAGGGCTGGTCCAGAGTTAGGCTGCCAGCCTGACAAAAGTAGATTTGCTGGGTCATTGGTTTTGGAATTCATCAGATCCCTGCCGGAGAGATGAATTTGGGAAGGGCTCAGCTGGTGGAGAGTTGAGACGAGGCCGGTGGCCCCAAAACCGCTTCAGGATCTTTGCCCTGTTTCTCACGCTCGCTCTCCCCGCTTGAAACACTTCTTCCAGGCTTTTCGCCCAGGGCGCACTCGAAAAAGAGAAACATGTTCTCAATGGAACTTTCCCTGGTTAAATAGAGGTTGAAAAAACAATCTCAAACCGTCAGCCGGATATGCAGCTCTGGCAGCCGCCACGGACACCAATTTGAACATTCCAAGCGCTTAGGGTGGACAGTAATGCCAGGGTGCCGTCGTGTTTCCTTATACAAACTTTAATTCTTCTGACATTGGATTTGCATGGATTACTGTTGATTCACGGTGAACATTGTTATTTAATTAAATATTATCACAAAATGTTGCTCATCGTAGACAACACACACCAGCTGAGTTATATGGATGGTTTCAACTCTATTGTCTGTCATCGTTGTCCATTGTCAGTCGTCCAAAAGCAGTTCGACCCAAACCAGTAGTCGTCACAAATACTGATCCAATTTGACAGAACTTTGTATGTGCTGGTAACATCTTCTCATAGAAAAATAGATATTGTCCATTTCAGACCTTTTTTAATGTAGATAAAGAGCGGAAACTTGGTATGCAAGTAGTACAACCCAATTCCAAAAACAGTTGGGACAAAGTGTAAATTGTGAATAAAATCAAAATGCAATGACTTTCAAATCACACCAGCCAGTATTTAATTCACAATAGAACAGAGATAACATAGAAAATATTGAAACTGAGAAATTTTACAATTTTGTCCACAAAATAAGCTCATATCAAATTTGATGGCTGCTACAGGTCTCAAAAAAGTTCGGACTGGGGCTTGTTTACGATGGTGTAGCATCCCCTCTTCTTTTTAACACAGAGTGGAGGCATCTGGGCATTGAGGAGACAAGTTTCTTGAGTTTAGCCATTGGAATTTGATCCCACTCTTGTTTAAAATAGGCTTCCAGCTGCTGGAGAGTTTTGGGTCTTCTTTAACGGACTTTTCGTTTAATTATGCGCCAAATGTTCTCAATCGGTGAAAGATCAGGACTGCAGGCAGGCCAGTTCAGCACACGGACTCTTCTACTACGAAGCCATGCTGTTGTAATAGCTGCGGTATGTGCTTTTGCATTGTCCTGCTGAAATACACAAGGCCTTCCCTGGAATAGATGTCCTCTGGAGAGGAGCATATGTTGCTCTAAAACCTTTATGTGCCTTTCAGCATTCATGGTGCTTTTTAAAACATGCAAGTGTCCCACACCATATGCACTAATGCATCCCCATACCGTCAGAGATGCTGGCTTTTGAACTGAATGCTGATAGCATTAGGGGAGGTCTTTCTCCTCTTTAGCCCGGAGGACATGACGCCCATGATTTCCAACAAGAATGTCAAATTTGGACTCGTCTGACCACAGGACACTTTGCCACTTTGCTACAGTCCATTTTAAATGAGCCTTGGCCCACAGAACACAGCGGCGCTTCTGGATCATGCTCAACAATGGCTTCCTTTTTGCATGCTAGAGTTTTAGGTGGCATCTGTGGATGGCACGGCGGACTGTGTTTACAGACAGTGGTTTCTTGAAGTATTCCTGGGCCCATTTAGTAATGTCAATGACAGAATCATGCCGGTGAGTGATGCAGTGGCGTCTGAGGGCCCGAAGATCACAGGCATCCAGTAAAGGTCTTTGGCCTTGTCCATTATGCACAGAGATTTTTCCAGTTTCTCTGAATCTTTTGATGATGTTATGCACTGTCAATGATGAGACCTTCAAAGCCTTTGCAATTTGACGTTGAGGAACATTGTTTTTAAAGTATTCCACAATTTTTTTACACAAGCCTTCACAGGTTGGAGGGCCTCTGGCCATCTTTACGTCTGAGAGACTCAGCCTCTCTAAGACATCCCTTTTATAGCCAATCATGTTACACACCTGATGCCAGTTAACTTAATTACTTGCTAAATGTTCTCTCAGCTGATTCTCTTATATATTAATAGCTTTTTCAGCCCTTTTTTGCCTGTGTCCCAACTTTTTTGAGACCTGTTGCAGCCAGAAAATTTGAAATAAGCTCAATTTGTGGATAAAAATGTAAAATGTCTGTTTCAACATTTGAAATGTTATCTGTGTTCTACTGTAAACAACGTACCGGCTCATGTGATCTGAAAGTCGTTGCATTTTGATTTAATTCACAATTTACACTTCGTCCCAACTATTTTGGAATTGGGGTTGTGTATAACGTGGCAACATATAGACTTCAGGTTTTGGTGATTTCAGTAAAATGGCTGTTTTGTGACCTTTGACATTTCTACACTCATACACAGCTTTTTGAATGACCTGTAACCTCTAGCAATCGCACATATTGACTAAATTTGGTGAAACTTTGCACACGACATCCTGAGGACATAAACTAGTTTGGCATTTCATTTCAGCCGTGTACCTCACCCCCACATGGGCGAGGCAGGGTGGCAGTCCCGCAGAGTTTCAGGTTCACTTGATCCTGTAGTCTTCATTGTTTTCGGGAGAAATGGTGTCTCTGTTTTTAGCGATGAAAAGAAACCTCAAATATCAAAATTGAAAAGTTATTAGGTTTTTATTTTGCTCCCTATTAAAATTTGGGCATTGTAGACTGATATGAAATTACTACCAGGGACACAAAATTAATTTTACATGAGTTTGTGTTCAACTTAAATCGGCAAATTTGGAAACATTTTTGAGTCAAAATGGGCCACATTGCTCGCAACAACATTTACACTGAAATACTTTCAAGGAGTAATTTGAGCTGTACAAGCAATTC
The DNA here is from genome assembly GCA_029692085.1 of Gymnothorax javanicus. Classification (NCBI taxonomy): domain Eukaryota; kingdom Metazoa; phylum Chordata; class Actinopteri; order Anguilliformes; family Muraenidae; genus Gymnothorax; species Gymnothorax javanicus. Next base: position 128,160,583 of record CM056198.1, on the reverse strand, counting down.
AAATAATGAATTACATAAGACATTATTACTGACTTTACTGAGTTTCAGCGCCAGGGGCACAAAGATAGGATGTTCTTTTTCATCAACAAACTGAAGCACAAAATCCACACCAGACCCAGTTGGACGTGGCAGATAAACCGGGACCCAGCCCAACACAATCCGCAGATCAGTCAAACATGATACCCAGCTTTAATAATTGAACAATAAACAAGTTCAAGCACATTCCAGTAAATCCTGAAACTTATTCAGTCAGCATTGCTGAGTCAGACAGCAACTGTTGCATGGTTCTGGAGCGCCTCCATTTCATTTAACCTTTTCAGCGCCATAGGCAACTATAGTTGCCCAATGATGTAAGATATCAAAGTCAGATGCTGTTGAAAACCTATCATGTGGCAACTTGTTTGATGATAGGTTTTCAACAGCTCAGGATAATGACATTTTCAATTCCTTGAAAATTTATTCAGTGCTCAAAGGGTTAATTACAAAATAAAACACCCAGTGGCCACTTTTTATAGCCACACCATGCGCTGCTTGTGACAAAACACTTCCCCAAATGTTGCACCAGTTGCACAGTAACGCGAAACACAGCTGCCACCCTGGCTCTCAAACGAGCACATTCTGTTTCCCGTGAACACACCCAGAGGGTCACGCTAGAAGGTCACGCCGAAGGGAAAGAGGTGGACCGTCGCACTGTTGGTCGTATATAAATCAGGCCTCCTGGAAATTGTAAGGAGAAGTGGAACAGACTGGACCCAGGTCAGCGGATCCACATTAAATCCTCGCTCCTATTGTGTGCCAGGACAAGGCAGGAGAGGAGAGGAGAGCTCAGTGCTGAGCGTCCAGTTACACAGATCAGTCGCTGAATGGCAGGGACGGCAGTACTGAAGCAGCCGGAACATAATTTCACACTGCATCCATCCATCCATTATCTAACCAGCGGGAAGCGGGAGCCTATACTAGCAAGCAAAAGGCAGAAACTCACTCTGAACAGAAAGCTAATCCAACACAGGGCACACACACCATTCACTCACACTCATGCCTACACTACAGGCCAAAATATTACGAAAACCCTGCATTTTTCAGAGTTTGGCTGGTTTTTCTTAGCTTAAAGAAATTTTCAGCAACAATAAAAAACAACAGAACAATATAAAAACAAATATCTTAACCAGAAATGTGCAAAATTATTTGCTAAGAGATAGTCATTCTACAAAGTACCCTCCCTTAGCCTTGATTAAAGCCGGACATATCTTTGGCATTCTTTCCAGCAGTTAAAGGAGAAAACTTTCAAGAGCTTTCCAGAGTTCCTTCATGAGCTCTTTTGAACTTGATGGGCGCACTTCTCTGACTGCCCGGTCAAGTTCATCCCACAGCAACTCAAGTTGAATTTCAAGTCGTACAGTTGTTAGCGAGCAACATTTTTAGTCAATACAAGTGTCCCTTTGGCATTTTGCATGCCTGTGTTGCTCAAAATTAACTTCAATCAAAAAACAGCCAAATTCTGAAAAATGCTGGGTGTTTGTAATATTTTGGCCTGTAGGGTATGGCCAATTTACAGCCTCAAATTAGCCTGACACCCAAGGGGTTTAATCAGTGGGAAGAAACTGAAGTATCCGGAGGACACCCACGCGAACACGGGGAGAACATGCAAACTCCACACAGAAAGTCCCCAGGCCAGATTCAAACCCGCAACCTTCTTTCTGTGAAGCAGCAGTGCTACTCACTGCTCCACTGTGCCACCCACTCACATGACACAGAGCAAAAAATGTCAGATATAACAAGTAGATTAGTCCGTTCAGAATTTTTGGGAATGTATGACAAAAATGTCGAGAATGAGGAGAGACATTTTTGAATCGCTTCACGAACAAGGTTGCGAAACTTTACTTATCAACAAACACGTAGCAAAGTTCTCATGTTTCAATTTAACTATCTTGGATTTGCTGTTCTTGAGATCATACAGTATTTTTTGTAATCATTCCTTCGTACTAGTTTGTCTTATTGACTTTGCCTATATCTACCATGTAAACAGCACTTGATGTTCATGGCCATGAACTGACTGATGCTTCATGCAAATTTTACCTGATCTGACCTGTCTTACATATTACTTAAAATGACCTTCAATGACCTTAAATGTAGTGTTGTGCAAAGTATGACTTAAAACAACTTATATTCTGTACTTCACAAGAAAAAAAGACATTAAGTTTCATTAAAATTTCATCATAAAAAGATGACACCCTTCTTAACGGTCCCCAATCATGTTATTCCCCGCACTAGCAGAAAAAATTTGTTCCTCCCTCCTTCTAACATCCCTGCCAACATACGACCAACCTTCAACACTGAAATATGGTTGAAATTATGTCAGTTTTTGCTTCAATGTTGAAAAAATGTTGAAACAACAAGGTTTACTGCCAAATAACTGTAAAAAGGTGAACAAAATACTAATTAATCAACATTGAAATTTTCACAAGATTTGAATATTGTATCCACATATTGTCCCAAACAAAAAACAAAATAAATTCCAGCTATTTAAGTTATCATTATGATCATCATTGTTGTTTTATGATTATTATATCAACATTGATTTGTTTTTTAAAATCTAATCAAAGTTCAATGAGGATTCAATGTTGATCCAGGCGTTGATTCACCAGTGAATAAATGCCCGTCTGGATCTGACAAAATGTGAACCAGATTCTCAGCTTTGTTGTTATGGTGTCTTAACAAAGAAATCATGTTCTCGAATGACCCATTTTGATTGTGTGCCCCTTTCGACATCACAAGGGGAGTCATTTGCATAATACAGCCCAGTATAAACATCTCAGTTTCAGCGGCCTTTGCTCATTTTGCGGCGCAATAAAACAGCCAATCAGTGCTGGGCTTTATTTTCACTGACTCGCCACCCACTCAAAACAGCACAAAATCACTGAGAGGAGAAAATGACAGACTGGACACTGGCAACAAACACTGAACTTTTTTTTTTTTTTTTCAACAGGCAACAAAACCTTGTTTTCGCAGAACAGGCTGCAGTTTGACCGCGTCACCCAGCGGCGGCTCCTTGAAGCTCCAAACCAACCTGTGCAGACAATGCCAAGGCTGTCCCCTCGGCCCTGGCCGAGATAATGCACGATTATTCCAACTCTTGGCCGAGCGACAAATGAGCAGGAGTGGACTGACAGAGACTCAGTGTCCCGGCCTTGTTGTCTAAGCGCTGCTCTCCCACACCCTGGTGGAGTGTTTTTGAAATAGTGTGGGAAAGTCATTTAAGTGTAAAGTCCTTCCTTTCATGTCCTTTTGAAAGAGTATTGAGGCCGAGAGACGATTAGGTTTCGCCGTTAATGAGCGAGAGGCGAGAGCACCGGCCGCTACCGCACGTCACGGAGGCCCTGCTTGTGAAACATGTTCGCCGGCCCACCCGCTATCGGGCCCCGCTCAGTGACCCCAACACGGACCCTGCCAGCCAGTCAAAAGCATTTTAGTATGATTTTCAAGCAGTCGGAGTAGGTAAATTTAAAAACCTTTTTTAATCTAAATGTGTAAATGATCATCTATAATGGAATGTACTGTATTTTAATCTATTCAAAAGATTCAACAACCTTTTGCCACTATAATTGCTGCGCAGATTAATGGCATGTTTTTCCGCAAGATGTATATAGAAGGATAACACCCAACACTATCATGTAAATTCCCACACATACTCAGCAATTGTGAGTTGCTTCTTTTCTTTTGTGTAATTTGTCCCAAAGTACCTTGATTTTTCTCACCTTGTCGGAAAATGTAAATAATTAATTTAGCTGGCATTGTTCAAAACCGGCTCCAGAATTTGGGCCGTGATTTAATTAAATTACAAATTCTTTGGGCATTTTCAGTATTTGCATCATTTGTGTCATTTCAGGTGATATAGAGTGGTCACAACTGCTTACTTTTCACTACAAACACAGGAAAACATGAGTAAAGAGCACAAAAGCTTTTGAGTGAATATGTGAGTAGCCACATAACATCACAGTGAGCAATTAACACAGTGGATTTTCTGCTAACAATGATAGGTTTTAAAGGAATGAAGCTACCCCAAACAGAGCATCAGAACTTGCTCAAGGAAAACCTATAATGTGTTATTTCAGTATGGACAGATGATGTTGTACATTTTCTGAATGATTTTAATAGTTTATCATTACAATCTCCAAGAAACACCAGCATTTTATCAGTCTGTGACACATTTATCAACATCGCATTCATGTATGGAGGCCAAAGGCCTTACAGACAAATGCTCCAGGGCCCAGCTATCCAACACAAAATACAGGAACAGAGACTTGCAGCAATACTTTCATGAGATTATTTCAAATGTTCCACAAATGCTTTAAATAGGGTCTGCAGTTTTCCACCCTTGCATATTCATTCACACACACAAGCACACATGTACACACAAAGAACAAGCCGTTTAGGATTTTTCTGAAAGAAAAACAAAAGCTTTGTTCCTGTTGAGCAGAGACCTACAAAGAAGGGAACAGTGGATAAGTAGGGCAAACCCAGTGAAAACAGAGAAGCGGGATAACCCCAGAATCCCTCTGTGCGCTCGTAATCAGAGCCAGGGTAGTCCTTATTTTGCCCTGCTACCTGGAATTCTGTTCCACACATATGGAAGTGGAGACACCAACACGGCCGTACTTACACAGCGCCGGGAGGTATGGAGCAATAGCAGCTCAGGGGCTCTTTTCACTTAACAACATCAATCACAGAGAAACGTCACGAAGTGACCCCACCGCGACCATTCGAAGTCAGCGCAAGTGCAGATGTCACGATGGACAGTTTGCTTCGAGTCACATGTCGCACAATCACCTAAGCAACAACTTGGGCCCTTTCCACCCACCAAACAAACAAGCTAATGGGATTGACGGCACAGAGAAAATACACTAACATCTAATGCCGTTCTGATAGCCACACTGAATGCTGTGTGTAGCAGTGCAAGAGAAAGTCTGTTAATGATAGTTTAGGGGTAAGAGGCTAATCAATACATCAATTTGGACAAGTGAGGCTATCCTTCTAATGAGACAACAGGGTCTGAGCTACGCTTACGCATATTATGTGTCTGCAGCCACAATTGAGCCGCATTTAACACATAGACTGTATAAAAAGATGGACAAAGCAACCGTGACATCACCCATTGGTGTCAGCATACCATTGAGGAAGCCTCAGTTCTGGCAATTTGAACACTGCCATTTTATCACTTTAGAACCGGATGTGATTCCTATTGCATGAGAAGGTGAATTGAGGATCCAGGGGGGAGCGAAGGGTGGATCTATGGGTGGATCTGACCGTATCTAACAAGGACCAGAGGATAGCCACTCCCCATAAAGCATATTCTGGCTTTATCTTTTATTCTAGTCTAGTGTGGACCAGAATTTACAAAAATGAACATCATGATATATCTAAGGAGACTTGAAACTTGCGATAGATACCATAAAATAATGTGGAAAATCATTATTGAAATAATAATTCAGGTGGGAAAGTAGGTCATTTTCTCAAAGACTTCTATGGCATTGAACTTCTTTCTGCAAACCCCAATGTCGCCATCTGCTGGCCATTAAATAGAATGGAATTTTTAGAGATTTCTGCATTGGCCTTACATTTCAGACCCGGGCGCTGCGTCCATCTTTTTATAAAGTCTATGGTTTAACAGCAGGGCTGCGTCCGGATAGTCTTTTTTACCTAGGAAAGTTCCTAACTCCTAAAAAATGATCCAGAAATAATTATGTGGCAGCCATGATATGTGTATTCGAATTCTTTAAATGTTAAGGAAAGGTGTCTCAGTGCTTCCTAATTTACCTCCTTTAGCATAGGGTCCACAGAACCATCCTTTTTACAAAAGAAAGGAGGTAACGCTATCCCACAATTCTGCGCAGCAGCAATATGTCAAGTGGCGACCATTCATCCGGCCAATCACGGAAAGAAACGTATACGATGGGCAGGGGACTCATGATCACATTGCCTAGTCTAAGTGCATTCGGATTATCTAATTAGTGCAGTTGTCTTCCTAAGCTGTTAGGGATTCCCTTTTACACATGCCTTTTACCTTATGACGTTTTCTACAAAGAATAAAGAAAAGTGGTTAGGAAATAGTGGATAACTATTCGGACGCAGCCTCGGTCTTCGCAAAATACCTCGCTAACTACTGCCACCACAGGTGGCTGCAGGATATTTCATTTGCAACCTTGTTCTCCATTCAAGTGAAAATGAGAAGTCAGTTATTTATTCTTTCAAGGCCATGTACATACAGTATGTATTACCTTGGTCTAATGCCTCCCCACGTGCAGATTTGTTAAGCTAGTTTGCTGTTAGTATAATATAGAAATATTTTCCTGGATGAGTAAGAAGTGGGCTAACTCACTGCATCCAACATGCTTGGAGGACAACTTAGTCCAGACAGCTGTACCGCACAGGCTCTGGCTCCAAATTATACAAGAAGGCAGCGTCCCAAAGCTACACTTCCCCAAGCAGAAATGGTGATCTTTAAGCCAGAAGAAACTCAATGAGCCACATCACAGTAACTCAAAACATATCATTATTCTACAGTCCCAATGCCTCAGCATGCTGCCTCACCCCACAACCCCCAACCATCATATACCTGAAAAGAACTGAATTTAAATTTGGAGAACCCAAACTCTGACCCAGCCGCCCAGGATGCCCCCCACAGAGGCCGGCTGCTGTCCAGGTTTCCAGCTCCATACCTCTCCATGGATTTCTCCTGCCTGGAGTCGCCTCCTACTGGTTCTTTTAGGGGCTTGACGTCCGCTGGCCAGGCTTGTAAGCAAATGTACCAGTTGTCTATTTCAACAAATCCTGAAACGCTCTCAATAAATGAAAGCTAATTGATTGGTCAACTGATTGGTTGATTGATTGATTTATAGATTGAGTGATTGATTGTGGTCTAAAGTATATATTCCACTTAGAAAGCTCTGCTACCGCTGGCACAAAATAAATAACTACCAGCAGTAACTAAAAAAGTTTTTGTCAATAATACAAACAAGAAAAACAATTTTATCTCCACTATCATGATCATGAAACAATTCTACCAGTAAAAGTATCAGAAATCCGCATATGTCATAAGGTAATTGGATAATGGAGTCGGCACAGCAATACTTCCAATACAAGAAACAATAAATTCAGTTTTAATATAATTGTGGTATGCAAATGGCTGGAGTTTACATGCTATGGTGCTATGGTAATTGATACCAATGGAGAAACTATAATTATAGTCATTATATTAAAAATATTAATCATAAAACCATGATACTAAATAAGACTTATAGCTGCTGCGCAGCAATGGTCAGGGTCGGGAAATTTTAGGCAAAATTAGGCAATTCTGAGCAACAAATAGAGTGTAGGAAGATGAAAAAAAGGTGGCATTCTAATGTATATTTTACATCAGTTGAGACTTGAACTCACAATTTCTGGCACAAGAGACTATGCTCTATCTCACTGAGCTAATTGGCAAATGGAAATGTCGCATGTAGTTTCACAAACTGACTAAGCCAGTCACCTGTGTGCAAGACAGCAGCTGTTAGCGTGTAAAGGCAGATTTCAAACGGCTGTCAAAAATTCAGTTATTAAGACAAAAATCCGAAAATACACAAATTTCATCTAGACAGCATGGAGATGTTGGTAATTTGTTTTTATGATTTATTGGCTCCATAAGTGAAAAACTGATGTTTAAAAATGCCATTTTTGCATTGACTCCAATTGTTTGCATGAGAGTGAAATTCAAAATGCTGTAAAAAATTCAGTTTTTGAGATAAAATTCTGATATTTTCCAAACCTCATCTACCACGACTCCAAAATTTTGTCAGTTTTTTAATGAACATTGAAAATGTATTTAGCAAGAATTTGCAAGTATATGTTTACAACACTGTTTACAGTCAAACATTTTGATGCACTGTAGGCTCAATATTCGATAAATCAAAAATCTGCGGGGATCATTTGTGTAGGACAGTCTGAAGATGCTCTGGAGCAAGTTTGGAGTCAATTGAGCAAAAATTGTGGGAGGAGATAGGTTTAATAAGTTTTACAGTTTTAGAAAAAAACAGAGTGATGGACTTCATAATTTGCAATAGGTTTAAACGTACAAAAGTTTCTTCAGTATTGGGGCTACATTTTGGTGAAAGTTGCAAATCTGTAACACATATGGTTGATTTGTTGTGAATTTTCAAAATTTTGAAATTTAGAGGATTGCTGTAGTGCCGCCATCAGGACTATTGGCCTGTTTTTGCAGCTGAGGCAATCTGGCATGGGACTGGACCTTTGTGCAAAGTTTGGTGATTTTTCGCGCATGGGAAGTCGGATTTCCTCGGAAGAAGAAGAAAGAAGAACATGCAGGATAACAATAGGGTCCTGACAGCTTAGGCTGCCCAGCCCTTAATAATATTGATAGAATTATGTAATACATGTGCACACACCGCCCCTTGCTCAATGAGTTGAATAGTATTTTTCTTTCTGACATGGAAATAAGGATGCCTGTCCACATATCGTACTACTATCTGATATCATACCCCAAAATTTGAGATCAACATAATCTATCACTGCTATGCATTGTGCCAACTTGTAATTAGCATTACCAAGGTTTTTGCAGTATTTGTGATTTCATCACATTCATTGCACTTGGGGTAACTGAAGAGTCAAGCACATACGAACGAGCAGGTGAAGGCAGGAAACCGTCACTCGGCTGCATTCGTCTCGTGCAAGTCATCGCAGACATCGAGTTGTAAATACGGTCCTCCTTAAAGAACAAAATGTTCCAGATCCCAAAGTGGCTTGCGCAGCATAAACAAAGACAGTCGTTCTTCAAAATGTCGTTTCTTTGAACTATAGTGGCCTCTGCTGGACAAGACTGGTACTACATGTTGTTTACCTTACCGCCGGCTCCCAAGCCCCAGTCCCTCCAACAGGGGCGACACGCAACAGGAATGTTAAGTTAAGGTATGGGGAAACACACATGTAACCGATCGTACGGTATGTTTCAAACGACATCGATATTCTGGAGGCTTGCACATTTTGTCCCTAACTCCAGAAAATAATTTCGACACTTCAGGTGTCCAAACATAGCACGAATCGTTCTCAAAACAAGTAATAAATAGGCCGTGTGAATGCACTTCCAAAAGCAAGTATGAATTCAACGACGGTCTCTTATTTTAATCATATATCATAATGCAATGCAGTCTTTACCTCCTGTGGGCCTACACGGTCGAATTATTTCATTCTTATAGAACGAATAAATATATCTTCACTGTGGTAACGGCTAAGCTGAACAGCCCACAATCATTTCAGTGACATCTGTCAGCGACTTTTTAAAAACAATTCATAATTATCTTCAATAATTTCTAGCTGATACCATATCCATTTGTGAAAGATCTGATTTCATTGTTTCAGTTGATGCGTCAAAAAACATTGTATTAGTTAAGGTGAAGACATTGTCAGCAAGATCAAAAATGTATCTCTTCGCTGCTTACATGGGTAAATACAGTTTCCACGCTATTATTGGGCCTAACATTGAAACGGATCATCATGCTATTGATCTCTTACCACTGAGTGGAACAATTCTACAAAAGGCCAAAAGTTTGTCCAGCTGCCAAGTTCTTTCATCTCCCGTGCCACTACTATTCTAAACACGTTTTGGGAATATGCTCCTTACATAAACGAGCCTCGATCCGTTTGTTCTCAAGTCGAAAATTCTGAATGGCGGCTTACGTAATAGCCTCAGTTGCGTGGGCAACGGCAGGCCTCCGCAACCACTTATCTGACCACACTGTATTAGCCCATAGTTTGCGTCGCCCAGACTTATGGTATTCTGAAGGCCACCGAGAGCGTTAGGTTCTTTTTTCTTCTGAGATCTAGATGTGTGCGCTGCAGTAATTATCTTGCTTCTCGGTACCCCTGTGCCTAGCTAGTGGAGTACCCTGGCCGTGGAGCCGGCCCCGCTATTCTCCAAACCAAGGCATTCCAGACTGCCGTTTTAGAGCTCTCTCTCCAATACTACATCTCCCGTGATAACTTGTTTAATCACTGCTTCCCCTTGCGAATGTTGGTCTGCGCAGTTAATTACTTAAGGTTTAAAGCAGGAAAATAAAACACAATCATGTGAGAGTCAATCTCTATTTTCTCCTACTTAAAATAGCGTATCTGACTAGCTGCTGTTGCGTGATGGCGTATTTGTTGTTGCAATTTCAGAATTTATGCATTTACATTCCCAAGTTTCTCGTTTGCCTATAGGCTTACTATTTATAAAGAGCCGTGTTTGGTGTCACATTCCCACCATGTAATAAATGCGATCAGCTGGAGATTTGTGGACCCCTTTGAAAACGAGTCAGTGCATCTCAAACAAATTAGAATTTGCAAAGGTCTCATTCTGACGCAGGTCTTTGCATGACGAATTAGGCCAGAGCAAGCATTACATTTCGTTGCTCAATACTTTAATGTCAAAGGACATTATTGCACGCCTATGTGGAGTATTCTTTCAAAATTTTCATTGTCGTTGGTTTAACTTCTAAAACAAAAATGAAGTCTGGTCATCGCGGTGTAGTAGGCCTAAATAAATGTTTGCAATTGTCGGCAACGACAGAATGGAACCTAACTCAATCTATGAAACTGAAATATTTGTGACAGAAACTTTAAAGTTTGGATTAATTAGGATTTTAAAGACTAAACTGGAGCCTGTTGGCTGACAGCTGAAGGAAAGAATTAAGCTTGTGTTTTCCCACATGCGTTTGTTTGTGCTCAGCGGGGATGCAGTCACCACATAACGGGACTTCCATCGCCATCTATGTTACTAGCAGGGAGAAATTCCGTGATGTTCTTCCAAGGCAGGGTAAACAAGGCTAACCGTTACATAATCTGGCTCTTCGCCGACATCATTTCAAGCAGTTGGCTCCGTGGTCCTTCGCCCTCCCATTCCCCTCCCTTTCATAATCCTTTAAGCCTGATTGGCTACTCATGATTCGCTTTGCCGCACAGAACGCTCTTATTGGCTGAGTGAATTCATGCTGCTACCACTGACCGGCTTGAAGCAGACGCAGCGCATTTACCGAAACAACCATGCTGTGTGTGTCATCCAGTTTACCGGAATGCAAGGTTTCTCGCCAGTCAGTTCCTTCGAGTTAGGCATTTGCCATAACGATGTCTACGGACAAGGGCATTCTTCACTGCCCTCCAGTAACAGTCCTCGTACCTAAATACGGGTAAAAAATTACTATCTACCATTCACTTTCAGGCCGCTAGCGCTCACCAGCTCTCCAGTTGGAATTATGAAGAATGTAGTTAAGACATAGGCCTACTGTATTTGGACTGTTCTACTATCATAGTGAAGGTGGCCATCTTTGTTTGGAGTATGACCTAAATTATATCAAATTAAAAGACTCCTATCAATTAAATAAATTTCAACCTCACACCCCCTATGTTGCAGAAACAAACTGCCATCCCTCACGGCTTCAGCTCCAGTAATAACAAAAAGATACTGAACATCGCCACAGTGCAGGATAACCTAAGAGAAAACCACAGAGAGTGTATATACAGCATATTTAAAATTACCCCCTGTATCATCACCTGTTGCTGTATTTCAAAGGGACAGCATGCCAGCATGGTACTGGCTTGTTTCTGTGAGGCTTTTCGCAAATATTCAAGCTCAGCACAGTTGGACATGATTCAAATGGCAGGGTTCAGACGCACAGTCACATATCCGCAACATGACCCCTCTTAAAACAAATAGTCCCTCGTGTCAACAAACTGGCCACTGGCCAGCAAGAAGATGCAGGTGCGTGAGATATGTGCACGTGTTGTTTATACGTGGACTTGTTTTCAATATGCTCTTGTGTTTTGCGCGTATTGATGTTGGCAAATTGACGGTTACAACTGGCAATTCCACATTACAAAGGAACATTTAAAAACAAAATATGAACGAAGTCTCCATGAAGAATAAATTATTTCAAATGCACAAGGCTAGCTGTTACGCAGAGTAAGTAGTTTGTGCACAGAATGTGAAGGAGTGCTTTTGTATGTGAATTCTTTCTTAGAATACAACACCAGCATGTTAATGATGATGATGAGGATGATTGCAAGCATGTATATAGACCTATATTGCCACTTATCAGCTGGAGAGACAGAGAATGTTTTTAGGCAATTAAAATGGAGAACGTTTACGAGGCAGGTTGAGAATTTCTGTAATGGAACTCGAGAAATCATGTGCGATCGCAGTCACAAGACCAAGACACGTCCTTCTGCACAGTGTCCTCATCATAGCAATGGGGCAATGGAGTTTACATGACCGGTGGGGTGATTGCCCCCTCCTCGCCCACCATCGCCAACGAAGCTACAAGCATATTGTGAGAGCTTCAGGCAATCCTGCAGCTTTTCAACAACCTTTAAAAAACATTAGTACTGTCCTAGTTTCGTTTGAAAATACAGCATTTATTTACAAAGACCTTGACCTAAAAATGGGCAGTTCAGCACATTACCATGGGGATAAATATTTAAACACAGGTGGCATTTATCCTCAAATCCATTCACCCCAACAATAAACATGTCCCTGATCAGTACATAGCGTTAACAAGAACACTATTTTGGTTAGCTACATCAAGAGGTACCTCTGTGTGATAATAATTTTCTCTATCACCCCACTGCAGACTGATGTGTATTAGGGGAAAACCAGTAATGTTTCTCTCTGTCCATTTACTGTTTGCTTCCATCATCAGATTCTGTGATTTTCAGGGACAGGCATTCAATGAAAACTCCAACAAATTTTCAAACATTCAAAAATCCCACATCCTTCCATATGACAAGTAAACACTTTCTGATCAAATACAGGTCACATTCTCCAGTCAAAATTGTCTTTAATACAGTCCACCTTATGCAAGGTGTACTGTGAACATTTTTTTAAATTATATTCATTTACGTTGCTATGGGACAACTGCGCAAAAGAAGTATTTTTTTCTCCAGTGTAATAGTTGTTGTGTGATTCAATAAAGAGCAACAAAATTACTATATATGTTTGGTGCTTAAAATCCCTGAACAGTTGAAAATATCTTTCATATCACAGCAGCAGGTAAGGGTAATGTAATCTCCTGACCCCTCAGCAGTCTTTTGTCTCTCAGGTGCGCTCTCAGGTAAGGTTTGCATTTCTGAGCGCCAAGTCACATTCTCCTCACCAGGGTGGCCATGCGTCCAGTTACAGTTACGTGGCGGTTTTCAGGGTGAGCGCTTTATGTAAGCATCGCCTTACTTCCTCTTTACAAGCTCAACAAAACAGAGGGATCCGAGCAACAAGCTGTATATAACGTTAGTTTGATAATTGAAGGGCCACATTTAAAGACTGAGGGTACATAAGATGATTATGTTTTTAAAAGTAAAGGTCCCCTATTATGTCACCAGGTGCACAGCCAATTAGTTATTACAAGCCATTTCAAAATCTTTCCCCTCTTGACATCACATGGGGAAGTAACCAACCAGAGGCAAGAAGAGTTGATCAACTTGAGCCAAGCAGCCAATCAGATTTTATTATTCTGGGTGGTCGCTCCCGCTTGTTATGTCAGGAAGGAGAGATTTTGAACTGGCTTAATGGCTAATTAGCTGTGCACTTGGTGGCATCATAAGGGACCTTCAAGGATAGACAGCCTAAATCCACTTAGCTCAGTGCTATCTTGAAATGAACCTATTCCAGCTTTGAAAAATAATATCATTTAAGCCACACTTAAATGTCATCTTGATCAGTGTCTAATACGCATTTTGCAAAGCAAAAGCGCAAACAGCCTTTGCAAAACAAGCCATCAGCAAAGAACTTACAGATGCCTAATGACTCACAAGAAGTGAAGCAACAATGAGTCTTGTTTTCAGTAAAAATATAATGATGTCATACTATCCCACACATAACTAAACCACTGTAAACAATAAAAATACCAAATATACAGTACTTTCAAATGCTTAAACTCATTTAACTTACGTAATGCTCAAGCCCTTGGGGGTTCCTGGTACACCTGTGCTTGAACATCAGCGCAGGTCAGAATGATTTTATGCAAAACAACCATGTTCAAAAACATATGTTGGCTGCACTTGGTTGCATAACATGAAGAGCCATTGCCTTTCTCATAATTTCAAAAGTAGGCCATGAATCATTTTTGAGCGGGCCAAATTTCCGGTCATTTAAGTATCCCCTACTACTTGTAAAGCTAATTTAAAGAAAGTATTGAGGATTATATTTCACTATTTCTCATCATATTCATCAGAAAATAAATAACCAGATTATGCAAGCAGTTCATACACACACAGACACATGCACATAAAACACACACACATACAAGCAGTTCACACATGCATGAGCAGAACACACACACACACACACACGCACGCATGCGGACACACACACATATAAGCAATGCAATTCACACATGCATGAGCAGCTCACACACACATAAGCAGCGGGCTTCTGTTTAGTTGATTTGAAAACATAATCAGGTGAGACATTTAAATGTACAACCCCAATTCCGAAATAGTTGGGACGAAGTGTAAATTGTGAATAAAATCAAAATGCAATGACTTTCAGATCACATGAGCCAATATGTTATTTACAATAGAACATAAATAACATTTCAAATGGTGAAACTGAGACATTCTGCATTTTTATCCTCAAAGTGAGTTCATTTCAAATTTTCTGGCTGCAACAGGTCTCAAAAAAGTTGGGACACTGGCAAAAAAAAAAGGGCTTAAAAAGCAATTAATATATAAGCGAATCAGCTGAGAACATTTAGCAAGTAATTAAGTTAACTGGCATTAGGTGTGTAACATGATTGGCTATAAAAGGGATGTCTTAGAGAGGCTGAGTCTCTCAGAAGTAAAGATGGCCAGAGGCTCTCCAACCTGTGAAGGCTTGCGTAAAAAATTGTGGAATACTTTAAAAACAATGTTACTCAACGTCAAATTGCAAAGGCTTTGAAGGTCTTATCATCAACAGTGCATTACATCATCAAAAGAAACTGGAAAAATCTCTGCGCGTAAGGGACAAGGCCGAAGACCTTTACTGGATGCCCGTGATCTTCGGGCCCTCAGATGCCACTGCATTACTCACCGGCATGATTCTGTCATTGACATTACTAAATGGGCCCAGGAATACTTCAAGAAACCACTGTCTGTAAACACAGTCCGCCATACCATCCACAGATGCCACCTAAAACTCTATCATGCAAAAAGAAAGCCATTGTTGAGCATGATCCAGAAGCGCCGCTGTGTTCTGTGGGCCAAGGCTCATTTAAAATGGACTGTAGCAAAGTGGCAAAGTGTCCTGTGGTCAGACGAGTCCAAATTTGACATTCTTGTTGGAAATCATGGGTGTCCTGTCCTCCAGGCTGAAGATGAGAAAGACCACCCCTCCTGTTATCAGCATTCAGTTCAAAAGCCAGCATCTCTGACGGTATGGGGATGCATTAGCGCATATGGTGTGGGACACTTGCATGTTTTAAAAAGTACCATGAATGCTGAAAGGTATATAAAGGTTTTAGAGCAACATATGCTCCCCTCCAGATGACATCTATTCCAGGGAAGGCCTTGTGTATTTCAGCAGGACAATGCAAAACCACATACTGCAGCTATTACAACAGCATGGCTTCTTAGTGGAAGAGTCCGTGTGCTGAACTGGCCTGCCTGCAGTCCTGATCTTTCACCGATTGAGAACATTTGGCGCATAATTAAACCAAAAGTCTGTCAAAGGAGACCCAAAACTCTCCAGCAGCTGGAAGCCTGTATTAAACAAGAGTGGGATAAAATTCCAATGGCTAAACTCAAGAAACTTGTCACCTCAATACCCAGACACCTCCACTCTGTTAAAAAGAAGAGGGGATGCTACACCATGGTAAACAGGCCCCTGTCCCAACTTTTTTGAGACCTGTTGCAGCCATCAAATTTGAAATGAGCTCATTTTGTGAATAAAATTGTAAAATTTCTGTTTCAACATCTGCTATGTTATCTCTGTTCTATTGCGAATAAAATACTGGCTGGTGTGATTTGAAAGTCATTGCGTTGTGATTTTATTCACAATTTACACTTTCTCCCAACTATTTCGGAATTGGGGTTGTATTTGATTTCTATAGCTTTGATCAATATTTGTTCAGTAAAATCATTAATTGTCACTGAAAACATAATCAATTGAATCATTTATGTATCTACTTGTATCCTATTCCTTTGACTGTATTTTTCCACACTTGACTTTAATTTTCCACTCCTTTTTAGTTTATATTCTTTCATTTTTCATGAGACCAATACTTCTGTGCGCCACCATTATTTTTCAGAGCTTGACCAACCGATAAGGGAAAGAAAAAAAACTTAGGAGATAATGTGTGTACGGCCCATGTATTGCGATTGGAACAAAGTTGGTTGAGTTTTTCCCATAAATATTGCTCTGTAAAGAACGCTGAGTTAGTACCTCTTGGCGAAGGACTACGCTCCGGGTTTGGATTATTGCACGATTCAAGGCTGGAATAAAGATAACTTCTGAAGATTTTGTCTCTCTCCAATTATTCACGGACAAGGGGACCTCAAAAATACGCAAACACCTGGTCGGGAAGACACAACAAAAGCACGCAGCCTTCTATTTCGAGATGCATAGATGAATTATTAAATTGTATTTTCACTGTTGTTCAGAACTAGCCGACACTGTTAATGCAGATAGATTATGACAGCAGGCTATTTGCTGAGTTCATTAGTTGCTGACTTCATGCGCGGAGGTACAAAACCTCACTGTGCTGGAAAATATTGCATGCAAATAGCATGGCCCGCGTTTAACCTGCAGCTATTTTTTCCGCGAACTGGAAAGGGTAATTTATTTATTTCGTCTGAAGCAAAGCTAGTTTACAATGATAGCTAGGTCCCAAATACAGAGATCCTTAAAATGAGGCGCTATATCTCATCAATACATATTTATTAAAACTGCTAAAGTTTCCACAGAAAACACACATAAATTAATCCTGAAATAATTAGAGCAATCCAGTAAACGAGTACTTGCTGTAATTAAGACCCAAATATTATTTCACGAGGCCCTTGCGAAGTGTCACAAGCAGTACTCTGTCTCCCTCTTGTGGATTTATGTTTATAAGCAAGATGAGGCGAGAAAATGACGACATCAGGCAACAACTTCATGTCCTTGTCAACCCTGTAGTTAAAATAAGACTTGTTTATGTGCGAACACATACCCAGCCAAACAAATCAACATTTAGTATTGAAAACAAACATAAATACCACCACACAGAAAACCTTTCAGGAGCTCTGATACTGCTGTCAATTACACTACAATTTTGACGACAGAAAACGGGAAATCATAGTTGACTGCATCAAAGGTCCTCAGTCACTGCGCCACATTCACAGCCAATTAGCCATTACATGCCATTTCAAAATCTGTTTCTTTGTGACATCACACAGTGAAGGGTTAGAGTTAGGGTCATCCATTGGCATGAAGGACTGATCAACTTCAGCCAACAAATTAATCAGCTCCTTCATTATTCTGGGTGGTCCCTCCCCCTAGTGATGTCACTAAGGATAGATTTTGAAAAACCTTGTGGCTTATTGGCTGTGCACCTGGTGACATGATAGGGGACATTTATAGTCATTCAAGGCAAATCATGGAATTCGTGGTAAAATGTTTTAACCTTAGATGAATTATGGTAATGCAAATAAATCCAGGTATATCATGGTAAAATCACTGGCAGTCCATCGAGACAATGATGACAAGAGTTGTGGCTTGTTATGTTCGACAAGCGCGTCTGTGAGCCATTAGGCCAGGCTTAGATCTGTAGTGGCATCCACAGGCTTCGCAGACAAAATTTTCACGATCAGGAAGTGAGACTTCCTGGTACTCCAGACTCTGCCCTACTGTTTTTCATGAATAATGCCCAATAGCTTGCAATCCTTTACGGTACATTGCAGCTGTTCCCCATACATTTGGATCAAGGGAGCACTTCTTCATGTGGCGTTTGTGGTGTCTTTATATCGAAGTGTCTGCCTGCCGACAGTGCGGTTGCCATGTCTGAGTTCGCCATACAGCACTGGCTTGGGAAGCGTTGGGCCGGCCATTCTTCGCACATGCCCAGACCATCTCATTAGAGATGCGGTGAAGATGGCCTCTGCACTGTCTATGATTGCTAATTTGAGAACTTCCAGATCAGGCACTCTGTCTTTCCAGTTGATGTGAAGAAGTTGCCTTCAGTGACGGATCTGAGTCCTAGTGAGCACCGTGACGTATTTTCTGTACAAGGTAATTGACTCTGTGGCGTACAGCAGACATGGCAGCCCTGCAGCATTGTAGACTTTGATCTTAGTGGAAAGTTTCATATCATGGCGTAAACACAAACCCTGGTGTCCAGCCCCAAATGTTTCGCTTGCAGACTGAATCTTCCAATCTACCTCCAGATCTGCAGAGTTGGTCGAGGTGACTGTGCTTCCCAGGTATGTGAAAGCGTCTATGGTCTTCAATGCTTCTCCGTCCACCAAAATATTTGCTGGAGTATCATCAAAGCTCCTAAGGTTGACAGGAGGCTGGTAAAGCAGCTTCATCTTGGAGATGTTTATTTTCAAGCCAAAGGTGGCAGCAGCAATGGCAAAGTGGTCTACAACTGTTGTGTTTTTGCTCTGCTTGTCTGCTTTCCAGCTCCGGTCCAGTCTGCCAGTTGGGATCCCCCTCTCCAGTCCGCGCTCCATGCCATGTCTTGTTCCTGCGTGCTGCACCTTTCATTGCTTTGGTTTGGCTGGTGGTGTTTCCACGTCCTTCACAGCTGTTCTGAATTCGGGGCTGTTCTACGCTTGATTGCCTCTTGCTTGTTTTTACTCATTACAAACATTTACTAACTCACACAGGAGGTGTTTCTTTAGACAGACACACACTCATCCTTACTCATTTAGATAGGGTATCGATTGGCATGATTTCCCATATTTGCTATTTTCTAGATCTTGTTTGCTTTTCAGCTAACAGTCTCACCCTTCCCTCTCTGCTGCATCTTACATTGGTACTGAAGCTGAACACGCCCGTTCCCTTAATGGGCTCGTTAAGTTTTACTGCTTGTCCCATGTCTCGTGCTTCTGTGCCCTGCCCCTCTTGTTTTGCCCAGGTGTTGCTTGTTTCCCTGATCCCACCCCGAGCCCATATATTCTGAGGTGAGCCCCAATCTGGCAGACGGATCCTTGTTTCCCCAAAACTGGTTTGCCCTTGTATTGTTCAGTGCTTTTCTAGTTCTCGTAGTCCCGGTGTCTAGTCCTAGTCTTTTTATTATTAGCCTTGTTTTTCCCTCCTATTTTATCAGCTCTTGGAGTGTAGTTTTTTTTTTTGTTGGCCTTTGTGCCCCCTTATGCTCCCAGATTTAGTCATTTCTGTTCTGATTCTCAGCTCATCGAGTGAAGTTTTTTTTCTTGGCCCCCCTGCTGTGTTTATTTTATGTATTGTCTAATTAAACCCTTTCATTTTGGATTATTGTCTTGCATTTGGTTTTTTCCATCACCGCGCCTAATAACCCCCTGCATGTCGTCTGGATCACTGGCAACAAGGGCTGAGTTGTTGGCATGCAGAAGTTCACGCATGCAGATTTCTCTGGTTTTAGTGCAATCTCTCAGCCTGGACAGGTTAAACAGCTTGCCATCAGATCTTGTTCGTATGTAAACTCCTTTGGTCAGGTTTTGTGACATTGTCTCTAAAACAGCTGGACGGTACAGCATGAGCAGTGTTGGGGCCAGGACACATCCTTGTTTCACTCCATATTTACGTCAAAAGCATCACTGATGTCACCTCCAATTAAGACTTTCCCCTTCATGTTTTCAAAAGGATCATAAGGATCAGCTTTTTGGGGCAACAAAACACTTCCAGCTCTTTTCACAAGGTTTCTCTGTCAACAGTGTCAAAGGCTTTTGAGACGTCTACGAGAACCACATACAGTGGCCGGGATTGCTTGATTGCCTTTTCCTGAGGTTGACGTAGGGTGAATATCATATCCACTGTCGATCTTCCAGGACAGAAGCCACATTGGCTTTCCGGAGGTACTTCTTCTGACAAGGTTATTATTCTGCTGAGAAGAATCTTAGCCAAAACCTTTCCAGCAATGGATGACAGAAATCCCTCAAGGATTTCCACAGTCACTTCTGTCACCTTTCTTTTTGTAAATGGCCACAATCAGTCTCATGGGATACCATCTTGTCCCGGTGATTTCCCATTTCTGGTGGTATTCAGTGCTTTCTGGACCTCTTCCAAAGTAATGGGTCCACAAAGTGCCTCCTTCATTTGTCTTTTGGTCACTTGTAAAGGGGAATTGGGGCCACCTGTTCCTTGTAGGTTGAGCAGCATGTAGAAGTGCTCCTTCCATCTGATGTTTCTCTCAGGTCAGTATGTGGTTCATATCCATCTGCTGATTTGACTGGGGTAACGTCATTCGTCTTGAGACCATAAATTGCCTTCAGGCCCAAGAAGAGGCCTTGCATGTCTTGTAATTCTTCTGCTTTCCTGCATCACCAACTGTTCTTTCTCTGATCTTCATTTGGGTTATTGATTTTGACTTCTTTTAGAGCTGCAAGAGTCCTCTCACAGTTCTCTCTGAGGTTGTTGATAAAAAGCTGATGTTTTCTCTGCAGTTGATCTTGAATCTCAATGTCATGTTCTTGAAACCAGTCTGTGGATTCCTTCTGGGAGTAAGCAAGGACTTCCTCTGCAGCAGTATATATAATCACTTTCAGGCGTGTCCAGACTGCTTCAATGTCCGCTGAGTCTGCATTTGGTTCATTATCGTCCTGGAGGGTGATTGCAATCGCTGCAGCTAATTTTCTCTGGTGTTCTTCATTCTCTAGTTTACCAGTGTTCAGCTTCTTTGGCACTTCACTAGCAGTTCTCCAGCCCTTTAGCTGTAGCTTCAGTCACAGCAGGGATCAAACCAAATAATGGTCAGTTGAGCATTCCACTCCTCGCATCACTTGAGTAGATATCACCACAGTTAGCTTGTCCCTGCCAGAGATCACATAATCCAGCAAGTGGAAATGCTTGAATCTCTAGTGCATCCAAGTGTAGTAGGTCTTTATCTGGTTAGCTGAAGAACATGTTCAAAATGCTCAGGTCTTGCTCAACACAGGCATGGCGCCAGGATTTTTTTCTCTCCCGGGGCTAATGGGGGGCTTGACCAAAACTTGGGGTGCTAAGAAAACAATCGATTTTCGTGACTTAAGAGTTATTTTTTAATATTTTATTAGACAGTTCTTGTTTTTTTTCAATAAAAGCAGATAATGGTGCGTACAGCACATTCAACATAAGTGTAGCACCATCTGAGCCACAGTTAATAACACCGCAAAACATTCAAAATGTACTCATGCATCGATGAGAATGGCAACGCATTTGACCTTGTCACTGTCAGCTGAGTTGTGCCCGCGGCAAATTTGTAAATGGTCGTCTGACAAAAACTATGTAAGTGCTCCACAATACGCGAAATTACAAGTAAACTGCAGCTGCAGAAGTCCAATATTCTATTTTTATATTCATATCTATATTCATGAATGAAATCGGTGGTTGGTCCGAGTGCAAGATGATTTATTTTCATTAGAGTACGATAAAGATGAGATAAGCTGCGGTTGTTATAGATTTATAGTCCGTTTTCTTTGAGGTTCCGATAATTGGCCAGCGGTCAGCAGAATTGTATTTTGTCGATTGCAGCAAATGTTCAAAATAGTGATTCGGAAACTAACTGGTAACGCCTCCCCAATGTACTCCAGCGACGAACATATGCTTTGAGGCCATATGACCTCAAACCATATGGCATATGATGCAAAGCATATGATGACCATATCAGCGCAATGCCTCAAATAGGAGTCTGTGTCACGAATGGTCACAAAGCAGACTGTGATTTTTGGGCTAATAACGTCGGACATCGTCCTCACTCTCAAGGTGCGTTTCCATTACCCTTAGTAATGCGCAAAATCTAAATAGCGACATAAAAAAAAAACTGGTAATGGAAACACAGTGATATCACGAAACTTGCTCTCCGATCTGTAGTATTGGTCACCGAAGCCAAGGCCTAATAAATACACTACTGGACTTTTGCAGCAGACCAGCTAGTGTACTAGTGTAATTTCGCGTATTGTGGAGCACTTACATAGATTTGTCCGACGAGCATTTACAAATTTGCCGCGTGCAAAACTCAGCTGACAGTGACAAGGTCGAATGCGCTGCCATTCTCATCGATGCATGAGTATAGCCGAGCTGTGATTGGCTAATGGCACGTACAATGGTACCACAGCCGATCTGTGATTGGTTGATGTACGTAATGGTACCAGCCGACCCGCAGAAAAAGATTTCGCAGCCTGAAGTGCAGTGCAAGCTCAGAGAGTAGCCCCCTTCCCCCTACCACACACACACAAACCGCGCGACACGAGCACGCAGCCAGCAATCAGACTGGGAACAGAATGGCGAGTAATAAATACCTTTTACATATTCCTTTATTCAAATAAATAAACTAACTAATTAACTAATTAATTTAAAAAATACTTGAGGGGGCTGAACTGGGGCTATGTAGATTTGTGACCGGGCTATAGCACCCCCCAGCCCCGGTGTAGCGCCATGCCTGGCACAAAAGATCTGGAAGAGGTCACCATCATCGTTTCTGTCCTTTTTCCAAATTTTCCTGTAATACCTTCACAGGTTGTGTGGTTGCTGCCAACCCTTGCAGTCTTATGAGAGAATCAAATGATCCATTATGGGGACTTTCTCTGTTTCCTCAGCCAACTCCTTGTAGAAACCTTCTTTTTCTTCCTCAGTGTAGGACAGTGTGGGTGCAAACACAGTGATGAAAATCATGAAACGGTCTTTTGCCTATAGGGAACACATGGACTTTTCTAGGGGCCTCCCATTCCAGAGCAGGCAGTGCTGTCCCTAAAGAGGCCTGCCTGGTAACTAACATAGCTGCATTCACCTCACAGTTGCCCAGAGTTTTCTCTAAGGTGACGACCGTGTTATATGAGCCGCCTGTGTGCAGCTCTCTCGCTAGCGGCTTCCAGCCTCTTAGGCCCACTACCGTTGCATTTGCGCAATCATCACAGGACTTGGGGAAGATTGAAAAGTATGTTGAGCAGTCAAAAACACATCTTTCCTTGCACAGTTAAGCAGACTGTCGATGCCGTGCCCCCACCCCACAGCCTCTCTGAACCTCAGAGGCTATAGCTGAGCTGTGCACCAAAGAGGAACAGGCATCGCCAGGTAATGAGGCTGCCCCATAGTGGTGGCTAACTTGCCCAATGATGACGTCCACTGATCTGTTATTAGATTCATCAGCAGACCGTCCGGTGTCCGTGCCATTGGCCCAGAGTTGGGCTCCTCTGCCACATCCACCATCCAATGCCCTGCAGCCAGAGTTTTGTGTGTGTCTGTGTGTGCGTGTGTGTGTGTGTGCGTACGTGTTCTTCTAGTCGCGCTTTGTCTGGCGCCTCCCCTTCAACCTCACTGCCAAGGGTGACCCGCTCAGGAGCTTAGCTGCACATGGCGTCGCTCTCGGGATCTATGGTACACACAAGCCTCTCCTCCATGACAAGGTGAGAAGCAGGTAAAATAACCTGTTAGTGGAAATAAATAATGGGAACTGTCCAGTGTGGCAAGATTAATCTTGATCATGATCATATTAAACAGTTTATTTTGTAACAAAAAACACAATCATCATGATAAGAATCAAAATATGATGGTGCTGCCATATTATGCATCTTTTTACACCGTATTGTAACAAAAAAAGACCAATCTTACACGTGATTGATAGGGAAAAGTTAGCAAAATAATATATATACAATTTAACATTCACAAAAAATGTATTTAAAGTGATCAATAAGACGTCATTGAAAATGATTATTTATGAACACACAAGGTTAAGCTCAGATTCCAAATATAACCCGAATGCGATCGTTAAACTAATCACAATCTAGAAACTGTCACTAAGTGAGCTTAATTATCACTGCTCATGGCAGCGTTTTCCACTATAACAGCCAATGTATAAAATATTCGGTGGTACAACCTATGAAATGTGGTGATGTTATACTGGACATCACTGTGCAGCAGATCACTGCATTATAGAGTGGATTAGGGATTGTTACAGGCTTTAAGGGAGATATCTTTTGTGATTAGGTCAGCAAAGCTGTAGCCTCATGTCAAAATTCACTTTTTAAAGACCAATTTTACAAAAAGATTTTGCAAAGCCATTTATTATTATTTCTTTCAAATAAGTATCTTTATGCTGACATAACATGTTTCACCTTTGACTGTTAATTGGGGAGCATAAACCAGGTAAACAGACAAAAAGGCTCTGTGTGTAGCAAGAGCAGCAGTGGGTCGAGCACTACACCCTGGGGAACTCCGGCAGAGTGAGCAGAGGCATAAGCTTTCCATGTAACCTGATGTATGGGGTCAGGGAGATACAACTGACCCAGTAATGGCTGACAGGAAATCCTGACCGTGACGGTCACAACCAAGAGGTCAAGAATGGCTCACTATGCAGGCTGGGAAAGGCAGATATGTCAGAAGTGAATTCTGCACCGATTACAGTGAAAGGAGAATTATCTATTTAACTTTTTAACCAAAAGCTTCCACTGATCAGTGCTCTGGCGTGCCAAACCATTATAAATCATTTTGAGTTTATGCACAGACTGTCAACACTTAATGCTTCTTTTCTGCTTCATGGAGCAACACAAGTGTGAATAATCAGCAATAAAAGTTGCCACCTAACTCAAATATTCTTCCTGCTCCAAAATACAGCATTTCTGTACAGATGGTGAAATACAACAACTTAATGATATGTCAACAATAAAATTTTTCTCTCAGTTTTGAATTTGCATTATGGAACTGTGCAACAGTTTTAGGTACCCTAGATTTTTTTCATTTAAGTTTGTTCTTCGATGTTTATTTTTTTTCTTTTTCAATATTGTTGATGCTGTACATTAAAAGCAAACTTGAAACAACAAATTTCAATGTAAAAAATAATGTTCCAGAAAGTTAATTCGATTAAAGACCGTTGATACAGATAATGTAGTCTTCACAGAGCCCTGATCTCAACTTCATCAAGACTGCCTGGGATTACGTGTAGAGACAAACACAAGTGACACTGTGAATCTGCAGAACAACAGTGGAAAGTTCTCAAATATTCTTCGCAAAACCAAACAGGCAATTATCTGGCAAAGCTACACAACCGTAGGATAGTTTTTCTCATTCACAGGCAAAGGGTATTCACCTGATAATGATTTGATTTTATCTTTAACAGTTCACATCACTTTATTGTAAATTTTTTTATATTCATAAACCTTCCATTTGTTGATTTTAAGAAGTAAATTCGCCTCACCTAATAGTTTTATATGTGGCTAAAACATTTGCGCAGCACTGTATAGATTCTTCTGACACCCAACACAAAAAAGTTGAGGAATTTAAATTTTTTTGTGCAGTCGATGCGTGACTGATAACAAAATATTTGCATATAAATGCACATCTATTTTAAAAACACATAACATACTTTTATGAAATGTATATTGTAGTATAGTTTACAGCATCACATAACACGGCTTTGAGAAAGATGAGACTCCTAAGTCTTACAGGGGAATAAATTCATTGCCAGGGTTTAAGAGGTTAAGCTTGTGGCCGAACTGCTTAGGGGTCTTATAGGTCAGTGTGTTGGAGAGAGTGTGTGCCGGCCGTGAGGGGGTGCGCAGTAAATAATTTTGGAGAGGCCCAGAGTGGGGCTGTGGCGCTGAGGGGCAGTGAAATTTAGAACAGGGGCACGTATCACAAAGCAGAGGAACGGAGCCAGCTGGGTAACAGCACCGGGTGAAACCCATAGAGATCCGGAAACAGAGTCGTCCTGCTCTCCGATACAGGCCAAAGAGTTCTTCAACGGGAGAGCGATCTAATTTGAGCTGAGGTGCGGCAAGCCCTGAATTTGCAGGAGCCATGGAATATTTCTCCTTTACACTGCTCATTAGCCAAGGTTTTCCCCATGCCAAATTTCAGAAAGAAAGCAGATATCTGAAAAACCAGACCAGGAGATCAGGGGTCGTCACATGCTAGTCCTAGAGATCAGCGAACTGTTGGTTTCCACTCTCCCTTTTACCTGGGAGTTAGTCTGGCCAGTCAGAAGCAATAATAATTCAATTAATTAGGTAATATACCCCGGAATAAAAGAAAACTAGGACTGGATTTGTATTCAAGGTTCAGATTTGGTTATCCCCACAATAGATAATAACCTACTATGGAGAAAAGAAGCTGAATTCCAGTCAGTGATGAAAGCTAGTCCTCCAGATAGTAGTCTTGTAGTGCTAAGAGATAAACGCCAACACGTGGCCAGAGGGCAACTGCGGACTGCAGTGCCAGAGAGACACAGCAGCATACTAGCCAGGAAAGTGCTTTCGACACCTAATTAATCTTCAGTTTACGGCGCACATGATTGGTGGCCTTTTTTCTGTATTGAGTAAGATCACCACTGAAATAGCCCTAATCCAAGGCGATAATACATTTAAGGTGATATAAAGACTTGAAGAAGAGCCTTTACTTTCCATTATCGACCGTATCTTGTGAGAAACACTTTACCTCAGCCAGGTAAGCCAGTAACCCCTGAGCCTGAAAAGATATCTGTAGTAACTGCCGCTTTTGAATTCAGTCTTTACAGTTTATATTTACCTTTTTTTTTTTATCGCCGCAGTTGATTAGACAAGTCAAAATGCTTGCAGGGGCCAATGAAGAGAGGCGCAGCAGTCGTGAAAGAGCTCCAGAAATGAACTGAGTCCATGAGTAATATATCGAGGGTTTGGAGCACAATGGTGATATGTCCAAATTTTGTCATTTTGAGATTTTTACCTCCTGTCACACATTTCTATCAGCTAATTCTTGGAGCACAATAATTATATGTCCATGTGCCTCGGTTTTAAACAGAATTCACATTTTCATTTTGTGGTATGTCCAACAAAATCTGCTTATATTAATTAAACATTGATATTTTGATGAATAAACATGAATAGTATTACAGAATCATCTGTCTTCCAATGCAAACAAACTTACCTTCAATCTATCACCATTGTGTTACGTCACATCGAGTGCTAGAATTGTTGGAGCACGGAGGTGACATGTCCATTTTGGCAATTTTGGCCATGATGTCGCAGTACCACACTTATGAAAACTTACATGTTCAGTATACTTCTGAACCATGCAGTAAAAGAGTTACTGACATAAAAATGAAGTAAATTATGTACCTGAAAAAATAGAATATTTGCAAACCTAAAAATCAATTTTTCTCGAAACCTCTAAAATGGACATATAACCATTGCGCTCCAAACCCTCGATATGTGAATAACGGTGGACATTCGTGGTAAAGACCCACGTGTATTTAAAATGAATGAAGAATGGAGTGGTTTAACTGCATCACATTTCGACTGTGGCCCCGTAATAATAATTTACCATGAGAAAACCGCAACTACATCATGTTCTGGGATTGTATAGCGTCTTGATATCGCCTGGTATGGGAGCTGAGGTTGCATGAGATCAGGTTGCTGCTAAACCGGTCGACAGTAGCGTTCGAGATTTCTACATGAGTCGCTGGGTCAGTGTAATTTGCGAGCCAACTGTCTCAAACGATCGAGACTTTGTCAGAATGACAACTCATATCGGCATCTCAATTTAGACTCCTATACTACTCGGTAAGTTTCTCCAGCAAATTTCTACTGATCTTACAGCAAGATTGCAATACGCGCAAGTAAATGTTTGGAAATAGCCTACGTACCTCTTGCGGGATTAGAAGTTTGTTTTGAACATGAAGATTTTAAGATTAGTTGTTTTATAGGCTAAGTTATTTGATTCCAGTAATGTTGCAAGAAACGCATGTCGCTGAGTCGCAAGAGTTTGGGTGTCGGAGGGAATGTCTTTAAGAGCCATGTGCAAACAGCTGAGAATTGTAACCGCACTAAGCGGCTCTAGGTGTAAGCTCAAGTAATTGCGTTTATGTTTCGGGAGCGCATGGTCAGATATTACGATTATCGATACCGGTACGGCTTTTTCGCGGTCCGGAAAAGTGTTACTTTATCATTTAGTTCGAACAGAAATTCTCAGGTTTGTCTGCGAAGTCCACGGTCACAAGTTCAAACTAACACAATAAAAGTAATTGCTTGTCATAAATTACAGCAATGCTCCTTACTGACAAGAACGCTTAAGGAGGCGTTTCACTTGATTGGGAGTATTAGATTGTTGGTCGACTAATGGACTGATTTTTTTTTTTTTTTCACGTAATTAAGTGTTATTTCAGAACCTCCTGAACAATCCGAACACCGCTCTACACGTGTTGTGTTATACTGTCAGATCCAGAATAATTTTATCGCCTTCATAAAATTAAGAAAATGGGCTGAATACAATAAACAATTCCGTTATTTAACTCATGAGTAAAGTTGTGGAAAAAGAATTTGTTTTTGATTCAATGCATTATTTATCAAGTGTCAATGTTTTAAATTTAGTCTTCACTTTTTTTTATTATTAAAACCATAGGTTTATAAATAATTAGCATTCCTGGTTTACTTCGAGTCAACACCTGTGACAAAGATTACGGCAGTATTTCTGTTTAGTGATAAGTTTGGAGCATGTGTTTGGTGGGATTTTAAACAGTTCCTCTATCCAAACATTTTCAAGATCGTTTACATCCTTGGGTGTGCACTCTTTAGTTTGTACTGCAGGGTTTCAACACTATTTAAAGCCCAGGGACAAAGATGGTGATTGTTTCACGTACTTTCATTTCCTAGTGGTTTTAGGTGCATTTGTCTGGTCATTGCCCTCTGGGAAAGTCCACCCTAGCAGCAATAACCAGATTTCCCTGCAAAAATTCTCATTACTTTATGGAATTCATTACAACATTGATCCATACAAGTGCTCCTAGACGACACTGTCTATAAAATATGTCCAAAACATCAGTGCCCCTCTTCCATATCTGACTGTATGAATGAGCTAACTGCTTTTCACTTAAGCCACTACACATGCTGATGGCCTGTATTGCCAAAAATCTCTTTATTACTCACTTACAGTCATATAGTATCAATGATACTCGGAAAACTCCAGACTCTTGGACTTGTTGTTTGGGCTTAGGGCTTGCTTTATGCAGTACTCTTCAAATGTTTATTGCCATGGAGGAAGCAAGTTATGCTCATTTTGTGACTACGTGACCAGGAGATGCAAACAATCGCAGTGGTACTGAGTCCAATACTTTTCTAGCACACAGTTAAATGGCTAGTGTTAATTCAACTGACAGAGTAAATATGAGTCCAGTAGGGACTGTCTATTCCCCACAAGAGTGGATTTAACACTGTACATCTTACCCATAGTGCAAATGGACTTCAGAGGGCATGTTTAAGGACGGGAAGCAGTCAGTTAAGTAATGATGCGGAAAGCGTTCCCTAAGATGGCGGTGCTGATACAGGTTGTTGTTCCCAGGAGTGAAAATGAGCTGGGCGGCATGCCAGGGGGCAGGGATCCTCTTGGCGTTCGGCGGTGTCTCCCGCATCAGCGCTATTGGAGAGGAAGGGGAAGATTCACCACCTGCTGGAATGGAAAGTGAAGCGTCTACAAATTACTCTGCCAGCAGCGGCTCGAACGCCGGGCAGCGGTCCAGGCCAGGGACGGGCCAACTGGCCTACGACGGAGAGGAGGACATGTGCGTCACAGGCCACCTCTTTTATGCCAAGCCGCCTGTCCTCGAGGCCGCGGGATCCACACCCGAGGGGCCAGGGGTCGAGAGTGGCGCCAGCCTGGAACAGACAACGACGGATGAGCAGTCGGGACAAGATGCCGCCTCGGACCGGAGCTCCGATCGAGTAACGCCCCCCGAGAAGACCTCAGAATCGGCCATGGAAGGGACGCCAACAGAGGCTTGGATGAAAAGGAAAGCCAGAGGCCAAGGAGAAATGGAGAACAGGCCTCACAAGTGCCCGCAGTGTGGCTGGGCCTTCAAGAGGGCCGGAAACCTCCTGAGCCACATGGCGACGCACCGCGGGCTAAAGCCGCACGTGTGCGAGCTCTGCGGCAAGGCCTACTCCCACCAGGGCACCCTCCAGCAGCACAAACGCCTGCACACGGGCGAGAGGCCCTACCAGTGCCCCCTCTGCGACCGCGCCTACGTCTGGTCCTCCGACTTCCGCAAGCACGTCCGCTCGCACACGGGCGAGAAGCCGTACGCCTGCGGGGCCTGCGGCAAGGCCTTCGCCCGCTCGTCCGACCTGCGCAAGCACGAGCGCAACATCCACGCCAACAACAAGCCCTTCCCCTGCCCGCAGTGCGGCAAGACCTTCAACAAGCCGCTAGCGCTCCTGCGGCACCAGCGGGTACACCTCGGCGCCCGACCATTCCGCTGCCCCGACTGCGGCAAGGACTTTGCGGCGGCCAGCCGAATGGTGATGCACCAGAGGACCCACACCGGCGCCCGGCCACACTCCTGCTCCGTCTGCCACAAGGCCTTCAGCCGGGCCTCCAGTCTGGCGGAACACCAGGCGCTGCACTCCAGCTTCAAGCCCTTTCGCTGCTCTGTGTGCGGGGGAACCTTCGCCCGGGCCTCGCGACTGGCCCGGCACCAGCTCGTCCACACGGGGCTGCGGCCCTTCGAGTGCCCCGGCTGTAACCTCAGCTTCACTCACTCCTCCACGCTACGTCGTCACCAGCTGAAGCACTGCAGCGAACGAGGCTCCCTCCACACCAGCTCCACCAACCAGCAGCCGTGGCAAAGCTCATTGGCCGACTCCCTTCCCAATTATGACCCAACCCGGCCCGACCAATCGGATCAGAGCACAAGCCTAGGAGAGCTACCTTCAGTGGACGACACACAGTCATCAACCACGACCTCAGACTCTTCAGAGCAGAATGACCTTTGAGGCATTTACAGCGCGAACATATTCTTGACTGTACACTTTGGCGACACAATGGTAATAAAACTATTCATAGACTACACTTGATACTAGCTTTGCCCTATTGTTTGACAGACACTGACAAGCTAAAGTCTCTCCATGCAACTGACTGTGTGCCCAAGGTTTTTTAGGCTGAAGGTTAAGCGCTGTGAGAGTCACACCCTGTTGTCAGAATGGATTTATTTTAGATGGCAGATGTTAGCCCTCTTGTTAAAAGCACAATGTACATTTCATCCCGTCCTTCTGTAATGCTTGTAGTTAATTATATTTTCAGTCTTTGAAACAGAAATGTATTAATAAAAACAACTCAGCTCCATATTTTCTGTATATATTTTGGACAGACACAATTCAACACTCAACCTAGGGGGTAGTTCACCCAAAATTAAGTCTGATTTACTTACCCGTAGTACCATAAATCCATATGGTTTTGCTGAGATCAGACAGGTTATATTGGTTCTCATTATGACAGTGAACCCAAACACAACAAAATTTTCCACATCTCTATCTAAATAATGCTACATTTATTTCTGAACATCCATTGAGCTACACGCATGCGGTTTCATCCAAAACTTTATTTGAATGGATACGATAGATAGTTCGCTGAGTAAATAGGAACACACTTTCATTTCATTTTGGGATGAACTGCCCCTCTGAAAAAAAGACCATTCATAATCATTAGTAGTCTAGAAAATCATTAAAATGCTTGAGAAGAAAATTATTTTATGGCACCAGTCTTATAGCGATATCACTGACTGTGGTCCGCAGTAAAATTGAACTGGAGAGATTAGCTGAAAACTATTGAGGAGGCTGGAGACTTATTGGAATGTGTTATGCTAAGCCTGCTAAGCAAATGAACGACATAACTGAAGCCATTGACCGTCAAGTATTTGGCAGTCGTTGAGGTCACAGAATGAGTGCAGCAACACTGCACTTGCTGTAATGCAGACCTCGAAACACCGTTAGTCCAATTATAATATTCTAATGAGGCAAGTAAAAGGGAATGAAACCCGTTCCCATTCATGACTGCTGAGACATTTCATCACAGATTAATATTGTCGTGTATGGTTTATTACATGCCAAGTATCAAAGCTAAAATTGTGAACGGTCAGGCTTGGATTCGCCCATATGTAAATTTTAACTTTGCGTAATAAAGACAAGATCATTACTAGTCCATTTGCCAACATTGCAGATGCTGGCACAAGGTGCCCCGGGTACCGTTACAACCAGCCTCGGAGTCGAGTTACGTTTTAACCATTGCTGCTCTTTTGGCTGAAATGCGGCACCTCGATCCATATTGCCGGTCCACACTTACAGGCGTACATCTTTATAGGAGGGGAGGACAGGAAAAGGACGGAAAATATTTGCTCAAATATGCGAGGATATTTTTCAATTAACTCAGCGGCTCAAAGCGTCCCTTTCTCCGCCCGTAAGGGTAGAGTCTCCGGAGAGCGAGCAGCTCCTCTTTCTCAGCAGCTGCGGCCGCGCGGCCGCCAAGTTTACCGCGCAATTCGATCGCTCGTGCAGAATGCACCCCTCCAATTAGCGGGATATTCTTTCCGCAGTCTTGAGTAACACGTAAGACACACCACTCGCTGGCCAAACGTCAGAAAGCCAAACTTACTCCTGTGTCCTACTCCAGTCTCAAGGGAGCCTTGACGGCATAAACCAGCTGTAGTGGGCCCCTGACCAAGGAGGCTTGATATACATTGACGATTGAATATTGCACATTCAACAAATATACAAAAATATTACACTTCCTAATTAACTGCGCCGTTTATGATGATGGCGGTGAGGAGAGTTCTGGATTGGAAAGGGTACAAAAACCTCTTATTAGACGCACAAATGACATATATTTCACCTTCCTGATTTCTTCAATAAATTGGCCTATTTTATACGAGTTTCCTTGAAGAGCACGCAGGCCTTTAGATCGTTTTTGTGGCTCAAGTGCAGCATTTAAGCCACTGGTTGCATAATGGAGTGGTGCTGGCTTTATTTCCAAAGCTAAATTTGTTTCGGATTGAATGCACACACCCAAAAGCCTGAAGACGCCGAGTTTCTGTGGAGCCACGTCAGCAGCTCCCCTCTCCAGGCGAGCGAGCAACGCAGACAGCTGCTGTCGCTTTGCCACGAGAAACGTCGCGTGCATGGAAGCATATAGCTATCAATATTAAAATGAAAATAGGCTACATTCTCTGAAATGCGTTTTTGTTATCAAGATGCCAACACGTCATTTGTATCATAATGAAGATAAAAATGTAATTCTCTGCTTTGCTTTTTCATTTTCAAATCCGTGAATGCAATTTTTATAACAAATTGAAAATTAAAATACATTCCCCGTTTGCCTTTTCATTTTCAAAAAGTGCTCTGCAATATCGCTAAGAAAATTAAAACAAAATTGCAAATTTTAAAATGCAAATACATTCTCAGAAATGCTTTTTCGAGAAGCGAGCGCATTATTTGTATCATCATCAAAATGATAATGTAATTGTCCACTTCGCATTTTTATTTTCGAGTCCATGCATGTACTTTTTAGAACAAATAGAAGATAAAATTACAATCCCCATTTACTTTGTCATTTTCAAGAAGTGTTCTGTCGTATTGTCGATAAAAATAAAACGAAAACGATAATCTTATATTGCAAATACATTCCTGAAAATACTTTTCCTTTTTTGTCTCACAGAATGACAGACATGCTAAAGCCAATGAGGAAATGTATTTTAATTTTGTTAGAAAAAGCACATAGCACCATGTTATCAAAAACGCAAAGTGAGGCACTGCATTTTCACATGAAGATGAAAAAGAAAAGTGGGGAACTGCATTATTGTTTTAATTATGAGACAGATGTCACATTTGCCTCTTGAAAAAAGAAAAAGTATTTCTGGGATGTATTTGTAAGATTAGCATTTTAGTTTTCATTTTGTTAGCAATATGGCAGAGCACTTCTTGAAAATGAAAACATGAATGCGGAATGTAATTTTATTTTCTATTTGTTATAAAAGGTGCATATATGGACTTGAACAGTGGCGGGCGGTGGACAGAAAACCGAGGGGGCGGAAAACATCCCTTGAAACGGATGAGATTAGTGACCCGATTTCAATCATTGTTCTTGGTCAACATGTTAGTTCCCCTTACAATGAAATGTTTAGGCGATTGAATAATAAATTCTATAAAATGTTTAATTCACATGCCTTAATAGGCAACTCTTCACGAAAAAACCACTGTGGATTTTCCGCATTAAATTTTGTCACATCCTAAGCAAGTTGTCAAACCTGTGCGTAACGATTATTTAATTGAAAAAGATTGAAATGCGCTCTTTTTTGCGTTCAACTGATGCGTTTGATTTCTTGTCTAAACGAAGACAATTAGCTACACCTGAGAGGGGAGAGTTCAAGTGTCTTTTACCAGGGAAATTGACTGAAAACAGCTCAAGACTAATAGCAGTTTAAAGACGTTTATCGCCATCCTTGTTCTCTGTCCACCGCCCGCCACTGGACTTGAAAATGAAAATGTAAAGTGGACTATTACATTATCATTTTCATGATGATACAAATAATGCGCTTGCCTCTCAAAAAAAGGAAAAAGCATTTCGGAGAATGTATTTGTATTATAAAACATGCATTTTAATTTTCATTTTGTCAGCTATTTTGTGGGGCACTTTTTGAAAATGAAAACGCAAATGGGGAATGCATTTTAATTTTAAATTTGCTATAAAAATTGCATTCATGGAATTGAAAATGAAAATGCAAAGTGAAGGATTACCTTTTCATTTTCATTATGATACAAATAATGCATGTGCATCTTGAAAACAAAAATGCATTGCTAAGAATGCATTTTCATTTTAATATTGATAGCTATATGCTTCCATACGCGTGTGCAGGCTGCCGCCGATGAAAGCACACAATTTTTCGTACTAAAGGTACCTTTGCCCTTTGGTGATTTTTGACTATAGAACACTTTTAAATCATGGATTGAGATGTGCAATATAAATGCAAGCAACTTAAAATGGAATCGTGGAAAAGCATGTCGTTAACATTGCTCTTCCAGGCCAAAAACTTGTTTGTCACAGCAAAGCAAAACTATTTCTGGCTCATTTAAGAGGCAATCAGAAACTTCATCTCCCGAGTGTCCTGTTGCTGCTGACGGAAATATGAGTTTTATCACTCTTGGGAGGGCGATGCAAGTCGTAGTCCTCACCATTACTTCGTCCGAAGCCCCAGGATTTGGTTGCAGAGCACAATGCTACTGGCTGAAATCAGCTGACTTAGTTGAATGGTGGCAGGAACTCACACATGGCAGAACTCTTGCTTTCTGACCCTGGACTTTTCACCTCAGTGAAAAATGAAAGGCTGCACTGGGATCGTTTTTCACCAGAAGCCTCATGTCACTAGAGGGCGCTTTGAGGTGGAAGACTGTAGTGCCAGGGGAGGGAGTCGGGTAGTAAGCCACAGGCTTGTGTGACATGATGACAGCCGAATAACGCCGCAGGAAGCACCAGGCGTGCCTCCACACCATTTTACATGATTATGGGAGGCCCTGCTTACCGTGGAACTCTGGCACCGTGAAAAGCAGCGTGGGCTCAGAAAGACACAGAGCGCGTACCTTACTGTCTGACATCGGAATGCAGCTACACAGCAGTGGCTTAGCAGGAGATTACAAGAGGCATACAATTACTTTGGAAACAAATTTTTTTTTTTTACTTGACTGCGTGCATCTGTGAACACTGACTAACCTAAACTGTCATCCCCCAGCTAATAGTAAGATAATTTTCACGCTCTGTTCCAGATAGCCTCAGCAACTCAGCGCCGAACCTGCTCCAACTCTGAATAAAATCAGCGTGGAGTGTGTTTATTTTGAAAGAAATCAACTTTTTCCTGTCTGTGAATGAGGTCAGCAGTTCTGATAGCTGAGTTTGCATAAGAGAAACTGATAGCGAGAGGATGAAGTTATGCTGCTCAGCCCCCCCCCCCCAATACCCTCTCCGTGTTTCACAGTAACTGATGCTGCGCCATTATGTGCGTGTGAAGTTTTAAAAATAGCTGTGTTTTATATGCTGAGACACAGCACAGCAAGCTCAAGCCAACTCGTTATCTCCTGGAAATATCTTGTTTCATTCTTTCGGCACGGCAGCGCAGAGGTGAGGTCCTACTTCCACAAGAGGGCGACAGAGGGCCAGTCTGCCAGAGCAGGTATTTTCAGCCTGATTATATAGTGAGTAGGACTGAAGGAGAGAGTGATAAAAAACAGAGCGCCGAGATACTGCATAAGCTCATATAATGTGTCTGGGAAAGTTTGAAGGAACATTCTCGTTGAGGCAGATTTGATATTTCAGAAGTGTGGCGCACACAGACCGCTACGATGGCTCTGAAAACTCACTCGGAACTTCTCGGCAGATTCCGCTACTCTTCATCAAGCCTCGTATGTGTGACAGAAAGTTGACATGTTGCTCCGCCTGACATTTCTTTGCCGGAGGACTGATTTACGCAGTTGTCTAAATCTGCACCCTACATCGCCACCTAAAAATGGAGGCAAAACTGACCTTCGCAAAATCTATGTGTGGCGACGCCTCTTCATGTCTTGACACAAGACGCAACACGAAATTTTCACCAATTTGACATCGAACCCAGCACTGCTGCCACTAGGCGTCGCCATGTTTATCCAGAAAAAAAAGTTCCGGCTAATGGCTTCCGCAGTCACACATCCAAGATTTGATGAGGAACGAATCGGCCGAGGTTTGCCGAGTGCTGAAAACTCGCTGCACTTTGATAATGTAGGATCTGTTGACTGGAGCAAAGTATATCTATTCCCACAGTATTGCACAACACTGTGTGCAACGGTATATGCAAAAACCACAACAGCTCAATAATAATGCGCAGGACACTGTAAAGGAGGGAAGGAGGGTTTTAAAGGGCCCGACTGATAGAGGTTAGATTATAGGACTGGAGCGGCGTTTCCATAAGAAATTTGCATGCTCTCTCCATGTTTCTGTGGGTTTCCTTAAATACCCAAGTTTCCTCCCTAAGTCCAGTTTAGGCTAATCAGAGTCTAAATTTCTCATAGGTATGAGTGTGTGAGTGAATGCTGTGATTGCTGTAATGGATTTGCAAATGGCGCAGGGTATGTTCCTGGTTCTCACCCACTGCATGCTGGGATAGGCCCTAGCCCCCCAGAACCATGATCTGGACAGGCCTACCAAACTCGGAGACGAACCAACTTCGCATGCGCACTCACGAGAACGAAATTCACGAGTGCGCGTGCGCAGTTGGTTCGTCTCTGGGTTTGTTACAAGCTATGCAATTTATACGAGTTTGGTTCTGGTGAAAATGTATCGACTTTAAAGTATTGTGATGCAAAGTTTTGCGGGAATGTGGCATGTTTTCCATTTCCCATTGCTGGTTATTTGAAAAAGGTAGACATCTGACAAACTTTTGTCACAGCTAGGCCGTTTTCTTTGGTAGGCCTGCTGAAGTAAGCAGGTAAGACAATAAATGGATGGACACTCGAGCTGTGAACAAAAATTTTTGAGTATTATTGGCTAAATGATCCTCAAACTTAAAACCCTTTGAAGTGTCCCTAACATTGTGCAAGCCTTTGGCTGCAGTATACACATGAATCATATATTTATCACTAACAGTCTTATAAGTGCTTGTAGCCTAACGCTACATCTTGCACGTAAAAATAGTTTGTCCGCTTTGCGGGTCTGTTCGCTTAACGTTGATCATTTTCTTCATTTTTTGAAACAGTAATGCTCATTCTGCAGTGCAAGTTAGCAGTTTCCTTATAAATGGTTTTGGGTGTCTTTATGCAAGCCATATTATGGAAGATGCACTTCAAACACAGACAAAACAACAACGTAAACATATCAGTTTTTGACGGGGATCTGTTCTGGAAGGCTCTCAGTCAAAATCAGAGACGGTACCTGCGGAGGACATTTCGAAGTTCCAGCTGCCCTGATGTCCCTGTAAGATGACCGGAAGAGAAATGAAAAGTCTCTGATTATCAGTGTCACGCTGTGAGCAGACAATAGTGAACACGTCACTCAGTCCCAGCTGGGATACAGGTCCTGAGAACAAACCAACAGGATCTGAATGATTTACAGATTAAGCGCACCCAATTTCTGTGAGCAAAATAATAGAGTGACCTTTCACCGTTCCCCCGCACATGACAGTAAAGTGCATTGTACCTAAACACAACTGCTAAAGTTCCAGCTTCAACCTTGTCATTAGGCCTCAAAAAGAAAATTTGGTGACAACTACAAAAAAAAAATTAAACAAAACACAGATCAGAGGATATGTGATTGTCCGGCACACCGAAGTAAATTCTCTGAGGTTAATTTCCAAGTGCTTCCATCGCTAATATTGCAGCAAACAAATACTTCCTGGATTTGACCCCACTGACAATGAAAAAGGAACTAGCGACAATGAGTAAAATGATTGTGAGTATAACTCACTCATGACTGGATTAACTGTTTCCTGTGCTGTGATTTCAGGTGACCTCTGACCCCTACCCCCTTCAGAAGAAAAACAACAGTAGTTTG
This sequence comes from Gymnothorax javanicus, assembly GCA_029692085.1. NCBI lineage: Eukaryota > Metazoa > Chordata > Actinopteri > Anguilliformes > Muraenidae > Gymnothorax > Gymnothorax javanicus. Next base: position 128,122,125 of record CM056198.1, on the reverse strand, counting down.
GATACTGATCGATCTGCTCAGCTCAGTCCTGTCATAGTACTTGCTCTGCTTTTATGTCTTGTGATTGACAGGATAAGGGTTACAGACTTATTAAGTAAACATGCAAGCAGTGCATGACTCAGCTTTTTTCCCCTCAAGGAAGTGTTTGCCTGAGTCCCAAACACAGAAACGGGAGTGTGTCAGATTCCACAAAATCGTTTCGAGTAAACAACACCGTGGCCATTCGCTGGAGGCTATATCCACCTCTTTCATCCAAGGTTAGCTACATGTGACACGTGAGACGTGACGCAACATGTGCTTCATGCTTTGATCATTTCTCTAACTTCGCAAGCCAATGAATTTCCACATAAATGATTTACCTCCTTGGAAATTTCCTATGAGGTCATGTGTTTGCAGCCGAAAGGACCTGGTGGGCACGAGACAAGCAAAATCCTGACGTGTCAGAATCATATAAGAACAATCAGGCCTATGCCTCAGATTTAGGCTATGTACAAAGCATGAAATGTCAGATTCCTGCAACCGATGGACAAATATGTATTATTCGACATGAGAAGCGTCATAGAATGCAAAGCACATACTGTTACCAGTGGCGTGTCCGTCGGCAGAAACACAGGGCCAGCAATAACCTCAACTTTCACTGCTTAATGACCTAAACCTCTCGCAGTTTACCTCCCCCGATTAGCAACAGTTGCTCAGACTGATTTGTAGAACCGATGAGGGTCTAATTTATTTTTGAAAGCCTTGCTATACATTGCACCACGAAATTATACGGCGTTTTCTTCCGCACATCAATGCCTACGTAAAATATTAATATGTCTTTATAATTTCGGCACTCGTGTAGCTCGTGACACAGCACAGATTTGCGTAAATTAGTTTGCGAGGCTCATTGAACAATAAGCCACAAGAATCTGTTCTATAGTCTGAATATAGTGACAGCTAAAGGGCGTTGTTAGGTACGATGCACAGCTGTGATGGCGAAAATAACTGCAGCGAAGTCAGCGAAAGTTTCGGATTTTTTGCATTTATATTTCCATCCTAACAATGTTGTATCAGTTATATAAATGTTGACAATAGGCATTCATTTTTTAAATTATCATTTCTTATTATGGAAGATGGATTGGTCTTGGTCGTCCAGTCAATAAATTGCTTGATTGTTAATCAGGCGAACTTGAATGAGAACAGCGAGAGGACAGTCAAGCGGTAAAGGGTAAGGTTACTGAAGCCCCTCTGAACATGTGACCGCATGCCGCTGACTGTTACCCAAGTCTAAAATGGATCTTCACGTAATATAAAACAGTTTCAGGGTTTCAAAGACATTACTTGTTATGCCGTACAAACTACTTTCCTGCAAAGCCTTCCAAATAACTAAAAATACGGCACCAGCTGGCTTCCAAGACATTCTTTTCTTCACACTGAAGTAACTAATAAAAAGAAAACAAAGATTTTTTTCAGGATTAATGACAAAATCTAAAAACAGGAGTGCCAGATGCTTCTACTGTTTTAATTCAAATTGCAGCTAATCCTGAAACTGAAGACAAAATCCTGCTTGACCTTTCTTCGTACAAGACTGGCATGGATGTTCTCTGAAACCTGAGAAACAGTGCTGCGTGACAGTCTCGTGCAATAATAAACTGATAGAACATGCACACTGTGTGGGTGTATCCAGAGCGAGATAAGTGGGTTAGCGAAGTATGTTGAGCCCTGAAGCCGAGGTTTTCAATGTCACAAAGATGGCTCTCTTTTAATCTGCCATGATAACATACGGTATCTCTGATGGCAAGTTTCGGGTTTGTCGAGCCAGCCCACGCAAAGAAAGCCTGGATAATGTTGAACCTGCTCCGTAGTGCATCCTTCAGGTGGGAAGAATCAGCCGAAATTTTATTTTTGAATCTGTTTCTGCTAAACACTCTCAGTTCACTTTCATATACAGTGACTGGCCAAAAAAAAAAAAGAAGTCACAATACTATTTTGTTGGACTGCTTCTAGCTTTGATTACGGCTCATATTCACCGTGGCATCATTTCAATAAGTTTATGCTGCATCACAGCATTTATTTCTGTCCACAGTTGCATTAATTTTTTGCCAAGACCTTGTATTGATGATGGGAGAGTCGAACCGCTGCGTGAAGTTTTCTCCAGCACATCCCAACGATTCTCCATGGGGTTAAGGTCTGGACCAGGGGCGTCCAATCTTATCTATAAAGGGCCGGTGTGGGTGCAGGTTTTTGCTTTATCCCAGTGCCACAACGCCTGATACCACTAATTAACTGATCAGGGGGGTCAATCAAGACCTCAATGAGTAGAAACAGGTGTGTTAGTGTCAGGGTGTAACAAAAATCAGCACCCACACCGGCCCTTTGTGGAAAAGATTGGACACCCCTGGTCTAAACTCTGTTGTGGCCAAACCATGTGTGGAAGTGATGCCTAATATTCCTGAACCACTCTCACAATCTGAGCCCGATGAATCCTGGCATTGTCATCTTGGAATATGCCTGCATCATCAGGGAAGAAAATATCCACTGATGGAAAAAGCTGGTCATTCAGTATATTCAGGTAGTCAGCTGACCTCATTTTTTTGGCACGAATCATTGATGAACCTAGACCTGACCAACCGAAGCAGCCCCAGATCATAACACTGCCCCCCACAGGCTGGTACAGCAGGCACTCGGCATGATGGGAGCATCACTTCATCTGCCTCTCCTCTTACCCTGATGCCCCCATCACTCTGGAACAGGGTTAATCTGGACTCATCAGATCAAATGACCTTTATCCATTGCTCCAGAGTCCCATCTTTATCCTCCCCAGCAGATTGAAGCCTTTTTCCCCCCCAATTAGCCTCACTGATAAGTGGTTTTCTTGAGGCTACACAGCTGTTTAGTCTGAATCCCTTGAGTTCTTTTTGCATTGTGTGCGTGGAAATGCTCTTACTTTCACTATTAAACATAGCCATGAGTTCTGTTGATTTATTATGATTTGATTTCGCCAAATGTTAAAGTGATCACTGATCATGATCATTTGACATTTTTTCTCAACCACATTTCTTACTGGAAGGTGGTGGCTCATTACGATCCTTCCAGGTTTTAATAATGCGTCAAACAGTTCTTAATTTAGATTTTAGACAGGATATGTCCACTGATATGGTTTTTCAAGAAATGAAAAGCTACTCACTGCACCATTAAGGGATAAATAACTTGTTGCCAGCAGAAACATACCAATTAATCATTGCAGTAATCATTCGATCGAGGGCTCTGACCCATTTGCTTCGTTAAATCCAGGTGGCATTTTTTTTTTTTTTTTTTGGCCAGGCAGTGCAGTTGTCATTATTTAGACATACGTTTTACAAGGTGTCTATTTAAATCAATCCAAATTACTCTCAGTGCTGCAAATTAATCCTTGCTGCCCATGCAACAAAATCGTGTGTGCAGGCATGAATTACAGTGCTTCACATAATTTCTAGATGATACTGTTCTGCCTATGTCGTTAATGTAAACATAGCCAATTAGATTTCTTCAAAGGAATGTATGATAAAACTAGGCCTGTTGATAGAACTATTGCGTCTGACCTTGAACTGAATTCCCCATGGCAGCCTGTCAAGGTTATACGATGACAATAAGCGTACCTATCATATCGGAAATAAGCTTTATCTTGAGTATTTACGAGTTACCTGGCCGACATGTGGCCTCATTTACACCATGCATTAACAGGCGATCTGTATCCGGACAGGTTACGAAGAAAATGAAAACTGATGTGAACACATGGCGTGAAAATGATGGTGCCGACACAGCATGTTTGTGTAAACAGTAAATGCGACCAAGCTGTCTAATATAGCTAACATTTCATAACCATTATTGCAACTGTGACGCTCAACATACGTTTTTACAATAATGGAACAAAATATTTCAATGATAGCAAACCATCAATATCCAAAATCGTTATTGATAAATCGATAATGTTCTGTCTTGAAAAAGATCCCCGCCAAACACGCAGCGTGACTGTCCCACGAGGTTCAATGGTGTTTGGAAAATCTGGACCTTCTCTAACCGGTTTCCAGTTATTACATATTGCACGCACTAGGCGTCCCCATTCGGCTATCTATTTTCTTTCCCTGATATTAGGCTCAAGAGGCGAAGACCTTGACTTTTATGACACAACAGTATTTGGGTGCACAATTTGGTAAATCAGCCATTGTTTCAGCTCAAATAAAATAAATCTGATATATATGACCTACTGGTTGCAAATATCGTAAATACTTTATATTGACATATCTGTGATTATATCTTGCATTTTCCTGCCTCTATCTTATTCTCGTGGTACAGTATTGCACGACTGCAGTCGCTGTTTATTTGTAATTTAATGTTTATCGACTGACCATCTAGTCTGAATAAAGGAATAATATATGTAATAATATACAATTCCTGAAAGTCACCGCGTTTTTTGCCGCCCGCAATCCCTCAACATGAAATGCAGTACTTCCCGCTCTAGTGTAACGTGAACTAATCGCTCCCAATTCGCTCCCGTTGGTTGGTAACAAGCCACGCCTCTCCAACCGAGGGTCTCCAATCAGATTCGTTTGTTTGCACAACTGCTGTCATGACAGCCATTCCATTTCCAAGGCGGCCTCAACCCCTCCTAGCTAATTTAGCATGTGGCCAATAAGCTTTGTTATGCAAATATACAGCAACAGAGTGCACTGGATGCTTTGACTACTGTTAAATTTGCCTGTACGCATCGAGATACGAACATTCAGATTGTACAGCTGACAGAGCGGTGTGAGACCGGGTGCAGAGCGCAACTTACCGGGAACTGTAGCAGAGCCTGCGAGCGAGTGGAAGACTACTGCGCTTGAAAAACTGGGAATATAACACTATTTGGATTTCATGTGCAACATGACTTTTGAGGAATTAGGTGGGGATCATTCAGCTGAAAGGTGAGTTATCCGACTGTGACCGGCTTCCGCTAGCGTTTATAGAGCTTACCTGGGTCGAGTGCAGCAGCAGCCGGCTACCTGTTTCGTGCAAGTGCACTAGGCAACAGAAAACCTGAATTATTAAAAAATAAAAACAACAACAACAGTATAGACGCTTTCATACTGGACGCGAAACGAATTTTTCGCACGACAGATTACATTCAAAGTCAATGCAAAGAAAAAAATTCGTTTCGCGTCCGGTGTGAAAGCAGCTCATCTGAGGAGCTCGTGAAGCTCGGGGGCTGCACGATCCGCGGTCACTACGACAGCTGTCAGTCAAGTTGAATTTAAACGGAAGCATTCTTTTCGTTGGAAAAAAAAGATTCATTTTCCATTTCGATTAAGATTACAATTCCAAATAGTTAACTCTGAATACTCAATGAGGTAATTGCCTCTCCTACCTGCATGCTATCGTAGAGAAATGTCATTTCCGAGGCACTTTGATAACGTTACGTTGGCTTCAAGGTGTCGAACAAGTCAGCTTGTTGGGTGCAGTAAGTAGGGTAATGGTCGTTATGCATGTCACGCTACAACTTAACGACGCCGGACATAGCCAGCTGACTGGCAACCGTCCTATTTGCATTATTATTTTTTTTTTTAATTTATTTATATTTTAAGTACAGTTTCTGCAATTGATTGACGTTTTAATGTATTCTATTGTAGAATGGATTCAGTGGCCAGAGCCTTGGAGGAGGTTCTCAGTTCTGCCCTGCCACAGGGATGCATTACAGTTGGAGTTTACGAAGCGGCAAAGTCACTAAATGTGTAAGTTACCGGCTATAATGAGCTTTTTAGTGATGATTTTTTTTTATTCCCAAGCTTTCTGTAGCCTAATGACATATGGCGTAGCTAATACGATTGTACGTAACGGTGACTCATGGTCGGTAAGTCGAGACTCACGAGTCTGCTGCTGACGAGTACGTTGTTCATCGCTGCCCCCCAGGGATCCGGATAACGTAGTGCTGTGTCTCCTGGCTACCGACGAGGAGGATGCGAAGGACGTCGCTCTACAGATCCATTTTACTCTGATTCAAGCGTTTTGCTGCGAGAATGACATCAACATACTGCGAGTGAACAACATGAGGCGGCTGGCGGAGATCCTGGGTGGGACGAAGCAAGGAGGAGAGCCGATGGACCTGCACTGCATACTGGTTACGGTGCGTGTGCGTTTGCATCTTTGTCGTGCGCGCTGCATTTAAGCGAGAGTTTTTGTGATTATTCTGCATATTATACTATTACGTTTTCGTAGTCAGCCAGCATAATTCAAAGTAACGGCGGTGATGAACATGTCTGTTCATGCTCACGCCGGGCTGCCTTTGAAGTCGCCGGAAATTTTAAGTCTAGACTTCCTGTATCCGGCTCTTATCAGTGTGACTTTTATCAATTTTTTTTTTTTTTTTTTGCCAATCGGGGCTTTTTTTTTTCAGAAAAAGGAAAGAATGTGCATGCACATGAAACAGAAAAAGATTTTAATAATTACTTTTTTCCACTTGAGTTTTGAAATATATTTTCCGTACATATTGACGTGGTGCAATAGATTTCCCTGGAGCAGGATGTGACAAATGTGCATGACGAGTCACGCATGGCTGACTGTTGTAAATGCGTTAAATATCACAGTAAATATGGGCCATCAGAATCCTGCAAACAGCATATCGCTCGTCCAGGCTTTACCTCCTCGCAGAGGCGCCGCGGCTGCGCAGTTATGGCTGTCTGAAATACTTTGGAGCTGCAGCAGTCTCGCTGGATTGCGTGCTGTGGATTGCGGCCTGAAACTCCCAGAGGCGCAGCCGGGCGAGCGACATGCTCCCAGTTTGTGGTATTCAGTGGCAGTTTTGGCAGATCACAGTGCATTTCCTGTTGAGCACCTCTGTCGAGGCCTGTTCCAGGAACAGGGATGACTGAGGGCAGCATTTGTTCATCTGACTCCCAACAGAAGCGCTTTTTTTTTTTTTTTTTTTTTTTTTTTGCTAATGCGCTCCAGTGAATTTTCCTTAGCTACATGTGTGGCCCCAGCTCGCCCACAAATCTTTCCCAGCACAAATATGTCTCAAGAAGGCTCCAGGCAAATGCAGGGCTGGTTGTCTGAGTTGCATGCATGTGCACCGCTTGACCGAGACCGTGAATTAACCTCTTCTTGCGCCTTTTCTTTTGCAGAACCCCCACCCGTCCACGTGGAAGGACCCAGCCTTGAGCAAGCTGAACGGGTTCTGCAGGGAGAGCCGCTGTTTGGATCAGTGGGTTCCGGTCATCAACCTGCCCGAGCGATGAAGTGCCATTTTTCTGGACTTTTTCTCTCTCATGAAAATCACACTGGAAATCTGTAAAGTGGTTCCCTCCACTGGAACAGAAAAAAAAAATCCCTAAAGCTGATGAAACAAGAAGAAAACTACAGAAAGGGGAAAAAGAGAAACGAAATCAGCTGTCTTGACGGGGAAGATGGGGTGGAGTTCTGTTCCTGCAAGAGCCATGTTCTTGGCTCGGTGTAGCGAGAAGTGACTCAGCGGTTTCGAGCGAGAGGACCGTGGGGGTGGGGCCAGACTTTGGAGCCTTTCTCCGCAGGAGGGACACTGTACAGGAAACGGATCATGTGTGGGCACTCTGTAGCGTGGAGGTTCTAGCTGGCGTTTGGAACAAGAACAGACTTGCGAAAGAGGGCAAGTAAACGAAGACTTGGGGCTTTCTGGCCGTTTCACATCGTCAGGGAAACCAAAGGGAGTGCTGCACATACTGAAATTCTGGACTTAAAATTTTTTGCAATTATTATAATTTTTATAAAATAATGCTGTTGCCGTTGTTGTTTATTATTGTTATGAATGAAATTATTTAAAAGGGAATATCTAGAATGCCAATGCAGAGGAAAAGGCAATGTGTTTGATATTTATGCAAAGAAATGTTTTGAACTGTTCTTTTTGTACTCTGAGATATTTTATTATATTAATTTAAATGTATTTATGTTGCAGTTTCCATCATCATTTGTGAATTCTGTAAAAACAGTGGTCCAGAAGGTTTTTTTGTTGAATAAACTGTTGTCGAACAAGATTTCGGAGGTGGCAGTGAAGTTATTGGGAGATACCGTTTGAGTTGAGGTCATTGTTAAAGTCAAAGTTCAGGTTTTGTGCATCACACACGCACCAGTTTGTGAGGTCTGTCTGACCTTTCACCTCTATCAGAGGCGGCCCTGACACGCGCAGAGGGATTACTTAGCAACCAGGCTGGTTGGTTCACTTCTCTTCTGGCAGAAGAGCGCAGTTCAGTTGCTGGAATGTCCTACAATGGACGACAACAAAATAGCTCAGGTGCCGGTTAGTCTGTGCAGACGGGAAGGGGTGGGGACATATTTGCATAACTTCAGAGCACATCGCATGCGAGTGGAAGCTTTTTAAAGCTTGCTTTTATGAAGCAGAGAATTTAAACTAGCAGAACTCCAACTTAAAAAGTTTGCCACAACAGAAAAAGGGAAACAAGAATTTAAGTGCTCCCAGAAATCATTTTTACAGTGTGGCCCTGATGGCAACACCCACGAGGCCTTTCGCAATCAGTGCTTTCTGGATATACAGAATACGAGTGCGCTGCATTGTATAACCGCTGCCGTGACAACCTCGCGGGTGACGCTGGAACTTCAGACGGGGAGAAAATGGCTGATGTCAGAAATGATGCAAGCTGAGCAATCCCCAGTCACATTCTTCAATCACAAGGTCAGAAACAACCTTTGAACAGACAAACGCAATTCTGGCACCTGACCTCAGCTTTGAACCCTGTGCTCAGAGAGAATTAAACAATCACTGTAATGTGAGAGCAGGAAGGGAGTGGAGAAAAACACTCAGTCTCAGGGAAGAGCTATTTTAGGATGCATCTCTCCGCACCTTAAGAGATACCTGAGCAATCAGAGCTGGCAGTGACTGAAGGACAGAAAATCAACAGATCAACAGACAGATGAGCCATGTGTAAATTCCTGTAGCTATGCTTTAATAAATAATTTCACAAATTATCAAAACTGCAAAAAAACTATTTTCAAAGTTATGATTCTACAGTCTTGTTACCTGCATTAGTTCACGGAGCTATTTTAGGATACATTACAGTACATGTCATATTTGATGTAGGGTTAGGTGAGGGATGGTAAGTTCTGGGTGCATTTGGGACGTGGTGATGTCAAACTGGGTGATGTCACAGCTAGGCCACTGCAGAGCAGCACAATGATGTCAAAACAGGGTGACATCACTGACATGCACGCGCACAGCTAGATGATGATGTCAGAACAGGGTGACGTCACTGACATGCACGCGCAGGGCTGGATGATGATGTCAGAACAGGGTGACGTCACTGACATGCACGCGCAGGGCTGGATGATGATGTCAGAACAGGGTGACGTCACTGACATGCACGCGCAGGGCTGGATGATGATGTCAGAACAGGGTGACGTCACTGACATGCACGCGCAGGGCTGGATGATGATGTCAGAGCAGGGTGACGTCACTGACATGCACGCGCAGGGCTGGATGATGACGTCAGAACAGGGTGACATCACTGACATGCACGCGCAGGACGGGATGATGATGTCAGTGAAGTGACATCACAACTGGCATTTAAATCTGAAATGAATATCTGTATCCTTGCTATAGTCTCTCTGGAGCAGAAATATGATGGAATGAGAGTCACAGCTTGGCTCTGCCAGTGCTCGGCATGCTGGGTTCGCTTCATTAGTGCGGTGAGGTCCCCTCCAGCGGAGCATAGCGAGACGGGCACATGCTGTACCACCGCTACAGAGCCCCACTGTCCTTCAGGATATCCTGTGAGCTGATTGGATCCTGCTTGGGGGTCCACACAAGCGCGCAGGGTTAAGTAGCCTCATGGGAAATGAACCGGTGTAGCACAGAGTAAACGAACAACTCCAGCACCGAGAGAGAGAGTTCTTACTGAGTTCAACCCAACCCCCAACTCCCAACCCCTGCGGAGAGGGGGGTCCCTGCAGCCTGGGTGGCCAGGAGCGCAGAAGCAATCGGGCAATGAGGCGGCACAGTTTGGGGTACAGACGCTTGTGGGGGGCGGGGCTGCTCCTCGCGTCAGACCCAATCGCAGCTCTGCAGATTCGGAGCCCCTGACGCTGGGCTCGCCGAGCCGCCCGCCAAGAGCGGTGACGGACGGGACACGACAGGACAAGACAGCACCCATGCAGGCCCATAAACCCACAGCGAGGACAGGGAGTCTCCCGTTCCCCACTGGACTGCACAGAATTAGAGGGGCCCAGCTTCAGCCGTACAGTCCTATAATGACCCACGAGAGGCAAATACAGCCCAGGGAAACACTTAACCGGGTCATCATCTCCTGATGACAATGCCCAGTGCTCTGTGTGAAGGACAGCTATATGCTTATGAAATCAGGAACACACAACAGAGCTGCCTGATTCCAGTCTGCATAGTGGCATTACCAAATAGGGGAGACTGGGGTCCGATGAGCCATATCACTATTTTGCGATCAATCGATGCCAAAGGCGATATGGCTCATTTATCCCAATGACTCATGAGTCAATGGTCCAATATTTTGCCTATTTTAAGAAGCTCGATTGATCGCAAAATAGTGATATGGCTCATTGGTCCCCATGGCTCATCGGACCCCAGTCTCCCCTACAATGCATGGCAGTCACCAAATATATCTCATAAATATACTTTACATTCATGTGGGGGAATGAATTTGATAAAGAAGAGCAATAAAGTTCTTGAAAGGTGGATCGTTTCCAAGCATATTCTTTTCAAACCATAAAAATGAAATTTATATCTAAGCGCTATCAAAGAACAGCAACAGCGTTATTGCCTTGAGTCAACCAACTGGCAATAAAATGTCCTTTGTGAACCTTTGCCTTACATCAGTAGATTAATATTTTTGCGATTGTGATCTAAGCGGAGGGTGATGACTCGTGGACTAAATCAGAGTGGCATGTCCTGGGTTCCATGTCTGGATGTCAGTTCAGACTGTCTGTGTCCTGTCCCGACTTTGTGAAGAGACTACATGTGTGTTCAGGATGAAAGAACAAGCCTGAGATAGAAAAAGATGAAAGGATGAAAGCTTGTCGCGCTTATTAACAGGGACTGAGGAAGCGCGGGAGAAACAGACCGTGTCTTCTCTGATGTGGTTAAACAAGCGCTTGCCAAGACCCCGTGGGTTCTCACTGCTGCCAGAAATATTTGTATGTGCTTAGAAGTGCATCTGATCAGGCTCCACTAATTCCCTCCGGATTTTCTGAGTAAATCGAGCCTTTTCACGTCCAAGCTACTCGGCTCTCTTGTTCAGTTGACAAGAGCCAAAGCTGCACAGAACCATTGCCTTTCACCCCTCGCGTAAATTTCTACGCCGAGCCGTTACACAATGCTTGCACACGTTTTTGCAACCTATTCCGGTTCACACAGTACAGTATTGCAAAACAGTCATTTCGGAGAAAAAAAAAAAAAAACTAGCCGTCTTTCTTATAAACAAGCAATACAAGAGACGAAGAAAAAAAAATAGTTTCCTGAATTTACACAATGAAGAACGATCGGAAGTTCAGCGGAACAAGATTGCGTCTTTAACCACCTAATATATGTCCGACTTCGACCTCTAAACTAAACCTGGTGACATAACGACTAGTCAAACACGCATAATCCACTGTTTTGTCACCGGTGTAAAGAGCATATTTTCTCGCGTTCCATGATGTCAAGACCAACGGCAAACAGATAAAGGCCACCACCTGAGGTAGCGTTGAGTGGTTTAAAAATATCTTCCATCACGCAGAAATGGTTCTATTTTTAGAACAGAGCCGCACCCCCTCCCCAAAATCTTTGTCAGACAGCTAGAGGCTAGTGACTGTGATCTATTTCGAGAACGGAATGTAGAGCAATGCATTCAGTCAGAAGGACCGATTCATGTAGTGTCTAAAGCTTTTTTTTCGCGGAGAGCGGCGACCATAAAATCTACATTATTTTTTTCTTTTTAAATCAAGAGTGCAACGAATAGGCAACAAAAGATGGTATGAGTCATTATGCAGATGGCCGGCGGAACAGAGGAGAAAATTCCAGTAACCTGGGCTGAAAAGAGCCACGTGAGATGGAGTACTCAGACCGACACGACGCAGTCGCCCAGGAGCTAGTGGGCTTTGCTTTCACAGGCTGTGGGGTACTGATAATTAATGAACCGCAACAGCCCCCCCTAGTCAGCACATTCCACAGCGGTGAACTGTCCCATCCGCGGGTGGTTTAAAGGGCATTGTCACGAGACGCGCATGCGTGAACTTCAATGTTCCGCAAAGGTCTCAAATTAGGAGAATCGTGTTTTAAACTTTGATTTCAAGTTTTGAAAGTGTTTCGCTTTCCAGCATTCGCTAACTATAACAGCATTCGCTAACTATATATATAGCAACTCCTTTTACTTTGGTCCATGTTCCAGATTTGAAGAGGTTCCTGGTTTTACGAAGTACTGAAGACAGGCTTAATCGCATAGCCAGCTTCGTACAGCCCCCGGGACGCCCGCATAAAAAATAAATAAATAAATAAAATAAAAAAATCTCGAGTGTTGCTCTTTTGCCGTTAAGGCACCACGTCAAAAACCATGCAAAAATAAAAACTAAAACTAGCCAAGTCTTGTTGAAAATGGCTCTCCATCGGATAAATAAACTTACAAGGACCAAAGTCATAAACAAAGAATTAAAGTTCACAAACACGCTGGGACTCTGAAACAAAAATAACAGCGAAAAAGTACGAAACAATAATCAATCTAAATGACGAAAAATCTGAGATATTCTAGAGTGCAAAGATTGCTGTGATACTCGAAGATCCTCAAAACTCTTTGCGTCTCTTGAGAACGTAAGGCCAACGATTTCAAGATTGGAGCAAAGATTATAACGCATGCTCCTGTGATAATGCCCCTTTATCCGCTAATAGGGCCTCAGTCGCAGCTTATAACACTGTACATTTTAAACGCTATATTAGACATTCGGAGTTAAGCCGCTTTCATACCGGACGCGAAACGAATTTTTCGCACGACAGATTACATTCAAAGTCAATGCAAAGACGCGAATAAACGTGAAACGCATGTATTCGCGTCTTTGCATTGATTTTGAATGTAATCTGTCGTGCGAAAAATTCGTTTCGCGTCCGGTATGAAAGCAACTTTATTGCCACTTTCACGAAATGCAGAATATAAGGGCAAACGAGTAAAGCAACTCTTTGGTGTTTTTTGGGGATGTAGCTTACCTAGTACGACCCGTTGCACAGATTTGTTTATTTAAAAATCAACCAAAGAAATAAACCTGATTAATTTTCTCCGCATTACTCAGCTGGGAAGCACATGAGGTGAAGGAGAAGCATGATTAATTAAGCTCGATAAAACACCAGATAGAGGATTATGAAGGCGATTAATTCATACAATGCGAGGCAATTTGGCCATTTTAACCCCAATATCACAGTATCTTTCGGGACCTCGTTGAGACGATAAAGGAAGCCCCGCCACCAAAGCTAAAGTAAAATCTCAATCAGTAGGCCTACAATACAATATCATTTAACCAGTACCAGTGTGAGGAGTGTCTTACTGTTTACTAGCACCACATTAGACACAAACCTGAGGTCTAATATTGCCTTCAATTATGGAGCAAATCTGGCCCGGCCCAGCCATACACTATGGCAGTGATTCTGTCGGTGATCTGGGACTGAGGGAAAGGGCATGTAGACATACCTCATCTCAAAGACCACAAATCCTGGATTCGGTCACAAGGTGTGGGGGTGCACCTACAGAACCTCTGGTCTGTCTCACACCCTCAAGGGATTGGTCGGTTTAAAGATAAGGATGACTGGAAATGGTGGACCATGAACAGAGTATTTCACTCTATTGCACAACCTCATGTGACAGGAAGTGCACTAAAGGCAGGTGTCCTTATGATTACATCACCTTTTCCTTCACCTGCACCACAAACATTATGTCCCCACCACATTCACCAAAATACACATCTCCTCTAGTGTCTAGTAGTGAGACTCAAAATATTAAATCTTTCTGAAGTCTAAAATATTAGATTGTTTACGTTAGCTGCAGTCTGCTCTGTCAGGTGACCTCCGCTTTTCCCACTGGTGAATGACAAACCAAGTCAAACTCTCCTCCCATTTAACATTTTTTTGTTTTATTGCGGAAGAGGAGTTTAAACTAGACCGCTGATCGACGTGTATCTCTGGACCCTCGAAAGCAATCACTCCCAAAATCGATAGGCTTTGTGATCTTACCACACACAAGGTCCTTGGGCCATGCCAAATATGAAACAAATCGATCAAAATTTGTTGCCCATTTGTTGCGCTCACAAGAAAATCTCAGCAGATGTGGCGAACGCGGCATGTCGATCGCTGATCATAGTATCCTCACCAGGGGGTAAAATAATTCACTTATTTTTGTTGCAGTGAAGATATAGTGTGCCAACGTTTGCGTAAAATGGTCTACCAAAGAAGTGTTTTTGTGAATGGTCACGATGACTCATGAAACCCTGCTGTCACGCTAGTATGAGAGACTCTGTGTACGATACAGACCTGTTGCAGTAATGGGGACAGATTTTACAGGTGCACAAACGTGTGCTGTGCAACATGGAGAAACGTTACCCACAAGGGTGGCCCGTGTCAGAAAGGACTCCAGTCCAGCTTGCAAGACCCATTTCAAAATAAGCAGCGGTAACCGTGCGGAAAACAGGGGACATATTGAATGGGCACTGTCCAAATTATCGGCTTATGCCACCTCTGCAGAGCCGGAGCATTTGGAAACACAATCACTGCTAAGTGACCGAGCAGCCGTCACCACAATTCCAGTCCATCTGTCGCAGGTATGAACAAGCAGCGATTACATCAATGTGGGCCAGCGAATGTGGCCTGACCTGATTCCAAAGGTAATTGTAGGCCTGAGCAAAAGGCCGTTTCCCAAACTTTTCCCATAACAACTGAATAATGGAGACGCATCCCCGCCGCTGAACCAGAATAGAAACTAGGGCGGACTGTGACCGCCTCTTTGACCCCGCATAGAGTGGCCACCTGTCAATCACGAGAGGGCCTCCTGATCGCCTGTGGGAAGGGACGGGGCTACCTCGGTATTACAGAAGCCGTGTAAATTATTGGTTATGATGTGTATTTGTAATGCTTATTTGATTGTCCCCATTTGGCTCCACAGATATTTTTGTAAGAGGACATTTTTTCAAATAAGCTGTTTGTCTACTGAGCTTCAAATCAATATGTGGCGTGCACGATGTGGATGAGTTTTTAATATTACATTGGGGAACAAAAAGTGTCCTTAGGCCATGGCGTGTTATGTTCTGGCCTGTAAATGTTCTCATTTTTCAACGCCCCAACGCATCCACCGCCAAAAAAATA
Organism: Gymnothorax javanicus; assembly: GCA_029692085.1. Classification (NCBI taxonomy): domain Eukaryota; kingdom Metazoa; phylum Chordata; class Actinopteri; order Anguilliformes; family Muraenidae; genus Gymnothorax; species Gymnothorax javanicus. The sequence continues at coordinate 128,106,800 of CM056198.1, read as the reverse complement.
AAATAAATAAAAGGTACATTTCTTTCTTGTTTCACGCATGCACGCAAAAGCGTTCAGTTAATCACATTTTTTTTTTGGTACGGATTCGTTCTGATGAAAAACCAGTTGGGGCCTCAGCTAGACAAAGGGCCCCACATGAAGAGAAGCACACGACATTCACCAGCTACGTAACGAGGCGTAGGAAACACTTCAGGTGGAAACATTGCCGGGGGGAGTTCCTGTTCGCGACAGAGACTGAAAGGTGAGCTGGGGTAGCATCTGTTACCCGGGGGCTAACAGCCAAACACAAACGGGATCTTTTGTTCGAGGGTTCATGAATCCTCAGTGCTAACTGTGCGAATTCACTCCCAAGCTGGGCTCTCCTGACAAATGTTTTTTTTTGCAAGATGAGAGCAAAAACTGGACCATAGCAACCTCAATGACACAGCAAAGAAAGTGGAGAACATGTCAATGACTGACAAATGCAGTATGTCAGGTCATGCTCAGGATAGCAGTAGTTGTTTAACCCACAGAGCGCTTTAGGTGACTATAGTTGCCCATTGATGTAAGATATCAAAATCAGATGCTGTTGAAAACCTATCATAGATTTTCCATAGCTCAGGATAATTACATTTTTGATTCCTTGAAAATTTATTGAGCGCTCTAAGGGTTAAAAGTTATGCACAGAAATATGCATGTTAAAAATCTACTGGAGGTTTTCCTGTAAAGGGCAAGCTGAAATTGCTTTTTGTCAATACAGGATACAGAACAACTCACCACTAACTGAAGCCAAGAAAAACTGACAATAGACAAAACATGAATATACAACAAAATCCCAACTTCCTGCAAAACAGCAGAGTCTCAGTGACTGAAGTACACTGCCCGTCCAAAAAAAAGTTGCCGTCTGGATTTAAGTAAGCAATGCTGAAGCGCCTGTGATTGAATCATTATTGCAGAGATAAATGTGTTTCAGCTGGGAATAATTCTTTTAATGCTGACTGATTCAGTACATAACTTTTCATTTCTTATACAACCATGTTGGAAAATGTATCCTTTGGTTGTTGAAAAGATGGTACTGTTTCAAGAGGGGCAAATTATTGCCCAGCATCAAGCAAAGAAAACAGTTAGAGATTGCTGAAATCACTGGAAGTGGGTAATGAACTATCCAACAATTTATTGTATCTCCCCGACGACAACAGTCAGGAGAAACTACGGTTTAGTTCCGGGGCTGCCGCCGCAGAGATTTTATGTTCCGGGCTCTGGAAGCCACAATTATTACAGGAAGGTTTTCAAATTTTACTCAGGCAAAGATATATATATGACAATGCTCAAGACCGATTTTTGTCAATTTTGGACGTCCAATATGGCTGCCGGCGGCCATTTTGTCCGAAATTTTTTATGTTCCGGGCTCTGGAAGCCACAATTATTAAAGGAATGTTTCCAAATTTTACACAGGTGAAGATATATATATGACAGTGCTCAAGAACGATTTTCGTAAATTTCGGACGTCCAATATGGCTGCCGGCGGCCATTTTGTCCAAAATTTTTTATGTTCGGGCTCTGGAAGCCACAATTATGACAGGAATGTTTTCAAATTTTACACAGGCGAAGATATATATATGACAATGCTCAAGACCGATTTTTGTCAATTTCGGACATCCAATATGGCTGCCGGCGGCCATTTTGTTCGAAATTTGGGGATTGGGGAGATACACGACTCGGTCCCTGTGGCGACCGAGTTATCAAATTAAAACCAGGAAAAATAGTGGTGAACTGTCCACTTCGCGGAAGTAATGGGTTGGAGAAAAATCACGACTGATCCTGATCGGGGATCACTAAAATGCTTGGCAAAGTCTCATAAAAAAAAAAAATGCACAATAGAACTCACGACTGTGTTTAATTATGAAGGTACAAGCATTTCCACATGCATGATGCAACAACAGCCTGGAGGATTGGGACTAAACAGCTGCGTGGCCACAAGAGAGCCGCTTGTTAGTGAGGCTTATTGGGGAAAAAACCCAGTTTGATTTGCCAGAGAGCATGAGGATTGGACTGAGGAGCAGTGTAAAAAGGTCATGCGGTCTAATGAGTCCAGATTTACCCTGTTCCAGAGTGATGGGCGCATCAGGGTAAGAAAGGAAGCCCATGAAGCGATGCATCCGTCATGCATAGCGCCCACTGTACAAGCCTCTGGAGGCAGTGTTATGATCTGGGACTGCTTCAATGGTCAGGTCTCGGCTCAGCACTGTTCTGCAGCAATAGAATGAATTCAGCAGACTACCTGAATGCACTGAATTACCAGTAACCCATTAACAGACTTTTAATCCTTGACGACAAAGGCGTATGTCAGGATGACAATGCCAAGATTCATTGGGCTAAAATTGTGAAAGAGTGGTGCAGTAGCCATTAGGAATCATTCACACACATGCATAGGCCCCCTCAGAGTCTGGACCTTAACCAGTTGGAAGTTGTTGGGACGTGCTGGAGAAGGCTTCATGCAATAGTCTGACTTACCTTCATTTTCTTTGATGAATTACTTTATTACATCGTTTTCACTTTGATCTTAACAAATCTAAGTGCTTGCCCTTTGCAGTGTTGCATCTAGCCCACATTGTCCAGCGATTAAATAAGGCAAAAAACAGCCGTAGAAAAAGAAAACCAACAGACTGTTAGACCACAATTATTTTTAATGAAGTAGGAAACTTTTCAACATTTACAGTACAGGAAACAAAACAAACAAACAAACAAAAAAAAAAACAAACAGCTCCGAAATCCACCAAGAGTTATAGCTAAATCTAAATCAAAAATCTATCATTTACTTTAGCAAAGTTGGCAAAACAGTGACTTTCCTTTTCCCAACGAGAGATGTTCTCGAAATGAAAGGCAAAAAGCTTATAAGATGAAAATAAAAAAGAAGAAAACACAAGAATCAGGAGTGGAGCTCGTTAGATAAGTAATACCGTACAAAGCAACGTCAAAAGACGACTTCGTCGAGAGAAAAATCAAACACAGTGATCACCAGGTCTTATTTAGGTAGTGGGAGCGAACGGTCAGATTAAGAACCTCGCTACACAGTCATCTTAGACAGATTTGACATCCGCAGTACAAACAAATCCACACACAATCAAACTACGCTCACGCTAAGACACTACGAGAGAGATCGCTATCGAGTCACAGCGATCGCGGCACAGAGGACAACAATCCATTTTCACATCCCAAACAAGCATTGCGGGGGGGCGGAGAAGGCATTGCAAACCCAGGAAATAAAACGTTCCCACAGCAACAGCATAACATTGGCAAAGCCTTTCAGCAACGTTGTGAGAACATTCTGAATTAGCTGGGTGTCAGGGACAGATCAGGTCACTAAAAGTTGAACAGTCGCAGTGCCGCCATCTCTGGATAGGCGAGAGGGGATCAAATCCACTAAGCGGTCGTAATCTGTCAGTCAATGGCACCATTACAAGCTGCATGGTTGTGATGGTAAATGTTAGGGAAGTGAGGTTTGGGTGTAAACAGGGAATGTCAAACTAAACGATCACCACATTCACTCTGGGTCACTCAGCAGAAGTAATGCTAAAAACCATTTAAATTTAATCGCTCAATTGAAACCCATTTCAAATATCCGCTACCGCGTATACTAAACTTAGAGCACCGTGAATTACCAGAACTGTACAAAAGTCTCAGATACCACAGATTTTTAAAATGTAGATTTGATGTTCGATTTTTAATTTTGCTTTTTGTTTTTGGATTAGTGTGACAGTGGAATATTTTGATTTATGCAGTGACAAATATCCCTCCGAACAATTGGCGGGCTCTTCAGGGTGTGTTCCTGTCTCTAACCCATTGCATGCTGGGATAGGCCCCAGGCCACCAGTGACACTGAGCAGGAATAAGAGAGTTAGATCATAAAATGGATGGATGGATGGGTGGATGAATGGATGGACAGCAAGCTGCAGTTAACAAACAAGCAGGCAGGTTTCTTATAAAACCGCAGGACGGGGCACCCAAGAAAACTGATCATGTTAAGAGTGGATGGTGTTCACACTAAGTATTGATTTGATTTCCAACACTTTATTGCTCTTCATTTTACATTTTTAGATTTAAAAAAAACTTTCATTTCCCATTTTTCAGTACATGTTCTTTTTTACTCCTGGATAAGTGAAGCTTAGGAAGGAGTGTTGTGATGAGACTCGAGTGTCACTCACTAATCAATCAATCAATCAATCAATCAATCAATTTGCCATTAGCACGACCACGGGCGATAAGATAAATATGATTTTGGCATGGATGACCAGTCCCTAATTCACAAACAGCTTATCAAGGAGTTAACGATAGTGTCACTTTGATTTACATGTGCCTGAGACTTTTGCACAGTACTGTGTGTAGTATAATCAGGCAAAGCATTTTCAGAACACACTGCTTTCATGGTCTCTGGTTCAGGTAAAGTTTATGTGGACAAAATGGCACTAGTGAGCTAGAACTTCTGTATATTCGATTGATATGAATTATTAAACAAGGCTGACGAACAGAAATCTCCTTCATAATAATGTAAGGCATATGCATTTAAAGGGTTACAATTTAAAAACAATTATATTACACAACAATAAAATTGTCTCGCATGGTCATCTCTACACTTCTACGGCTGGATGGGCTTTGTTAGGCTACTCACAGGGTACCGATTTCAGAGGCAAAAATATACAGATTTATTCTAGCGCAAGAACTCTTACTAAGTAGTTATTGAATAAATGGCTGCATTGTTGTGCATACAAACTAAGACTTGCTCATGGAATCGAATACTGTGGCAGTATACTATATGGAACTGTTCTGTGGTAAAGGAGTTGAGTTTTCTTTTGGAACTTGGAATACTGTTGGAACATTTGAGGACAAAATTCAGAAAAATACAGATTTTATTATTTGCTCAGCATAATTAAGAATTAATGACTTTGCCATTAAGTTGATAATACGCACATTGCCAGAAACTGAGCAGTAAAATACCTGATATGTTAAAAAAAGGCTTTTTTAGTAAAAGTGACCATGAGTAGGATGAGCACACAGATTTTCTGCTAATAAACTGCATCACCTAACAAAATAACTGGACATATAATCATGTATACCAGACCAAAAAGGACATTTGGTCTCCATATATTCTTGAAGAGGAATATTAAAGGGGTTTGGAAACAGAGTTTGAGGTGAGCATTGGATTGGCTTCAGATAATCATTAATCTGAAGCGGATAATCAAGTAAGAGTTTCCTTCTTTTATTGCTTTTATTTTCAAACCCTTTCAGCTTCTCCTGCTAAATTTAAGACCCCCCCCCCCCACCCCCGGGTTAGTCTAACGTCACACTTCAAAACACCCACCGAGTGCTTGCGTGCCTCGCGGCCGCGTATCCACGCATAAATCAGGGCCGTCTTCATTACCCTGTCACCTTCAGGGAGGGGCGTGGCTGGGACGATGACGTCGTGAAAGACGCACTCGCTCGGTCCACATTAAAGCAGTGTTTCCCGTCTATTACGCGTAAGGCAGTGACCTTTTCCCTCCTAGCCCCGCCCCCTCCCTCGGTGATGAGCGGCTCTTCATTCTCAGCTGGTGAGAGGGTCATTGATTAACAGTGCCAGCCGGTCATCAGGAAGATAAGAGACACTGTGAGCTCAAACAGGGTGGAGATCACCACTGCTTATCAGCACCATTCGCTATTAACAAATGATTTCATCAAGCCAATTTACCAATGGATCCCGCAGCCACTGACGCAAGTGCGGCCAAAGGAACTGGAGGCCCCTCTTTGGACTGAACGATGACTACAATGTATTTTCTCTCCCCCACTAAAGGCACCTAATCTTAAATGCGGCAGTTACTGCACGAAGCATGTCGCTGCCCTCGTAGGCTTAACTGAGAATAATAATCGCTAATGATGCCTCATCCTCAATCTTTGTTTCCAAGACACAGATTACCAGCCAATCACATCTCAAGAAATGGCAGTGCATGTTTATAATGTGCTTCCCCCTCCTTTTGATTGGTCGAAATGCAGTGCTAGAAAATGGCTGGAATTCAGTTAACTTGCAGTAGTTTTTAATAAGGGGAACAGTAAGAGAGACTTTGGGGGAACTTGTGGTTGTTTAAAATTGTTTTTCATCAATAAAAAAAGGAACAGTAAAAAGCACGTGTTGGAAGAACGACCCACTACAATATCGTGCAGGGCTTTTTGTCCTTGAAGGGGTTATCCGACGCTGGGATTCCCATGAGCAGGGGGTCGTATTTGGCGTGCTCTCCACAGTAGTGCATGAGATCAGCCGATGCTTTAGACACCTGCAGTGCAGAGGATCAGGCGAGAATTACGCGAAGAATCCGTCACATCAATCAAATCAAATTTTATTTATGCAGGACATTTCAATCACAATTGCACTAGGCAGAGGACCCTGACCAAACCCTTTCACACAAACAGAAATACACACTGTAAATAAACACAGTATAATGTACACAGATGAATATTCCTCTGCATTTGTGCATGCACGCATATACACAAATACATACTCCTACACGCGCACATGCACACAAACTTGCACACACGCATACACACACACAAACACACAATCATGTACACACACACACTGCTCATCTACACAAACACATGCACACACTCTCAAGCACATGCACACACGCACACACACACACACAAACGCATACTAACTCGCACACACATCCACTCACACGCACACACTCACGCTCACACAAACACACTCACACATGTGCACACAAATGCGCACACACACAATCACGCACATACACACACACACGCACACACACACACACAACGCTATAAGCCTTTAACCCGCAGTCATTCTCTGGTCACGTTTTGCAGCCTCTTGTTTTTGTTAATTTCAGAGAGAGCCTTGGGCTCTTCAAAAAGCCCCGTCCCTTTCAGCTGCTCTGTTTGCAGAATGATTCACGTACTGGAATTCACAGCTACACAGGAACACAGACGTATAGTGACGCCTGGCTATACCAAGGAAACTCCGAGCGGCAGAGCAGAATCGAAGATAGGCTGTGATGTGGCCCATAAAGCATGTGCCCGGGGCTCTGGATGAATGCATTACGTCATCTAGTTTCAGATCCTGACGCACTGGCTGATAATTATGCTAATATGTTGACTCCAGGAGAAACGGAATAATGAACAGAAGGACCTGTACGCCCCACTCAGAAGGCCCATAATCCCCACTCCTCTTCAGTGGCATTTTGTGAATGGGTGCTTTTAGAGACCCAGTGATAGAGATGTGTGTCAGGTGTTAGCCGAAAGGCTCATATAAATGAACGGTAGCAACAATTAGCAAATCCTCCATGCACTGTGAATGGTCATGAAGTGGATTTTGGGTAATAATGGTACAAAGATGTGCTCAGCCAATCAAAATAACAAATTGGGAACTCTTAATAAATTACTTATCATCATTTGGCAATATTTTTCCTACATTGATATTTCTGTATGTGAATCTCCTTGATTTATGGAAGACTACTTAGCTAATGTACTGTGTAGAGTGAGGCACGAACATGTGATTATTCAGGAAAAAAGCTGATGTTAATGTCAATGTCAAGTTTATTTAAATAGCACATTTAAACTAACCACAGTTAACCAAAGTGCTTTACAAATATGGATTAAAATAATTAAAATAGACCTAAAAATCAGTAAAATAAATAACAAAATACATTAATACAGGCAAATAACACAAAAAACAATAGCACAACACAACTGATCCGACACATCCACTTTAAGCCCTGCAACATTTGACAATGGAAGACCGCAGCTAACGTCATCCCGCCATTCTGTCTATGTTACGCTAACGCTCCTGAATGCTCTAAGGCCATCGTCCATTTTACCTGCTCCTGCTGACCAACAGAATTACTGCCCTCACCTTTATCCTCTCCATGCTGGCCTCTACTCGCAGCTGCTGCACGGTCCGTCGCTCCTGTGATAGGCTACTGGCGCTCGGCAGTTTAGACGACATTTTCGCTAACGAACACCTGTGCCAAAACAATGACAAAAACAACACGACTAAAGGTGCTGATTTACTGAGGCCTTTAGCATGTGCTAAAACCCTTTAGCAAGCACAAAACCAGTAACAAGGGCAATGACTGGTGCAAAACTAACACCAGGACCAATCACTGGACGCATTATTGGTTTTGCAATACACTCCTGGTCCGAGTAAATCAGGTCCAAGGTTTGCCACCATACAACTTCCAATGAAAAAATTTGAATTAATTCCTCGAAGTTTAGCACACGGGTTGGAAAATCCTCACTCACCGAGTTCTGCTTCAAACAAGCTTCACCTGCAGAAACCTGCCTGGCCGCACCTGTAAGACAGACAGTAAAGTATGGTAAGCGTGGGCCAAACCCCAACCTCTGAGGTAATTCATAACCAGCGCAGCTCCTTAGAGAAAGTCGCCTGAGCCTTTCAGTTAGGGAGTGAGCCACGCGGCGCTACAGCTCTCTGACGTATCGGAAACACTTTCGACATCAGAAACCACACTTCACAGCCAGGCGAAAATCCCTTGCTCAACTTATGATCAGAAAACACACAGGTATGCTCATAAATATGCGCATACATTTCCTACTTAGACGCACATGAATATCACCCTCATTTACACAGTAGGCTTCAGAATAGTGAATTTAGGGCTTTTGAATTTTAGCACAAAAGACTTGCAGAAGGGACTATAATGAATTTTATTGCGCACTTTTATCATACAGTTATACAGTAAATACACACACATATGCACAGTGCAAGTGCACAAGTGTGCACACAAATGTGCAGGATTACAAACTGCAGGTGAAAACAGAATCCTTCCCCACACACACACACACACACACACACACACACACACACACACTATTAGCAGCTGCAGGCAGCAAATATTTACAGCTAGACACACAACAATGCTTCAAACTCCCAACCTAGTTCCCAGTCAGGACAGCATTTCAACCCAGCCAACCCATCCAATTTCTACCCAACCGACGACGGGTCATGTGACACACGGAGGTTCTGTAAGCGCTGGGCGTGTCTGTAACTCGCTCCGGTTGGAGGAGATGGTACAATGCACTGGCTGCCTTTGAGAAGCTGCCAAACACACGCAGGTTAGCGTCCAGCAGCTGTTCCCCAGCCAATCCAAACACGGACCCCAACAATCAGTTTCCCAGGACACAGATTACCAGCCAATTACATCTCAGGAAATTGCTGCGCATGTCTTGCTCTCCCTCTGATCGGTTTGGATTTGACTGGTGAGGGCGAAGTCACACAACGAATTTCCGCTAGTTTAACGTGACCTAGTTTTAATAAGAGGCGCTCTTTTTAATTGAATTCGAATTGCTCACAGGCATATCTGGGTCGGTACAACAATCACGTAACACAGATTAATGTTTACGATTCCGAAAGAGAGGGAAAAAAGTGAAATGGAAAGAAAAATATGAAATGAAAAGGAAAAAACCACAAACATCCCTCCGCCCACCCTCCCCATCCCTCCTCCCCATGACTCTTCCCACCCTCCCCATCCCTCCGCCCACCCAACCCATGACTCCTCCCACCCCACCTATCCCTCCTCCCACCCTCTCCATGACTCCTCCCACCCAACCCATGAAGGCCGCTGTCTGAAAAAAATGAATAAATAAATACATTTTTTAAATGTTGTCAATTAATAGAAACCATAAATAAATAAATAAATTTTTAAAATGTTATGAATAGAAACAAAAAAATAAATTTTTAAACTATTGTTAATTAATAGAAACAATAAATAAATAAAATATTGTTAATTAATAGAAGCAGTAAATAAATAAATAAATAAATAAATATTAAAAATTTTGTTAATTAACAAAAACAATAAATAAATAAATAAATAAGGGGTGCTTCTTGAGGGAAACTAATGAGAGCTCATCTGTCCAAATGCCTGGTGATTTCGCCCCCCACAGAGCGCTCCCTAAAAGCACCTTTCCTCTCGACTCATTCCCCCACCCCCACCTCCTGCAAACGGAAACTGCAGTGATGCACCAAACCGAAAAAAGAAAAAACCCTCCTGTCATTCGGAGCGGGTACAGAGGTGCCCTGGCTGTACCCAGACGGATGTAGTGGTGTAAAAGCGCGCGGGAGAGACGGCGGGCCCAGGTTTTAGAATCAGGGCTGGAAAATCCTGGCTCTAAATCAGAGGCGCCCGCTGTCAGGATTACAAGCGACAGGGCTGTGGTCTCTCCAGCGGGTTACCGCTATTTTTAACTTTCAAACCAGCGCAGGCAGCCAGCGGTGCATGTTTGAGCGGCGCGGCGCCAGAGCACCAGGCTGCCCGGCCACACGGCACCGAGGGGGTCCAAACCCCGCCTGAGATTATGCAGCCGGCAGCCTTCGAGGGACACATCTAACGGCACTTCCTGTTCTGGAGATACACACTCACACACACACACACACACACACGCCACTCGCACGCACGCATGCACGCACTCACACACACACACACACACACACACTTGACTGCAGAGAACACACACAAGCTCTACTGAGCCCACACACATACAATAAAGCTGCTCTCAATCGCTCAATGGACGCATGCAAACACACACTTCAAACTACACCGCCATAGTAAGGAAATGTGTGGCCACCATCACTGGATGTAAGACCGGCAGAGCCCACACAGTCACACGAGCCGATGCAAACACACATTTATAACTCCTGTAACCTCCGTTTTGAAGAGCATTAGCCTTGGAGCAGTTCCCAGCTCCCCCCACCCCAAAAACCCACATGAAGTTCTGAGAAAAACAGAGGGAAGCTGGTCCACTTCCCCTTACATTCATATCATCTGGCCGCAAGCCCTGCAACACTACATCAGGGAGGGAGGGGTAACAAAAAACACTAAACCCTCAACAGCGTGAGAAAGGCAATCCTCTTCTTAACGGAACATTCTAGAGATGAACTGTATCACTGAAGTCAATGAAGTTCCAGAACAATGATTTAGAACTCCGGAGAAAAAAAAAATTAAAAAATAAAGTCTTCAGAGCGTTATAAGATTCTGGGTTATGGTCGGGTCATCGCACCGTCGCGACAGTTATTAGACAAGTGGCACGTGGCCATCTTCCCGCGAACCGTAAAAGGGGGAACACAAACACACGATTTAACCGCCGGTGATATTCCGTCTGCTCCCGCATTCCAGTCCTCTCGCTGTGATGTGTGTAAATACTCCCAGGAATCTGGGAATGTCAAGGAAATTTACTCCCCTCGGTGCAGCAAGCAACGTTTTCACAGTAAAGGAGAAGTGAAACTACAGCTTTTCCTGTCAGGGGAGCAGAGAGACGGCTTCTGTCTCGAGGACAAGACTCCAGGGTCCCCAAGGCTGGTGTCATAAAAATCAGTTTCCTCTCAGAAATGAATTCCCACCCCTGGAATGCCACGGTAATTGTTGCTGTGCTCAGGAAGATATTCTATATTCAGTATGCAAGAATTCCTTTCAGACAGCACACGTTAAGTGCAGTCAAATGATTAAGTACAATTTCAGTTATTGCAGACAACTGAGAAGTAATAATTGTTTTAATAATAATACATAGTTGTACTCTTTTCACTGAATACAGACAGCAGTCAGTAAAATCAAAGGGTTTAAAATTTTGCTCAAGCTGCCATTCTTCAACAGAGCAGGCTTCACTTCTGACTCTTACCGAAACGGACACTTTGGCATTACACAGACAACTTTCAAGCGTAATGTCCTGATGACAAAGGGAACTTATTCCACGGAAGGCAGGGGGACATATTTTCCTGTAACACTAGATCCGTTCCCGTGATTGGCTCCTCCTACTCTCTCAGGATTAGTAGCTCCTGAGTCCAAATCTCAGGGTCAGTCATTCAGAGTCGCTCAGAGGTATGTTTCCCAAATGCTTAGTTGCCAACTATGTTAGCTACTTGCATAGTTTGAACCAGAGCTCGTTGAGAGCTCTGGTTCAAACTATGCAAGTTGCTAACATAGTTAGCAACTAAGCTTTTGGGAAACATATCCCAGGGCAGTTATTCCACCAATATCCCAATTTACCGCTCAATCTCATTTTATTTCTGCCACGGGGATGTGACGCTGCAGTCACTATACGAGGATGCCAGGCGAGAGGCTGCCAGCGATTTTTTTTGTAGGGTGAAAGAGGGTATAATTCGCCCTGAGGTGTATCACTTCAGGAGTGTTTGAGGATGTAATGAAAAGGTTTATGGGCAGTGACCTTTGCCTCCCGTCTGACACCGAATACAGGGAAGAAGAGTATGGGGGTAATCTAGAGCAAGGTCATCGCAGGGGTCAACTGCCGCTGCAGTCGGTGTACACGTGGGGGGGTGGGGGCTCAGTTACAAGCTCGCAGCGGGGCGCTAATGGCCGTGTTCCCAATGAGCGTCGTCAGGTTTGGGTCACGCGCAGGGCATAGTGGGCCCGAGTCATCGTGGAGCGCTGTAACCCTCAAAAGACCGATTTGTCTCTCAGACCAGCAGAGAGCACTGAACCAAACTGTCACAAACAGAGAGCGTCCAAATCCCCCCCCCCACCCCCACACACACACAAACACCTTGCAAGATGCTGGCCGGTGATTCTGCCACTTTTTTTTACTGCAAGGAGAACAAATGGTTACCTGACGCAAGACCGCAGCCACTGCACAGGATGCAGTGCGACTGTGATGCAGCCTTGCAATCTGACGCCCCCCCCCACCCCAACTCCACACATCACGCCTGATGAACTCTGACCCCGGGTCAGCAGACACTCACAGTTTGAGACGTTTCCTCCGGCCGAGCTCGGCTGAACCCGGCTCCGTTTGATGAGACGCACGTGGAAGGGAAGGGGAGTCCAGCAACGGCCGTGGGCAGAACGGACGGAAAACTCCGGCAGGATGTGAGAAATGATCATAAAGGCCTGAGATCACTTTCATCTCCGGCCCTCAGCCCCCCCCCCCCTCCGGTCGGTGCACAGGAAGGAAGAAGCCTTCGCTCGGCAGGACTGATTAAAGAAACGTTGGGCTGAAAAAAAACTGCAGCGGAACAGGAAGACCGGCCGGCGAACTGCCGCGGCTCGGGCTGAGGTGGATACGCACCAGCAGAGAAACACAAACACACAAACAAACGAATCACCCCGCTGAGGCTCGGGCCCACTCAGCCGCGGATAACCAGAGCAGACGGGGGCCTCAGGCCTTTGTCCCAGCGAGCAGAGGATCCAAACAGGCCAATTAAACGTCCATTTAACTCATCCAGCACAACTTAACCCAAATAACTACAAGCAGACATGGAGATTTAACAAATACTGGAGGACAAAAAAAAATTGCGTGGACAATTTACTTTCTGGGCTGTTTAAATAGTATTTTTTTTAAATACGCTACCAGTCAAAAGTTTTTGCTCACCCTAAGACAGGGGTGTCCAATCTTATCCAGAAAGGGCCGGTGTGGGTGCTGGTTTTTGTTAGAGCCCAACACTAACACACCTGATCCTACCCACCAGGGTCCTGATTGAAACTCCTAATTAGTTAATTAGTGGAATCAGGAGCAGTAGCACTGCTGGCTAGGACAAAAACCTGCACCCACACCGGCCCTTTCTGGAAAAGATTGGACACCCCTGCCCTAAGATCTTGTTAAGTCTTTATCTTACCTGTATGTTTACAACAAAGAAATCACCAGAACCCCATATTGTTTATCACAAATAATAAATTTACAAGAAAAATCCACAAGGAATCCAGCGCAGGTGACTGAAATGATCAGCTCGCTATCAATCCCCTGAAGCTGCTTGATAATGAGTAGATTATTCAAATCACCTGTGCTGGAGCAGGGAGATCTAACACGTGCTGGAGCAGGGAGAGATCTAACACATGCTAGAGCAGGGAGAGATCTAACACATGCTGGACAGGTGGTCCTCCAGGAGAGGTTTGAGAAGCACTGGATTAGACCATCGTTACTGATCTGCTTAAATATTGACAAAATGACTGATCCTGGTTTTTCTTAATTTGTTTTGTTATATACATGGTTTATACATTGGGCTTCAGTTTTCCTACCTTTCTGTCACACAACCGATTTTAGACAATCACACAAGAACAAAATATAAAAAACTAACAATTACAGAAAATATTGTGGTGTGCAAAAACTTCTGACTGCTAGTGTATAATATTTTAGTTTTTAGAATTCAAGGGCTTTTTTGAGTAGCCAAGGTTTCAGATGATCACAATTTCCTTCTCGAAGTTCCTGTGGAGCTGCTGTTGGCGTGGTGTCCGGCCACATCCAGTGATTGTAACAGCGGGGGGGCTCCAATAGAAGTGGGCAAAGCTCCAGTCATCTTCCCGGACAAGCCCCCGAAAATCTGAGCCGGGCTACCCAGACATTACAGGGCCAGACTCCCCCCCCGACCCCTCCATCTTGGCCTCCAGGTGCCTAATTCACTCAAGATCTGCTTACAAGCACGAGCCCCACAGCTGGGCTTCCTGTCTATGCCGCGTCAGCCTCATCGTGTCACAGTTCCCGGAGAGTCGCAGACACGGTGAACTCCTGTACAAAACAGCATCCGCTCCTGCCAGCGCTAACCGCGCTGATTTACACGTGCGGTTGGCTGAATACAGGCTGCACGCGCAACGCTGAGAATAAGCTGAAGGAATTCTCCCAGGCCTTGGCACCCGTGGCAAACGGGAAGCCCGGTGTTAGTAACCGGAGACGGGAGGGGTATTCTAGCTATGTGCTTCCGGCTCTACGCAACATTTCCTCCCTATTTCCCAGATCCCGCCAAAATCTGGCAACGCTTGCGTGCGCTCAGCTCAGAGGGCCGATGAGCGAGAAGCCGCTGGCCGTTTGTCACCACCGGAGACCAGTAAACAGCACAGAAGCTGACCTGGTTTCAACAAATCCGGTGGCACAGAACCTGCAGGGGGGGGCATTTACATAACGAGGCGCAACAACCCCGATAAGTAGGCAGACAGCGGCTCAAATGGCCAGCAGTAGAGAGTTAAGACCCAATTAACATTCGTAACATATCACTGCGATACGGTAGTGAAGCACGATAACAAACAACAACAATCAAACTGCTGCATAACTGCACAAGAGAGAAACGCTCTCCTTAGGGAGAGTTGCAGATCCACAGGTGCTGCTTTGGGCCAGAAGCGTTTCTACAACACTGCAGCGACACAGTGGGAACGTTGCTGGTCGTGGGCGGCCGTGTCTGCTCACCTCCCAGACAGCCTGACTGGCTCAGCTCCAGGAGGATCTTTGAGCGCGAGTGTGACTTGCTCCCCTGGGTGGGAATATCGTGGTAGGACCACCTACCCTGTGTGGCGGGAATGGCTTGAAAAAACACACGCATACTGTTCATCCCGAACTGCCAGAAACACACACGCGCGCACACACACACTCACCCACACACATCGAGTAATTTAGTATTCATTCCGCTCCGGCTTTAAGCACTTCCAGCTATACAGTTTTCCAGACCTTATCAAATACGAGCACGCCGTCATTGTTCTATTCATAAACATGCCATTCATTACCCCGCACCTCAAGTGACTCAGAAAACGGCCAGTTTTTTAAAACAGTGGGCTTTTATGCAGCCCACAGCTGGAACAGTTCCAGCAAGGGACTTAATCCAGCGCTCGACACAGTGCAGATCACGACCCGTCAGATCTGTGCTGAGTCTCATGCTTTAACTCTGACACCGTCCCGCCATCGCGTCTCCACACGAAGCCTCCGGGCAGGACGGCACAGTTGACTTTGAAAGTGAAAAGAGCAGAAAGGTTTGCGTTTGATCGTTATTTTTTTGTTGGCACGTGAACAAAAACTTGGTAATCCCCAAATTACCAACAAAAGGTGAGGGATGGTGAATATCCTGGTCAGATGTCATACTCGTGCAATTACTGCTCATAGATTTGGGAAACATTTTAAAACAGAGAAGCTTTGCTCACTTTTTTTTTTTGCAAAAATGAACGTCATTGTTTTAAGGGTTTATTTTCCTTGTCCGGTGACTGACAGTTAATCTGATGCACAACGGTTCATGAACGGGGCAAAACTTGCTGACTGACGGTTAGTTTAGCCTGCATGGCGCAGCGGTTAGACATTTGTCCGGAACACCAGGAGGATGCTGGTTTCTCAGTGAGAGCTTCCTTATCAGCGAACCAATCAGCAGGCTGGTTTAACCGATCTCTCATCTCACTCCCAGGCACCGCAATGTCGCCTAGCAACAAGGCGCCATTGAAACGGCCACGAGACGCGACCAGCGCCGTTTACGACAACGGTAATAATACGGGCGTGTTATCGGCAGGGCGACAGCCTCCATTCAGTCACTCCCCGTCAAGTCCCCGTGTGACTTCTGCTAAAGTTTAGGTGTCAACAATAGAGCCTGGAGATTTCCAAGTCAGCATGACGGACCACTTTAGCAGTAATCTGTGGGGACGCCGTGCTACCTGCGATCTGCTTGGGAAAGAATGGGGGGGGGGGTCATTCATGCGAGAGGAGGAAAGGTCGACTGTGTTTCCTGCAAACAGAACTCGACCTAAACGGAGAACGGTCAGTTCGGCGACATTGCTGAAGAATATAACGTTCTCCCTTCCAAATGAGCGTGCCTCTTCTTCAACTGCATTTTCCATTTTTTTAAATCTTCTTTTCTTTAATTTGGCTGTCACCCTGGAGAGCCCAATCAGGTTTTCCCCAAGAAATGTCCAGTGTGCAATATCTCATTGCTTTTTTGCCACCACAACTGAAAAGTTTTTTCATCTAAATTTCACATTGACATTAAATCCTACGAGACATCATTAACTGCATCAATGATGGCTTTAATTCACAGGATTACGCATGTCACAATAAAAGCTTTGTCAGGCTATCGCATTACAGCCAGAGATCCCTTCAGGTCGCACAGCGGAAGAATGCAAAAAAACGACAGAGGTCGTAAATAAACCATTCCGGTGTCTGAGAGCATGAAAGCGAAGAGATTAGTTTTTATGAACAGCTGCGGTTCGGTTTACACATGCAGGGACAGCATGAAAAAGTCTAGAACTTTCTCCCAATGTCTCCATTCCACTCCGACGTGCCCCGAGTCGGACGGGCTGAGCGTAAATCAAGTGTCTGTGGACGTTCAGAGAGAGTTGGGGCGAGTGTGAGAAGGGGGGTACACACAGTAGAGATGCGTCACAGGATGTACACAAGGTCTGCAGCGACCCCACCTTTTACTGAAAGATTCCTCTCAACTGGTTCCCATTTGTCCTTCCCTCCATTTGAACTCCAAAACTGCACTTACTCAAGACTCAAGACCATTATCCGGCCTGTACTGGTGAAGCCTTGATTGTGACAGAGATAACTGGGCGACAATGAGATTCTGGGGCAGTGAGATAAGGGCTGGGCGGGGCGGGGGGATCTAAGGGCACTTCCTTCAGCAGAGGAATGGGGTGGAGCCCCAAAAAAAAACAACAACTATGGGGGGATGAGGTACGGGGGTCTCCTCTGTGACGGGCACAGGGTCCCCCCCTTTCTCTCTCTCCCTCTACTTTTTTACCCCTCTATCCTTCCTCCCCCCATCCCTACCCCCCTTTGTGCAGCATAACTGATGAATCAGAGAGCAAGGCGAGGGTGGGTGGTGGTCAGTCGCGCGGAGGACAGATTCACGGCAGGAAACCAACCCCCCCGGTCGCGGCTACGTCCTCGCCGCACCCCGATTTTCAGCCGATAAAACGAGCGCATGTTGGCTCCCAATTTCCTGTGCCCTCGTATGCCCCGGGAAAGAGAGCGGAGAGAATTAACCCCTGTCCCCCAAAATACACCCCACCCGCCCCCTCCCATTAAACCCCACCCCTCCCGAACCCAACCCCGCCTCCACACAGCTGTACAGCTGCCAGTGAAGAATTTGTGGCTTGACCTGGTTTCATTAAAAAAAAAAAAAAAATTTTTTTTTAAGTCCTGCCGTTCCCCGAGAGCTTTCCCCAGCCGTCGGAGGGTTATGCTGACCCGAGGGGACTCCGTCTGGGGTCAGCCGAGTGCACCTCAGACCCAGTAAAGGAGAAACGCACAGACCAGAGCGACAGGGCCTCAGAATGGAATGCAGTTCACCTGCTTTAACTCTCCGTTAACGAGGTCACCGCGTTCATTCTGCTCAGGTCACATGACTCAGGATTAGCCAAATTGTTCTGCCGCCACGTGAGTGAGAACACGACATGACCAGCTCAGCCACCTCTGCTGGTTCCAAATTACCGCATTTAACACAGTGAAAGAGTTTATGTGCGTCCAACCTGGGTCCAGGCCTCGGTCGTGCACAGAGGGCCGTGAACCATGAGTGCAGGGGATAGATTTTAGCCAATTTGGTCGCAGTTCAGTACAGCAATGACCTCGATGGTCACGTTAGACCAGTATACAACATATTAAAGTCATTCATAGTGCTAACCTAACTGAGACCGATTTTGAATATTGATAGCCAAGTGCATTCTGGGTTGGATATAGGAGGCTACCTTCCTCTTCCTAAATCAGCACTGCACCGTGCCCCAAATCCCCTCGCCCAAACCCCTCAGGCCTCATCAAGAACTTCCACCCCCATCTCAGCAACCGGGAGTCACGGCGATTAGACTGCAGACGTGCGGCTGCAGAAACAGTCCAGACTCGCAGGTTAAAAAAAAAACGCTGGCGGTAATAACCGCCGGTTGCCGGGGCCTACCTGTCTGGGAGAAAAGCCCTGCAGGTACGAGACAACCCATCCGGGCGGGAGACACAAACAAGGCTCTGTCTCGCTGCCCGCAAACAAGACTAATCGACAAAAACTTCCGCACGATCAGACTTAAGCACGATGCCAGCACCGGAGTGAAACCCGGATGCACAGACCGGAGGGGAGAGACGTAACTCAATAACTCCTGTTGTTTCTCTCTCTCTCGCCCGCCCACCGCTGTTCCGCTAACGTCGCTCCTCTCTCCTGACTCACCCACTTTTTTGGCAGGCGGCTTATCTTCTGAAAAGTCGAGCAGCACGGGGGCCGTCAAAATCAAAGGTCCCTTTCATCTGCGTTTGTTTCGCACAGGTGGGAAAGGCGGGCAGGTGAGGGAGAGAAAGTGTGAGGCCACGGAAAACAAAGCGGATGGGCGCCCCGTGTGAGGCCGGCCGACACCGGAGATCGACGACCGCGATTTAATCGCGATGACTAACCCCAGACCGATGACAGACTGACTCCTGACGAACGATAAAAAGGGGAACACTGAATAATGAAGTTCTGTGCTTTCTTTAGAGGGTGAACTAATTTTACAGTTCTTCTAAAACACATCATAATTCAAACTGTCAGGAGCATGAGCTGATCTCACAGCCTGCAGAGATCCATGGTGCTCCCGGGATGAAGCCTTTTCTCCTGAAAAATGATGTGTGCCGACAGGAGACGTAAATTATGCGTGCATCCACTGATTGAGGTGCATTAGCGAGCTCCTATATTTTGCATGTGTGGTCCTGGGCTAAAATATCAGTGCAGACGCCAGCTTTAGACAGAGGGGCAGAGACTGATCAAAGCGGCCCTGAGGCTTCGAGGGACTGCAAACAAGAACATGCCCTCATGCCACAGACGAGTGAACAATGTGGTCCGAAAAAAATACAAATAAAAACCCGCACCGCATGGCTGAGGAGCAGTCTTGGCCCAAAGTGCGTGGCGTGTTCATGCTGCTTCTGACTGACATTTACAGCACTGACCTGGAGAACCACCGACTAATATCACAATATCAGCTGTTCTGTCTGGTCACTGCTGAATTACAACAGAGCAGGCAGGAGCTGATGAGACTCCGCGAGGATCATAAGTATTTGGACAATGACGGGATTTTAAAGGGCACTCATATGCAAATTAAAGTGCAGGTCAGCTCAATCGAACTATTAACCCTTTGTGCGTAGTGGTTACTAAAGCAGCCAAACCCACCCATCACCCTTAATGGGCAAAGAGGAATAGAGTCATGCAACAAAGGGTTAATATCCATTAAGAATGAACACTGCTGGGATAAAGTCCCTTAAAATGGTGTCTCTGTTTAAATTGTTAAAGTTCTCACTGTAGAGAAGAGCAGGGAAGGAGCCGAGAGGAACATGTGCTTGATGCAGGAGGCTAACAGGATACACGAACAGTACGTCACACCAAGCGCTGCACCCATTTTACAGTTCTGACCACGACCTGACGTTATTCCCGCGAACTCACGCTCTGACACAATAACTACGTCAAGACAAACTTATCTCCCGTCTCACAGCATAACAGAGCAAGCGCTGATAAAGACTATCTCCGCAGTTTATACAGAACTCTTCAGGCAACCTCCCTCACTGAATACCTCTCAGTTTGACTTCTTTCACAAGCTCTTCGGACGCTCAGATACCGCGGTCTGTAACCGCGGCCACTTTATCAGTGGTGGTCAGAGCTCGCAGAGACAGTCACACAGCTCTGAAACAGTCCTGCCCTTGTTGATAGGACCAGCAGATGTAGACTCGAGATGCAATTGTTGTGCAAATCACTCATCCCAAAGACTGGGCTGTTTATGCGTGTCTTTACAGCGGATGAATTCTCCACTGTGTTCTTTAAAAAGGAAGGAGTCGCGGAGAAAAGCAAGCGGGGCGACCAAATAACTGCACTCAAAACAGACTTTGTTCACCTGTTGATTCCCTGTTTTGAACACAACAGGCCTTGTTTTCAGTTCCTTCTCGGATGCCTTTGTCTAATCAGTGGCTAACAGTCACTCCAGACACGTGTTCGCTACCAGGAACTGGGGTAGATCTCGGCACAAGATCGCTCTCGAGGCAGGGTGTAAACGAAGGCTGGGGCCAACTTTTGTTTCCTGCAGCGCAAAAGAAAACTCCTGCACCATGAACCGCCCGGCAATAGGTCACGCATCGATGAAGGCCTCTGACACGGTGCATTTGTGTAAACCGTTCTGATGTCAGAGGCATGCATCTTGCAATGCGTTACTTCATTGCAACTTAAAATTCTGATGTATTCTGTCCTAACTGGTGACTAATTAAGGCTTGTGGCACACTAACGGGTGATTACAATTGAGCCTCTGGGAACAAAAGTGGTCTAACTCCATATTTGTCTTTTTAAAGTTCTAATCTTAAAATCATTCCTCAGTGGTCAATCTGTTTAGTGCAATAATGGATTAACTCAGTGTAGTTCTTGTACTATACAATGCCTGGGGCATAATCTGTTCCCAACCCTCCAGACTAACTTTTGGACCTAGGAGCGCATGCGCTCCCAACCTGAAAAAGTTGGGCGCGCAGGCCAAAATTTAGGCGCGCAGGCCAAAACTGTGGTCACGCAAAGTACCATGATACTTTTCTGAATATTTACAAGCCCAAATAAAGATACCTGAACAGACTATCAGTTGTTGCTGCATTTATTTAAGAAACATTATCAGAAAGCACTTTGTGAACTGAAAAGTAGATACTGATGTTCGCAAGAATGTTTGAAAAATGTATAAATGCAGTTATCATCGATCTGCAGTATTAGTCACCGAAGCCAAGGCATTCTACGTAGACTGTTGGACTTCTGCAGCAGACCAGCTAGTGTACTGGTAATTTCGCGTATTGTGGAGCATTTGCATCGTTATTGTCAGGCAAGGTTTTACAATTTTGCCGCGCGCACAACTCAGCTGACAGTGACAAGGTCGAATGCTTTTGCCATTCTCATCGATGCATGAGTACAGCCGAGCTGCGATTATTGATGGCACCAGCCGATCTGTGATTGGCTGATGTACGTAATGGTACCAACCGACCTGCAGAAAAAAAATTTGCGGCCGGCGGCTGATAATTAGGGAGTGAATCGCTGCCCTGAATAGGCGCACAGTGCATGAAGTGTTGGTCGCGCAGTGCGCGACCGATGTGAGAATGTAAGTCGCAAAACGTAAATCTTGGTCGCAAATGCGGCCATTTTGGTAGCACTCTGGAGCGCTGGTTCCGCACTTCAAGAATGCATAAAGCGCTCAGTGCAATAGACATCCAATATGGAAAAAAATTAAAAAAATGAGTTGGACCACTCTTGTTCTAAGGGGCTCAATTAATGTTTTTAAAATGGGTGATTGATGAGCAGGAGTGAAGCCATTTTATGAGATGTAAAATTGAGGTCTAGGCCATGAAAACCATGCAAGGTCCTCGTCAGGCTGTGCTGTCAGGCGGAGGGTAGAGTCACGTGACTGGGGCCTCAAATTGGCTCCCTGGGGAGGTGCGCGGTCTGTCAACCGAGAGGTGCAGAGGAGTCGGCTCAGGTCATTTGTGTAAGTCCCCTGGGGACACGGGGAGGCGCCAGAAAACCAAATGCGAATGTGCATGCACGCGACATAAACCGCACCCACATGTATGCACCCGGCATGTGCACACATGTATCAACAAACCACGTATGCACACGAATGCAACATACACACGATGCACTCAAGGGACGCGAACACATGCACGCCACACACATGCATGCATCCAGCACAAGCAAGCAAGCAAATCATACAAAACAAACAAACAAATAAAAATGCACACGCAAGAGTAAACATACATACACTAGCAAACAGGCAAGTGCGCAAAAATGAATCACAAACAAATGCACAGTCACATACAAACTATACACAAACCCATCTAAGCACAAACACACAAACAAACAAGCACCCTCAATCACACATGAACGGTTGCATATGCAAGGGCAAATGTCTGCACAAATGTGGACGGGGATCCACATATACTCACGCATGCACATACACATAAACAAGTGTAAATTCACATGTTGCTCAATTTATTTAAGTGTGAAACTGCAGTGCATAACTGTCCCTTTGTGCCAATGTTTAAAATGTTATTTGGCTGCAGCACAGCTCAAAGCTCACGTACAGCAAATGCACAAAAAATGAAAAAGCATGACAATTCTGCCAATTTGAATGCATGGCAGTAAAAGCACTCATTTGCCAATCAGTAGACGTGATGCTACTCTTTTTTTGTCAACTGCTTGTGCACGGCCTTGCATGCAAAGCATTTGCTGTCACGCGCACCGACAGCCAATGAGCTTCAGTGCTATTCCTGACCCTCGTCAGGTCCTGCTCTGGTGCGACTTCACAGAAAACTGCTGCATGACTGGTAAAGCTTGAAATAAGGGATAGAAATAGCTGTAATATTGATGTATCCAACGTAATGGCCCAGCCTTACATAACCTTACTCGAGTAACAGCAGCAAGCCAAATAGAAAAGTCTTACTCAGTTTATCAGTCTAACCCCATAGTTTAACAAGAGGGTGGCGGCTCTCTCAGTTACCCCTGGAATGGGGGTTTTTACAGGTCAGAGACATCGCTTTCCCTTGCTTGGGGGGGGGACGTTTTTCGACTGCAGAAATATGTGCAGAGGGTAATTCACCTCATAACAACTCCTGTGCATAACTGAAGTGGGGCTTGTCTGCACGACATTTTTGTATTTAACTACTTGATCCATCCAGGCTCAGACTGTAGGACGAGACTCAAGTCATTTCAGAAGAATCTGAATAACTCGTAATTACAGAAACGCCTTTTTCCTCCAAGAAAATCCCATAGTGAGTCTGAATGGTTGCAGCTTTCTTTTGAAATGAAGAGTAGGAGTGAATCAGTCTTTAAGAGACGCATAAGGCATTCGTTCGGAATGCATTAAAGCTTTTTTCTTCTTGTGGAAAGCTATGTGTCACAACAGTGCGATTTTTATTTTTTTTTTACAGAAGACGGCATGCTAAGAGCTGTTTTCTCAGGCCCTCAGATATCACACAATGGTTCAGCAATTTCCTGGAGTGAGCTGACTGTAGCAATGTGATCAAAGTGTATCACAAGTCTGTCATTGGCCGCTTTTTAAGGTCAAGTAGTTCCCTTTTTCCCAAGGGAAGACGTGTTCAAAGACTCATAGCAATAATTTATTAATCCTGTGTAAATAGTGAGTACTGCTTGCGCCCTCAAATTGGACTTCATCACCATTGCGTCATACGAGAGGACCACAAACATGAGTGCCGCGGCATTTTAAGCAGGCTTTCAAGTGTGCGAGGGGCTCAGCTATATAAGTTTATTTTACGCTCCAACTAACGGCCCACTGCAGACCTCCTCAGACTATGTGCGACGAAGCAGCGTTTCTCTGCACGTCCGCAACATCAGACGACCACGGAGCTTCTCTCTCTCTCTCGCAGTTGACTCACCAAACGCTGCTGGTGTATGAACTCTCACCCACTGCGGATCCTGTGATTTAGCCAGCACCCGTTCATAAAATAATTCCGGGGTTTGTAGCCAGGGCAACAGTCCGCTGAAGCGCCGTCCAGCGTTGCTCACTGCCGACACATCGATTCGCATTCGCATGCAAATCAACCATTTAACATCCACTGCAGAGCAATTACGGGCTTGTTCAAAGGGCCAGGATAAACGCGCGATATGAGAGGGGATGTTTAACTCGTTAAAATGAGTCATTCAGCAAAGCTGACTCTGGCCGGTGACACTGGCCAAGTGTTCAGGGATTAAATCCATCACGGTGCAAAATATGCAACTAATTTAGAGATGATCGTGATAAAAACTGGAGCCAATGAAGTAAGTTTTTATTTTAGCACATTCGCAGTCGAATTTGTTACCTGCTCAAAATGACACATGCATGTCCTTATATTAGGCTACTCTAAGCTTTAAATATATATATTTAAATCTCCATATTTTGAGATTTCTCACGCAAGGTCACATCTGAGAAACGTGTCATTATTGGCTTTTCATCCGGAGCAGGTTTTATCTATAGCGCAAATAATATGGACGGGACTCCAAAAGGAACAAGCTGGCCGCGAGGCCCACGGTCTCCCGTCGCCAAAATAAATATGTACCCTGTGACCTTAAAGGAGGTCAATTCTGTTCAACGTGAAAGTGGATATTCTGTAAAAGATGGCGAGGAACTGGATCCATAATATTTGACCATCAGGTTACAGAGAATGCTGCAAAACACCTCAGTGAACAATTTTGAGCTTGTAAATCAAGTTTGAAAAAAATAGGTGAAGTACCAATATTTGACCTGCTAATTGCAAGGTCCAATAATAGGTGACGGTCACTGATATTTAATGGGAAACTGGTTCATAATCCAAGCTTCTTATATGCACAACATGGGGTCTGTAATCTGTTTTGTTCGAGTTATCGCGTTAACGCCACTTTTCGGACGGACGGACACACACACGCACGGATGGGGTACATTCCTGTGTCTCCCTTTCACCAGAGGCAACGGGAGACAATTAGGTTTTGCATAGTCAAACCCTCCGTGTGCATTCAAAACTGACTGAGGGTTGTGTGAGGAGAGATTCGGCTAAGAGGAGAATCATTATGGATTGTGAAGTGAAGACCAGATTTCCCTGTCTGAACCTGCATGGGACTGCAGCACGCGAGACTCGACTTTAGGGCATAGATTTATGGTGATTTACCGCGATGCGGTGCGCAGCTGCGCTCAAACGCCTTGACTGGGGGCAGGCGGCCTTTGTGATGCAAATTTCATTGTGGTGAAAACAAGATACACGCAGGTGAGCTCCAATGACCCTTGGGTGAGCCCGGCTCTCGGCAAACGAAAGCTCTTCAAGTGGAGCTGAACACAAACATGACTCTCGTAATCCCCTGTACAACACTGAAGAACGATAACAAAGAGACGGTGATGAAGCGCTTCCAACCTTGCGATGTTCATTTTCCAGCAAGGACTCAAACTCAGTCTTCCATGAGTTTATTGACACAGATGTTAGCAGCACCAGAGCCTGATCGCAGCCCAGGATTTCCACTGTAATAGTAACAAGCCCCGTATCAATTATAAAGAGACTCATCCACGCATATAGTCTGATACTTTTTATTAACACACATGAAGTAACACAGCTGATCACAGCCAAGACCTTTGTGATAAAAATAATCTGAGAAGGCAATCGAAATTGCACGTTAACCCCTAAAATTCGAACTTGTCACTTAAGTTTTCCTTTCAAGTTGGTACAAAGTTGGAAAAAGCATTTTTTTTGCATTGTAGGACAATGTCACACACGCATTCTGTATCTGCTGGTTGCAGCGCTGCACTGAAGCTGCATCACACATATAATGAGAGAAATATTCAAACCCAGGACGCCAAGTTTTTATGGCAACAAAAAACGGAAAATATCTAGATCTTGTACATCATTTTAAACACATTCCCCCGTAGTTTGGCAATACATCTGGGATCCCTGTGGAAACCTTGTTATAGCTGCTAGAATCTGAAACAGGCCTGAAGTTCTACAGCTTTGAATACAGCAGCTGCAGTTGACAGATCCAAGTATATGTCGTTAGGTTTTATGGAGTTAAAGTGCTGTGTTTTTTCACATAAAAATCGAAAAGTAGTTCTGTGCTTCAAATATGGTTTCATGAACCCCTCAGAATCAGAAAATATCCGTTGAAACTGCTTTAGTCTCCTGCAAAGCAAGAAAGTCAGACAGTCAAGATATCTGATGCACCACTTCATTTTCTAAAGAACGCCATTCGTAAATTTTAAATTTGAAGGTGACTGCGAGGTTCAGGTGGCATTTCTGCGCACTTAAGAGGCACTGTCACTTCCGAGCATGAGAAATGGATGCTAACAGGTTATCAGAGAGATTGTTCATCTGTCCGCATCGATGGCCAGACATATCAGCGCACAAACAACCATGTCTATGTTCACACACAGAAAATGGATGTAAAAAAATAAAGACCCTTGAACTAGTCCTGCCCTGAGCAAACGAGCATGAAATACTCAGACCCCCCACCACGGGATGGCTGATATCTTGCTGGAAATGAAACGAAGTGGAGGGACAGACAAACGGACTGGACAACAGACAGACGTATGATAAGGCAGATCTACACCATAAGATGTATCCATGTATGAAATGTCACTGAGAAATGTTGAACAGTTTAGGAGGTCTGGCCCGGAAAAGAAGCTTGATGGACGAATCGACTGACAGACAGAGGGACGGACATGTAGAAAGACAACACTCATTCCTAGATCCCCACCCACTTTGCGGCAGGGGATAAGAATTCATTTTCAGAAAGAACAACTATGATTAATAGCCATGATTAACCGCAGTGCAACATTAAACTTCCACCAGCGACGAACCTGAAAAAATTGGCCAGTTTTTTCGAGTTTACTACGCATGCTTGGCCGTGACAGTGCCCCTTTGAGGGCCCCGCCCCCGAGCAAATCAGACAAACACACTCAGAGCAAAAACGGAACGTGTCTGTAGCACTAATTTAGCTCAGAGAACCGCCACAGATCCTCAGAAGGCATCTAAGGACACATCTCCACAGACAGCCCCTCAGCTCCCACCCACACGGACACACTGCTCTCCTCAGCGCCTCGCTCGACCGTCACGACCCTCCACAGACCTCCTGCTGTAGTCCCATCTTATCACTGATCTATTCATTCACCCATCTTTGAGCTGTTTTGTCGCGGTTGTTTTACGCAGCTAATTATAATCACTTAACCCCAGCTGACTTAGTCTTACATTCGCTGTCTAGTCCGCACATTGCTGTTGATAACTGATAAATTTTACCTTACGTGACCTGTGTTCGTCTAGCTGGTCCATTGTTCTTCTGAAGGCATTTATTGTATGTCGTTTTGGGCAAAATTGACTGCCAAGTAAACGCTGTTTAATGTGCTGAGAGGCATAAAGAATGATGGCAACTGTTATCCTCTTCTGAGGCAGAGATGAGATTTTATGAGATGCGTGTCCAGTGAAAATTACCAGCCTGTAACTGAAATAGTTGATGAGATGAAGCAAAATGTTTTTGACGGACGCACGCACGCACACTTGCACACATGGACGGAGCCCGATACCATAGCTCCCGCACCCGCTCGGCGGCAGGAACTAATAAACGTTAGGGACCAATTGCATATCATTATTATTCTTAATTTATTAATTTACTTATTTCAATGGTGTTGTATTTAATTAAATTTCTTTTCATTACAAAATCGACAGATTTGAGATGGAGCGGAACCCAATGTGAACACGTTGGACGGAGTTTATTCACTCATTAACTCAGTCACTGGATCAGAAAGCACTGAAAACTGCTGGGGCGTGCTGGTTCACTGCTGCAAATACACTGTTCCACCAGTGCCCTCCTCTGGACCAATGAGAGCATACCGTAGCTACCCGTGGGCCAACAGGAACTCACTGCAGCCACCTGTGGACCAACAGGACCACACTTCAACACCTAGAGCAAACAAGAGCATGCTGTAACCACCTGTGGGCCAATATGAGAATAGTGTAGCCACCTGTGAACCAATGGGAGCACAGTTTAACCACCTCTAGGCCAACAGGTAGACAGTGTAACCACCCAAGGGGCCAATAGGAGCACTGTGTAGCCACCTAGGGGCCAATAGTAGAGCCAGCTGGACTTCAGATGAGCTGAGAAGATATTCCAGACTCTGAGTGACAGCTGACAGGACCGCAGCACTTTAGCATGCATCAGATCTGGCAAAACTGGGTCAGGCATCGACTGAGATCACTCACATAAGACAACACGAAGCGTGACCGAGGTTTCCTCTTTCAGTCTAGACGAGGGCTGGGTTACACAGCCATATCAGCTCCTCCCACGGCAACTGTTCCTCGTCCCTGCCACCGTCCAGCTCTGTGCTGGGAGGCTGACACCAGAGGTCCTCAACCTCTTTCCTGGTTATTTACGGTCCTGTAGGTTCTCATCCCAACCCTAACACAGCACACCTCACTCAACAGCTACAGCAGGGCTGCCCAACCCTGTTCCTGAAAGTATACCACATCCTGTAAGTATTCAGTCTAGCCCCGACAAAGCTCTGCAGTCAGGGATTTCTTTGAGCTGCTAATTTTGCAGAATCGAGGGCACCGAAATAAGGTCAGAATGTAAACCTACAGGAGGGAAGATTGCCAGGAAACAGGCGGGAAACTCCTGGCTCCTAAAGAGGCCATGCATGTTTATCGCAAGCGTACCGCTAAGCTCTTTGGCGGAAAAAAAAAAAAAGCTGGACAGCAGAGGGTAGGTGAGGCTCGGAAACAGGATCCTCCTTGTAATTACCCATAATCCCCAGGGGGAAACTAAGCCGTGGGGTGATGTGACCACAGCATCAGTATTCCACATGCATCGACAGCGCTACGCCGGACCAGATGATGAAATCACCAGGAAACATTTGCCAGCGCCCATATAAGGCATTCCTGTGCATGCTGAGCCCACCGATCCGAATCACCTGACTGCTCACTGCCGTGGGAGATGACATCATGACAGGGAGCGAGAGAGAGAGAGAAAGGGTGGGAGAGAGAGTGAGGGGGGGTACAGAGATGACCTCACACAGGAAACTCCACGCGGGGATCTTGTGCTCTCTCAGAGCTGCAGGGCTGAACTCGGAACAGCAGAGATGGAAGAAGAAGAGAGGACTTTGTATGACCGCAGGAGGGTTATAAGGAGGAGGGGCGACTCGCTGCACCCAGCACGGGTATTTCCCGGCCGTCAGCTGCTCGGCGAGTGACTGGAAGCCACCTGACTCTGCCTCTGATCCCAGATCAGTCTCAAGATGGCCGGGCGACTCACCTTCTCAGTAACTGCACCCTCCCTTCCTGTGAACAGCAGCTAATGAGATCAGGCCTTGGACTCGTTCCAGTTTCACGCAAAATGCGCCTCAGGTCGTCCACAAAGCAGCACGACAGTGAGGTCTGCATAATATCCTCACTCCAGTGATCGCACACACCCCTGATCGCTCAGCACTGACGCCTGCAAATCTCCAACACGCACACACACGCACACACCCCAGGTCCCATAAAATATGTGATTATAATGCAAGCGTGAACTGGAATTAACTGCATTCATTTTACCATCACCAGACCCAGCATTTGCAGAGCACTCTGCCCCGCAGTAAGGTGCCGCACACATCTCAACACTGAGGGGACGGACGGCTTAAAGAGCGTCCAGGGCCTGGGACTGGAGCCACAGACAGCCAAGGGAGGACAACAAGTCTCAGATAGCACTTCAGCTGCACAAGACGACACCGGATTTCCTCAAACCACTACAGCCCTGTGGTTACAGCCCGCAGGCTTCGTGTGTGAAAAGATATACCACAAAGAAATAAAAAAAACTCATCTTCCTATTACTATTATAATTATCATCACTGTTGTTGCTGTAGTTAACGTCAATAACATTTGCTTCGGCAGCAAAATTTTAGCACCTTGAAAATGTGACTGAAATTGAGAGAGACTGAGAAGTGAGGTGACAGTGCTGCTATACTCTGTATGAAAGCATTTCTTTTAAAAGCCCCATGTTTGAAAATGTGTGAGAGAGAAAGAAGGAAAGTGAGAGAGAAAGTGAGAAAGCATGAGCTGAGGCAGGTTGCCAGTTTGGCTCCATGCAGGGAGTTTTAAGGCGGGTTGCCAGGTTGGCCCAATGTAAGCCAGACTGCAGAGCACACGTGCACAAAGTGCTGAGCCGTCAGGATCAGCCGTGCAGCCGAGTGAACAACGCCATTCACACACCGTGCTGAAACAAACACACACTTTTTTTTAAACTCTGAAAACTGCCCCACTGTTCTCCAGCAGTGCCCTTCGCGCTCCACACACAAAAATCCTCTTGTGAAAACGTTTAGCCAAAAACATCTAGGCCTGAAGGCTAGTTATCGCTCATCTGATTACATGTGACAAGAAGAGGGGCAAAGGTCGTGTTTTATGACCCCCCCTTCGCTGGAATGCTAAGTAGGAACTGAGGCTTTTTCTCAGTAAACTGAAAACAAAACAGTTCCTCATTGGAAAACAAAAGTGCAGCCGTGGACGTCACATGTACCGCCGGCCCTGTTTGTTTGACCCCCCTGTTTAGGGGCCAGCAGCGGGGGCAAGACTACGCGCCACTCGGCAACAGCTCGTACAGGAAGTCCATAAATAGTACCCACCACTGCAGGCAGGATACCGAGTGACAAAAATAACTAGACGCTACAGGGACGATCGCTGTCCCCGATTTCTCACTCGACTGTTGAAACATGGGGAAAATATGCCAGCCTGCTTTTCCCAGAACAGAGCGATATTTTCCCTGGGAGACAGTGTGTGTGTGTGTGTGTATGCCTGAGGGACCTATAAGGGGACAAGGCGAGGGCCACAAGGGATTGGGAATCAGAGGCACAGTTTCTTACACCCAGATTTGACCTGTATCAGATTCTAAAAATGCAGCAATTTCTTTCCATTTAAACAAAAAAAAAAACATCAATTCTTCAGTCTGCTCCTTGGGGTCCAGCTGGAGCATTTCCCTGAATAAGGCACAGTTGGAACAGTGCGAAAAAAAAATTTAATAATAATAATAATAATAATAATAATAATCAGTTTCCCATGACTACCCAAGGGCTGCACTGCACTGAAGATTATGGGAAAGACTGTGCAAATGGAAAAGGATAATGAAAGTGCGAAGCAGGCATGTGTTTGCACTCCAGGAGTGTGTCCTTAGAGAAGAGACACAGGTCACAGCAGGGGAAGCTCTTCTTTAGACGAGAACACACACCAGGGGCGAGCTTCTCTCAGTCACCATGCGCTTCCACGCAAAAGCAAGCACGGGTGTGTTTCCAAAGGTCACGGCTTTAGCACGCTCACGTTTGGGTTAAACGACGCTCCAGGCCATTACTCAAACACACCCAGCCCTGATCTCTCAGAACTGGGGGTGACAGGGAGGTTTCTATTGCTGCATCTATAATCAGTAATTAACTTCATGGGTCATGTGATAAAGGAATGTGCCCCTGCCGTCTTCACGTGAGAATAAACTAAATCTCCACTCCTCTCTACCCAAACACAGCGCAGCCTGAAATTACCTTAATTGAAGTGACTCAGGTTTGCCTGAATTAAACTGCACTTCTACTTGACTGAACTGACCAAAATCTGCTTTTATTTGAGGGTTCTTACCTGTGCCATATGATGCTATTCTTAGCTTCACTGCATTGGTGCTGAGCTGCATGGATGTGCTGAATTGCAACACGCAGTAAAAATTAATTAACATCTTTTATGTTTCCCCACTTGCTCATGAATAGGGTCACTCCGGGCTGAGAAACGGGTCATTCTGGGTGAGCAAAAGGGTCACTCCAGGGTACTACTGGACTGAAAGCCAAGAGCCATGGAATTAATTGAATTCAAATCCACTGGCACAAAGATGTATGTCTAAAACAATGCTCAGGAGCACGTTCCTACGTTTTTAACGTCACATCAAGTCAGGGGTATCGAGAACCAGTCATTCAGCACAAGAAAACTCCTCATCTTCCCAACAGAGGTAAAAAAAACACCAAACCCTCTGTTAAAGAATCGGACAGTACCTGGAGCTGTTTGAAGAATGGTCTTAAAACCCCCCAGAGTTTCAGCCTCGAATGCATGACCTGGAGGCATTTTTCCACAGCGAGACCACGCTCTGTGTGTCGGGAAAATACTTCCTACTGTCTATGTAAAATTAACCTTTTACTAACTTCCATCTATGACATCCACTTTCTAGAAATGGAACTCACTTGGAAAGAACCCAAATCCTTTCCTGTTGTTCAAAAGATTATGCATGTACTTTTACAAGTGAAAAAACACACACACAAACACACATTTTAGGAGGAAAAACAATGTGATACATGCAGAGGATGCGTCCAATCTGTGCACATGTGACCCACCCAGTCAGAAGGCCATTTCTGCGAAACACATCAGGAAGTGAAGCGCGGAAAAAGACAAGGATATAGCATAAACACCCCCCCGTGCTAAAAATAAACTAAAGGAGGAGCAGTACCGCTCCACTTACACACTCTGCACGCAGCACACCAGGTATGAGGCAGGAAATGTACACACATGCACACTCAGCTCCTCCGAAATGTGCAAAAATAAACAACTAAATCCTGATGCATTCAAGTGGCGGATTAAGCCGACATAGTGGCGGTCATCTAGGCTTTTCGTCACATGCAAAAAATTATTCAAGAGCAAATATTCTCTAAAGGAAAGGGACAGACCAAAACACAATTCCCGTGTGCAATCTAACAACCTCAAAAACGCAAAGGAATGGAATGTTAATTACTCGCAGTGAAAATGCCACAATCTAAACGTGCCCGTGCGCAGTTGTGCACGGTGCAGTGCAGACACAAGGCAAGAGCGTAGAGTCCCTTCACCGTCTAAAACGATGACAGGCAGAAGTATAGTTCAGTTACCACCTTTCCAGATTATCCGATACCAGGTGAATTAACTATTATGAGACGTCAGCTCATTTTAAATGCATTAGCATTACGTGTAGCATTACCTGTGACTCATTACGAGAGGATATGCCCATGGATACTTCTTTTATTTCATTTCCGTGATTTGAAATTCAATTACATTTTTGCAATAGTGTTGCAAGAAGGTTATGGATTTGTAGATGAAGGGATTTCCACAGAGGCCATACAAAATTACGGTGAATAATGCAACTCCCCTGACAGGAGAAAGGCGAGATTAGGAGTCTTACTCAGTTTCCTTGTTTGGGAAAACTCTGGATAAGAGACCTGTAATCCACAGCGTGATTCAGCAGTTCTGACTCCTGCACATCGCTGAGGCCAAACCGGGGCGCAGGACAGAAACTGAGGGAGGGGGGGTTTAGAAACCTGTGACTCGCATCATGTGCTCTGAGTTTGTGTGTACACCGAGAGCTGTACCAGATAAGCTCTCTGTGCCAACAGTTATTTCAAAGCTCCAACGGTGGAGATGAATACTGCAGTATCTCAGTGACCGTTACAAAAACTCTTCCAGCATAAAAAATATTTGTGGTCACCGGTGTAAAACTGCTCAGTGCAGCCAACTTGAGAGTGAGAACAGTTGTTTGCACTCGTCCAAAAGCCTGACATGTCCTCTAAAGTTGGCTTAACTAAAAATCTTAAGGCAGCCCGGATAAAAAATTTTGCCAAGTTGCTAAGTTGATCGTTTTTTTATTTGACAGTGCAAGTAGCATCCTGAGAAACCTGTAACACAGAAACGCACGAGGAACACTGAGAATCGGGAGGAAAGAGCGCCCCCTACAGGAAGGTATGAGGGTGGCAGGTCACAGAATGCGCCATCAGCACACCACCTGAGTCACATGACCAGCACGGTGACCGCGACAGTACACCAAGTTCCTGTAAGAACCATCGACAGGGCACGCTAGGGCAGCACGCTCCTGTACTGCTACAGAGATCAGATAAATTTCTATTATTATTATTATTACTACACTATGAGGTCAAGTGCTCCCAGAGATATAATATTATTATTACCATCATCATTTCATCATGAGGGAACAGAACATTAAAGGAACATTGTCTTCACATAAGGCCACGCCCACGAATGCACCGTGGGACATAATTGGGTAAAAGCACTGTGGTATACGCCCACACCAGTGCTGCACATTGCTAATCCTGAATAGGCACACCCACTTCAGCACTTCATTGGGTGAGGGCATTGCCTTTCCTCTCAGCCACACCCACTTTCATGGTTTAGAGTGTTATAGGGCGCAATAGATGCAGTGTCTCCTGGACGGGCCACACCAGAGTTTTACAGGCTCATATGGTGCCATATCGATATACATATAGAGAGAGTGTCCTGGTTGGGACAGCCCTTTAGCATATTATTGAGCACGGAGTAACTGCAGTCTCTTTAAGAAAGGGCCCCCAATAGATGCTGGGACAAAGATCTAATCTCTCCATCCAATGGCTCACACAGAGGGCGGGGCAAGGCAGGTGGGTGGAGCCGGGAACTGTTCTACAGGCTTCACTCCACTCTACTGAAGGTACCTCTGCTCTCAGTTTCAGAGGGGTGTGAGGTGCATTTAACATAGTCACATGACAACAATGGAGGACCTCAGGTAGAAACACTGCATGGGTAGGTGACTGACCGCACGGTCATTACGCACTCGCAGGCTCAGACTGTGAGGCATTAACAGCTCAACAGGGCATCCAAGAGCCAGGCTACCAATAATCCTTCAGCCAGAGAACCAGCCATTCCAGGTCCAAAAGCCCGACGCTCCCCAGAGCACCGTCAGAACCACAACGTCGCGCATTTCATCATGGCCGACTGTAATTACCGTGGACTAGTCCTGATCCAAAGACTGAAGTCTACAGACCACGCCACTATCGTGGACTCCTCACTGGAACAAGCAGAGACCGCACGACAATATGGACCAAATTGGCGAGTCATCAAACAACAACTTGCTCTGGCGCTGTAAAAAGCATTCTGGGACACGTAGTGCATTTTTAGCTACAGAGTCCAAACATCTGCTGTGTGTCAATGCAGTGTCACAGCCTTCTGATTCTTCCATTTCCCCACTTAACAATTCTCCTTTGTCCAATCAACACAAAAGCTTAACTAATCTGCACAGTCGGAGACAATCAGAGTCACTTTTCTTGTGGGGACAACATATTGACTTTGTTGAAGTTACCATTGAGTTGGATGCAGAGCAGGGTCTCGATGACCGTAGAGGTGAAAACCGCTGAGGCTCCATGGAAGGATGTCTCTAAACAAGACCAGGAAACAGGCCTTGAACAGCAAGCTGGATTATGGCTGCTCGGGTACGAGCTACAGTCAGAGTACGGTCTCTCACTGTGATCCCACCTCCCCTCACTCCCGACAGGGGCTACGTCCTGATTGGTCAGGTTCGGGGACAGAGTAAAAGTAGTCGACGTCAGACAGCACTTCTGTGCTATTGTCAGCTCCCAGAACACCGCGGACAGGAGGGCCAGTCAATTTAACCGGCAACAATAGGAGAGACACGGCGAGAGACAACAATCATTCAAAACGAAACAAATTGCGCACAAGCACTTACACATCCAGCTCACTGAATCAAAGCAGAAGAAACACACAAACACACACACACACACACACACACTCACACGTACGCATGCACAAATACACACACACACACACACACAAATATGCTTGTGCAGAAGCACGCACACACACTTGCATTCATGCATACACAAACACACGCACATACATATACACATACAAGCTCTCTCTCAGACACACAAACACACACACACTCAACCACACATACACACACATACACAATACTGCATACACAAACACACACATAAATGTATACCCTTCAGGCAGACTAGACGGCACATTGGTGTCGCTGCCCAGAAACCTTCGCAAACTCTACCTCTGATCCACAGTCTGAGCGCATAAACCCTCCTTCAATGGGATAAAAGCTCCTGTTGCCACTGGCAACAGAGTAACAGAAAAATGGAACTGAAGAAGTGGAAAGGAAGCTCACTCAATCACTCCTTTTTCTCATTCACTCCTTCCTCCCTTTCCTTGCTTACAGTACATAAATCAAGGAAAGGAAGGAAAGATGGTGGGCTTAAGGAGATGTGATTGAGGGAGGGAATATGGAAGGTCCTCGCTCCTTCAAATGTCAGTTCAGCTCAGCGTCAGTCACAGGAGTGGGAGACGTGCGGCGGATGAGCAGAGGTAGTTCTGGAGATCAGTCACTCATTCATCACACATCCTGAAACGCGCTTCTACAAAGGATGCGCTCATCTTTCCTTGCGCAAGATGTCTTTGGGGAACTCCAGACTCCTGCTTCCCAGCCACTCGAGGGCACATTCACTGCACTGGAATGTTAGGGGTTGGAAAACCTCCACTGAATCCCAACCTAACAAGAATGCAAATACGAGGAGGCAATACATGAGCTTCTGGAATGAGTCCAGCGTAAGCAGGAGGCCCTGCAGGACCAAGGAAAACGTCCTCGAGGAAAAATCCAAGCATCCTCTAAATACAGGACACCTTCGGGTCTGAAGCATTAAAACAGGCCCAGGGCAGGATAATTAGGGTGCGTTCCTTAGGGCACGCTCCTTGGGGTGCGTTCCTTAGGGCACGCTCCTTAGGGTGCATTCCTTAGGGCACCACTTAAAGAGAGGATTTCGCAGGGCTATCGCACTGCCTGCCTGTAACGGTCATGGTCATGGGATAGATTGGCACTAATAACAGTGCGATATTTAAAAATAACCGGCGGGGGCGAGCGGTCGGCGGGAAAGTCCGGAACAGGAAGAGTCTCAGCAGTGTTTTGGGGGAGTTATGTAGAGCACGAGCGGAATCTGTGGCGCACGGCAGCCGGGAAGAGCTACTCACTAATGCCACACAGAGATAAAGATGGACACCCACACACACACACACACTACACACACGCACACACCCACACTCACTCATTCACTAACGCCACACAGAGATAAAGATGGACACACACACACACACACACACACAAACACACGCACACTCACGCCACACAGAGATAAAGATGGACACCCAAACACACACACACACACACAAACACATGCACACTCACTCATTCACTCATGCCACACAGAGATAAAGATGGACACCCAATCACACACACACACACAAACACACGCACACTCACTCATTCACTCACGCCACACAGAGATA
Source organism: Gymnothorax javanicus (assembly GCA_029692085.1). Taxonomy (NCBI): domain Eukaryota; kingdom Metazoa; phylum Chordata; class Actinopteri; order Anguilliformes; family Muraenidae; genus Gymnothorax; species Gymnothorax javanicus. The sequence goes on along the minus strand of CM056198.1, from coordinate 128,069,513 downwards.
AAGATGGACACCCAACCAAACACACACACACACACAAACACATGCACACTCACTCATTCACTCACGCCACACAGAGATAAAGATGGACACCCAAACACACACACACAAACACACGCACACTCACTCATTCACTCACGCCACACAGAGATAAAGATGGACACCCACACACACACACACACACACTCACTCATGCCACACAGAGATAAAGATGGACACCCCCACACACACACACACGCACACTCACTCATTCACTCACGCCACACAGAGATAAAGGTGGACACCCTCACACACACGCACACTCACTCATTCACTCACGCCACACAGAGATAAAGATGGACACCCACACACACACACACACACACAAACACACACACACACTCACTCATTCACTCCCGCAACACAGAGATAAAGATGGACACCCAAAAACACACACACACACACAAACACACGCACACTCACTCATTCACTCACGCCACACAGAGAAAAAAATGGACACCCACACAACACATACACACACACTCACTCATTCACTCACGCCACACAGAGATAAAGATGGCCCCCACACACACACACACACACACACAGACACACGCTCATTCACAAACGCACGCACGCACGCACACACTCTTATGCACATACACACACGCACTCACAGACACACACAAACTCCCACACTCACACACACATACACACACTCTCATGCAAATACACACTCTCACAAACACACACGCACACACACGCGCGCGCGCACACTCACACACGCACACACAAACCACAAACTAGTGGTGCAACAATTCATGCGAAAAAACGATTGATTGCAATTCCTTTCGATTCAACTAAATCGATCTGCTGAAATAAATAAGTAGACTGAATCGCTTTGGCTTCTCCAATAATCGATGTAAAATGCTTTTAATCGAATGAATCGCGATTCTTAAATATTATTAATGTTTTAAGACCTAGTTTATGTAAAATGCAGCTCTGTAATCCCTAACTCTGTCATCAGTTAGTCAGCCTGCGCGAAAATAGCACCGAGTTTCTTTTCAGCGCCCTCTACTGCATTTCACCAGCAAACATGGCAGAGAGCGGTAACGAGATTTTTAATCCACCAGCAAACCAAAAATCGAAAGTCCAGCGGCATTTTGGCTTCGCAAAGAAAAATGGTCGAATTGACAAAATGTCTGCAGTGTGTCGAGTTTGTAATATTACAATTAAATACCTCGGGAACACTACAAATCTAGCCAGCCACCTTTCAAGACGACACGCTATCACAGTAGCATCCGCTTCAGGGGCAGCGAGTTCGGCTAACCCCTCTACTAGCGGTGACGTTGCTAGCATTAAAGAGTAGAGTGGAGAAGGGCCCTATGATTTCCGCGATCACGGAATCGCGGACGGAATCGCGGAGTTGGCTAATAAAAACGGAATCTATTGTTAAACGCGGAATTTCGCGGAAATTTACATAATTTGAAATGCTGCTGGTAAAGCCACATTTCCTCTGAACGCGTAACAAAATTTTCGCGCGACCAGAGCCTATGCAAAGACACGAATGTTCGCGAAAATGTGAGCAGCCTTCGTCAAATTCACCTGCCCCGAGTGTTTGAACGGCACATCTCTTCGGTGCTACTGAAGATCCGGGAGAAAAATATTTTTTTGTTGTTGTAGACGAGACTACTGATGCTAGGGATTGCAGCGTCCTAAACATCATTATTGGTCAGCTTATGTTGATTTAACAACTTATATAACCGTTAAATAGCCCACATTATTTCTTTTCAGTCTCCTTTTTTTTATTGTGTCCATGCAAATTATGACATAACGTCGTCCCCCAGTGTTGAAATAAAAGCCGATGCATCCTTGTTTCAGTTTGTTCATGTTTAATCATTACTATATTACATTTTGTCGTGGTATGAAATGCAATGTATTGGGATAACTGAACAAAAGTTTATTATCAATAAATAAATAAATAAATAAAGCTGATGCATCAAAATCAGACGACTGTTGATCCCTGGGGGAAACAGGGTGCCATTACTGCTGCTCTCGTACATTCATATATACAATAAAATTAAAAATAATTTTCAAAAAAAAGGGGCATTCAGACGAGTGCAAGTCAGTACAGCCGTTGTCTGCCTTTTTGACTGCAGCTTACACTTCGTTTCAAGTGACACTTTTATTTTGCAATATTATTTTAGGTTAAAAAAAAAAAAAAATTTTTTTTTCCTTTCTTCACAGTGCAATGTTATATTACGTCATTATGCAGTATTTGTTCTGACTTTAAGTACTGAGGAAAATTGAGTAATGTTGTGTTGCATCAACAAATTTAAGGTTATTTCTATCTAATTAGTGGACATTTTACTCATTAACAGAAATAGCACACTATCTCTGATGGTAAAATTGGTGTAAAAGGTAAAAATTAAAAAACAGAATTCCAAAAAATTAAAACGGAGTTTGGGGAAAAATAAAACGGAATTTTGATAAAAAATAAAATGGATTTCATAGGGCCCTAGGAGTGGAGTGAGTGAGCGACATGATGTATAGAACCAACTGCTAGCTCTTAGCACCAGCCTACTCTCTCCTCTGCCAGCATGTAGCCCATTTGTAGGTACAAATGTCCAAATAGCTTTGTTACAAGGCTGAGCAATTCATTTGCTTAATTACATTTTTGTATTCAGCATAAAATATTATGCAGGCCTACTTTTATAATAGAATAAATATAAGTAATTCTATTGTTGGTTGATTATTTTTTCTCCTTTCAGACAGCACAGACGGTCTCCCTCGCATTATTGCTGTTTATTTAATGGAAATACAATTTTAATCAAAAGTTACTGAATCGAATCGTCGTTTGCAGAATCGAATCGTTGGATAAAATAATCGTCCTTTAATCAAATCGCCAACCACTTCATCGTAATCGAATCGAAGTGAAGCAAAAGATTCACACCCCTAACACAAACACACTCACGTACTTACACAGATACACACGCACCACCACCCCCCCCCCCCGGAATTGCAGGTCCCCGCCACCCCTCTCTGACCTCAGCTGCCCAGCGTGTAGCAGCACCGCTGATGGAAGAGGCGGAGCTTCAAACAGAGTGTTCCGCAGCACAGCTGACGAAAGAGCCGGAGCTCCAGACAGCGTGTTCTGCAGCACTGCTGATGGAAGAGCCGCAGCTCCAGACAGCATGTTCTGCAGCACTGCTGATGGAAGAGCCGCAGCTCGAGAGAGCGTGTTTTGCAGCACCGCTGACGGAGGAGCCGGAGCTCCAGACAGCAGGTTCTGCAGCACTGCTGATGGAAGAGGGGCAGCTCCAGAGAGCGTGTTCTGCAGCACCGGAGCAGTGCTGTCCCACTATCACACTCAAATGGGGCCAATTCTTCACTCCCTCTCTCTAATGTCCGGGGGCATTTAATAAACTGGAGGCAAATTACAAACTAACCATTCAGCTTTGTAAAGAGCAGGGGCAAAGGCCGTAAAGCTATGCAATTGGAGTGACTTTCTGAAAACAACTTTGCCGTGACTCTGCACTAGGAATTTTTCTGATGATATTTATGGTCACAAACACCCAGCCATTGAGCTTATAGACAAAATAATGAACAATAATTATGCATTTATTATTAGAGGGACATTTCCTGTCCCTTGCCTGGCCATTCATTGGGCATTTTGAGAATTATGAGGGCATTTTTGCCCATAGTCCTCCACTCCCGACCCCGTTACGTACCAGAATAAGAGACTATGACTCACAGCCACAGGTCACAGTTTACACTTCCAGACAGACACTGCTGTTCGACCCTCAAGCGCTGCAATTAACCAAACTTTCTTCTGTATACATCCAGTCTACACTGGTGCCATGTTCAATACGCATCTATATTCAAAAGTTCGAGATAAGAGCTTAACGCTCAGATCACTATAGGCAACTATAGTTGCCCGATCATGCAAGATATAAGGTAATACTTTACAATAAGGGTACATTAATTAACATTAGCTAATGCAGTAAGAAGCATTGACTATCAGTTAATTAACATTAAACTAATGGGTCTACTCATCATTTACTTGTGGTGTTCATGTTAACTAAGGTATTAATTTATATATTATTGAATACTTTGATAGTTTGAGGTGTTACTTAAGGGACTCTTATGGGACGTTTTCAACTTCATGATAAGGATGTCAAAGAGCATTAATAAATGGTAAGTTAAGGTTACCTAATGCTTATTTAGCTTCCTGATGCATTAGTTAACTGTTAATTAATTGGTAGTTAATGCTTATTACTGCATTACCTGATGTACCCTTGTTGCTAAGTGTTACCAGATATCAAAATCAGATGCTGTTGAAAATCTATCATGTGCCAACTTGTTTAACCCCTTTGCGCAGAATACAAAATTTTGCCAATTTTTCCTGTTGCGCATGAGCCTATTTAAGCTTTAGAACTCAGGATTTGTGTCACAGAGATTTTTGAAAATTATTCAAGTGAAGCTAGACATTTGGAAATTCAATTACAGAATTGTTTAGGAATTAAATTTTGGAATTTACGGATGCCGGCGTCTACATCTGCAGAAAGGGGTTTTTAAAAGAGCTCCCCTTTTAAACAAGTTGACACGATAGGTTGTCAACAGCTCAGGATAATTACATTTTTAAATCTTAGAAAATGTATTCAGAGCTCTAAGTGTTAATAATGAAATGACAGTTTGCTGGGATGTAAAGTATCCCCCTTCGCTGCTTGCGAGCAGCAGATCGTTTGCACCTGTTCCCCCCCGAGACCAATACGCCAGATCCTCTCCAGCCACTGAGGTCTTACAAAACTGCAGCATCGCTCAATAGTTTGGAAACACACCTCATTTAAACAGTAATTAAGTCTGTTAATCTTACTCAATTGAAGTTTTAGTGCAACAGTACATTGTAAGAAGCGAACACCACAATTTAAGACGTCTTATCAGTTGAGTATTTGGGGGCAAAAAAACATTTTTAAAGGATAAATAACAGTTTATTTTAGAAATTTCTCATCAAAGTATCCTCAGTGAGATTTGATCACGGCTTTGCGACAATTTTTGACATTCAGGATATTGATTTCACTCTGAAAGGATTTCCACATGGACAGCAATATTCCCCTACAGTTGCGTTTTTGCGTATCTTTAGGCACACTTCACAAACACTACGATCCAGGTGATTCTTTTACACTTCTGCGTGGTTCAGCTCCGGTGAATGAGCAGGCTGCTCCATATTTCGTCATTTCCCTAGCAGAAGGTCCCTGCAGACTCTGGATTTATGTTTTGGGGTCATTGTCTTGCCGCAACACAAAGTTCCTTCCCTGTAATCGAAGGGAAAAATCTCCAGTGATTCCCTCCTTTAAGTGGTGGTGCCCTGAGCGCCTTAGAACACCTCGTACCCGCGCAGTGAGAGCCAGGCTGCAGGAGGAGGCGACTCCAGGAAACGCCGTCAAAACTGTCCCCCCCCCACCCCTCGCCGCAAGTTTGAATTCTCCGGCATCAACCCACAGGGTCAGCCTGACATCTACAGTATACAGTATCCATTACACACAACACTTTCTCCACTGCAGTAATCCTGCTGCGAAACCTACTTGAATCACGAGAAGCATGACAATTATTATTAGATCGTATTACCAAGAGGTGGAAAACCTGCATTAGACGGGGAAATGTGTTCAACTGGACAAACGAGGGACCACAGAACGAGCACGACGCAGCAGGAGGGATCTGACCTACTTGTTTGCAGGGGTGGGCGGGGGGGGGTTGAGGGTAAAGTAGGTCGGAAGGTGCCGGATCCAGGTGAATGAACTCTGCAGACTGTTCCAGTTCTTCCTGTGTCGCGCTGAGGACGATGTGGAGCCTCCAGGCTGTGTTAGCTTCAGCGCTAGCGTTAGCGGCGGGAGAGGTAACGCTGAGGTAACAAGCGCTTCCCCTACCTGACCTCGTCCCCCACTGCAAGGGCTGAACGCTGGGAACTATTCAGGCAACTAAAAAACCTTGGGACAGCACCCTGACCACTGCACTGCAGAGTAGGGAATTTCGGGGACAAATGGCAAAATTACTCAGATAATTTTGAAAATGCACCTGAAATCACAAGGCAGGGAACAAAAAAACCCATGTTATTTCATATCTGTCAATCATCTCAAGGGCCGCATGCCTGTCCGAGACAATGGCGTTTAAAGTCAAAGTTGTTGAACACTGACGGTCTCGTCCTTTTTTCTTTCAGCAGAAACATTTGCACTCCTTCGTCCTAAAAAGCTATAATGTTACCTTGTAATTTGCCCTCATTCTTTTTAAAACGCACCAGGATTTTCTTTTTACAGGAGAAAAAAAAATGACAACTACATCGCTGATCTGCAGTGCTCCATGAAAAAGGCAGAAAGTGTGCATTCATGTGTACGAGGGCAGCATCAGGCTGTGATAACAGCTGCTCAGACACCGTTTTTATTTTTTAAAACAGTGCGTAGTGACCTTGGGAAGGGTGGCGTGCATTTGTGCATTAAATCCGCAGGATGAGCCTCCCCGTGTTAGTGCTCAGCTCAGCGTAATTTACAGAGTCAGGTACGCGGTGAAGTCATGTAAAAGCACCCAAACTCCCAAACAAAACTCATCAGGGAGGCGTGACAACAGAAGAAGAGAGAATCACGTGTAACTCACACGTGACTCAACAAGAAGTCAATGCTGTCAAAACTCATCGAGGTGAAACACAGGTGCCCACAGGTAGACCATAAATATCTCCTGTACGGTCTGCTATGAAGTCAGCTAAGTGCACAGCCATGAAGCACATACTGTGTCCTCTATAGTGTTCATATGTAGGGTTCTTTAAGGAAACACTTCGAGGCACATGAAGGCATGTACTCAAGATTTTCAAAAACAGAGTTTAAAAAGACTGGACCAACACTAAATTAACACAGTTATTACACTGCATTATAACCACACAGCAGATGCTCTGCTCCAAATGGGTTTATAATGCAGGAGGCAGGATGTCCATTGGCTGGTGCTTTACGGGCCGCAATAACAGTACAGCAACACCATGAGTCATCAGAACGCAAACCGGGGGCTTTGTGACAAATGTGTGATTAAAATTTTCTTAATTGAACATCCTAACTGCAAGGTTACAATCACTACTGCTATCGGAGAGTAATGAAGTTCTGGAGCACTGAATTCTAATACTGATGCAACAATCATCACTGGCAACTCAGGGCAATGAAGTTCTAGAACACTGAATTCTAGTTTCACATGTGACAATCTCCGCTGATAATTTAAGACAGCAGAATTCAAGAACACTGAATTTGAATGCAAATGTAACAATCACCGCTGATAACTGAACACAATGAAGTTCTAGAACATTCACTTGGTATTCAGGGGAATATAAAAACATTCCATCAGCGTTGGCTGGTATTCAGAGCCTGAAGAGCAAGTTGCTGTCAGCACTGCCTGTTCCTTTCACTTTGAGCCGAGAAGGCCACGCACCCTGCCTTCTGGACCATTCCATCAGTCTGATGGCAGGCGTTTGTACACGCATCACGGATAAATGTCCACGGCACTGCCCTAATCCACTTCCCATCCGTCTGTGTGGCACATCCAAACGAACATGAGCCTCAGGTCACGACGGGGTCACTTCCTGCAGAGCCCCCCCCCCGCCCACCCTGTACTTCCACACAGACAGAACACTGCGGACCCCCGATATACAGAACAGGGTTGATACAAACCGGGGGCGCTCCAGTCACAGACTACCACTGCAAACTCTAGTTTATCACACCACCACTGCAAACTCTACAGTTTATCACACCACCACTGCAAACTCTACAGTTTATCACACCACCACTGCAAACTCTACAGTTTATCACACCACCACTGCAAACTCTACAGTTTATCACACCACCACTGCAAACTCCACAGTTTATCACGCCACCACTGTAAACTCTAAAGTTTATTACACCACCACTGCAAACTCTACAGTTTATCACACCACCACTGCAAACTCTACAGTTTATCACACCACCACTGCAAACTCTACAGTTTATCACACCACCACTGCAATCTCCACAGTTTATCACGCCACCACTGTAAACTCTAAAGTTTATTACACCACCACTGCAAACTCTACAGTTTATTACACCACCACTGCAATCATACAGTTTACTTCACCACCACTGCAAACTCCACAGTTTATTACAACATCAAAGCAAACCCCACATTTCATTAAACCACCACTGCAAATTCAGGAGTTTATTACACCACCAATGTAAACTGAGTAGATTATCATTCACTAATCTACCACTGCAAACTCTACAGTTTCTTACTAAACCAAGGTTAAACCCTACATTTTACTAATCCGCCACTGGGAATTCTAGAGTTTGCAGTAGAGTTTGTGGGGTGTGCCCTCGCTGCACAACAGAGACACACAAAAGGGGGGGCCAGGGTTCAAAATGAGGGGGGTATCCCGTTTTCCTGACAGTCTATCCTTCTGCAGAAATGCAAACACACACACACGCACGCACGCACGCGCGCACGCACGCACACACACACACACACACACACACACACACACACTCGTAATTACACATGTATAATACAGGGTTCAGACTTGAACCTTACTCGGGTTCAGATGTTCTATTCCGGTCTTGCACAGTGTCGGTATAAACCGGTATACTACAGGACCATTCAAACATACACACACGTCCAAACACGCAAACATACACGCACACGCACATGCATACAAACGCAAACATACACAAGCGCGCATGCCCACCCACAAACACACATGCACATACGTGCGTGCATACCCACATACACAACCACGCACACACACACGCACACACACCAAGGTGCTCTTCCCTGCAGAGGAGAAGGGCGACAGGCGAGGAGGCAGCCTTCCCACAATCCTCCTCTGTACGAGACTTCAGGGAGCCGTTGCCCAGCAGGTCACACAGAGCTGTGGGGAGTCAGAGGCCCACAGATACTGCAAACGGGCAGTGGCTCACCTTCCTAATAAAACACACCGACACCCACCTAACAACCACCCCCCCACAGCTAACAGAGATAATCACTCTCTCACTGCGCCACAGACGAGCACTTCCTCCCACCTGCTCAAACTACACCAATCAACAAGAGAAATGCGCGTTTCCTCAATGCACTCGCATGGCCTTCCAGACAAAGAAACCGGAAAAGAAACTTCTGATAAAGTGAGTATAAATATACACGCACTGACAATAAATAAGATTCTCATAATAACTTCACACACACTTAGTTTCCAGTCAGTCTGGTGATAACTTGCATTTCTTTTGATGCTCAGTGTGTACAGTGTGTTCGATCATGGATGTAAAACTCCCATCCTGGAGGGTCTCAGCATTGTCTGGTCCTTCCTGTGTTTTTACTCAACTGATTCCTTAAGGTCACTGATTGGCTGATGACTCCACACACCTTACTTTCCGTGCATTAATTGGCTGTTGACACAAAACCCAGCAGAAACTGTGGCCCTTCAGGACTGGAGTCAGACCATCCTGTGTTAGACCTACCCTGATTGGTGAAGCTGACCCATAAGGCACAAGAAGGGGAGCAGACAGTACACACACACACACACACACACACACACACACACACACACGGTAAGCATAGAGAGACTGGCCGGCATGGAAACAGATCTGACAGGAAGCCACACCTCCAATCCAACCCATCTAACTCCGCCCCCTCCAAACTGTCCGCACCAAAGAACTCGAGCAGCAATGAGCCTAGGGATAGAACTTCTCTCCACTGGGAGCAAGACCTCAGGCCAGCTCTAACAAATCGCTCCCCAAAATACAAGAATCAGCCGTAAAACTGACACAACCTGAACACTGAGCAGTTTACACCATCCTCCACAACGCACTGCCCCATCAGACGCAGTTGCAGAGGAATGCAGTGTTCAGTGTTAAATCAACTCCATCAGAATACTTTTGAGCCCACTCTTGGGTTAATAACAATAATCATACAACCATTTGCAAAGTAGCGCACCCTTAATGAATACCTACATGTACTTTTGTAATATGTGTTGATATACACTCTAGGCTAAAAGAATTTTACAAGTTGCACTTCGAAACGTTTGACATGCCAAAATTAATTTTCAATGTAAAATAAAAAAAAAATTATGCGCATGTAGTCATTTTTATTGCTTCATTTTGCAGCAATAAAATATTCTCAGTTCTGAAAGCAAGTCACAGGCGGTTGGAGACTCCATGCCATCTCGCCCAAAAGAACCAATCATTACGCAGCATTAATAATTTCATAATCGCTCAAAACAAGTGTGTGATTGACAGGTTAGCGCTGTACTCCGATCACTAATCTCATGCACAGACAACACTAATGAGAGGCTGTACAAACCTAAAGGTCAGATTCAGAGATGCATAAACAGCCTTTCAGATGCACATTGTTCAGAAACAGCCCGCTGATTGTTTTAAACTCAACCAGGGAAACTTTCAGGCAGCCTGGAGCCATAATGGAGATTCTGTGCGTTGGCGGTAAACAGCAGCATCAGTCTTTAGCTTGCGTTGAGACACCTGTCAGACAGGAGAATGAGCCATTGTTTGACACCTGTGAGGCCTGCCCAGACGAAGGCTTGCGCTTACTCACACTTCCAGAGCAATTACAGGGTGCAGGGCAAACAATAGGCAGTAGGGCATGTGCAATTTACCACAGACAGAGGGCAAAGTTTGAGCACCTGGGCTCCTAAAAGCACTCTCTCAGCAGTGAATGCCCCTGGCACAGCACTGTCATGTATTGGATGTCATCAATCCAAGCTTAAAAAGGGGAAATTAACATACTATGTGACTGCCATGCATACGGGGCAGACATCTGCAGACTTTGAATGAAAGTGGAAATATTTTTTGGCTGACTTAACAAGCCTAAAACGAATTAATCTTTGGTTCACTCAGTTGGCTCATAGAATTGGTAGCGTTAAACCGTCATAAATAAACATGCGTGCAATTAGCCGGCATGGTGCTAATGTGAGTCAAGGCTGTCATTCAAATGCGTTCAAAGGAGTTCGGAGAAGTCGGGCAGGTAACTGCAGCGCTTGCCGAAGGGCGACACCTGGTGGAAGGACGAGGAAGTAGGTAACGCAGCAAAGGAGGTCAGTCTGCAGTCGCAGCCTTCTGTTTAAAGAGTGCGTCTGCGCACTGGCCATCTGTAAAGCAGGACCAGACTATCAATCCATACTTCGCTCTAACCCAGTGGTCTTCGACGTCGTTCCTGGGGACCCAGTGTGTATGCTGGTTTTTGTTCAAACCACAATTGTAATCGCAGGATTTTAACAAACTGTTAATTTGTCTGAAGTGCATTTAATGTTTAGAGCAGTTATTTACCCTCTTAACTCACAAGTTGACAGAAATATCTGTTTGCCATCAAGAATTTAAAAAATACCATACCTACATTGCGATGTATTGTTAATATTAGCATAAAATGAGAGAAAACAATGTAACCAATCAAATTAAAAATGTAGTTGGCTTCTAATTGGTGAAAACTAATTGGCACATCATAACAAATTTATTCGACAAGCAAACGGTAAAGAGTCAAACCAGTTGTGTTATGTTAATCTACTTAAGTTCACTTAAAGTTTTTTTTGAAGGAACTTAAAACATTTGTGTCCAGCAGCCTAATCTGGGGTTTACTGATTTCCTTAGCGTCTAAATTGATCTATTTCAAATGCTATATTTCTCGAAATTTCTGGCAGTATAGAAATAAACACACTATCTTCTAGGGGTTTTTTTTCTTCTTCATAACATGTATGGATGTTTCTATGTAACGTTTGGCTAAAGAGAGTGATTAACAATTCTAAACATCAAAAACACCGAATTAAGACATTAACAGCTTGTTAAAATCCTGCTATTACAATTGTGGTTGGAACAAAAACCAGCGTACACAGTGGGTCCCCAGGAACGACGCTGAAGACCACTGCTCTGACCAATTAAGACAACGGAAAAGCTTTCAAGTGACGCCGTATCATGAACGGAAAGAAAACGGGGAGTGTTTACCATTTTCAGGAACAGTGGGAAAAAAAAAAACCCTATTGCCTTTGAGCTTCCTCTTAAGGAAGAAATTGTAACAAGACAACATGTTACGCATAAATTCCGGAAAGTTTCTGAAAAGGCAAGCTGTAATGCCCAAGCCGAAACAGAGCCAAACTGATTTGGCTTCAAGCAGGGTGCGCCATTGTCCGACAGAAACGTATGAAAGCAGCGCTAATAAACAGGCAAAAGAGCAACCTTCGTAAAAATAAGTCTATATTAAATCGTCCAAGGGCGCATGGATTAAATGTTTCCAGAATATTAGCCAAGCAGTTTAATCTTGAAATTCTTCAAATTTTTACCAAACAGCGAGATCGACGTCAGTCAAGTTCCTCTCCGCTGAAACGCGGTTGTAAATAATTTTACGGGACCTCATGCTTGATAGTACAGCAGTGTACATTCAGGCACCAGAAGTCAGATATATTCGTCGCCCCATTATCATTAAATAACCTACACCCAGAGGTATGCTGAATCAACGTGGTGCCACGTAAACAGACGAAAGGATCGTGAAGCAAGTATTGACGGTATTTTATTGCTCCATTGCAAGATTTACGCATTCGTGGGCAATTCTATTCAGGATATTTATTTACTCGTACATCCCATGTTAACGAAGTTGGGAAACACCGGCACCGAAATTAAAGGTGCTCGCCAGGACTTTGTTCTTCAAATGGATTTGATCATTAACTAGCTTCTTGCGCCAGGAGGCAAATCTAACTGATGAAATGAGCCTAAGTTCATTGGTATTTACAGCCCATCAAACACTGAGAGGAAGTTCTACCCCCGGACATTAAACTTCTTAAGTAAAACTTTAAGAATCCTTCTCCATGTTGTATGTAGGCTCCAGTATTTAAGCCCGCGATTGCCTGCAGTAGGGCAAGCGAAGGCCACCCTGTGATAAATAATTGATAATTTGGAGCTGGTATGTAATCTTATCTGTCATGCGCACGGCAAGCCACTGAGCCAAAAGGTATTCCTTCCTCAACACGGAGCGACGCAGATAATTTACGTCAAGTCACGAACATATTTCCCGCCACAATTGCTCAGGTCCATGAATTTGTGCAAGAACAATGCAAACAGGCTTGGCTAGTGTCCAGATATCGGTTTACATACCGAAGGCTGAAAGTATACTTAAGTATTTGGAACTTATAACACAGATTCAGAGAGATGTGGCGGTGGGAACACGTGAGAATAATCTCGAAGATGATGTTAATGATGAAGACGGTAAATAATGGTCATGACTCATGACAATGATGATGATGATGTTTATGACTATGATGATGGCCTCAATGCTGCTGCTGCTGCTGATGCTGATGATGATGATGATAAAGAAGAAGAAGAATACGGGCGAGAAACTGGTTCCCAAAGGTGCCTAGAAAGGGAACAGGCAGTCTAGGAACACAAAATAGACCCGAGCTGGCTCAAGCACATTATACTGGGAAAGTGATGTGTGTTTATGCAGCAAGAGTACAGTAAGACACATGATGTCAATCCTCAGCGCATACCACACCTAAGAGCTAACAGTATGGTGCTAAAACAACGACCTGATAAGCAGATAAATTGCAGAGCCGAGTCTTTCAACAGAGAGGGGCTTTTCTGTTGTGAAGAACTTCAATGTCCTTTTGGGGATTTTGATAGGTAAAATACGTTAAAGCTGGTAAAATAAATAGAGAATATTATATGGGCATTTTCATATCACACCCTGTATCAACCCACGAGCCCAGTTTGAGGGTTGATACACAGTGTGATATGAAAATGCCCTTATCATGTTCTATTTCTCATATACTCTCACACGGGATTTTGCCAGCGGGCTAATACAGCCTCGTGCCTCGAACTCGTATCACAGGTACAGATTCCTTGTATTTATAAGGAAGTATATGATAAATATGGAGTCAACCTGATTTTGAGCTGATTGATATTTATTCCCTCTGCTACCAGAAATGATTAGGTATAGGTAAGCACCGATTGGCTGTAATCAGTGAACAGGATTTCAAACAAAACTCGCTGGAGGCATTCGTCCTACAGCAGTGTTGCCCAAACCTTTCCTGGCATACTCCGGGCAGCCCAGGGGCCTCATTTATAAACGGTGCGTATGCACAAAAAAGATACGTACGTCACTTTCTTTGCAGATTTCTGATTTATAAAAACAAACTTGACATTAAAAATAGGGGAATTATTAAGATTATGCACAATGTCAATAAATTCCAAGTCCATCCTAATTAAATAAATGAAAATTCTATGCAGTTTATTTAACCCATAGGTTTATAAATTTGGTTATTTTCCACAAAATGTCATTGTAGTGGGTGGCTGTAGCCATGTAAATATTGCACCATGAGGTTTTATATATTGCACTTTTTAAACAAATAACTGAACTTTGCATCTTAATGGCACTTTGCACTTTGATAACAGCATTGGCATTTTATTGACAAGATTTGCACAGAACATCTTGCACGTTGCATATTTGCACATTTTTGTATCTTGTATTTATTGATGATATTTATTGAATAATTGTTGTGGTATTTTTGAAACCTTCAAAAACATAAACCCTTGATTGTGTTGTCTCAGCAGGTTCGGTAGTGAGCACATGGCTTGCCCTGGAAGAAAAGGGAAACTTTATTAGCTGGTGACAAAACAAACTGATTTTAATTGTCAAACAACAATTATATGACGGTTTTGTGCAAGATATCTGGTACAAAACCCTCATATAATTTTTGTGCAAATCTTGTCAATGCCAATGCTGTTATCAAAGTGCAAAGTGCCATTAAGATGCAAAGTTAAGTTATTTGTTTAAAAAGTGCAATATATAAAACCCCATGGTGCAATATTTACATGGCTACAGCCACCCACTACAAGTAACGAAGTGCTCTTCTTTACAGTGATTTTTATTTTTTTGTGCGTACGTATTATTTAGGTATGAAATCCACGCTAATTTTTATAAATAAAGCCCCAGGTGATTCAAATGATTTGCTTAATATCAAGCAGCATCAGGGATTAATAACGACCTGATCATTTGAATCACCTGTGCTGTAGCAGGGAGAGATCTAAAGCACGCAGGACAAGGGGTAGGCCAGGAGAGGTTTGGGAAACTTGCACTGTAGTTCTGTGTTCAACCAGCAGAGGGAAGTATAACCTCAGGTTTCATATCCGCGCGTGTGCTCCGCCAACTGAAAAACCCGTAACACATGGAAACCACTAGGAAGCAGACCAACCTAAAATGACTACCATAATATTTAAGGGATCACTGTTTCAGTTCGAGTACCGCCATAGTTATTTTAATCAGACAAATTTTTCTTGTTCGCTGTGAATTTTCCCCGCGGTTATTTTCTCTCCCATCTATCAAAAAAGAGACCAGGGAGGCACCACTTGCCGAGAAACCAGTTGCTTCCGCTTTTTAAACCAGTTGCAGAGATCAATGACCACATCCAGCACAATCAATCTGTGAAAGTCCAGCCAAGGTAAATATTTACACAACAAACAACACCTAATGCAGGAGCCAACCACTCGAAACCTCAGCCATCGGGCAACCAGAGTCATTTGACTGGTCGAGGGCCAAGGGCCTCAGGGAACAGGAAAAAAAAAAACGATAGTGAGGGAGAGAGAGAGAGAGAGAGAGCGCGCGCGCAGTGAACCACATGCCCAGGCCACAGATGCAGGACAGCACTTTGAAAATTCCCCAAATTCAACTGTTCAGGCAACCTCTTGAAAAAACCGCTTGGAATGGAAAGGAAATCATTTAGTAGCACATAAACAGACCAGAGGCTGTATTTAGGCAGCTCACAGTGCGGGATAAGGCACATTCTCCTACTCCTTAAAGAGACAGGAGGAGTCTGCTGCTCTTTATTTCAAATCCCGCACTTATTGCAAAGGCACTCGTTAATTACTAAAGACACCGTTAACAATGAGTCAGTAGCCTGTGCTCAGACGTTTCACAGGCTGTGAGACGCGGCTGTTGTTTTTGGGCCAGTACTGATATTTACTTGACCTTACCCATGATGCTCAGCGTCGGAGCGTCTGTGCTCTTTGCCCTGTGTGCGTGACAGGACGCCCATTCCAACACCTCTTCTCCATCAACAATGACTCAATGTTTTGATTGCATCAGCCATTCAAGAAAATACGCTGGTGTTCTTTAAACAGTACCGACACTGCAGGGCACGGACGGGAATATCGTTATAACTAGCATTGTACCTTGCTGTCTTAATATTTGGACAGAGGTACATTCTTTTTGGCTCCATATTACGAACATTCAACTTTGTCACAAAGAATATAACACTAGAACTTAGTCTGTGAGCATTTACATCCATATAGTATGACTATGAATGGTGTAGTAATTACAGCCTTTTTCAAACAGCTTTTGCAGTCCAAATGCATACAAACTGCTCAGCAAGAGGACATTTCAAGGTCCACAGATCGGTGAGAGCAGGATGGTCCATTTATATGGTTAGTTACAGTTAGCAGTAAAGAGTGTTTATTAAATAAATAAAGAAAGCTCATATTATTCCACTCGTCACAATCAAAGAAACAAAAAATAAAGGCACCCAACTGATCCTTATTCAGGTCCTTTACAGTGGAATAGTTAGTGGGACCGGTGTGTATACAAGACTTTTGTGTGTATACAGCCACAAAGGCACAATTTCTCCTTTGCCGAGATACGCCCTCAAATGCCCTCAGCGAACTCGTGCAACCCAAGATCTCTGAGCAAACAAACAGCCCACTTCATCATCAATATGATTGCTCAGGTACAGATTATCTTAGGTCATCTAGGCCCTTTTGGCAACTTCTCCCAGAGGGTTAGTTTGCATTCGCCATAATATATATAGTAAATAAGGAAATGTTTCAGAGACTAAGGGTGTTTTACATTATGCTAATGTGGCTCTTCGCTTCCCTCACTTACATCTCTTCATCGCATTTTAGCTCCTCCCAGCGAGGATCTGAGAGAGAGACAGGGGGAACAGACCAGAGGACCGAGGAGCTTACAGCTGCCGAAGGAGAAATCCGTCTTTCCATTAAAGGGGACCTATTATGCTGATCCTTCTTTTAATACATATTAGTAATGTTATAATGTTGGTTGTCCATACTCAGCCTCTGAAAAGTTTCTAAACATAAGATACAGCGGTTTTGCCGTAATCCAAGAACGTGATTTCGTGAACGTGATTTCCTCTCTGAACAGCTCCTCCAGAGATCTTCACGAGATCTGGGTAAAACCTGACGTCAGGTTGTGCCGTCCAATTAGTACAGACCTAGCCAGAGCCAATCATGGCGCTGGACCTGCCCACACCGGAAACTATTCTAGCAGGCACCAACAGCGGCAGATCATACTATGCCTTAGTAGTGTTGACACTTTTGGAAATACAAAAGAAGAACCGCAGATCATTTGAGGTGCAATTTTGTTAGTATCTCTCCCAAAGCTACTTGTCCGTTTACTTTTGGACGCAAAGAAAAACAAATATTTCTCTTCGAAAAGACGATGCCACCAGAAATCAGTGGCTAGCTTTTTTTGTTTTCAGGCAGCAAACAGCCATGGCCAAAGGGAACATTAGCTGTTTGTGCTCAGCATTTCACCAAAGACAGCTTTGTCAATAAAGAATAATTCGACACAGGATAAGCGTTTCAGCTGCTTCTCAAACCTGAAGCAGCTGCATCGATCAAGCGCTCGGAGCCACAAGCTGTAAGTAACCATATAACAGCAAATAATGTAAGTGAAGCTAACGTGTTACGGGTGGCTAGCAGGACTGCTAGCGATAGTTAGCACTAACAACTGGCCTCAAACGCAAGCTTTGTAAAATATCTGAAGATAAAGCCTGTATCGGTCGCGACTGTCCGTGACTCACAGACACAGAGGCTGTAAGTTGCTTTTACTGCATAAGCCAACCTGACGTGATAGCCAGTTGATTGTGGCTGTAGCACAGCGGCTAACGTAGCCAAGTTACTGTTGCTAATGTTTGAGTCCTAAATATGCAAGAGTGATATCAGGGGAAATTCTACAGAAGGTGTGTGAACATAAACCTCATTTGAAGCTAACTTTTAATACTTGTTTGTAATTTGGATGCTTGGTAGAACTGTTCACAGTAACAGAACTTGCAGTCTGTAAAACCTGTATTGCAAGGGTTTATCTCTGTGGTTATGACCGCTCGGTTACCAGCTACTGTATGTTAGTTTGCGTGCCGTGCTAATTAAAAATGCTCCTGGTTAACTTATATGCAGTAATTCTGATCGGTATGCTTGTGTTACTTCGGTAAGCATCAATGTGGCAGTTTCATCATAACGTTGCCCGATTGTAGCCACTACAGTTAGTGATCGCTTCACTTATCCATGACCGGGATCAGCCGGATACTTCACAAATGTCTGAGCAAGCTCTCTGGTGCTACCATGAAAGCAATCTGAAACGCAGAAGCTCTACCGGTTTACAAATGATTTCTCTGCACTACCTTGACATAATTTCATCCCCCTTTAGAAATTGTTGTGGCTAATAAAAAGCCGAAAAAGGCAGAGATTAAATAGGCAATTCTTTCCTATAGAACTGATCAATTCGCTAGCTCTACATAAGCAACTTGTCCGCGCTAACGGAACTTACGGTCTGCAAAACCTGTATTATGTTCATAACATAACCGAGCTCTCTCTAGCTGTCGCATACTATCCATAAAGCTGCTTTCACATCAGACACCAAATGAATTTTTCGTGCGACAGATTACATTCAAAGTCATGACTGCTTATCAGCTACTGCATGTTAGTTCGCGTGCTCTGCAAATTGAAAATGCTTCTGGTTAACTTATATGCAGCAATTATGATCGGTATGCTTGTGTTACTTCGGTAAGCATCAATGTGACAGTTTCATCATAACGTTGCCTGATTGTAGCCACTACAGTTGAAGCTAAACGGAGAGGTGCTGTATGTGTCTGCCGAGTTGGGCTGCAGTTAGACCAGACGTAGATTTTGCTGAGCTTGGGGTGCGTTTTTGGGTGCTTATGAAACGATCGCTTTACCTATCCATGACCGGGGTCAGCCTGATACATCTCCAATGTCTGGGCAAGCTCTCTGATGCTACCGTTGAAAGCAATAGGGAAGCGCACAGGCTATAACGTGTCCGGTATAACAAACGATTTCTTTGCATTGCCATCGATTGAATATTAAATTCTTTCCTGTAAAAGTGATCGATTCGCTAGCTCCACATAAGCAACGGTTCACGCAGACGGAACTTACGGTCTGTAAAACCTGTATTATGTTCATGACATAACCGGAGCTCTATCTAGCTCTCACACGCTATCCATAATGCGCCCATTTTCCGAAAAAAATGAAAAGCTGGTCATTCCGAAGAAATAAGTAAACCATTACCATGGGCAATTTCCGAAAAGGCCGTTTAGCTTGGAGCTTTCACCCCTCCGTCATATACCAGCGTGGAAGCTGTTCGTTTCTCCACGTTAACAACACATCACAGCGATGCACACAAACCAGCAGGTCCTAATACACACCGAAGCAGTCCATAAGCTGTTGGTCCACTTTTAGCTGCTCCTCACTGTCCATGTTTCCCCCTAAACTCAGACCCACCGGATTTCTACGGTCTCCAGTCTACACTTGGGCATGTCGACCCGTTCTACAAATGTGTCTATATGGGGTGGATTCTAGCTTTCCCTGCATCCTAACTATAAAGTAAAAAAACCACTGTACTCACCGCTGTCGCTGTAGCAAACTGTAGCCGATAGCAAATTTGAGCTTGAGCTGCCAGATTTTCGCACTGCGTCCTTCACTTTCGCCGCTGTGTTTGTTAGAACAAGTTCATTTCATTTGATCTATATTCAAGTATCAGGTTAGATTGCGGAATTTTCCCTCTGCTTCCTTATCAGATTGCAGACGTGTCTCGCGTTTCACTCTGGCGAGCCAGACCCGGAAAACTGCGTTCGGCAGCCTCGTCCTGCCCAACTCCGCCCTCCACAGAGCTGGCCAGTCAGAAGAAAATGGGCACACGGGGAGTGGGGGCCATAGCGGAAGAGCCACCCCAATGAGGCGTTTCAGGCAGAGACTACAATGGACTACAAATGGGGTTTTTTGAGGATGGCAGTATGAGCTAAATAAGGACCCTGTTTGGGCTTTGAACGATCAGGAGTACTCTAGGGGAGTCCAAGATCAAAATATAACCTTGGAAATATAGCATCCGAGGTCCCCTTTACGCGACGTCACATGTACAGGTGCGGCCTGTAAATGTCACGCCACTTATAAAGGCTTCCGCATTGGATACACCCGTGTTGCCTCGCTTTAAACTCCACCAGAAGCCTCCTCTCTCCTCACTCCTCGTCTTCTGGAGGTGCATTTAAGGGATTGGACGATCCTCCATTACGGGGGTGGGTTCCCAAGTCACAGGAGGAGAGAGAACGCATAGGAAGCACAAGTTAGTGTAATGACAAGCACCCAATAAAAAGCACCCAAAGATGGCCTTTAAATATCGCAGCTGGGAGGCGTTGTGAGCCAAAAAACATCCAGTTCAGAGGTCATGAGTGTCCACGAGAGTACTTCACTCCGTGTGGCTAGCGCCAAGGAGACGGGACGCTGAGATCAGTTCTGAAGGTGATCGGCGAATTAAAAAGCTCTGCATTGATTAATCCTCGCGGCATTAATGCAATGAAAGTGAGACACTTTCTGCCTTGCAAGTTCACTCCAACAAGCACTCAGATAATGACCCACGATTTATTTAGCCTCTCCCCAGTCATTCATAAATAACTGCCACCCAGTCAACTTGACACCGGCTCAACGTGCTTTCATTCAAACAGAACTCCGATTCCACAGCAATTTACTCACCGGCCGAGAAAGATCAGAAAGCGCTCGATGGAGAATCACAAGGAGGATGTTGTCACCAAATCCGAAAAAAAAAAAAAAAAAAAAAACTGTGTCAGTGGTCAAAATCAGTGGGACTCAGAGGGAAGACTTCCGGCATCGAGTCAGGTTCCCATCAAACCGCTCGCAATTACATGCGCGGCTAGAGCGTGATAAAGGTGGAATTAGTGACTCAATCCGCAAAACCGTAGAAATCTAGTTCACACGGCGCACGGGGATCACCCAGGCAGCTCGAAACAGCATTCCTGAGTTTATGGAAAATTTCAGCGTTAGAAGGTGGACAGAGGCAAATGGATTGCCATCTATTTTTTATTGATCACTTTTTTTTTGGATTCCCATTAATTGCTGCAGAGGCATCATCTACTCTTTGACTGGGAAAGAGGAAATAAAGTCAAACAGTTTATGTTCATTATTTAATAGATCAATATCTTGATCAAACAACTTCTCTGCCTTGTGATTATGAATCACTTATGAAACAGCAAAAGTTAGGCGTGATCGATCGGTAAAATGTGTTCTTAGTGAATGAATGAGTTCAGTTTTGCAGGCCATTAAAGCACAGTATGCCGTAAACTGCTTAGGACTGACGGAGTTAGGCTCTTCTGACGTTCTCTCTCTAGTAGCACCATCCCTCGACTCTTCACAGCAGTGAAGTTCACACTGTCCAAAACTAACCTTTCTTCTCTACCTTTCCTGTCGATCCTGAAAGATCAACAGAAGAACTGAAACAGATGAATGATTCTTCAATAATCCTCATCCACTCAACTCAACTCAAATGCACCGTGGTGCTTTTCCGCATTTAATGTAGGCCACAATTCACGGTCACCACGCAGATAAAGGCCCCGACCCTCGCTCGCGCAGGTTTACAGATTGCTAGGCAACCAGACTGGAGTGCAGGCTCTCCAGTTGTAACCGCTGAGAACAAAGCGGGTCATAAACCGCGTATATGGATACAGGCAAAGTCCAAATGTTTCCCTTTCCACAACTTTTCCAAATGCTTCAAAAAGTAAGGCAGCGCTACCGCAACTGTTCAAAGTTTTTTTCAATTGTTCTTATTCATCTGCTTTAGCACTAGACCCACTTTTGCACAGGCCCTATTGAGCACAGACAGGCCTAAAACGCAGGTATATTAGCCTATCAAACGGTAAGCTACTGCAGTCCAATATTCACATTCACTCCTAAGACATGCAAAATCGCACAATAACTATTCAACAGGGCTCTCAACTTTCACGCATTCGGCTTGAGTTTGAATGACATATTCGCGTTCCCGTGCTGTAGTCAGAAATTATTCAATCAGCGCGTTTGTAAGAGATTCTCAGGTGGAATTGAAGCCCTTGTGCATTGAAGTTTATCAGTTTCACATGTGTTACGGTGGATTTCGCCACTTGTGATATGGAAATGAATTACGGAGTGGCTATTCGTACAGCCGCTGTGCCATTAATGGGTCAAGTTATTTCATTCGCTCCGCCGCTGGAGTGGCCTATTCGCACAGCCGCTGTGCCAATAGTGGGTCAAGTTATTTTATTCGCACAGCTGTGCCAATGCACAGTGCAGAGCAGCTGTGCCAATAAGGATGGGCCGTAACATTTTTCGTAAAACGGCTGTGCGAATAGCCGCGTCCAATGAATTATGATTCCGGACTTCTCACGCTTTTCTTCACTCAGGAGTTGGAAGCAATGGCATTGCATAAAAATGTTTCAAATGTTCTTATTTCATTTAAACAATTTGAACGATCGTGAAACACACGCATTGCGTTGATTAAATAATTGCTAACTACAGCACGGGAACGTAACTGAAGCACTAAATCTCTCGCCGAATGCGTGAAAGTTGAGAGCCCTGCATTCACAATTTACCGCGGTCGGATTCACCGTAATAATCGAGTTGCTAGCACACCCGTCTCGTGATGGGCCCAATCATCTTCTGCACCCAACAGGCCAAGCTAACCCAAAAGGCAACAACGAACTTAAACTATCCATTTCCTGTTGACAGTTCGCATTCATGACTAATAGCGACTGTATATCTAATTTCAATTATGGCTATTGGCAATGTTGTTGAACGGAATATTGTGTAGAATTTTAACTGCAGAAATATGTGGGGAAAAAAGCAGCTTCACTACACCTTTAAGGTATTGTAGTCGCTAGGCAACCCGTTACTGTAGCCTGCTCTCCTTGCCTCTCGTGCCAGTGATGGCCCGTGCCGTACTCTGCGCCAGACCCCAGTTCCGTAAGATACGTGGAGCACTTTCATCATAAACTGTTCCAAAGCGCGCACTGAAACTCAGTTACCGTCTGGCAAGGTGTGCCGTCAACGGTGGCACAAATCAAGCACAGCAGCTGCAAACCACAGCCATTTTTGGACGTTTAAACAAGCTGACCAAAACAAATCAAGTGGGAACAGAGTTCACCTCGCTTGAATGCACAGTAGGTTAGGCTAAGCTAGACTACCAAAGGACAAACTCACGTCGCTCATACACATTTTACTCAATAGTGTACGCGCTACGAATCGCAAACCTTTTAAATAAATGGAAGGCTCACCATTTCACAAGAACGCAGCTTGCTTTCCATTATATTTGAAGTAATTTAACTCCCGACTGTCCTATGACGTAAATGACTGTGTAACTGGAATGCATTTCACCAACTGGAAAAGAACCTTGAGGAAAATGTGTTTACTCAACTAAGCGTGCGCAAAATCATTGTCAGTTCAAGATTAATTTACTCAATAAATTAATTTTGTCACATGTAGTCTGAGAAATAATGGGGCAGTCCCGTTACATTTATGTTCTTGAAGGAGCAATCTTCTCAAATGGAGACTACCATATGAATGTAGGCTTAATTGTACTTGGGCACATGATAATACTGCAATAAGAAAAAAGATACAAAATGATTTAAAGCAAGGGGTACCATTTAATGCAAGATATGACTCTAGAGACACTCATCTCTACCTTTCTCCACTGAGACAACAGCCTTATTGCTCCTGGTCCTCCTCAGTAGTTCAAAAAAAATAAGATAACATTACGATAAATGTTTGGCAAACAAGAGTACACAGAAGCTCAGTCAGGTGGTAAACAAATGCGCACCTAATCCACTGGCAGCACAACTGCAGTGTACTTTCGAGTGTCACGTCATGTTACCATTGACAACAAAGGCAGGAAGCTATCAGCTACCGGCCAATCAGAGCTCAGGACACTTAAAAAAAAAAAAAAACACCTCTGTCATTAGTCAGTGGGATGTTGTCATTTCGGAGGCTGAACCAACATTTCTGTTTCGCGCCCGAGGGAAATTGTTCTTGGCAGAGCCCACATGAACGGTTAACTTCATTCTGGGCTTCGGCCCGCGGTGCAGAGACTGTGTGTCACGGCGTACTTCCGGAATTAAACTGGGGACACACTGACAGACGTCTATGAGCTCCAACACTCCAAAACTTTTGATTCTGTAAATCTGTAAATGGGCAAACTATGTGACCTCATAATATTATGCACCGAAATCTCAGCCAGTGTTCCTGATTAAAATCTGTCTAATTTCCGATATTTAACTTCTGGCAGAGCAGCAATGGACCACATCGGAATTAGCTTTAATACCCATTATCCATTGCGCGTGACGTCACGCATTTTCGGCTGGGGGTATTAACTCCACCGTATTTCATATCGATTTCCATTGACAGCCAGCCACACAACGTTCATTACTACCGGTTATTTGCCATATTAACACATTTATGTCAGAAGTTGCAGAGCAACAACGACATGGAAAGTACGCGATTTGGTAGTGTTTGTTTTATAAAGTTTTAGGGAGTTTAAAAGGTTGAATTACGTGATGAATGAAGAGACTGCATACATCCACTTTCATTTGGTAATACTACGACTCTTGGGCCGCGAACCAGACAGCGGGATGGGAATGAAAATTATAGTGTATGCAACCAGTGGGGTTAATGTTAAAAATAAATTGTCAGGACTGTAGGCAGAAAAATGGAAAATAACCACTTTGAAAAGCAAAGAAGAGTCAATTTTAATAGCCCAACAGAAACCACTATCTCTATGAATCAAGCTCGGATCGAGCTAATAATCCGAACACATACCAGTTCTGACATCAACCCTGTTGACTGCCTTTACCCAGTCTCGTCTAAGCCATAGCTCGTTGTCAGCTGGGAAGCGTAACATTCGGAGTGGTGGAGGGAAATCGCATTCGCCTTTACCAAACAGGCCAGCATGTTTTAGGCATATCTTCCTTTTCCACTTATGAAGATAGTATGTGACATTTGCAGCCCTTGACAGCGCACCTGTAGTTGGCATCTAATTAAGAGAGAAAAGATAAGCTTTTCTGCTATTAATTTATACTGCCAGCATGGACAATTTAAAATAAAAGGAAAGAAAAACTTACACTTTTTTGCTTTTAGAAGTGGTTATTTTCCACTTTCTGCCAACAGTCGTGACAATTTCTTTTTAACGTAAGCCCCACTGTTTACATGCGCTAAAATTTTAATTCACATCTCGCTATATGGTTCGCAGCCCATAGTCGTATTACAAAAGGAAAGTGAATGCATGCAGCCTCTTCATTCATCACGGAATTCAACCTTTTAAACTCCCTAAAACTTCATAAAACAAACACCACCAAATCGCGTACTTTCCAAGTCGTTGTTGCTCTGCAACTGCTGACAAAAGTGCGCAAATATCGCGTATAAATGGTAGGAATGAACGCTGTGTAGTTGGTTGTCAATGGAAATCTTAATGAGATATATATATATATATATATATATATACATACACTCCCAGTCGAAAATGCGTGACGTCACGCGCAATGGATAATGGGTAGTGCTAAGCTAATTCCGATGTGGTCCATACACTTCAGCGAACATGTCACTGGTCCTTTTTGACGCACCATGACCCATGACCTATTCCATCATACCAATATGACACACTGTTATCGGCTAAGTAAGATGAATTTTTAAGCAGGCATAACTACATGCATACATCAGATCACTCAATCCAGCAATTTCTTGTTCTGTTGTTCAAATATTCCAATTTATTGGCAGCACTGGCATGGAAAAAATTTTAAGCCCATGACCATCCAGAAAATTACACAGCACTTAATGGCATTGGGCATTTACGATGAGGTCTTACCAGCAACTACACTGAACCCAACCTGCTCTGGCTAGCTAACCTGGCCACGCCCTGTACCTACACCTGATGAATGTCAAAGGCCTTGTATGAGAATTTGGCAAAATAGGATTCCTTCAAACCACTTCTACACTGCTTCCAGAAGTCAAGACCTCTTAGATCAACAGTTAACTCTGTTCAACTTCACTCTGCCTAATCGAAAAAGTGCATGTTGATGAATGTTTGAAAGCTATCAGGGCACCTACAGGGATGTCGCATACCTACTTTTCTATAAAAGATCATACCTTTCGATTCAGTGCTGGAACACACCAGTGAACTCTAAATTCAGATAAATGGTGAGAGGTTCACAAAATTAATCTCAGACAGGGTTGCTAGCACAGCAAAAATAGTGACTCAAGTTGTTTGTGATTCATTCCGTCCCCACAAGGATGCTGTAGATATCGGTCCGCAGGACGTCAGTATACCAGCGAGAACAGTAGACTGACTGCGAAAGTAAAACTATCAAAGTCCATTTTCTGTTATCTACGCCAGAATCTTATCTTAGTTTAAACAAGACTCTGAAAACATGGACAGATAGGCTTCGCACCTCTTCACGCTAGATCTGATAATCATGTTGCCTAGATTGACTGGGCGACATGACTCTAGTGATTAAGAGAACAGGATTTTCAGAATTCACCCACCGCAGATGTTGTGCAAAGTGTGAACACTTCGTTTAACAGGCTTGGCCCCTAAAATCTGGGTGTGGGTCGTTTGGAACCCCATACCAGTTGGACCCTAGCTGAATGGACCCAGTACCAGTTGGACCCCAGACCAGTTTGACCCCAGACCCTACCCAGTTGGACCCCATGCTGTTTGGACCCCAGACCCTAACCCTAACCAAACCCTAACCCAACTGGTCTAGGGTCCAACTTGTGTGGGTCCAACACATACAGGGTCCAAGAGACCTGTTCCTCTAAAATCTGATCCCATTTGAAAGAAAAATGATTTGTACACCCATCGGCACCACTTATTTCTCAAAGTATGTCGTCACTGTGTAGTAATCCCCAGTTAAACGCTGAATCTGCTTGACCAAATCGCCATCTCGGAATTTTATGGGAGATCAGGCAACATCACACTTGACTGGGGAATACAACTCAGAGAAGATATACTTTGAGAAATAAGTGGCACTGGTGGGTGCAAAAATCATATTTCTTTCAAATGAGATCAGATTGTAGGGGCCAAGCCTGTTAAACAAAGTGCTCACACCGAACACAACATCAGTGGAGGCTCAATTCTGAAAATCCCATTTCCTGCATTACCAGTGTCTTGTCGCTGAATCAATCAAGGCAACATGATTATCAGGTCTATCTTCACGTCTCTGGGCCAATCAGTCGAGTCTGTTATATTACATTCCGCATCCGCTAAAAATCTCCGTTCTAAAAATACCTCCTACCCTCTACGCATCTCTGTTCGAGTCTCCAAACCGCCGGCTCCAGTTGCTCGTTCCCGCCAGTGGAACATTAGCCCGTGGCTTTCGCACAGAGCGACTGGAGTGACACCTCTAATGAGCCCGGGTGCGCTAATCAGACTGCGAGCTCCGCTATCAGCCGCGATTTAACTGACAGCCGGAAACGGCGACGAGGGGAGCTAAACGCGACAGCTAATTACTCACCAGGGTCCGAGGCGAGACGTCGGTATGCTCCACAGTACGTCGTGTGAAAAAATAGAGCGAGCTTTCGCAGAAACACGGGCCTGTTTTCTTAGCAGATAAATGTAAGTTTTGAGTGCTGAGTGATGTAACCTAGTTGGCACATGTGCAGTCGTATTGCAGTTAAAAAGAGAGGTTGCCAGTTTAAATCCCTCAGTGGTAATGGCCCCATTGTCAGCACCGTGTGCAAACGTTAATGTTTGCCAATCATGACACCAGCGACATAGCTAATTAGACATTACAAACCATTTCAAAATCTGTCCTTTCTTGACATCACAAGGAGTGACCACTCACAATAATGATGGAACTGATGAACAGGTTAGCTGAAGTTGATCAGTCGTTATGCCTCTGGGAGGTCACTTCCCCTAGTAACTTCAAGGAGCGGATTTTAAAATGACTTGTAACGGCTGATTGGCCATGCACCTGGTGACAGAAAGGTGGAACTTTAAGTATAAAGCTGCTTTTATACCGGACGCAAAACACATTTTTCTCACGACAGATTACATTCAAAGTCAATGCAAAGACGCGAACACACGCGTCTTTCACACAGCGAATACACACACTTTCACACCATAAAGGACTGACCGGAGAGGAGGCAGGGAGGTGACATGACAGGGGGACTGAGCTGAAACACGAAAGCATGACCTCCGCGTCGAACAGATGATGCGGAGGTCACAGATGAGGAGACCGAGGGCCAGGAAGCTGCATCTGGATTGGGTGGCGCAGTGCTGCTATAAATATCCACCCTGTGGCAGCCCGGGCACGTCCTCTGAGGGGATGCAGGGACCTCGCCTGTCCTTCACCGTCTGACGTCACCCGGGGGGGGCTGTTATCTGCCACAGCTGCTGCCTCGCACTTTGCCTAAGGAACTCTAACCCCCCCCCGCGTGTGGGACACCGGTGCAGTACTGACCGATGAAAGCTGCACTCCATTCAGATGGAGAGGCCTCTCATTCACGTCCATTACGGAACCTTCCAGAGGGGTCGAGGGTCAAGCGATGCACAGGCTCTGCGGTTTATGCTGTGTCCAGGAAACCACAGGTGAGCAGAGGATGAGCAGCAGGATCAATATGACAAAAATAATTCGTTATTGACCTCCAGTAAAGATGACATGTTGCCAGATGTCCAACAAATCAGTTAATCAAGGACTATCAGTTGACAGCAGTTCTTCTACAGGATGGTAGATCTCCAGGAACAGGGTTGGGCAGCTCTAGCTGTTGAATGAGGTGTGCTTTTTTAGGCTTGGAGTGAAACCCTACAGGACATTAAATCTCCAGGAACAGGGCGAGGCAGTCTTGCTCTTGCCTCTAAATGAGGGCTGCCTGGTTTGGTTTGGATTGAGCACCCACAGGGCCAAGGACCATCACACCTCGAAGGTGTGATCTCAGGCTCCTGACAGAGATGCATGCGGCCGCTCATCGTGTCACGGTGACAGGGTTTGTGGAGGGTAGGGGCGGGGCCGAAAAGGGCTTTGTGTGTACGTGACGACTTTGGGAAAGGATGGGGGGGTGGTCTCTGCATGATGGTTTCCATGGCGTTCGTGGCCGAGAGCGTCACCGAAGGCCCACGTCACTCCACTCGCCTGCTTCCAAAAATAGCCTCCTCTGCAAACAGCGCTCTCCCAGAGGAGCTGCTGCCTCGTGTACGGGAGGGGTGTGGGGGGCAGGACAATGAAATCTCAGCCGTCATGCGCTAACAGGGCCGCTAGTCCCGACCAGCCTGGGAGCCGCCCGGCTAAGCGGGTTTATCGCCGTGTGCGCCGACCCCCGGGACACTCACCCGAAAATCTCACATAGACATTTCACAGATTTGCCCGCCACCCGCTTTAGCCTAATGCCTTTAACTCAAATTGTACTCTTTTTTTTTAAATCAGAGAACTGGATTCAGGAGCAATGGTACAAAACCAATCGTAAATTTTTAAATCAAGTAAGTGGCTTTCTTGGGCTCATTGATGAACTTTAGATCTCGTATCTGTGCTTTGTCAGCGTAGGAGAACTCATATTCAAACCTGCTAAAACAGCATCTGCTGTTGATTTCAATTACCAGCTGCAGTTGTTGCAGCAGGGATATAATGTTCTGTTAGGAGCATCCCTTGCACATATTCTTGACCATAAAGAGTTAAAGAGTGGATTCTGCAGGAGTACACAGAGGACACCTGCCTCATTAAGTCGATGGGCTCACGCAGTAAATGCTTCTATGCCTCTCAGGCATCTTTAACTCACAGATCTGATTGCAAAGGTTGCGACATGAAGTGATGACTATGACAACAGTTTAGGGGAGACATTTTATCCACCAGCTGATTCCAAACGAAGTGAAAGGGGTCCCATGATGCAACTGTAACAGACGCCAAATCATCTGTACAAAATTTCGCAAAAAACATAAACTGAAGTGAAAAAACATACTTTCACCTGTACAGTCTCTCTCAGAGCCCCCCACCCCCCTCAAATCAAAAAAACTAAATAAAAGCAAGAAATTGATCAAAACTGTGCAGGCCAAACACAAATCCAGACGTACAGTGCAGTGCAAATGTTTTTTTAATTTAAATTTGGTCGAAGATGTTTCTGTAGATGTGCACAGTTGAGACAGCAAATGTGAATTTAAAAGAAAAACTTTTCAAAAGACGTTAGCATTTCACTATAGATGGGTGATAGAGATAATACGGCCTTGGCTGAGGCCGGATCTCTATATCATCAAGGCTGTCTGGCAACATCTAGGGAGACAGATGCAAAAGAGACCAAGAGCCAGCAGTGGAGCGTTCTTGAACATGTTTGGAACAACCTAACAGCCAATTATCTTATTAAAGTATAAAACTGCAGGACAGTGTTCCTAATTTTTAGGCAAAGGTGGTTACATCAAATATTGATTTATTTTAGTCTTAAACAGTAAACAGATCTATATAATACGTCGGTCAAACTTCGGAATCCATTCATGATTTTTAGAAGGATCTTTACCTCATGGAAATGTTTAAAATGAGCCTAAAATATTAGCACAGCACTGTATGATG
Source organism: Gymnothorax javanicus (assembly GCA_029692085.1). Taxonomy (NCBI): domain Eukaryota; kingdom Metazoa; phylum Chordata; class Actinopteri; order Anguilliformes; family Muraenidae; genus Gymnothorax; species Gymnothorax javanicus. The sequence goes on along the minus strand of CM056198.1, from coordinate 128,038,885 downwards.
AGAGAGAGACGGCAGTCTTCTCAGTGTAAAACCAGGCCACTTTCTCTTAACTCTTCCGCTTTTCAATGTCATTCATTCTCACCAAATAAATAATCTTCACTGTCAAACAGCATGAAAGACAAAGAATAAACAAGGAAAGAAAGCACTCGTGCACGTAGCAGGCGACACGCACAGCCCTTTATACGAGGCACGAGGGTATTCCAAAAGCGCTAACAAACTGGAACCGCAAAACTAGCTAAGGGGCTTATTAGCAAGCCGAGTGCATTTACCAATTAAACCACACATCACCACCGCGGAGAAGTGAAATACATTCTGTGGAGAACTTAGGACTGGTTACCAACAGCTTTGCTAAAAATATATTTCAATTATTTTTGTAATGCTCAAATTCCCTTCTATTCATGTTTGAGTTGTTCAGTCACCTACCCCATTCTTAGCTTATGAGTAAGCAACTGAAAAAATAATCAAAAGGATCAGCTGTATAAAGAACTACAGTGTGGGCTGCACATCCAACCAGTTTGTGACCTGTGACTAATGGGACAGAAATTAATCACCTACACTGAAAGCAAATTTGAAACATAACGTGGTGCTGAATACCCCTCAGCCAAGGTCAAAGGTCAAATCGCCAAAAAAACTAGACGTTGCACATCTGTCACAATGAGTTACCATACCAAATTTTGTGAAGCTGCGATCAGTAGTTGCTGAGTACTGACCCCTACAAGATTTCCTGCCTCAAGGTCACAGCGATAAGGTCAAAGGTCAAATCCAGCAAAAAACCCGACGGTGCACATCTGTGTGTCACAGTGAGTTACCATGACAAATTTGGTGAAGCTGCGATCAGTAGTTGCTGAGTACTGACCCATGAAAGATTTCCTGCCTCAAGGTCACAGCGATAAGGTCAAAGGTCAAATCCAGGTAAAAACCTGACATGGCACATCTATGGGTCAGAATAAGTTACCATGCCAAATTTGACGAAGCTACAAACAATAGTTACTTTGTACTTGGCCGGACAAGATTTTCACGATCAAGGTCACAGCACTAAGTTCAAAGGTCAAATCCAGCAAAAAACCTGACTTTGCACATCTATGGGTCATAGTACCATACCACATTTGGTGAACCTGTGATCATTAGTTGCTGAGTACTGACCCGAACAAAGTCATGGACAAACAACAGACAGACAGACACGCAGGTGACGACAATATTCCTCTGGCCGAAATTTGGCCGAGGGGTAAAAACAAAGCGCAAAAAATACAATGGATAACTAGCTAGGTCACAGCGTGTTTAGATTTGGATTGAATTGCTACTTTCATTCATATATATTTTGTGTCTCATCTTAGCCTTGCCTCGACAACTGTTTAAAGGGAAAATGACAATAACGGACATTAACATGAATGCCTTCGGGAAGAGGTGGCACTCTGTCCGTCCATCACATTCGACTTGAGCGATGCCCAGCGTGTGGCGGGATGATCTGAATGTGTGTCGAGCCTCAGCTGGTATAACTCAGTCCTTCATCTCGGTCCTGCACAAGCCTGAAGGCTGTAACATCTCTAACACGGGCGGAGCCATGGGGCCTCAGGCACCAGTGATTGACAGCCTTAGGTTTTTTCCGTCCATGAAAACTCACCACTGTGCTCCAAGATGGCCACCCTCAACAGACTCACACCGGCTATTCTGTGACACACACACACACACACACATTTGATTAGATATATTAGCGAGGACATTGCATTGACTTGCATTCATTCCATACAGCCTTTCCCGAACCCTAACCCAATCCTAACTGTAATCATAACCCAAACTTTAACCATGTAGCCAAAATACTTTATACTCTTCAATGAAGACCACCCAAAATGTCCTCACAACACGTGTGATTTCTCAAGAGTTGGTTTCCACTAGTATAGCAATGTAAGCCCACGCACGCACACACATAAACATACATGTTTTCTTCCAGAAGTACTGTAGATAACATCAACTTGTTTGAGTAACTGTTGGTTTGACAAGAGATACTATCCCACCCTCTCGAAAATTATTTAAATGAGCCAAAATATCTCTCCCAAGAATGAATACCCTTCATAAGAAAAAAGAAGTGACTGCAAAAACATGTACCTATATTAGTGTATTTGCAAGGCTACAATACTTGCGCAGACAGACCTATTTTTGGCGCATATGCAAATATACCCACAACCTCACACTGTGTCCAACATGCGGACCCCAGGCCTACAGAAGCGGGGTTGTGATTTGATGGATTTTACTGAGGCTCAGAATACAACACGGCGGAGGGGCCTTTCTACAATGTCATCAGCGCCATGGCGACAGAATGCGCGGTGTGAGCTGAGGACGCTGCTCGGCGATTAGCCTCGCAGTGGCCTGACAGGACCTCTCATCGAGCCCTCTCCCCACGCAATCCCCAGTCTAATTAACACGACGGACACCATCGCCACGGTAACGAGGCCCATTCAGGCTGCAAATGCACAGGAAAACCGTTAGCTCGAGCTGAGAGCGCAGGTGCTTCACTTCCTGACCAAGGACGCTAACGCTCTGACCAGAAACCATGATTTCCATCTCAAACGCTTCCCAGAGCTCTTTTCGCTGAACAAAACTAGTAATTACACCACGCAGAAAGCAGCTGTTTGTTCCTAAATACACCAAATGCTTAAAATTTCACTAAACTGCATACAATAGCTCTTAAATCCATGCCTGTAAAATGGCTACCAAAGCAGCAGTTCTCTGGCTGGGTTTACACTAAAACAGCACGAGAGGGTGGGCAAAGATAACAGCAGCCTGTTCCTGGCCAATAAAGGCTAAATATTTAAAAAAATGACGCAGACCAGAGATAAAGGCTCACGTCATGGAGCCTGGAAGGGAGAGCTATTCTGGTTTATTCTGGTAAAACCCACCCCGTTGAAATGAGCTCTTGGAGTTCTGCTGAATCTTGCCTGTTCCGGTGGGAGGGTGTGCAGGGGTGAGGGCGATACGGCGGGGGTACGAGGGGCTGCCTGCTGAGGCTAGTCTTCAGACTGAGCTTTAAGGTGCTCAGAGTCTCTGGGGGGGAAGGGGGGGTCACTCCACCAGTAGGTGGGTCAGAACCGACAGCGAGCGGGAAATGGAGCTGGACCATAGCTCGACCTCGTCTCCCCTCTACTCCACTTAGCTGGTCTGAATAACGCCTCACTAACAAGCAGCAGACAGCTACTAACGACAAGAAGTCAGTCAATCAAACTTAAGAGCCAATTTTTGAGAAGTTCAGGCAGTCAGAATTGTTGACCGCCCGAGATTTGGCTGATATTTTATTTTTGAGATGGGTATAGTACCCAAACCTCGAAACCCAAACCATTCCTCTGTTGACTCCTTCCATCCCGAGCTACAGTGACCCCTTTTTTTGGCCCTTTTTGGCCAATTTCACAAAATTGAAAGTTCCTACCTCTCTAATTCTGAACTTCAATGGCATCCCAGCTCAAAGTTTACTGAAAACGGGTCTATAGGGAGTTGGCAGGACCTTTCTTTTAGTTGGCAGGACCTTAATTCAAATCTACTGTTACTCTTCTGGGACAACCTTGAAGTTTGGAGAAGAAAGGGCCAAAAAAGAGTCTCGGACCAAAAAAGGGGTCATTTTGGGACCCTTTTTCTCTAAACTTCAAAGAGGTAGCCAAATGCTGATAATTACACATGAAAGTCATAGACCTATTTATCACAACAAAACAGCTGGGATCTTATCTCATTGGCTTATAATTAACAAAACCAAAATTCTAATAAAAATAGCATCTAGGTGGCAGCAATAATCCTTAAAAAACATGAACATTGTACTTTGGTGTGACAAGATGCATGTATGCATACATGTGCAGTCAGGAATATGTTCTTGATGCAATTGCATTGCTGCCTTATCCTGGCCAGGCTCATAAAGCACAGATATGAGAGATGAGAGGAGAATAACAGTGAGCTTATATCACGACAGTGACAAATGAGTGAAAAGAAAACGTTCTGCCACATTTCAGAAGTTCTCTTTTCCATCACTGCACAAGAGCAGCAGGAATGTCTGCTCCTCGTGGCTAACTTCACACACCTCCTTGTGCTGCCCTTTGGTTCTGTCTGAGAGCTTCAAATCTGGAGCAGTACAGTCCCAACAACAGAGGCAGTGGCAAATGCGACAAATGAGACAAGATCCCTGCTGATTTCTTCTACATGATATATAGGTCTACAGCTTTCATGTGTAATTGGCAGCATTTGGCTACGTCTTTGAAATAGGGTCCCAAAATGACCCCTTTTTCGGTCCGAGACCCTTTTTTGGCCCTTTCTTCTCCAAACTTCAAGCTTATCCCAGAAAAGTAACAGTAGATTTGAATTAAGGTGCTTCCAACTAAAAGATTCCTGCAAAAAGGCAACTGAGATACCTTTGAAGTTTGGAGAAAATCCATGACAAACTTAAGAAAAAAAAATGGTTTGGAGCATTTTGAGCGCTCCCTACTGGCAAACTTCAAGGGTGCCCCAGGTGGATGACTACATTCTGGTAATCTGCCCTCCCTATAGATCCACTTTCAATAAACTTTGAGCTGGGACACTATTGAAGTTCAGAACTATAGAGGTGGGAACTTGCAATTTTGTTAAATTAGCCAAAAATGGCCAAAAAAAGGGGTTGTTGTAGCTCGGGACGGAAGGGGTCGACAGAGGAATGGTTTGGGTTTTGAGGTTTGGGTACTATACCCATTTCAAAAATAAAAAAATCAGCCAAATCCAGGGGGGTCAACAATTCAAGGTGCCCGTTTTTGCCTGAATCGCTCAAAAATTGGCTCTTAATCAATGTCACAAATTTTACAGAGAAGTATTAGAAAGAGCACTTCATGGAGAACTCTGACTGGGCCCAACGTTTTGACCCCCACACGGGTCAGCCTGAGGTGACAAGGGCGAGGAGAAGAACCTCAGTGGAAGGCGAAGAACCATAGGACCATAGGAAGTGGACTCCTCTAAAACTGTCCAATCAGCATCCAGCACCACACCCCTCTCTCCACTGCTCAAACCAGTACTGACCGCATCTGGACATAAGGCCTGTTTAACTCTGCGCAAGACAGGTTCTCTTAGCCGGAGAGTAATCAGTGCTCTCACAGTAAGCTTACTTGCCAAAGCCGCTTTCACACTGGACGTGAAACGAATTTTTCGCACGACAGATTACATTCAAAGTCAATGCAAAGACGCGAAGTTTCGCGTGTATTCGCGTCTTTGCATTGACTTTGAATGTAAACAGTAGCGCGAAAAATTCGTTTCGCATCCGGTGTGAAAGCAGCTTAATCTGGCAACCACCCTCTGCATTACAATTGTGAGCATTGTATCAACAGGGAGCCACCCTATCTAACTGCACTTGCATAATTTTTCAGTTAAAAAATGATTCACTGTCACCCACGTGCACAGCAAAACTTTCACGTCTAAACCACAGAGAGAGAAAAGGAGATTCAGAACAGGAAGTGTTTGCCGCCTTTTAATATGGCAAGGGGAAAGCATACAGAAAAACGTATTTGCAGCCTTAACACTACAAGGCATTAATTTTTGCCAATTTAAATCAGGTCAGTTAATGATTAAGCCACACTGTTAAAGCGAAGGAAACTGAGTAAGTAGCGAAACGGAATTCTCTGATGATGCTTAAGAATGCGATATTCATTCCGATCAAACAGAATAGTTTTCTCCATTCATCTCTTAGACATCCCTCGCCACCATTATATTTCATAACTGCTGTTGCATAAATGCACACAATTCAGCTTCAGAAAACAAGTCCTGACCTGCAGGAACTTGAAATGACTGACTTGAATGATGTATGGGTTTTGACTTAGAGAAAATACAAATTAAAAGTAATCCTATGATATGGTAATTATAAAATACATGCTCTCATAAAACAAATGACAGGGGCTCAGGTTCGTTTTCCATGCTTTACAATCACAAATTTATACTTGAAAAAGCACCAGTCAGATTTTTTTTTGGGATATATCAGCAAAAACACCAGGAATTGTTCTTTTAGAACAATATTTATTGCAAGTGGAATGCATTGCATGGAATGAACAGAAGGGAAGCTTTTTCTAGTGGCAAAAATTACACAAACTTAACTTTTACTTTTCCTCTGAAGGAGCCAGTACAGACTAGTCAAAGGTCCAAACAACATGTTTCATATTTCCAAATCTGTAAAACTACCATAAAAGCCCTGACTTTCAATAAAATATGATTATGTCTTGTAATAACCATCATCTCTGAGCATGAACACACCAGTCTATCATCAATCCTCAGAAATCTGTCTGAGCCTGCCCTCTCTGTGAATCAGCTCCTTTTAACACAGGGAAAGTCATTTGTTCCCACATCTTGTCTGGCTTCCTGTCAAACTCCTACTGCAACAATAGAGTACTGCAAACTCAGTCTATAAAAGACACAGAGAACCATAGTGAGGTTCCAAGTCACTGAAATTCACTTTGTACTAAAATTTTATGCCCAGCTTTGCAGTCACAGAGCAGGGAGACCAACTTTCTCCGACATCACTACAGGTTTTAATTTCTGCTGTGTCCTTTCACAGTTTGAACAGCTTTTAAGCTGCTTTCACAAGGGACGCGAAACGAATGTTTCGCACGACATACATTTAAAGTCAATGCAAAGACGCGAATAGACGCGAAACGCATGTATTCGCGTCTGTGCATTGACTTTGAATGTCATCTCTCGTGCAAAAAATTCGTTTCGCGTCCGGTGTGAAATCGGCTTTACTCAGGGACACCAACAACATACAGTATAGAGTAATTAACATGTGTGCCAGACTCCTGCTTCGCTGTGGCTGTAGCCTATTAATTGTAAGTGCATTAGTAAGATGCATTCACATATATTTGTCAATGGTCTCGTGCCAAAAAGAAAATAGCTGACCAGTTGAACGAATCTACACAAAGTGTAAAACGCCGCAGTATACAAATTCAACCCAGACACTACTATGCCAGTCCCAACACGACGACCCATTTAGCTACTCAAAATCACTTTGGTTTTCAATCAAGCTACTCAATATCACTTTGGTTTTCAATCTGTGAATTCCAAATATACTCTATGGGTGCCATTTTCATAAAATCACTGTCCAGCTGTAGACTGAACCAAAAGCTCACTGGGATGTGACGATCATGTTAACCCCATGGTCGGCGAGTCCGATGGACAGTTGTAGAGGAGTCAATTAACAGTCGCAATGCACTAGCACACACATCAGATCAACATTGCAGTCAGAAAGGTCGATCACTCGCATCATAATGGCCATGTTGTTCAGCTAGTTAAACAGCATTACCAGGATTCTTCACACTTTACCTGAAAGCAGCCTTAAACGAGCCGTCGCGATGAATCGATTTTCACACAGAAGTCAGGTTTAGAAACTGAATCAAAGCATGACATGAAACAAGTATTTTTTCTTCTTCTTAAGAGCTTGGCATGACCTTCAACATCCTGTTGAGTCCCAACAGAAAAAAATGTTAAGTATTTCAATTTTTTTTAATAAAACAAGCGTTTCGGAGGCTAAAGATACAGTATTAGAGTGAAAATATTCAATTTAACAATTTCCCTAGAAAAACAAGTCTCAGCATCGTTGCAATATAGTTATTGCTACTGAGACCATAACCTTTCGACAGGGATTCCCCCACTAGGAATTACGGAATGCCGGGTCATTCGAGGAAATGGTGTTCGCTCAACAGGAAAATCAGTTCCTGAATCAGCGAACTGTGAACTTTATATTTATAAACAATGCACATTTGCACAAGCTAATAAAGGTGTTGGCACAGCACGACTGTTTTGACATGGGTAGATTGCATGATTCCAAACAGAGCATTGCCGTAACTAACATGAAAGATTGACATGGTTTGAGCATTTCTGCTTGATCACTTTAGATCAACAGAAAATGTCTATTCTTGTGAGTGATAACAGCAAACAGGGAGTGATGAGGCGAGATCTACACTTCACGGCATGTTTTTAGCACCCGCTCAATTAGGTAAAATAAAGGTTTAACAGAAACCCACCAGGCGCCAGGTTTAGCGTGCTAGGCTGACGAGGAGGACAGCATTACGCCACTTGAACAACTACTTGGAAACGCATAACTCTAAGTTCTACACAAGCCAGCCTTCCACGTCAACTAAAATGCTTTCCTTTCCTTATTGCCCGCTCTCTTTATAAATAACGGTCGTGTTTTCATTTCTCTGCCAGGTAAACCCAGTTAAACTCTAAGATCAAGGAGTGATACCCTTCAGCAAATATTATAATCTTTCAAGATACTTCACACGTTCCCCAGCTAACTTGTGCTTACACTACTAAATCCAACGCGTGACATCTCCATACACAGTAGTCTATTTGTTCTTCAATAAGAAGACTACTAAATAAGAGACTGAGAAAACAGTCCAGTAGCGCCCTATATTGTACTTGCTACACGTTATTGACTGTTGAATGCATTGACAGCGCAATGGTGTCAGACCAACTTAGTCAGCATCCCACCAAGCGTAAAACATTCTCACAATGTTGCTGCAACACGATGTTCTAACATTGACAAAACATTCAAGTAACACTAAGAGATTGTTTTGTGTAAGCTGGGAAACAATATAGATGCATAGAGCGAGAAAGGAGGCTAACATTCTTTAATGTTACAAAAAGATTGTCCTGCAATGACATCATTTATTGTTAGCCTACTGTCATTTAAATTACTCAGGAATGCTACATGGTACTATCACAACATTTATGCAGAATGATCTAATAAGCCTAAGAGCTGTTTACACTCAAATCTGGCCCGTTTTTTTTTTTTTTTTTTTTTTTTTTAATGCCCCCGCCACATGACTGAGGGCATATAAGGTTACCCTTGTGTCTGTCTGTCCGTATGCATGTCCATCTCGCCTGTTGGGGGATGTTGTCTATCAACTTCTCAAAGTGCAATGAGCCAAATTTATTGTGCTGCACATAAATCTTATAGGGACCCTAAAAGTGTACACCTCATGCTTTGTTATCACTTTTTTTTTTTAGTCTTGTCAATTTTTATTCCACTTCAAAACACCAAGAGTGAAAATACCCCTCAGCCCCTGGATTGTTTGGAATGACTATAAATTGACGAAGGCCTTTTCAAGATATCCTGCAGAATACAGAATTCAAAATGGCGGCTGCGGGGGCCATACTGGACATCCGAGTGCCGTCAAATTCGATAGCGTTCTGTAAGTGCACAAGACCAAGCAACAGAGCAAAAATGGCATTGATTAACAAAGGCATTTTCAAATTATCATGCGGGATACAAAAGTTTACAGGACAGACAGACGGACATTGCACACGACGACAATATCCCACTGCCCCTAGTCGGGCTGAGGGATAAAACTCCACCTCGCACGGGATTACATGTCCCTTGGACACAATTTTTTTTTACATTTTTTTTTTGAAGAAGAACTATAAAATTTCTTGCTTATATTTTAATTGCAGTACTCAACACGAATCGGCACTCAAAATTACACCTCTGTTCAGTTAAATAAGGAGAATTCAACAAGAGCGATAATGTCCAGAATCAGTGGATGCAGTATTGAGTATTTAATCGGTGACGGAACACACCTGGAATGACTTTATGGCCTGTCGTTTCCATTGCACACCAATTGCAAATCATCCACGAGACAGCCCTGAAAAATCAGTCAAACTGTCACACGGAGATGAGAGCAGCTATGGAGACGCACTGAATCTGAGACTAATCGATGAACAAGGCACCACACCACTGCTTCCTTTGTTTTTTTTTTTTGTATTTAATTGATCATTTTCATTCCTCAAGTAATAACAATAGGTACATGCAAATAAAACACATCAAGACAGCAGTTACGATATCCGCATCATCAAATTAGAAGTCCAGAGTATGTTTTCCGTAGCCAGACATTAATTAGTAAACAGTAAAATCAAAGCAGGAAGAAAGCAAAGCCGCCAACACCGATCTAAATTCATCGCTCATCAATGCGTCTCTTTAGCACAGTGTGACTTTGTGCCCACGTGCACAGCGAGAGAGAGAGACACACACTGCCGTCCTTTCATACAGAACGCTGCGCTAGGTTGCAGATGCCGGCTCAGCACGGCACCATTGTGGCTCCCCAGTTTCCCCCATTTGCCCAAAGTATTAATGGGATCCAGAACAAACTGAATTGGACAGCAGTAAGACTAGGTGAGCAACTTACAATTCTGCCCTCACCAAGGCAAGCCACAAATACGGTAATGTGGTAACAGCCATTAGGTGTATTTGCTACCCAGAGCAGTTCCACAATGAATGGGTGATATACTGAGTATTGACTGAATGAGCACAATATTAAACTGCATATTTATAAAAGCAAGTAGCATCATTTCGCCCGTAATCATGGCCCCCAGTGCACTGTTCATTTAACCGTAATGGGCTGCAATGGCCATAACACCGTTAGCAGTTAGATAAACTCTACACGCAACGAAACCCAATCACGTGGGCTCTTATTTCTCTTAGGGGTCCCTTTCCCTGATATGAAAATTGTCACATGCTCTGCAACACACTGGGAGGTACTGAAAGGAAGGCCAAACTGAGCACGCTCAGTGATGGAGGTGGTGACCTGAGCAGCTGCTCAGCGAATGGAACCAAGGCGATGATCAAGGGCATTCACACAGTCAGGAAAAAATACTGTGCGCGGAGAGTTTCAAAGAGGAGACACTTCTGATGAGCCTGGAGGGGGCCAGTGATGACATTCACACAAGTGCTCGTCGGAATCTGTTCCCTCCCAGACGGAACACAAAGAGTTGAGCTGTTTGTGTACAAGCTCGGGGGGGGCGCCAAGCGATGGTCACATGAACTGTCCAGACTCCAAAACCTCACTTCAATAATCATCGCCCGGAGCATTTCTTGGCAAATGAGTTTGCGAAGCTACTCATGGTGTAAAAAAAAAAAAAAAAAAAAAAAAAAATCAGCTTCTTCAACTCCAGCTCATCCGTTTTGCTGATGTCCAGTGCATCTCATCAACACCTTCAGGACCTTTCACACGACTTCATTTTGCATTTGATGATACGCCGCAGAATATGATTATTTTCAGCCCACACATTCTTGAACACCTACAGCAGGGCTGCCCAAATCTGGCCCTCGAATCCAAATCCAGTCCTGGTTTTCCCTCCTTCCGAGCAAAGACGTGAACAATTATTGCTACTGATTGGCCAAACTATCATGTCACCTGACTCCCAGGTAAAGGGATGGTGGAAAACGAGCACTTTCAGCCCTTGAGGACTGTGATTTTGGGGAGCCCTGACCAACAGTAAACGAAGGGAAAGAAGAGATGGATGAAGGAAATCTGTGGCCAATATGAGGCGACTCCAGCAACCATCTGGGCGTAAATTCACTGAGATTAAACAGTTGATTCATCTCAAGTGAAGAACCCTCTCTAGTGCTTTAAGGAAGCTCCATCACAAGTGTAAAATGACTGAAACCCCCAGACTGAACAGTTTACCCCAAATAAGGGTTCAGGACTTCACAGGTTTCTTCTGTGGCAGTGGTTCTCAACCCTGTTCGTGGAGATCTACTGTCCTGTAGGATTTCACTCTAGCTCTACCTTAGCACACCTGATTCCAAAGCTGGAGATCTCATTGAGCTGCCGGAGGCTCGAATCAGTCAAGATTAAAATGAAACTTACAGGACGGTGGATGCCCAAGAACAGGGTTTGGAACCACGGCTCTAAGAAAGCGCAGGGTTCCTCATTCAGCAATTATTCGGAGCCCCAAGTCAGACTCCGGACTCGTGAAACTAGAGATAAAATCCAGCATCATGACAAAGAGAGAGCATGTTCCATTAGCATGTGGTGTGTGATTGAATCGTTTACAGAATCGCCTGCTTGCCTTTACTCATTTTTTACGGGGACTGCCATGTGGGCATCTTATGAGGTCTCATCACTCACACTAGTTCCTTTGGTAGAGTTTTAATTGAGGTCCCACCTTTCATTGCAAAGCACCCGTAAGGTTGTGAAAGATGCCACTATACAGACCGATCTTTACATTGTATTAAGAGCAAGCAGGCTTACGAATAGCAGCAGTATAAAGAAAAATCAATGAAACCCCAGACTGAGACCTTCATGGTCTCACACTTAACGCTTCATGAATGTGCGCTATTTAAGAACATTGACTTTGTGCATTACTGTCCTCTCCGCTGACTCAGCTCTGTTACTGCTAACCATGTGAAAACCATGGTTACCCGCACCAAGCAGATGTGGCTTAAACTCAAAAAATCTTCCCACTGTCCGAACCGTTTTCCTCAGGGAAACTCTGAATCACGTTCATCATCAGCAAAATCGTGACCATCATCAGCATCATGACCACCATCAGACCGATTGTCACAAATTAGTGTAAGATGTTGTAAAACTGACAAAAGGCATCTCAATGCAAGAAATTTACAGCAAACCCCAGCAGATTTAGCTTTTTCCCCTTCTAAAAAAATGGATGTGCCACTATTGACACCGGTAATAATTCAGCAGATCTAAGGCACTGAAAAAAACGCAGGAGCTTGACGCCAATTATAAATGGTTCACACAAACACAGGGTTAAGTAAATGCAAACGAAGTAGAAGAGTTGATTAGCTCCAGGATCAGCCGGAAGGACAATCAAACTTTACGCCCAGAAGGTGACACCGTGTTTATGCAAAGTCAACAAGACTCGGAGAGCTTTGCCCTGTATCTTATCCTACTGTACATCAATGCAAATCAAACACAGTCAGTGTGCACCATGAAAATATGACCCCGCTCTGCGGTCACGCTCAGACCTCAAATGAATCCGGGCTTTGCATACTTTGCGTACGTACACCTTAATTTGCAAAATTATTGGGGAAAAAACACAGCCTATAGTAACATAATTCGAAACTAGAGTTGCGCAGTCATTGTCAATATTTACATCCACGTGCAACCAGGATGACACAAACCAAATAGCTGTGAGAATTCAGAAAAAGCGTAATTCGTTCTGGGGAGAAAAAAGCGATAAGGAATTCGAGATGATCAATACATCCCTCAAGCTTGTGAGTACCACATTTACTTGCTGAAACGGAATTCAGTTTATTTAGAATTTTTCAACACTCTTTGAGTACAGTCACTCCCGGAAATAGCACAATTAATTAGGCTCAAAATCTTCCATCATCTAAGTTACAATAAACCACGGAACATAACAGCTATATACAATCTACGGCTAAGACCTGCCGACCAACGGAAATATAGACCAATGACCATGCCCAAATGCATAGTTGACCATTCACATTTAGTATACCACGACCATTATTCGCGCGATTTAGAACACATACGATAACTTAAGCGCAAATCTAGAAAAACGGGTTTGCCACCCAGTTCAACCGAAAATTGGAATTATTTCCGCAGAACTTAGGAGACTGTCTGCTCGTAGCCTACCGTCTCATCTGAATACTCACCTGATTTAGAGCGTCACTGTAAGTAGATGACTGGGTGGACTTTCGGGAAACCGGACAGTCGTAGAAGGAACCTTTACGGTGATTCAACAAGCTGTACTTCGGCACCTTGCTCACAATTTTGAGCTACTTTATGGTCTTCGAAACTGGAATCCTGTTTGCGATCTCTTTGAAAAGCGTTATATCGCTCTTAGACTGCGTTGCATGCTCCCGTTTGTATCATACTTCTACCGACTGTAAACGCTTCAATGGGTAAACAGAACAGACGACCTTTCGCTCTGCTCCGCCTAAGACACGGAATGGTGGGAACGGTGAAGGACTCTTGGGGAGGCTTTCATCCGTTCATCTTCTCTGTTCAACATCCTGGGCGCCCTCTGTCTGTGAATGCGTGCGAATCGAACCATCATTTCCCGCACTACTAGCTCTACATAATTGACAATATTACTGTATTTTAGTAAATGTGATGAATATACTGTGCTTTAAAACTGGTCGGCGGAAGACGGCAGGGATTTTTTTTTTCCTGAGAGTATGAACATTTTTCCAGCGCTTGGCGCGGATTTTTCACCCTCTCAAATTAGTATTTTATTCCTTTGGTTATCCATTTTGTGTGGAATAAAGATGCTGTTCCTCAGCGTTCGTTTAGGCGTGAAGTGCCATGCGAAGGATAGATGTTTATATTTCAAAAATTGTTGAGTCAAAGTGGCACATGATGGAGCCTGGCAGGTGTAAAGATCCTGCTAGCATTCTCCCTGATGGGCAGCATACTATTCATGATGAGGGGGCACTTCATGCGCAATAATTACACCATAACATCGTAACAGCTCGCACAATAAACACGCGCCGTCTTTGTGTTGGGAGCCTTGAATCTGTCGCATTGAAAAGGACTCTTCAACAGGACTGCTCTGTGCACCTGGCAGCTAAGCAATGGCCTATATTTAGGCGAACAGTGATTATCCTTTTATTAGGAAATGAATGGCCAGTTGAGGAGCAAACATTGCTGGCTGTTCAGAGAGCAGCAAGGGATCAAGTAAACAGCGATCGCCATGCGATGTGGACCCGACAATGCCAAATATACCAGTTTTAAACTAGCGCAAGGTGGTCAAGTTGGTTTTGGCTGCGTTCTAAATATATCTAGCTGATTCACTGGCCAGTTGATCAGCCTACAGCCCAGCCAGTCAGCAATCTTCTCTGCGCCTCCTTTATTCAGCATCAGAGCGCTTTGACGACCAAAGACCAGAATACAATCCCAGCCGGCCTCACATGATATTACATTTTCAGCGGGTTTATGGATCTGTTATATTGCAATGTCTGGGAATGGCATCACTTATAAAGGCATGTAGTGGTTATTCAAAGTGGGAAAAATCCACCTGGAGTGTTTCACAGATCTTTCTGAAGATAGATGATACAGTCAGTGGGTGACTTATCTAAGACAGGTGAGTCCAATCTTATCCATTAAGAGCCAGAGTGGTTGCTGGTTTTTGTGACTGCCCAACACTAACACACCTGCTTCTAATCATCAAGGTCTTGGCTGAAACCCCTGATCACTTAATTAGTTGAATCAGCTGCTGTAGCCCTGGGCTGTAAGAAAGACCTGCACCCACACTGGCCCTTCACAGATAATGGACACCCCTCCTGATGTCAGAGAATGGTTCCCCAATACCAGGGGTGTCTAATCTTGTCCTTAAAGGACCAGTGTGGGTGCAGGTTTTTGTCTGAGCCCAGTGCAACAACACCTGATTCCACTAATTAACTGATCAGGGGGTTTAGTTAGGACCTTGATGAATATAATCAGGTGTGTTAGTGCTGGGCTGCAACAAAATCCTGCACCTACACCTGCCCTTTGTGGATTAGATTGGACACCCTTGTCCTACACAGCTGATCCTTTTAATACTTCACACAGTTTAAAATGAGCTGTATTTGCATGTGTCCATTGGCAATAGAAGACACGAACTGGTCGTTCATTCCAAGATTAATCATATTTAAGCCAAGAAATTCCTTTGGTTCTGATTTGTCAGGTTAAAATAAACAGAGGGAAAAGCTAGAATGCAGTGGAAATTGGGATTACAGACATGAAGAAAAGAGAGCAACTGTGAGTTAAACTATGTAGGAAGGGTGCTTGCGCACGAACAACTCAGAGTGGGTTGGCCTTGTGATTTTCGGAACTATTGTATACCACTGGTAAAAGTCCTCTCCAGACTTTGTCCCAACCACCTGTATGCCACCCAGTGTTCCAACTGGCAGAGGTGGACATTCCAGAGGTCAGAAAGTAAAAGTCCCACCATGTTTTACTTCCACCCATCCACTCAACCAGCTGATTTTCTTGACTAGTCCAACCTCTGGGGGGTATACTACAAAGCTGGCTTTGTGATTAAGCCTGACTTCAGCATTTAGTAAAACCAGGAAACTCTTCAGATCTGGAACATGGACTAATGTGACAAGTGTTTTTCCAGGTTTTACTTAAGCTTAAAGTCAGGCTTAATCACAAAGCCAGCTTCGTAGTATACCCCCCTGGTCTGAAGGGCTGTTTTATTTAGCAAATCCAGGAGGTTGGAACTAAATACTGGGGAGGACTTTTACTTTCTGAACCTGGATTGTCCACCTCTGCCAATTGGTTAAAAGACCCTGTTAGACCTGTGGGCTGGGTTAACGGAAGGAGAAACACATGGCAGGAGTCTTCAGTCCTGAGTCTGTGCTTCCCAGGTATGAAGCAGAACCACAAGCATGTTGTGAATCAAAATGAGGTCTTAGTAATAGTCTCCATATGTTGTTTTTCTGTGGTAAAAACATCAGTGACCTACATCTGAGTCACAGCAGATGGAACAGTGATGTTCAGGAGCACTCAGCAATGCCAAATTAGAGTACATGAGTACTTCTCTGAAGAGGGGCGTGGCTAGGACAATTTTAGGGGGACTAGAGCCCCGCAAAAATTTTTTTTATAGCACTCCTCCCACCCAGAAAATGTATATTTTAAATTTAAATCATCAATAGCTGGAGAACAAGCCAGACTAACTCCCCTACAGGTTAAGGTTAAGGTTAAGGTTAAGGTTAACCCCCCCCCCCAAATCTATTAAACTCCGGTTACGTCCCTGGTTCAGACGCAGGTATTGGTGGCCTTGATCCATTCCAGTTAGCTCTGTGTTCATTTGAGTATTCAATGAAAATCAAGTCAATATAGTTTAACAAATCTCAGCTTTGTGGTGCAGCATACATAAAGATACAAATACACTGAAATCTTACGCCAGAAATTTAAATTCATTTAATATATTCCACAAGTATTTCTGAAGTGGCGGGTTACTTGATGCAAACATGATTTTTTTTTTTTGTGTGTGTGTGTGTGTGTGTGTGTGTGTGTGTGTGTGTGTTACAGCTACTTCTCCAAACACAACTGTGCCCGAAACCACTTCTCCAGACATTTGATGCGTATACCTCATGTGCAAGTATTTGACTGGATCATTCTCTATTGATAGAACAAATCAAACCCTGAATGCATTTCTTCATGGCTGCCAGAGATGGAACACATGCAATATCTGGAACCGGCTCACACGGAGTGGTTTGAGAACCGCTGCCCAACTGATGTTAGGTCCGGACTGTTGTCTCTCAGATCGGTCTGTTACTGAAGGGGAGTCGTGGAGGTATTGGTGCAGCTGGTCCCAGCATCCACCTGGACAGTTTGCCGATCAATCACAGGGAGGTCACACACCATTCGCACACACCCTGCTGCATGTAGGCGGAATCTCAGATTACCCTCGCATGCATTTCTGTTCACTGGGAGAAGAGCAGAGTTGTTAGAGAAAACGAACATTAACATAGAGAACATGCATACACCAAACACCCAGGTACTCCTAACAGGCCAAATCCAAACCCACAATCAAAGGAGTCGCTGCGCAGCAAATGTGCTCCCTGCAACATAACCACTCCTCCTAATACTCCTGTATAATCTAAACATTTAAAAACCTATGATCCTACGCTGTCCCTAATGTAATGTTTAGATTGTTTGTCTCCCGCTGCAGAGAAGTGTGGAGCAGGGGATATAATATTCACCTCTGTCCGTCCGTCCGTCTGTTCGTACGTCCGTCCCGTTGGAGTTAACGCGATATCTCAAGAACCAGCGGACCAATTTTGCTCATATTTACCACCAACATTTACTTGGGGGGGTCCCGCGACACCTGTCAATTTTGGTAACCTTGAGGTCATTTTGAAGGTCACAGGGCAATTACATAGATTTTGCCTTTGTAAAACCTTGTTTACGCAATATCTTAAGAGCTAGTTGACCAGTTTTGCTCATATTTAGCACCAACACGTACATGCGGCAGGGGACACAGTCACATCATTAATCCGGTAATCCATCTACACCCTTTTCAAGTGGCTCATTCCAAGTTTTTGGGATGAGCCGACTGCAAATTCCAGAGGGCCCAGGCAAAAAACTGCACTCCTCGGACACATACACCGATTAGCAGCGACACTAAAAGCACTGACCGGTGACGTGAATGACCGCATCCCTTTACAATGGCACCTGTCAAGTGGTGTGACATTAGGCAGCAAGTGAACAATCAGTTCTTGAAGTTTGGCCCTCGACTTTGATGAGGGTCAAATTGTGATGGCTAGATGTCTGGGTCACAGCACCTCCAGAACGGGTCTTTTGGGGTGTTTCCAGCATGCAGTGATTTGTTTACATTTACATTACATTTATTTAGCGGACGCTTTTATCCAAAGCGACTTACAGCAAGTGCATACAGTTAGGTCAATGACACTGTAGCCCAACAGACTGGACAAGGTACAATTCCTATCGAGCATTGGTCACCTGAAGTCATGAACATGTAGAGCAAAGACTATACAGAAGGCAGCAGCACACAAAGAGAAAAGATCCCCTGTGCAACGTTCTGGTGGGCTGTCCTGGGTCCCACCGCTCATGTGGATGTTACTTTGACACAAACCACCAACCTAACCATTGTAGTAGACCGAGTGCATCGCCTCATGGGAGTGGTATTCCCTGATGGCAGTTGCCTCTTTTGGCAAGATAATGCACCATGCCACACTACAATGGTTCAGGGATGATTTAGGGAATACAAGTTCAAGATGTTGACTTGGCTTCCAAATACCTGAGGTCTCAGTCAAATCAAGCATCTGTGGGATGGGTTGGAGAAACTGATTCCAATCCAAGGAGGCCCCACCTTGCAACTTCCAGGACTCAAAGGACCTGCTGCTCACGTCTTGGCGCCAGATACCATAGGACACCTTCACAGTTCATTGGCCGCGTCCGAATAGTCTTTTTTGCTTAGGAAAGTTCCTAACTCCTAGAAAACGATCCGGAAGTGTTTACGTGACAGCCATGATAAGTGCGTTCGAATTGTTTAAATGTAAAGGAAAGGTGCTACAATGCTTCCTAATTTATCACCTTTAGAATAGGGTACACTGAACCATCCTTTTCGAAAAGAAAGGAGGAAGTGCTATCCCGCAATTCCGTGATGACCGTCCATCCGGCCGATCACGAAAACAAAAACGTGACGGGCAGGAGGCGGGTGATCACTGTGCCTAGTGTAAGAGCATTCGGATTCTCTTATTAGCGCGGTTGTCCTCCGAAGCAGTTAGGAATTCCCCTTTACACCTTCCTTTTACCTTATGACTTTCTACAAAGGTTAAAGAAAAGTGGTTAGGAATTAGCGGATAGGCCGTAATTTTTTAACTATTTGGACGCAGCCATTGAGTCCATCCCTCAACTAGTCAGTGTTGGTTTTCTGGCCCAAGGAGCACCTAAACACTATCAGGCACGTGACTAATGTTCTGACTGATTGGTGCCGAAAAGTTAGCGGCTACTCAGAGTCAATTTGATTGTCCTTGTAGATGCACATTCCAATTCCTAACTGTTCGGAACTGCAAATCATTTTAAAGGCTTGCAAGGACCTTCATGAAAGGATAAAGGATAATTGAATGACGCATTTAACCAAGACCACGCCGGCTGTGACGTCACTAGAAACAAAGCGTCATCCGGCAAGTGGAAGATAACAATGTTTGATAATACGCGAGTTATTGTCCATTTCCTTGGGAGTTCCAATTGTTTTTCAAGGAACGGGATCCAAGGAAAAGGTGAATTCGGATTTCAGCTGGTCTTTCAATAACCAGTCACATTGTTACCACAAGGGGCCGCTACTACACAACAAATGGCTTGGGCCACGTAAGCATGAATCCTTTGCATTTCTGCATCGCTCAAGTTGCCAGCAAGTCAGGGAACTCCACATAAAGGAGGCCATGAGAGTCTTCACATTAGTCAAGTATTGAGCAGGAAAGCGGCAGTTTGTTTTTATAGGCAATAGTAGGCAGGTGTGCTGCTACAAGCAGTGAGTAGCCTAATGTGTCCGTTCCTGCTGAGATAATATTAAATACTCGACGTTAGGAATGAAACTAGTGAATTCATTAGCAGTAAATATCCTTCAAGCAATTCAAGGAAAAAACCGCTTGAAGTAAAAGTTTTTTATTTAAATTAGCATAAAAAGCGAAACTCTACACTCACGTCATACAAACATCTTAACGTCCAGAAAAGAAAATTTTGCAACTGAAAACAGGTGATACTCTAAATGAAAGCCATTGCTATGCGTACAAATGAGCACTTCATAAAAAATATATCTACATCATAACATAATGAGTTTAGTGTTTACAATGACCTCAAACTCGGGCCCAGTGCCAAAAATCCCTCACCTTTTTTGCAACCTTCACTCAGTAGCTTTAAGGATATATCAGAGCACAAAAAGTACATACACATTACTAGGTGGGGAGTTTTCCATTTGATCTTAAAGTGGTAACCATATAATGTACTGTGGTAAAAAAACCAGCATATTGTGCTTCATGGTAGCAATAGATTGTAAAAGATATTGAAATGTCAATAATACTAGTTGTAACCCAAGCATAGTCTCCATATTTAAATTGAAAGCGTGGTCAACTTTTTAAAATGGTGTAATACACATACAATGAAAAAAAAAAAAAAATGACCACCCATTTCTTCAACAGTACTCAATGGAAGACAGGTCGCCAGTCACGGCACAATATAAAATAATAAACAAACAACTGCGCTCCCGTGTTCCCTTTTTTCCCAGACGAGAACTGTAACCGTTTCCCCCAACGAACAAGGAGATGGAAATCCTTCGGATACAGAGGTTTACCTCAAATCACTGCCCCCAGTTCCGTGTCTTTCGCCCAACCTACCACCAGGTGGTGGTATATCACTCTCAGCAACTTATTCAATTTTGCAAGTCCGACAGCCATTACAAAAACCCCGGTTGTTTTTTTTTGTACAACGTCGTTTTTCTTGCTCTGCAGTACTCGGGGGGTGTTCATACACTGGATTATGAAATGAATTGTGTTTACCGCGGACAAAAAGAAAATGTACCGATAAGGTTCATTGATTCTTGTCTAACGGTACGGGTGATGGGAGCTGGAGTCAGAGCAGATTGAAGTTAAGTGGGGACTCTACTCCTGGGCCTCCTTGCCAGTCATCTTGTAGATCTCGGTAGGGCCATCAACGTGAGTGATGGTTGTGGTCAACTGGATATCCTCTCCACTGTTCACTCCCAGATCACCTGTGCAACAAATTTTTTACCCAAGAACACCGTTTCAACCAATAGTTGTAATTCACCTTTTTTAGACTCATTTCGAAACCTGCCTCATAAATACCTGCAATCCATTTTGAGCACCAACACAGTTTAACCCAATTGCACTTGGACCGACCGATACCGCCTGAAACTTCTGTTCCCTCGACCGCCTCAAACCGCCCTTGTCACATGATTGCCTAGGGTTACACATTGGACTACGCCATCAGCTTGAAATGGCTCAAATCGGAAAGAGGGATTCCCCAGTGACCTAAATTCAAGATAAAACACGGGGGTCGCTATTTCGCTATTTATTGTTCAGTGGTAGAATGCCTAATCATTCATTCATTTTTCTCAAGACAATTTAAATATTACATTGTGCCAAAAAACTATGCTTCTGAGTCATGGATCAGACGTTTGTTATCGATACTAAATTCAGTCTTTTTGTATAATCCATGCACTAAGTGCTCAATTCCTGTTATTTTTAGAAAATATTTTATCATATTATATTAAGTATTTTTTATTCATTTGCTTGCTTGTTTCCTTCAGAAATATATTCAGAAGTTGACAATAATTCTGAGTCTGTATAACTCCAAAATCCAATGTCAAAAATACGGAAATTACCTGGATTTTCCAGGGAACAGAGGTAATCTATATATAATGAGACTAAGTGCTATTGGGTTAAAAACAAAACATGCTTTTACACAATCAGCGCAAGCTCTGCGCCTTAATCTGAGCACTTGCATTCACTTCGACTGACAATGCAAAATGATCTAGGTTGTGATTCCACACGATGAACACCGATCTGCGATTCAGTCAGTTGGGATGGAGTTCTACATTCTCTGGTTTGTAGCAAGTCCCAGACAAACTGCTCCAGAGGAGATCCAAGATCCTGAGACATACTCTGCCTACAGGATCCTTCTAGAACCCAACAAAGGAGGAAAGGGTGTCTCGGGGAAGTGGTTGCTGGGTGCCCGAACTCTGCTAAGTTTATGGGAGCCCTGTCAAGAGCAAGTGAATGCCCGTACAGTCTGATTAATGAGTTTTCATTAAACCACCTCAGGAAAGGAACAGAGTCAATATAGAAGCAATCTTGACTGGCAAAATGAGGAGCCAATTCTCTTTCTACAAAAGTTGGGAGGAATGACAAATAAACTATAGTGTTTTTACTCCTGAAAACAAATATCGTCCCCCAGAAACTCCCAAATAGCAGAAGGAATGATGTTTAGTAGCCAAACAATGCGCCAACAAAATTTGGTGAAGAAATATCGAGTGGTTTCTGAGTTATAGTCCGGAAACACTTTGGGAACACTGACGCGAACACCAATGCTATCGGGAACCGAGATAAAAACAGTACGTCTTTCCAAGAACACTTTACCAACACCCTTTCCTGACCACAGGGAATTGAAGATCCACTCCTTGCTAGAATCTCAGAGCAGACTGCTAAAGAAAAATTCCATCCGCGGTTTCCATCCTATGGAACCACGAATCCTCAGACAGTAAGGTGCTATACTACCGATGACAAAACTAACGGGAGAGGACCTTATAAAAAATGCGCTTGGCAAGAGATGGCGCGGATGGTAGTCGCGGGCTTACCGTTGGACTGCTCGTCTCCGTAGCGTTTGTGTGAGGGCGCGTAGAGGAACATGATGGCGAAGACGTACAGGTTCCACATGCCATAGATCCCGGTGAAGAATGCGCTGTTCACCTGCACATTGTAGTCTCCCCAGTGCCAGTGGCCCTCAGTCACCTGCCAGTCAATGCAAACAGCCAATCATGTAGATCCATTAAAGACCACAAAAGCCACTCCCTGCACTTCAGACAGCATCCAGTACTCTCACCTGGCTAATTATGAAGAAGATGATCGTCATGGCCGCACAAGCCAGCGTGACCAGCATCAGGAATTTGAACCGGAAAATGAGGCCCTGAAAATGGTCGAAACAGGAGAACATTTTGAACAAACACAACCCCCAAGTGCAAAAGAGCACACCCAACACAGGGACCAGAGTAACAGGCACACTTCCACTGGGACAAACTGGTGAGGACGCGCACAACTTAATTCCAAAAAGGATTTGAAAGACGATACTCGAAACAGCCATCCCATAAAGCAGAAAGCAGAGATGTCAAGCCCAGGAATTGGATTGTAAATTTCCTGCTGAGTATCTAGTCCACCCACAAAGGCAGAAAAATTAATTTAATGGATCGGATCTACCCCAGGGCTCCCTAAATCTAAGTCCACCCCTGGTTCTCTTTCCTTCCAGGCAATTCAGTGAATAATTATTGCCTCTCACTGGCCAGAGTCTCAAACCTGGCTCCCTGGTAAACAGCAGTTCTCGGCCCTCAAGCATCATTATTTGGGGAGCCCCTCTCTACCCCCTGGCTGCAGAACTGCACTTAAGAGCAAATCCAGGTTGTCGGAACATAATGGGGTGGACTTTTTGATTCTGAACCTGGATTTTACACCTCAAGTGGGATGCGTCACATGAATCAGCCGTTCCCCACCTCATAATGCAGCCTTCGGGCTTTAGACATGGCCGGCAGGCAGGTCCTCTTTCCGCTAATGTTACGAAAAACCTGGAAGACCATGAAGCACAGGAAGAGGAAATAGAGGCAGGCGCAGATCCCAGCTACGATGATAAAGGCCATCTGCAGGGTTCAGTCAAGGAGAACCCAAACAATCGCCATCAAAGCACTGCCCCCCCGCTCATACAACCCCACCACAGGCTGGCCAAATTAAAAAAGAAACTGGGCGACATACCTTAGATAAAAGCAAGTCAAGCATTACAACATGAAAAAAAAAAAAAAAAATCAGAGAAAAAGGCTTAAATTAGCTGGCAAACCCCATAATTCCACCTCTAAGGCATAAATCAAGATTATTTCCCAGGTTTGCCATTCCAAACTCAAATCCACCCGCACTGATAGGCAAGAATCATTATTACCACAACCTTCACCGAGCTTCAGTCTGGGTTAGTTAGGGGGTCATGTCTACACCGCATCAATCACAAGAGTAACCGTCATGGCTAAATAAAAATAAAAATACAGCAGCACATACATGTTCTCCCCATGTACTGATCTAGATTGTGAAAAAAGCGGGGGTGCAGAATTGGGAAGAACACTCGTGCACCATCACAAAATTAGAGGCCTAAAGGGGGGGGGGCCGTGGAACCAGAGAGCACCATCGATCAGATGAGGTAAAATGAGGAGATGGAGTAAACCAACCTTGGCGGCTCGCGCTCAGACTTGCACAACCTCGCGTGCATTGCCGCCGTCTCCGGTGGAGCGGGTTATATAAAAAGAGCGTGTGAGAGCCCGGAGCTGGCTAGCAGGTACCAGCTGAAAAAGCTGCAAAAAGGTATGGGAAAGTCTCTCTGGGTCGCGGGGGATGTTTGATGCAGAACGCGGGAAGGAGCGAGAGCTGAAACGCATCATTCCGCTCCAGCGGCGCGACGCCTTTCCCCCCGAGGGCAACGAGGGACCCGACCGATCTCGCTTTAACGGCGGTCCTTAATCAGGCAATCTTCTCACAGCCTAGCGGCAGATATCGAGACCGCACAATGAAGGTATCTGACGAAACGCCACTCTGCGCTCTCTCCAAACACCCTCCGCAAGCGAGAAATCGTCATGAATGCAGGAAGAAAAAAAAAACTACATATCATACGTCTCGCCCGGGTTGCCGTCTTTTTATAGAACTGAAACGTGGGCCGAGGGAGGCAGCAATTCGCATTAGTGAGACGCAGCACTTCAGACGCAGCACCAGTCCCCCCGAACATCGGCGAGGGGAAGCACAGTGCTAATTAAACTTGCATTAAATTGGCTCGGGGGTTCTCAGATGGGATTTGCTGGCTCCGTGTCAGAAGCGCTCCACCGGATTAATAAACCAGCGGCGGGAAGGGAAAGCACGAGCAGCATGCACATCCCTGACATCGGGGGCGCGGGCTGGTGACAAGCACAGAAACAACAGCGGAGGCTCGCGCGTGCTGAGAGCCTCCAGACTACATCAGCTTCTTAAATACGAGCTTCCCAAAAACGCTTCGCGTGCAAAACTTATCATTCCTTGTTCAAATTTAAAAAAAAAAAAAAACACACACAAACAAGGAGATTAATTGATTTTAAAAACTAAATCGCAGAGGGCCAATACACACCACTTAATAGGCTAAGTAAAAAAAAAAAAAAAAAAAAAAAAAAGGTTTCTTCTCGATAAATAAAGCTTCAATTAATAAATTTGCAGAATATGAAAAAAATGTATTTGGGGTAATACAGAGTTGAAGGAAGTAAAATATGAAAACACACAAGGGATCCACGCATTGAAATGCTTGTTTTCGCCTCGCAGAGAAGACGTTTAAAATCTGGGTCAACACAAAGATATGCTTTAAGCCTCGGAAGATGTACATCTCAAACAGAATCGGCTTGGAAAGTAATGCATCGTGGTCCTCTAATCTCGGGACAAAAGGATACGGCAAGTTCTGTCCCAACATCAGACGTCCAGATACTGTAGAACGGATTCTTCAGCTGAACCCCCCTGAAAACAAAAACAGATTCAAAATATTTGATATTTTTAAACACTGGCAGACCACATTTCGAGACCATCTGCAAGAACATCCACCGAAGTATAATCTACAGGAACACCATACAAAGAATGTGTACCATTATTATTTATTGTAAGAGTAACTCAAGACAGTGAAAAAATGGAATATAGAAGAGACACTAATCCAGATGGAAGAGAATGATTCCCAATTACAGAAGAACAAGATCCAAAAAACAAAACAAAGGACTGACTGAGGGAAGGAATAAAATAATTGAAAAAAAAAAAAAAAAAAACTACTTGTGCAAGTGTGATATTTCGCATTGCAACGTCAGTCTTGTATGACATCGCTAACAATTTAGCACTGGCTCTTCAAAACTCTTGAGCAGGAAACACGTCAGGGTAAACAAGCTTTCAAAGCAGGGCTGAACAATTGCGTCTGCTGAATAAAGTTAAACCACATTAGAATTGAGCGACGTTTTAGCGAGCCGGACGAGACGCGGAGTCACTGGTTCTGTTGCCAAGTCTCCAGTGCACAGACACTTCTCACGTTTACGCAGCGGCCGAGAGCAGACAACACGCCATTTTACAGAGCCGGAGGAGGCCTGAAAGTGCTCAAGGACATCAATCTCTGTGGGGCCTGGCCTGCTAGCCCACTAGCCATCAACCTGATTTAAAACCCTCCCGGACTGCTGGGTGACATTTTCATCCGCGTACGCAAGTGACATCACTGGCTGAGGGAACAGCCTCTTACTTTCATTTACGGCGCTGCTTGGCTTGCGATGCCGAGCGCCATTAATCTG
Organism: Gymnothorax javanicus; assembly: GCA_029692085.1. Taxonomy (NCBI): domain Eukaryota; kingdom Metazoa; phylum Chordata; class Actinopteri; order Anguilliformes; family Muraenidae; genus Gymnothorax; species Gymnothorax javanicus. Next base: position 128,012,584 of record CM056198.1, on the reverse strand, counting down.
GAGTCAAAGTTGCCAGCTTCTCCAGAATTACCCATCAATCACCAGGGTGATGGCAAGTCCAACTGGCACGTCCAAGTGCCATGATTCGTCCTTTAAGTGAAGGACTTCTTGTCTCCTGCTTCGTTTCCCTTTTTCCCCCCACTGCCCAGTCAACTACGGAAGCACATATGCACATGTGCACATGTGCCAGTTTAGATTGTAACACCAAACTAAGCTACAAGTCAAAGGACATGACTAGAATGCAATAACTGTAAAATACAAATACAGACAAGTTTATTTAAAGCAACACATGTTCATAGCCTGCACAAGTGAACGCATCAAGTAAAAATGGCCATTTCATGACGCTTTGTGATTTTGAGATAAAGGCCGTTAAAGTCGGGAACTTACTTGATCCAACAAAGCAGTTAACTTCTTACATGATTCCATTGAAATAGGTGAATCCCTCTAATTTCTTTGACAACAAATACTATATAGGTATATAGAACAAACAATGGCAAATTGAAAAAAAGTCCAAGTGTCATGAAATGTTAATTTTTACTTGATGCATTTATATTACCATTCACATCTTAGAAGAGAGGTCACACTGTCACGTCTAAAAATTTTCTGTTATTCCTGAAGCAAGTTGTTAGCGCACTGCCTGCAACATTTTTCAAGCTGTTCCCGACAATCAACTGTAATTAGCTCCAGACTCAGAAACGACCTCTCACCTCTCGCACATGTCGAAGATGAAGAGACAGAAGGAACCAAAGACGATTGGCCCGACCTGCTTCCAGTAAACGCTGAAGCGATTTCTTTCCGTCTGATCCTGTTGTGAACGGAGAGAAAAACCAAGTCAGAGGAGAAAAAGGAATTCGAGAAGCCAAAGGTGAAGATTTCCAACACAATGCCAAAATTATCTACACGAGATCCACAGATATCCGTTTCCATGGGACACACATGCCCCAGCATCAAGGCAAATCAAGAAAATCTACCCAAGATCAAACACCTGAAAAATTGTCACAATTTGTAAAAATTCAGAAACAATGTATGAGATTCACACTTTTTGGGTCCCTACAAAGCGCATCAAATGAATTGGTGAATTCAACAAGGGCCCAACTCCATGTTTAAAAATGTGTGGAGTTGGGCCCTTATTGATTTCACCAATTCAAACTGGCATTGAACGCAACACAACACGAAAGGCCAGCCAATCTACCAATCAGTCCAAGATAAAGAGAGAGTAAGTTATTTGAAGGCTAATAAAGCTGTGTACAACAGGAACAGGCTGGCTGTAATGCGGCGTTAAAACACGAATATTCTACCTGCCACAATCTGCCTCTGAAGGCACGTCAAACCTCACGGCTGGACTGCATATACACAATGGGATTAACAATCCCAATCCCAGGGCACGCCCAGTCACATCTGGGTATACAAAGTGGTCCATCTCACCAACACCAGATACAGCCAATAGTGAGCTGGATCAGACACAGCATGTGCACCGGAGATATTTCCTCAACTCTGACTTTCCAACCAAATGCCACAGCGCTTTCATTTCCTTCAAACTCAAGTCTATCCTAATAAACTTGATTCCTCAACCGTTTTTGAAATGATTTTAAAAATCCACTTGCAGATGCAGGGAAATAACAGGCCGTGGACGGCAAACGCTGAGTGAAAGCAGGTTTGTAGCACTGTGTCAAACATTGAGAAAAACCGACCATCATGTGTTCTCCGCAGAAGATGATCCAGAAGGACAGCAGCATGGCGTAGAAGATCCCCTGCCTGATGTCCCCGAACAGCAGCATCCAGGTCCAGTCGAAGCCAATGGAGAACCACTCCACAGGGATGTTAATGAAGGTCATGCAGAGGCCGAGGGCGAAGATCACCCTGCGGAACAGACACACAGAGACGGGAAACCATGAACACAGGACTCCGCAAAACCACAGCGAGACACACTGGGGCTCATATGCAACATGAGTCATCGGAAGATGACACATCCCCCACGCAATCCAATCTCAGAAATCCCAAAATATCGAAAGGCATCAGTCTAGGACCTGACTAATACGCACCGCAAGTTCTGTTTAAAAAAAAAAAAAAATATTGAACGGCATTGGAGTTCTGCTCTGGAAACGAAACGTCCACGGACGGACGGACGGACGGACTAACAGACAACCGCACAGGTGACTATATCCCCCCGCATTATATGCCGAGGGATAATAATGCAACAGGCCTGTGGGGGGGGGCGACCAGATTCATAAGCATATGGCAATTTCTTAGCAAATTTTGGATTCTTTAAAACAAACTTGAAACTGAAAAAACACAAAATTACTAATGTTATGCCTTTATGAAAAACTGCACATACTTTTCTTACTTTCTCTAATTGATCAGGATTCACATGCAGCTTAGCTTCCCCACGGTTTCATGAATTAGGATTTTTTTAATTTTTTTTTTTTAACAAGACGTTGTTCCTCCTTTTATGAGCGTACACATTATTCAGCGAGGTTTAATATCCATGTATTGCGAGTGAGTGAGTGACAGATCTGAGGTCCTCCGTCCGCTGTAAGAGTGTAAATCACAGGGCGGGACAAACCAGGCACATGAGGGCAGGTGGGAGGATGGGGGACAAGCTTTAAATCAAGTCCAGAAACATGAATCACAGTCCAGCCCAAACCAGATAAAATAATAGCGCCATATGAGAGAGAGAGCGAGAGAGAGGGCATGAGAAAGACCGTGAGAAAGAAAAGAGCGAGAAAAGAGAAAGGTAGACAAAAGAAAAAGGGGAGAGAGAGAGAGAGAGAGAGAGAGAGAGAGAGAGAGAGAGAGAGAGAGAGAGAGAGGAGAGAGAGAGAGCGCACACATGCCTTTGGTATGTGAAGAATGCGCACTCACAGAGAAGGTAAGGTGTGGAATGGGGGGGTGGGGTGTAACAGGCGTAAGACAAACAGGGCAGATTTCAGGGCTCCCTCTGCCCTCAATCCACTAACGGTCCCCAAAATTGCCCCCGAAAAACATACAAGCCCCCGCCAGACACTAATCTTGCTGCACGCGCATGCCTGTTTTGCACGAAAATTGGCCCTTGGGGAACGCCCAGCACACATTTCAAACCAAACATTTCCATGAAGGCACGCAATTCATCAACTCAGAAATAAAGCCATATGGGACAGGGCCAGGCTCTCTGCATACAGACCAAACCCTGATTTACTGTCCATGTAAATTTTAGAGATGAAGCCAAGGCAGCAACATAAAGCAGCTATAACTCGAAACGCAGACCATAGCCAGTGTCGCACAGTGCTTTTGCAAGAAATCCAGCTTATCCAAATGCCAGTGTTGGTGACTCAATTCTTGTGAAGAACAGACAGCCATTTCGGCCCCATTGCTTCCATACGCTACAGCAACAGCGCATTAGCAGTCTCATGCATATACCAAGGTTCCATTAATAGAATGTGATTAATCCAAATTTATCATAGGCAGCAGTGCACATAATTCTACACACAAGTTAGGACCCATGTTCCAATTCATGTCCACCCCTGGGATGTCAAGCACAATTGCAATCACAAGAAAATTTATTTTTTCCATATTTTAAGGTTCATTTCTGAAGTACTGGTCATAAAAACTACAGCTCAATTAAGGGATTACATCATATTCACATTCCATTTATTTAGCAGGAAATCGGAACAATCTGTGCACGTGGGCTACACTAATACATATACTTTATTACGACCAGTCAAGATCAAGACTTGATTACATGGATTACGCTTGACCACCATGATATACACAGTCTGGGATCCATCATAGCCAAATTCAACCATGTTTAAGCAACATTTATTTTCTTATTGACACGTTCTCTGCATGCCAAGTTTAGAATGCTCTCCGATTTTAGTTGCGGTGCCTCAGTGGAGCAGCAACACGACAGAAGACCTCGCCCGAAGCCTTCACATCATGAAAAAATCATTTCCACGCACGATCTGTACAGGAAGACACCACTGGGCCCTCATGTTTTGAGGGAAACTCAAAGCCGTTGACAGTTGAGTAGAGAGAAGAGTGCTCGTGTAAAAAGCCTCACCGTGAGTGACGGGATCATGTCCGCTCCAGCACCTCTACAAGCTGGGGAGCTTTCACACGCGACAAAGTGCTCCACCGCAGCCAAGCTCTAATTTTTTATAATTTATTTGATAAAGACATTAGGGCTCAGCACAGCACTGCCCGAAATCAGATTGGAAATCGGAAAAGCTAGCACTTGTTAGCACGACCCTCAAGTAAGGCCTCTGCCTCATAGCGCACCACGAGCATTCAGAAGTGCTCTTTACGTGCATACAACTCAAACAGGTCAGCCAAGACAAAGAACTGCACACGACAGAGCTTAGCACCAAGTACCCAAGAGAACTGAAACTCATGAGTTATTGATCAACTGCACAATGCATCTCTGTGACACAACAAGAAACATACATGGTGCACAGAGATGTGATAGAACAGAATATCAAAGATGGAAAGCCACTTCCTGCCACCCCTCAGCAGGTATGCGCCCCGCCCAAAAATATATACAATAATCTAGAGCGGCACACTGTGGAGTGCATACCTCTGCCCACACCTTTGTTTTTGACCTTTTCCGAAGAAAAATCTAATCGCTTCCTAGTTGTATAAACCTTCCCACAAAGTCAATCAAAATCTTAACCATCTTAAGACTTATGACTTAACCATCATCCTGCTCACAAACAGATAGACAGACAAACGCATGAAGGCAAAAACAATCGCTGTTCCAACTTTGATGGTGGAGGTCATAAAATCTTGGGACGGCCAGTGGCTTAGAGGCAAAGATTTTTGACTGGGATACAGACTGATGCATAAAGCCCCCCTGTGGCCAGAATAAAATCAGTACAGCTGTTGAACCCTTGAACCAGGAACTGGCTCCAGCCAAGTCTAATCGACTAGTCACAAGTCGCTTTGCATTAAACAGTGAAATACCAGCCAAATAATGGAAGCAATCTTACTTCTCCAGCAGGACTGGGGGCCGGGTCATCATCGTGATGCGTCTCCAGTACCACACCATGATGATGAGGATGCTGGGCGTGAGGAAGGTCTTCATGGCGAACCACACCTTGGTGAAGCCTCCATTCTGATGGATTCCCTGCGGAGAAGCACAGCTGTGATTCTGCACTGTTCTTCATAAACCCGCCTGGAGCAGCAGAAATGGATGTCGTACTCACTCAATTAAATCCCAGAACTGAAGTTGACTGAAATGCAATCTAGATCGATTCAGAGGTTTCCAAATCTGGCCCACAAATCTAAATCCAGCCCTGGTTCTCCCTCTTGCAAGCAATTAATTGAACAGTTATTGCCACTGATTGGCCAGACTGTCATCACACCTGACTTCCAGGTAAAGGGAGGGTGGAAAACCAGCAGTTCTCTGTTCTCGAGAGCCGTTATTTGAGGAGCCCTATTGATTTACAATGAAGAAGTGCAATCATTACAGGAAGGCCTAAAAAAGGTGCAGTCAACACCATTTGTAGCACAGATGTACAGATATCGGACAGTCGTAGGATAATCCCTGCGATACAGTGCACCACAATGCCCTCACAACACTGCTTAACCTCGTACACAATTGCCAAGCACAAGACCACCATCGAAGCCTGGAGCAGCAGTTCTCTGCCTCGTTCCCTGGGGCTGAATTGGTTTGGCTATGTGGCTAAACTGTGCAATCAACCGCCAAATATGGGTTTGTCCACAACACCATGCAAGAACCGAAAAGGGAGTGCACAGACAGCCAATGGGGAAACGAAGTTTCACTTTTGTTCATAATGAGAAGAGTGCTCTTGGTATCAAAAAAACAAGGACACACAGCCACTTTGTGAAATTAAAAGGGATCAGAGTAAATAGGCTGATTGTTTCAGCACAGAGCTGAACACGTCCTGCAGAAATAAGGCCCCACGTAATTGAATCCAGTGTGAAGTGTTCTCAAGCCATTACTGCCTGTACTATGAGATGTGGGTGGATTTTTCCTTCTTGTCCCAACAGAGGGCTTCAGAATTTTATCATCAGCAAGCAGTTTAGCAATGGCTACCTCAACTCTACACCATGCTCTTTGGTCTTTTCAGAAGGTGGAAACCTTGCAGAGTTCGGTTGTTAAAAAAATGAATTGACAAATTTTGGGACTCACCACCAGCCGGATGTCCTTGATTTCGCCGATGCCCACGTTGATGCGCTTTCGCTCGCTCACTGGCAGGCGGATGTTGAGAAGGTAGTACTTGTGCGCCACGCTCCCCATCTCCATGAAGGGCAGGAGGTCACACTCGTAGAATCGACCCTCGTTCTCGTACGTCTGTCAAAACACCCAGCAGGCAGTAACTCGAGTGCACTTATGATTGGAAGATCATGCTTTCTCCAAGAGGCCCTCAGAAACTTCCAGAAGTTCAGAAGCAATTAAAGCTGCTTTGCAGCGATATCGGGGCCAGGCAAATTTGGAGGATAACAAGAAAGGTGGGATTACATCGTACATTTTGCATTGGTTGACATTTGAACTAATAATCTCTGACGCCAAATAGCCTAGTATCCTTCATCTCACTGAGATAATTAGCAAGTAACTTTTAAGAGTTACATGCATTTCAAACTTCTTCTAGCGCATTTTAGGACTAAAATAAGAAATAAAGCAGCAACGATTTGTCAATAAATCAGTTATTTAAATACATAATAGTTAATACACAACTATTTTCATAATGGATTGATTATTTCAGGCATGAATATTCTCACTTGAGGATATCCCTCTCTTTGACGTCAACATGACAGGAAGATGCTTGCTGCAGACGTGCTGCAACAACAAAAGGGCTCTCTAGTCTCGTGCATTGGGCATGAGACACACGCTCACACACCACACATGAGCATTGGGCATGAGACACACGCTCACACACCACACATGACATTTCTCAGTTTGAGAAGTGATGAAAACTCAGAGGCCAAGACAGGTTTTTCTGTTTAGTCCATCCATACAGCTGTCTTGAATTGGCGAGCTATCAGCCAATCAGAAAATAATATTTCTTGTTGCTGGGTCTGAAGGTTTGTAGTGACTTTAAGTTGACAAAAGTTTCTAAAGTATTGGGGCTACATTTTGGTGAAAGTTGCAAAACTGTAGCACGTACGGTTGGTTTGGTAGGAATTTTCAAAGTTTTTAAATTTAAACGCTTATTGAGGAAAACAATACGTTCCTAAATAGGCAAATAACGAGATCAACAACATTACAAGGTCCATTCTGCCATAGCTGGGGCTTGAACGCACAATCTCTGACACAAGGAACCAACTCCTAACTCATTGAGCTAATTGGCTGGAAGTGAGAACAGGTGTGTGGCTTCATTAATCGACTCACAGAGTCACCAGCCAGGCAGTAGTTGTCAAGGAAGATTTCAAAAATTGTCAAAATGTCAAAATTTCTGTTATCAAGACAAAAATCTTAAAATACATAAATTGCAGCTTGCCAGCATAGAAATGTTGGTGATTTGTTTTTAGCAATAAGTGCTTTGCTTCATAAGAGAAAATCTAATGTTTAAGAATGCCATTCTTACATTGACTCCAATTGTTCCATGAGAGCAGAATTCAAAATGGTTTCAAAAATTCAGTTTTTGAGAAAAAAATTCTGATATTTGGCAAACTCCATCGACCATGACTCTAAAATATTATCCATTTTTTTCAGGAAGATTGAAAATGTATTTATCAAGAATTGGCTGGTATATGTTTACAGTACTGTTTACAGTCAAACGTTTTCATGCACTGAAGGCTCAATTTTTCAAATATCGAAACGCCGGGTGGTATTTTTGTGGAGGACGATCTGAAGATTCAGTTCAGCAAATTTGGTGACAATTGAGCAAAAATTGTGGGGCAAGAAATGTTTTACAGTTCTTGGAAAAAAAAAAAAAAAAAAAACAGTGACAGACTTCATAATTTGTATTAAGTTTAAGTGGACAAAAGTTTCTTAAGTATTGGGCTACATTTTGGTGAAAGTTGCAAATCTGTAGCACATATGGTTGATTTGTTGTGAATTTTTTGAAAATTTTGAATTTTAGAGGCTTGCTGTAGCGCCACCATCAGGACTATTGGCCTGTTTTTGCAGCTGAGGCAATCTGGCATGGGACTGGACCTTTGTGCAAAGTTTGGCGATTTTTCATGGAGGAGGAGGGAGGAAGAATAATAATAATAATAATAATAATAATAATAATAATGGCGAAAACAATAGGTTCCCGGCAGCTTTCGCTGCCTGGCCCCTAATAATAAGAACACTCATGTTCTTCCTAATCTTGCTTTCTTTCTTTCTGTCTTTCTTTCTTTATTCTCTGCGTTTTGTGCCGACTCACTACTCCGACATACTTTAACCTAGAAACTTCATTCAAACTTTAAAAAATTCAGCTTGTTCTGAATTAGGTTGCCATTAGTTATCTTCTTAATATCTTTCATACTTTTTGAGTTATTAATTTTCATTTCAATATTTTTGTCCCATACGAAACGATGAAACAGATTTTTTTAAATTTCAGCCATTTTTTACTCTGTCATACTTTTAGCTAGAAACGTCATTCAAACTGTAAAATGTTAAGCTACGCTTGGATAATTTATTTACCGTTCAACTTTCATGTAACTTCTATAATTTTCTATTATAATTTAAATTTTTTTTACAATTAATTCTGGGAACTTAGAGTGTGGAGACATCACGGCTAGAGTGACGAACATCAGCAAAGTGGTCCAGAAGTCTTCTCTTAAACTTGCTCTAACTCCCAGTTTTCACTCCGCATAAATAGTATTATAATATATCCACGTTGTAGCAAAAGTTGTGCTGGTCATGATATTTGTAACTATGGAAGCAATTGGACAAACAGTTTTGGCTGTATGAGCCGAAAAGCGACGGGACCGCTCACCAAAGCTCCATTAACTCCAATGTTAAATGCGACAAGAAAATGCAGGTTGCAAAGGCTAAACGCACAGTTTTCTAACTTGCTCGCGTTTCCATATTTTTGGCACTACGAACACAATTTTGACATATTACTCAGCAGACTCTCCTCCTTCATATGGTACTTCCATTTCCTAGATTGGACTTACCATCATTAAGTTAGACGTCGCAATATGTAAGAAACGCCTGCGCTAAAATTGAATCTCCATTGGACTATGACTCAGCCGAACTCAAATATCTTAGATATGGATCATTTGCAGTTCGATTCTGCCGTCTGCTGGCCTATTTCCCAGGCCTCAATGTTGTCGTTTTTCGGAGACAAAGATAGATACGACTCTAAAAGAATAATTCTGCGTCAAACTCAGTGAAAGAATTTCCAGTATAGTAGTTGGTACAGTCGCTGAAACCAGCTCCTGGACGCGAAATCTTCGTGTCCTTCATTTGAAAATGCGGTGGCCGTTTCCAATCCTGCCAATCATTTTTAATGTTTCCAGCTAGGATTGATAAAAATCATCTTTTCAGAGCATTCATATTTTCTAGAATAAGCTGATGCAATCTCGGTTATTTTTACATTAGTGCAAGGCCAGTGAAGAGAAAAAAAAATTAAATGTCTCGAGACACTCCTTCAGAAGTCCGGCACAAGGTCGCCGATTGGCTGTACGCAATTGAGTTTCTGTTGGTGTCCGGAACTCTAGTGGGGAAAAAAAACATTTCGCCTCCAGCGAAAGCACATTGAGTGCCGGGAAGAACGGTCTTTTTGCTGGGTGCGTCCAAGACAACACGTTACAGTAAAAATGGCAAAGCAGAAAAAAAACAATAGCTCGAGATCCTATTCCAGCAGATAGCTACCAGCAACTGTTAGCATTAGCTAAATATATTTATGATCGTATCTAAAGTAGGCGAAATATTGGTATCAAAATAGAGCTAGTTAAGTACACAGAAATGAAAGTGATGTCCCCAGTCGCTATTGGTTCATCGCTTGATATGACTTTTTCCAGAGTTTTGAAATAGCCGGGTTTAAGGCTGGAGTAAGCACACTGTTATGAACTCGCACCTTTTTTGCCAGTTATTTTAACTGGCACCTTTTTTGCCACTTATTTATCTGTAATTTTACGATCAGTTCATAACAGAGGTTCTGAGAATGTTAACTGTAAACCACAGTTACATGCGCGCAGGACTCAGCTTACAGTTAAAATAACAAGGAGACAGTGCGTTAAATAAACTGATAAATGAAATCCATTGATAACAGCGCAGTAGCACCTAGTAGTTCGGCTTTCCATAAATGGATCAATGCCCCGATCTAACATCATTTGCTAAATAATAATAAGAAAAATAATTATTATTATTATTATTAGGCCTACTTCTTACATTATCGCTTGACTCTTGCTGGAACACGACACCAATCACTTTACGGAAGATTCCATTGATAAATGATGACACCCCAATTTCCACTGCTGCTCGTTGTTCAGGTCATCTTGCCTACCTAAGCTATAACGTTACCCAAAATAGATTGATGTAATAATTTATATATAAATATATGTCAGTTAATGACATTGGTCAAAATATGTATTGGGCGTGATGATTCTGTAGCTGTAAACCTTTCTTCAATTTAAAACGTGCTTTTGATCTTAAAAGGAGTTCTGCTCCTTATTGAATGGAAAATTTATAAACTCGTTGGAAGAGCTGAAAAACGTGTAGCCTTTTATTTAGCGGTTTTTTTTTTGTTTGTTTTTTTTAGGAAGAGGCTATTCGCCCTGCAGCGCTTCCGTGCGTAACTTCAAAGAGTGGGCAGATTACAAAATTAAATCTCTTATTGGCCCAGCTGCTGGGAAAATGGCAGAACTGCTTCTCTTGACGGCCCCGTTGCAGGGCAGATAGCCAGTGTCTTTCCCTCAATTCATCCCGTAGCGGGGTGAATAGCCACTTCCTTTTTTTTGTGTCACGCCCAAATAATTCCCATAATCTTCAGCAATGTGTGTAAATATAATTTTGATGCAATTTTGCGATAAATAGACTACTTCGTTCTCATGTAATATTTTTCTTATGGAGCACGTGTATTTTTATAGCAATGTTTAAGTAGGCAACATCAACAATTTCTGTCAAATAAATATATGAGGTAGGTTTGATGTGTCGTAACGTTGCATCTTGGGGAGGTCTTCCTAAATAAGTGCTTTCATACAACTTAACGTCAAAAAAATCTGAACTACCCCTTTAAACGAAAAAATTATTTATGACAGTGGGATATTGTAATTTTAAGAAGCTTTAAACTCATTTCCAGCAGCTTTAATCTCACATTGTCAGCAATCCGAACTTCACATTATCGCCAGCTTCCAGCTTGCCCACGCAGTTTCCCCTGGAACTGCACTTTACTAGTTACAACATTAAGCCTTGAAGTCCACTAGCTTAGAAAGCACAAGGCCAGCAGAGTAGCCTAGCGGTGGGCTGCTTGTCTGACATCTACAGTTGCTGGTTCGAGCCCCTTGGTAGGGTTTTCGATTCTGACTTGTTTCTGCAGAAACGAAGTTGGGAGGAAATTTGCAGTTAGGGCCTTGAGCAAGGCCCTAAACCTCAAAACTTATTGTTGGGGGGGGAGAGGAAGGCTTATTCACAGTGGAACTTCCCAGATTAAATTAAGGCTTAGTTTAACTCTTCCCCCATAGACTCCCCCCTCCCATACCCCTATAATTAAAACAAATGACGAACATGGCCATATCAATGAAGACGACATTTTACGCCTTGGGGATGCCCCCGCTTTCAATCAATGGGGAGGCCAGGGAAAAGGTCCATTAATATACACAGGTGTCATGTGTAGTCATTATGGGGAGAAGGGTTAAGGCCTCATACGTACGTAGTCATGAGGAAAAAAAAAAAAAAAAAGTTAAATATAGCCTTTGTTCTTTCAATTCTACTTCAAGTACCCTACTTTTTTGGAATATGCCCAACATGTAAGAGCAAACACCATAAACTAGTACAAACATGCCACGGGTGAACACGATGGTTAAACGCTAAACATTACATGAGATTTTTGCATAAATCTATTCAGGTTGTTCTGTGTAGTTCGTCGACGGAGGCCGGCTCACCTTGCTGGCGGTGAAGCTGCAGTTCAGCTTCCGCTGTTCGATGGAATGCGCCATTTCGGTCCATTCGCTAACCGTGTCGTCTCTGTACGCCAGGCTTACGTCGATAGTGACCACCGCCCCATCCTCTACAAGGAACATCAGGGGTTCAGCAACAACCATAAGACAGGAAACACACCCATAACTGTGAGTTCACCCAATTTGTCAAATCGATTTAAGTAAAATAGCCAGTATTGCCCGTTTTATCAGGGGGGGATTTTTCCTGCTGGACCCAACAGTGAGGCTCAGAAATGCACCATTAGCAAGCATTTTACCAATGGCCACAGCTACACTATGCTACACTTCTTAGAGGTTTCAAGAGGTGGAATCCATTCGGTTCTAGGGAGCTTAGGAATCAATCGACAAAATAAAATTGGCAGTTTGCCCGATTACTCAATTTCTGAAGTATTTAAAACCAAAATTTTATACCTCTCAAAAATGCGCCAAGAATATGCCGTTGTAATGCCGAGCGGCATGGCAAGTTGCCACATACCTCCATGAAAACTACCCACATGAAAGCTCAATGCTGTCCACACATTTATGTCTGCGAGCAACCTTGGGATACTTTGGATAGAGATGCTGTTGTTGAAATTTCCAAGAGAAACTTTTCAGAAGGTTCAACAGCTCAAAAATATGGGTCCCTTGGAGCCCACTGCATCAGCATTAGCCACGCTGGATATCTCCAAAACTCAAAACCATCCGGATGAATTGAGTTCTCTGGTTAAGCAGACAAAAAAAAACCCACAATTTAATTTTTGGGGGAACTGCCCCTTTAAGTCAACACTGCAACAGTACATGGATCTTGGCATAACAAGAGAAGGCCCTAAACCTTGTTTCAGATCACCAAGAAACGCCCAATGGTCCAGAACGAAATGCAGACGATACCAACTCCAGCAAACTGTACTCAACACTGTAGCACACAATCAGCTACTCCAGGAAGGGAGTTACAATCAGGGCGTCCTCTTCCTGAATGGCAAGCAACTCCTCTGGTCCATCAAATACTCGCCAAGTGATCATCACCGTCAGCTCCTGTACGAGCCAGACATCTCCCAACCAAAGGGCAGAGGGGTGGAGCTTAACAATGTAATGGAACATTCCAAATGTAGAAAATCAAGAAAACGTTGGAACAGAGAAGATATTAAAAAGATGTGAGGTAGGAATAAAAAAAAAAAAAAAAAAAAAAGAAATGAATGGTTGCTGACAGACATGTGGATTTAACCTTTGGGTGGAATTCCAGCAGACGCCTGTGCAAACTCTGAAAAGGACAGACTCTGCAGCTAAGAGCTGATCTATAACCTGCGTCAATGGGTCAATGACGTGACATTGTCCGCGTGCACTACTTTGGTTTAAAATAATTTTAAATGATTCATAATAAGCATCATTTTATTCTATAAAACCTTTTTAATTTGAACATATTTCCAGTTTATCATAGAAATGATAAACATTTTGTTTTGCCATCTCAAACCCTCAAAATGTCAGGTGGTGCACCGTCCGAGCAAGATAACAAAATGTGAAATGGATTAAATATGTAATTTAAAATAGGAATTAAAATAATATTAATATGGGGGCATAATTTTATATTGAAAACCTTTCAAATAGACAAAGTTTAATAGTTTATTTGTTCTTAAATTGTTTGGAAAACTAAAATACCCGCCCCCTACAATAAAGAATCCATAAGTTACTTTTAATACCAAGCTCAATTACAAAATAGTAATGTTTTAGGCAGAGTAGACACTCTCAGGTATACTTACTAAAAAAATCACTTAGAAAAAAAAGAGGGAAGTGTGTTTTTTTTTTTTTTTCAAGAAACTTCTGGTTGCACCACCTGACATTTTTTGGCTGGTGAAATTGCAAATACAGCCTAAAACTGTACTAAAACCCTGTAAATGTTGTGCAACCATTAAGACTTGCTTAAACACACTCTTCCAACTTCAAATAAATGTATTCTGTACATTTTTAAAGATTTGTTAAAAAAAACATTTTTAAAAGGCTTATTTGTCATTGACCCAGATATGAAGAAGGGACTGGAAGATAAACACACTCTCCAGTCACTCAAGGAGTTCAATACTGGGCGATGCCACGCTGCCTTATCAGGCAACATCGGAAACCACAGCCGCCATAAAACTGAAAGAAGAAAAAAAAAAAAAAAATCATTCACGTTAAATTGCCTCCCTAATGACTGACTAAGATGAGCTTAGTGTTACAGTAACAAGTAGGCTGTCCTCTTTGCCTTAACTTTGAGTTTGTTAAGTTGTGTTCAGTTTTTACGTGTTCGCGTGTTACACATGATGCGCCTTTCGTTCTTTCATTTGTGTCTGTTTCTTCCCTTTACTTCTTCTAATCCTGTCTTTTTCCTGCATTTATGTAGACCGTACCTTGAGATAGTTTCCCGTTGCCGCCATCTTGAAAGTCACGATAAGTCGATTGATGAGCACAAACAAATAGGTAGGATAGGGAAACAGATTGCAAAATTAATTTGTTCGTGCTCGTCAATCGACTTATCGTGACTTTCAAGATGGCGGCGACGGGAAACTCTCTCAAGGTACTGTCTGCATAAACAGTCTTTTTTTAATAAACTACCTGTGCATTTTCAAAGTTCTCAGTGCCTTGTTTTAAATGTCAGGGCCCTCGGAATTCTACCAATGAAGTGTGGAGCTACTTTGCGCCTTGTTAATGATGAAAAAAATAGCGATTTCTTTGCATGGCAACTCTATGCCCGATTCACTACCATTGTAAGCCTGTTGGGAGCTTCGGCTAAAAAGCCCTGTATTTCGAAATGTTGGGTGCGTGCAGAGGTGGGGTATTCGACAAAAGTTAGTACTCGTTATCAAGTTTCAATACACCCCAAGTCAATTTCACACCGGAGTTCCACTTTAACAACCCACGTTAGAGGGCCACATTTCCCAGCCGTATGATTGGCACACAGGACAGGAAGTGTGTCATCTCACTGAAACAGAATCTTCATGATAAAAATGGGGAAGCACAAAGACACTCCCCCCCCGGCCCATTACAAAAGAGGCCAAACATCCAGCTTAGCATTTATAGCTCTAACCAAACTCCCTCCCGTTCCCCTACAAAGGCATGGAATTATTGAGAGATCAAACAAGGGTCGGAGCTTAATCGCAGAAAAATGACCCCACACACACACCCCACACACACACACACACACACACACACACACACACACACACACACACACACACAGTCCCGGATGCCAGTCAGGGTTGGGGCAGCTCTGTCGAAGTGCCAGGGCCTGGTTTAGATCAGATTGCACAAGGACGCCCGCACACTTCACATTTCTAAAGGAACTCTTGTGCTGTTATGAAACAAGCCAAGGGGGGGGGTCTGTGGTCAGAACAAGGATTTGGGGAATGGAGAAGGGAGGGGGGGTCCTATACACTACCCACACCCCCGCCCGCCCCCTCTCTCTCGCTCGCTCTCTCCCGAGTGTCTGAATGTCGGCTTACGGCACACAAACATTCCGACAGAGCGCGGCGCCCATCGCCACGGCGACAGCTGTGTTATTGCTGGCTCGATGCCAGGGCCGCTTGTTGCCGGGGTATTCATTTCGGGAACGGCGCTTTATAGAGCCGAGGGGGACCGGAGCTGTGTTTACAGTGATGTTGCCTCTTTCATCAATTTAATCAAATCCTCTGTTGGGCTTTTTTCTTTATTTTCACTCAGTCAGTGTTTGAAATAATAAAGAGTATCTACTTATTTTCCCCTCATTAGCCTCGATTGGAAAAGCAGGTCAAGAGAACCGTGTAAATTGAGAAACTCTTACCGAAGGACTGCAACTAAACATCAAAGGCCATTCTGGGAGACCAGTTCAGCAACACAAAAGAACGCGAACCGCAAAAATCCCAGGCTGCACCCCTGACAGCCTCATTTTAAAAAAAATTTAAATGAAAACATTGGAAACATAGGAGAGAAGAGGAAAGCTAGCTATCAGAGAAGGCTGTACACAATCTTCTGCGAGGCCCGCATTGATGTGCAGCTCGGACGGTCAAGCCGGAACATTCTTTGGCAGCCGATCTGAGAGGGCCGGCCCAGCTGCTGAGAGGCGGGCGGAGAGCAGCGGTACCAGATGGACGGGTACGAGCGAGACGTCCAGGATCTCCGCTCAAGGAGTCCACAGCAAACACACAGTGGGCTAATCAACAAGTTCACCTGCCCATCCAGCCATCCACCCATCTATCCATCCATCATCCATCCATTTATTGTCCATCCATCCATCCATTGCTGAACACGATTACTCCTGATGAGGGTCCCGGGTGGGTTGAAGTGAGATGGGTGAGCGGCAGGAACACACCCTGTACAGTTTTGCCAGGGCATCAAAGTAGGGGCTCTCAACCTTCTCCAGGGAGGTCCTGTGTGGGAGCAGGCCTTCATTCCCACCATGCGCTTACACACCTGATATTACTGTTATGGCCCCAATTTGTTATGGCGTCACGGACAGCAAGGGATGACAGACAAAATTCTTCAACTTCAACAGATTTAATTAAACAAACACTTAGAACTAATCTACACTCTACCCTACTGACCAAGATTGAAATTAAAAAAAAAAAAAAAGATAGTTACAGTCCCTTGGTAATTGAGATGGGCTGCTACGTTGCGATGTCCTGGGACAGGAAAATGCTCCAACACAGGCAAAAATCCACAAAAAGCTTCACAGGTCTTGAAAAGAGTGACAGGTCTGGTCAAATGTATCCTTCCACAATTTCTCCTTGCAATTTTTTTTTTTTTTTTTTTTCTTGCAATTACCTTCCACTCTCTCAATTTTTCTCCTTATATACTCTTTTCCAGCCCCCTCTGAGGCATGCCCAGGACATGCCCCAAACCTAGCTTTAGACTGGGCTTAACAAAAAAAAAAAAAATGTCAATACTGCCATCTAGTAACCTTTTTTTTTTTTTTTTTTCGACATTACATGACCGAATCAACTGCAAGAGTTTTGCTGAGAGCCTTGATTAGTAGAATCAGGTGTGTCACTGGTTTTTCAGAATGGAGGCCTTTCCACACACCGGCCCGTCCTGGATGCGGTTGCAAATCCCTTCATCATGTGGATTCACCAACACGCTCGTGCGTCTTCCATTAACGTGTGTGTCTTCGGGCTACGGGAGGAAACCGAGGGGAACAGTGCAGAATATGCAAACTCCACACACAAGGACCCAAAGGTCCAGGCCGGATTCAAACACACAGTTTTCACGATATGATCAAGATGGGCTCCTGGAATTGAACATTTCCCTTCACTCACTCAGTCTCGATCGCGGCGTTATGACAGGCGTTCGAGCATAACCCAGCACTGATGAAAATCCATTATTTTGCTTCTTCCTTTACTGCAGATCTGACGAATCAAAATGGGCCGTTACGTTCAAGGCAAACTTTAGGATGGAAATGACTTGAAGACCGATTCACAGGTACAGTGAGACATGCAAAACACTTTTCTCAGCTGCAATGGAAAACATTTGTGTTCATGGAGAGGTCAACATGGCACGCTGAACAACGAAACAAACAGAGAGTTTATGTAATGCGAGGTCGTGACAAACAACATCCAGCCAGACAGTCGATCCCCATCTCAGTCGTTCCAAGGCAATGGCTCTTTATTCACAGGTAACCCCAATCAAAACACTCCCCTAACAGGACGTCCAGACCCACCTGAACACTGAGCAATCGTTCTCTATCAGGGTATGTGGGCCAAGCTTAGCAAACAATGGCGACTATCCTCCGGTGCTGTATTGATTTACATGGATTTTCCCAGGGAAAGCCATTCGATGGCCATCGACATTTTGGCTGAATCCAACCACTGATGGCCTTTATAAAAGCAAACCCATGTAAAGCAGAACTGGACACCAAGTTGACGTACAGTCAGGCTACACCTGACCTAGACGGAAACCGGTAGCGACCTCAGATGTAGCCTCATTTTCATGCCGCAATTCCCAAACCCTTCGGAGTAATTTCCTATTCTTGATGTAGACCATAGATGGAGAGATAGATGAAACGGTAGACCTCAACACAAGCTCCCTCACAGGTAGCCTGAAATCTTAGATTGAGCGTGCACCGTGTGAGCAGTGTATGACCTTTAAGCTCACACGTAATTTCTGAATATCACCACTGATGCATTCACTCCCAAGTGTGTCAAAAAAGCACTCTGTGACAATACCCACTTCCACCAATCAGGTCTTTGGAATATGAACAGAAATATAAGCCACTGTATGACAACCAATGAGAAGAGATTTTTTGTTCCACCAGAAATCTCCTAGTTTTTGAGATCTACTTGTTTAAAAAGGGATCCTAAAACCACAATTTCTCGTCGAGTATGCTTAGACAGTAAGAACAGTAAAACTAAGGGGGTACCCTCGGAGTGAAAGGGGTCATTCGGTATTCAGTTACGTATATACAGTTACGAAACCACTGTCATCAACCCAGAAGGGTACCCCAATTATCCAGCTCAATTCCAGGCTTAAAGCAACCATGGCTATGTCACGACCAGATTGAGGTCGGTCTGCCAATTACAGGCCCGTCCCAACAAAACCCACATAACACAGCAGCTCATCACAGACCATTCATCATCAAATTGTACGCGGGCGTACCCCTTTCAAACCACTCAGTCGTTACCCAGCATTCCCCTCCGGCCCAAGGAGCCAGTCCTCCAGAATCTTTCCCATGGGGCTCTGCGTGGCCGCCGTGGCGTCGGCCCCTTCATTAGCAGCCAATGTTATCCCTTAATCCTTCCATTGAGAGGCAGCTCAGAGCTACAAACAGCGCTACCCTCTCCCCCTCCCAGCCTCTCAATGTCTTTGGAGACAAAAATGGCCAAAATGCGCACCGTGCTGCGGGTGTAACAATCCCACAGTCTTGTTTATACAAGGAAAAGGCGGATTATGGCGGACTGCTGAGCACCGGAACTTTCTTTGAGGAGGGAGCTGAGAAATCCTCTCTCTACATCCACCACCCACACCAGCCCGCCCCTCCTCCTCTCACTGTCCCTCCACCTCCCTCTCCCTCTCTCTCTATCCCTCTCTACATCCCCACTCCTCTCCCTCCCAACACCTCCCTCTCTCCCTCTCTACATCCCCACTCCTCTCCATCCCAACATCTCTCTCTCTCCCCCCCTCTCTCTCCCTACATCCCCACTCCTCTCCCTCCCAACATCTCTCTCTCCCTCTCCCAACATCTCTCTCCCTCCCAACATCTCTCTCTCCCTCTCCCTCTCTATCCCTCTCCACATCCCCACTCCTCTCTCCCTCTCTCCTCCTCTCTCTCAGCAATAACAAAAAATTCATTTACCCATTGCGAAGCTTTCAAAGCCATTTCTGGTTAGGCATTTGCTATAATATTCACCACAAGGCCAAACGCTCCCATTATG
Source organism: Gymnothorax javanicus (assembly GCA_029692085.1). NCBI lineage: Eukaryota > Metazoa > Chordata > Actinopteri > Anguilliformes > Muraenidae > Gymnothorax > Gymnothorax javanicus. Next base: position 127,993,205 of record CM056198.1, on the reverse strand, counting down.
GGAGTGACGCATTCATTATGTCGCTCGACGCAAACACGAAGACAATCCCATACGAGCACGCTTAAATGTTTCAGAGACCTCTTATGGAAACCAGACGGAGGACAGAAAGGGAGTGTACGGAGTTAGGAAATCCAATAAAAACCAGAGGCTGAGAGCTCCATCGCGCATCGACAGAAACACTTTTCTGATTGTCAAGGTCCGATTTAAAAACGCTACAGCTCAATTCAGTTACACCAGAGGCCAAATTTAAAAACGCGGCCTCATTCGGTAGATCAGGCCCCGAGCACTACTGCGGGAAACAGTGCATCCATCATCGTTACGCCCGAGGCCTATGGGAGACGAGCACTTCAGAGGGAGCTGAATTAGGAGCAGAATTCCATTGGATGCTCAGAGCCCTCAGCTCTCATCGCGATCCATAGCATCAGCTGCGCTTTCCGCAACCTACACAGTTTAAGAATTTTCACTGCGTGGATACAACCCGAATCCAAGACCACAGTCACAACAAATGGAGATTCAATCACAATACAACATGATCAGAGTCTGAGATAGGCCATTAAAAAAAAAAATAATAATAAATTAGCGACACCAACACTTCTCTGGGTTTCTCTGAGTGAGTGTGGGAGCTGATTTTAGCAGCGTTTCCACTCTAAAGCACACAGTACTTTTAGTCCCAGGGACAACTGCTCTAGGAACTAAAAGGTTCCTTCAGCCCACTGTTGTCTGCATTTCCACAACGGTCTGACAACCAGCGAAGATTATGCAAATTTGGCCGCCAACGTATGTAAAAGTGACAGCCATTTCACGCGCAATTTTTCCACCATCCTCAGCATGAAAGCTCAGTAAGGCCTGAACTTTACGGTCAGCCTGTCGGTGGTATAATTTCTTCCAGAACTCCATGCTGATGTATCGACGCATAATGAACATCAAACAAAAATGAGCTTGGTTGCGACAACAAGTTAAAAAAAAAAAAAAAAAAGGCAGTTGATAAAAAAAATGCAGCAAGTACTCAACCGATCAGAAATGTTAAGTGCTGCAAGGCCCAGCTCTACAGTTCACGCACTATCCCAAAGCACTACACACACACACACGCTTTTTGGGGGGTAAAAAAAAAAATTCCTGGAAATTGATTTAGACCCTGTTCCCTGTGATCGAACCACGTGAATGGAGTTACTCCTTCGATTCCCCGTTCCAAGGGAAAGTTCCTACAGTCGAAATGCGACTTTTGCCACCTGTGGAATAAACTACGAAAACAGCTCTTGCTAAGCAGAGAGTACTTCGCCTGAGCCAACGGCGAGATGATGCGAGATTCCCCCATTAACATCTCTCTCTTGGGCCCTTAGGTCTAAAGGCCGTCTCGGGCTTAAACCCACCTCTACCTTTCTCATCAGTTGCACTGACTTCTCACAGGCAATACTTTAAAAAGGTTTAAAAAAAGATTAAAAAAAAAAAAAAAAAACCACTGAAGAGACTGACATCCAATTTACACAAACTCACAGTCACACAGGCAACAACCGCAAAATCATCACAGGAGCCCAGATCCTTACCGATCTGGTTGACGACTTTGAAGGCGATATCGAACTGCATGATGACCAGTATAAACTGAAACCAAGGGCTCATCTCCATGTTGCGCTGAGGGATGTGGACGGCGAACACGATGTCATTGGCCTCAATCCTCCGGACCATGGCCTCCTCGAAGTCGCGAATCTTATGGCACTGGTTTGGCCCCCAGGGTACAAACCAGTTTGAGTTCTTCTGAATCTTGCGAGCATCGACACACTTGGTGGCCAGGTAGTCGACTGCCGAGGTAGGGCTCGGAGCTGGGTGGACATAAAAACATAAATGAATTAAAAAAAATGAACATAAATAAATCAATAGGAATTAACAGCAAAGTCGGTCATATCATTGTCACTTTCTGCTCCCACACACTCTTGCCTCCCTTTATCTGAAGATTTCCTTTTCGAACAAATATGGCTGACGAGTCTTTGAAGCCACACCATTAAAATAAGCTTTGTACCACAACACGCCCGAGTATAAACACTGCCCGAGGCCGGAGTGGAAGTGGAACAGCCGCGCTGTGATTGGCCGGTAGAACACTGGCTGCATTCCTGAGTGGAAAGGTTTACTCTGCAGACAAAAAAAGGGACCAGTAGGCTTTTTAATCTGCACTTCTCAAGCCTACTGCTAGCTGAAGTTTTAAGACCACCCCAGTGGGCACACTACAATACCTCACCTTCATCCCAAACACAATATTAGAGCCAATTTGAGATGTTGTTCATGTCGTTCTGAGCCGAATGCCCCAGTTCTGATGGGACTTCATTTGTGAGGCAGGATAATATAGTTACTGGCATAACAACACATAATAAACCTAAATGCCTAAAGCCAAATCTGGAACACTGACAGTAAATTAGCCATTTTTTTAGGTTTTACTGGGACCAGTTACTGAGCTAAATCCAATTCCGCTTTGTGAGGCTGCCTCCACATTTAGACTTCTCACTTCCTCCAGGAAACACGACTACAATTAAGTACTACGCCTATATAAAGGTATTGGCATATTGGGTTTTGACTGGAGTTTTCAAAGGCTCAGAAGCAGGACAGCTTGGGGGACAAAAAAAATGTGCATTTTTGCCCCATAAATAATCTAAATGTAGAGGAAAGGAAGCTGGAATCTTGCACATTGTCCACTTTGAAACCATGGAGGTAATATAATAGAACTGGAGAGAGTGAGGAAGTCCCACCCCTATTACTTTCCAATGGGAGATGCTAGGCTAGCTACTTCTGCCCAGGAAGTACGGAATTGACCGACGCCATCTATAAAAATGGCGTTCCGTGGGTGCTTATTTCCAGTGCTATTTCATAAGATTGCCAATCTGATTACACAGCACAAATGGCCAAGAATGTGTGTCGTCTGTGCGGATTGGCAAATGTTTTTGAGGGGAAATGACGAGCAACGCTGTTAATCTGGATCGTGCACGCACTTTTCACTCTTTTTGTTGAACTGATGCAGTCAGAGCAACAGCTGGACAACCAAACTCGGGCACGAGCTTTCATCAAGCTCTAAGTATCAGTTCTTATTTTACAGGCCCTCTCGAAAACATCGAACAACTGCGTCAGACAAAGAGCAAAATAATGAAGGATTACCAATTCCGAATACATTTGCTTTTGTTTTCGCTTTATTTGGCAAGAAAAAAAAAAAGCGCACTTTTCCATTGGTGTCTATGGAGCTTCAGCGTCTTTGGCCACAAAATTGCCTCCAGTGGGAAAAGCGGAAGCAGGAAGCTAACATGCTAACTGGCTGAAGCAGAGGTACTTCCTCGTTCCCTCTGGTTCCATTATATATCTCTATGTTTGAAACCAACAAAACTCAATGTTCATTGCAGAATCCAACTGTGCCAGCTGATTTAATCTTTGCACTCACTCACACTTTAAACATAATCAATCTCAATCTTCTCTTTATTTCAGACTGTCATACAAGTCCATAGTTTAAAAAAAAAAAAAAAAAAAAAAAAAAAAAAGAGGGCACATCTCTTCATCAGAATAAACCAACCAGCTAAGCAAAGACACTGACATTTCAACCATCTGAAACAAGACCCCATTAGCATATGGAGGTTTTTGAAGAACATCAATTTAGTAAAGAAAAAAAAATAATAAAAGTACAGGCAAAACCACAATGACTGACAATGTGTGCGCTAGGGTAACGAGCTCCTGGAAGAGAATTCGCCTTGTACACATTGCTCAGGACGAGACGGGCTCCTATCTCACCCCCCCCAAAAAGCACTGGGGGCGAGAAGAAAGAAGATCAAACGCATTCTCGCCGTGGCACAAGATCTGAGCAGCAACATTAGAGAGCACCAGAATCTCAGAAGTCAGCCTGCCGGAGGGGGGTGGGTGTTAGTTAGCGCGTCAGCTAATGGAGCCGCTACTGCTCTGCTTGGAACACCTGAATTCCACAAAGGAAAAGAAACAAAATGGGTGATGCTAGCTATCTTGGCTCCAGCCATTGGCCAACAGGGGCATACGGCAAAGTAACCTTTGTGTTGCCCAATGGCAAGGTTACATAAAGTAGTATGCTCCATAATGTTTGGGACAAAGATCTGCATGTGCGTCAATATAGTCACACATGCATATTTCATTTAATTTTAATCTAGATTTGCCACTGCACAAAATTATGGCCCCTGAAAACAGGCAGATTAGACATGAAAATATCAGTCATTGCAACACGGTAAAAAATCACTGAATACAGCTAATGATGATAATAATAATAATAATAATAATAATAATAATAATAATAATAATAATAATAATAACAACAACAACAACAACAACAACAACAACAACAACAATAATGGCTCTAAAAGGCATGTACCAATGAGAGCACTGGGAAATATTTTGAGCACGCAGCAGGGGGCTGTGTTCAGAGGTATACCATAACGAGCACAAACTCCAGCAGTCCAGCAGTCTAATTGAATTACAAAATGAGGTCATGAGAAATCAGGGGTCACGCAAGAACATGACAAACGTCTGAGGAAACTTGCCTGGGCACGTTACGTCTGTGTTAACAATGACTGGTTTCAAGATCCTACAGACTGATCCAGGGAGCAGCAGTGCGATTCCCAAAAACACACAGGCCTACCTCCCCTTCGCCACAAACCCAACCGGAGAAAACGAGAAAAATTTAACCAACATCCCAGATTTCTGGACCTACTTTGACAGATGGTTCCCATTAGCTGTTGAGAGACGCATCTAATCATTCTCAGATCAGGACACTCCAAACATGGAGAGGGCGGCAATCACAAAACAGCACCGCAAAGCATACACAAACGGCCAACGCAACATCCCTGACATCTCACAGTAGCGTCAACTACATCCAAGAACAGGTCCATCACCCTGCCTAAAATCTCAGACACCCATTTGAAGGGGAGAGTGACATAATGTGAACAAACGAGAGCCAAGTTCCAGCCAAAGCAATAGGAAAACAAGTGAATGACCAAATAGCTACAGTGCAGAGTTTACCAGGCTGAACCCGTTGCGGGCGAATTAGCCATTGACTCAGGATTCCAGAACACAGCGTATCCACAATGACGGCCTGCTCTCAGCCCGATGACCTCACGCGGTGCCAAGGGTCGCCCCAATAACACAGACAGCGGCGTGTCTTTCCACTCAATTACCCGGACTGCCACCGGCCACCGAGCAAACACAAAGACATTTGGCTTCATTAAATCAAACACGGCCCAGATGACCTAACGAAGCTAATTTATCACCGGAGACTCCATCCGCACTCTCTCTTTTGACCGCGGAGAAAAGCGACAGAGCGCTCCATCTTCCCAGGGAGGTGACATCCCAGCGAGGGCAAATGCAAAGAGATGGAGAAAACTGTCACACAGCTGAGTACTTGAACGCACCGAGACCCATCTAATGATACTAGAGTACGACACTGTGACCTGGTCTAAAAAAAAAAAAAAAAAAAAGCAAATTGAAGATGCACCAGCCATCAAGCTCACAGCCAACTTGGAACAGGAAGTCAATGATTAAAAAAACTAACCGATTTCAGCTCAGCGAGCCCCAGGACTCTATGAGAGAAAGGTCTCGCCAATCACCAATTACGGCCCACAGACAGGAAGGAGACGGTGGCCTGGGGCTGGTCGCCCCCATCTTGAAGCGCAGCAATTCTGTGGCTTTTGCACCTTTGTTTCAATCGCTGACTGTCCACCAACCCCCAAACCACATGCAAACTGCTTCAGGCTGAACCGTTTGTGCTCCAGTCAGGAAAATACTCATCACATGGAATGTGTGGCCAACTGAAATCATCGTCTCTCAATCAAGGATAGGACCCTGTTAATTAAACACCAAGCAGTGACACACAATTTAGCTGGACCCCAGCCACAACAGGAAATGACATTTAGGAGGAGGAAAAATTCGGGGAGAATAAGGGATGAGGAATGGATTGGCCAAAATAAAAAGAATGCACACCCCAATAGGGCTCATGAGGAAACGAGCAATAAAAACCAGCCCAGGGGAAGAAAACAAGAGAGAGGAGAAGAATTATTCCATAACAGTTAAATCAGGGAGGGTTTCATCATCTGGCAATTAAGTGCCTTCAAATTCCTTTACAGAGAGCTAATGTAATGGGTAGGTTCACTGCAAAGCAGGACTTCTGTTAATTATGTCCTTTCCGACTGATATGACAGTTACAAGACAAAAGCAGACCAGAATAGGATTTTATTTTATGGATTTTCTCCACGACACATTTACCAAATAATTCAAGTTTCTTTATTGGGTTGTTTAATGCGTTGCATAAACATGACACTTAAGGTTAATGCAACAATATCCTGCGGGAGTAGGACTGTCTGAAAGGGGACAGAAAGGTATAGGGCCACAGCTAGCCGACGCACTGAATAATTTTCTAGAGGCAATAAAAAAAAAATAAAAAATAAAAACCATCCATGACCTCCCACATTCAAAATGCATATCGTATAAAATTATACTTTAAGAGATACTAAATAAATGTATGGATACCAAAGGTGAAGCAAGTTGCCATTTTATTGCATCGTTCCGATTTTACCACCCGAAAGCCACGCTCGTCTAAAAACGAATTTCCCTTCATCGGTTTTCAGTGGATTACCACTTATCAAGTTCACTTTCGAAAAGTGATTCGCCAATTCAGTCATCAAGGTGCTCTGCAACGAAAACAAATGACTTAAACAAATCGTAAGAGGCGGTACACGTACTAGATTTTGATTAAAGACAATAAAATCGGAATTGACAGGGACAGTCTATTGCATGCGAATAGAAGGTCTGAGTTGTTTTTTTGTTTTTTTTTTTTTAATATTACATATCACTGCAGCTAGATCAATTTATTCACCAGATGCAATCCCTTCTTTTCAGCAAGGTGATACGAAAGTTAAAAACATACGTAAGGATCATTATTTTTGTCGAAGCACTGTTAGTGCAAGGTGTTCTTGGAAGTGAAGAGGATCTACTTCATCTTCCACAGTGGGTAAAATCCACGAATAGCTTTCAGTCCTCTACAACGATAATGCTAGCAACGAAAAGGGAACAAGTGAAATGGGGCTCGGGAAATGACGGGGAAAATAATTCTATTCAGATCGCTCGATCCAAATCCAAGATGTTTGCTAGGGCTCGCAGTTACGTGAAACAAAATTAAATCAGAGCTACAAGTTATAGGAGAGGCTGCCACCGCACACGAGAGGTCTTCACTTAATAATCGAAAAATAACTAGTGAAACTAGGCCAAAACTTTTCCATCCTAAAACGGGCGCCGCAAGGAACGAAGCACATTTCGCAGTCCCACGCAGCTCAGGGTCTCGATTTACAATCGAGCACGAATTAGATCACAGGCGCAGAGTCGATGGTACAGTAACAAACAGCTAACAAAGGATCCAACACGGGACAACATTAACATGAATAAAGCTCAACTTACCAATCAAGCCTCCGACAAGGAACGAAAGCACTTGGAATATGAGCAGAATAACCCCGACAATCACCAACTTCTTGGTGCTCATATTCTCAATAATTGCTCCGGCCATTTTCAAAAGTTTATTAAAGCCCGGTAATTAAAGAAACTAAGGTGACTCCGACAGACGTGCGCCCACATGCAGCCACGCCAGTGCCTGAGATTGAGCTGGCTCACTACTGCCTTCAAGCTTTTTAAAGGAGAACTAAGGGGAGAAAGGAGTAATCACATGACCGCCCTGAAAGCGACAGGCTCAGACTGGCGGACCGCTGAACTCTCAATAGGGAACTGAACGCTTCTCCTGATAAACTGCTGAACAACGGCATTTTTGTGACCATTTTCCACCTCCAAATCGTCTATCATCCTAGTCTGCATGATACTGATTTTGCGGACACAAATTATCGTCGTCTGCTTGCAAATAGTCCCGTTTGTATTACTGTTCTCAACTTCCACCCATGAATATTGACTACATTTCTGCAGATACATGCCCGCTTTTCATTTGCGTGCCTCAACGTGCCAAGTGCCCAACAGCCTAACATATCAGGGGAGCTCAGGCGATGATCATCATTTACAGTTAATCTTACAACTCATAACTTCGTTCGGAGAGAGTACCTTCTGGAATTCTGTTATTTATCCCCGTTTACCTGAATTGCACGGAAAACGAATAAATGGTCCACTCAAAAGACGGGAAGTAAATTAGCATGACAAATGCCCATGCTATCCTCTCCTCGGAGTGGTTTGCATTCGAACAAGACATCTTCCTCCCTGCTGTAATGCGAAAGGCTCGTAATGTGTGAAGACCAGTTAACGGTGTTGTGTCAAAAGACGCACATATAAGACCCCAGAATACCTGTTTTTAACTGCCGGCGTGGTCTCCGCATTCTGAGAAGAACTGAACGGGGGAAAAGTAATAACATAACATCATATGTATTGTTCTCATTTCTTATTGTTGTTTCACATTTCTAATTGACATTTCACAGCTATTCATGAGAAAAGTATTTCAACTTCCTGTATCTTTGGGATTCTGACGGCTCGATGTGATGGGCATGTTGTAGTAGCATTTTCAATTATTCCCGTTTTGGTTTTTTTGCGTACCTCAACCGTAATCCACAAAATATTTTTGTGTTTTTAACAGTAATTTCGAGTGTATTGACGTTGTTGTAACGCAATGCAGATGGGAAAATTCATAGGTTTTTTTCCCACAAAATTAAAATTTGATGCTGCGTCACTTGAATTATAATGACAATGAGCTACTTCACTTCCTGAATCATATTACCGCTTTTCCATCAAACCATTAAGTTCAATGGCTCTTATTACCTATAATATTTGTGAGGCTTTTTATACTGTAGGCTATAATTAATAAATTAAACTGCAGCGGTTTCGGGCACGTGCACTATATATTCAGTGGCTCAACTTAGCCGCACACACACACACACACACACACAAAAAACATCGGCTAAGTTTACAGTCTGTCTGAATGTGGGATTTAGGCTGCAGGGTTGCATACATGCAATAGGCTACATGCAGAATGCATTAATGGTAGGCTATATATTGTCACGGTGATTTTTTTCTTCTGCAAGAAGGAGCGGCACCATTTTCCGGATACTTTGTTCCAAGTTGCAAACTTAGGCACAGAACATTGAACGCATGTCACACTGAGCTTAAAGACTCAAGAGTGTTGAACTTTTAGCTTTAATTAATGAATGAGGATACAGTCACTGCCGATACGAGGCAAATTAGGACACTGTTAGAATATGTCAATAACCAAATAATGTAGACGACCAATCCGTGCGTGAAATATATTAAATTATGTAAATAAAGCTCATAACACGCCGTTTCACTATCTCTGGAGTTTGCGATAAAATATGGAGGCCAGCAGAACTTGTGGAATTCATCAGAGGGAGAAACAATGATTGAGACTGACAGCGCCGCTTTCAAGCAGTAATATCCCCCGCTGCCAGCTGCGCGAGAACCTGAAAGAACTCCAAGGAATTCGCGGCTCTCGGGCTGGGTAATACTCTGCTCCCCCGCTGAGGTAGTCAATGCGCTGAGCAGGATAGGCCCAGCTATTCCGTGGGAGTTTATTCGGGAGCAGCCAGTCTCCCCTTCAGATGCTTCACACAAAAATCTAAAAGGCTTCTCCTGTGGAGATGTTGCAGTGTCTTCGAGAGGATCACGCAGAGACTCCGTTCTTTGAACGACAATATTTAGATTGGCCCTTCTTTTTCCGCCCGCTCCGAGAGGGTCGTGTCCACATCAGCTGCGCAGCTTTGATTAGAGGCGGTATACGAACAGAAGTCCTCCTTATAGCTCTCTAATTGCGCTCCAGAGCGGTTTAATTGGCCAATCAGAAACGCACCGGAGCAATTGCGGCCGAGTTCAAATAGGCTTCAAGAATATTTTCTGAATAGCTTAGTGCTTATTAAGCCACAGATTTCCAGTGGAACTTTTTTTTTTTTTTTTTTTTTTACAATTAGTCTACATAGCACTTGGCCTGCATGATATCGCTAGTTACACTAATACTTTGCTGGCCATATGACAGGAGCCAACAGCGAAAATGTCAAATCAATTTTGTAATATTCCGGCTCAACTGCTGATAAACTGTGAATGTTTTTTCAATCTTCTCAGATTAACATAGACCAGGCTACTAGAATTTTGCACCCTATGTATATGTAAGCTAAAATAAAACAAATTTAATCATTTGTTGTATTTATACACGCGTGTAACTGAACCATACCAAATAAGCAATGTCATATTTAAGCAATAGCCTACTTACTTTTAGCAACATAACAAAAATGTGCCCGAGCGGTGTATAAACACGCGCGCAAAATGTGCAGCGCTATCTGTATCTGTCTGTTATTGTAGCTGGGAAATGAAATACTTGCTTCTCGGCAGGGGATTGCAAAATTAACTAAACAGACCTGGGCTAAACCAAACAAGAGACCCAAAACTCAGCTAAAGGCACACGTTTCACTGGAGCTATGCAGCTTGAAGTGTGTCCCATTAAGTTCAAATAAAGTAATCCACTTTCGAGCTCAATTCGTGTTATTTAACCTGGGGTCTAGCTGGCTTTCGTGCAACGTTACAATTCAGAGAAACTGGCCTCAATGGAATGGGGATATGATGAGCGTTGAATTACCCTAAATACACAGTCTTCGTAGGCCAATTTAAGTCTCTGTTTCGCCACAAGAACTCCTTCCACCAAAAATAGTAAGCAATAAGTTCTTATTCTCATGAAAATGTAAAGTTTGTTGAAAGCTCAGCATTGACAAAACATTTTAACACCGGAATTTTCCTAAGGAAATCCTGCAGAAACCGTTTGCCGATAACAGTAAGTGCTCTAATAGCTACTGATTGAACATTTTGCGAGTGGAACTTAAGCTTACACGGTTTTTTATCAGCAAGATAGAGACAACCCAGCCGGCACACAACCGACCTTCAACGTTGAAATATGATTGAAATCACGTCAGTTGTCGTTTCAACGTTGAAACGCTATTGAAACAACGTTTAACTCTGATGGTTGTAAACAGGTTAACTAAATGATCTCAAATCAACACTGAAATTTGAACAAGATTCAACGTTGAAAAAACGTTGCGAAATCAACATTGATTCATCTTTCAAAATCAAAACATAATTCAGCGGTGATTCAACTATGATCTATACGTTGATTCAGCAATGAAAAAACGTTAAAATGCCAGCTGGGAACGCAAGGCCTTTGAAACTTGACAGTCATGTCTCAGCCCACATTAAAACACTTTTAGCAGATCAAAGATCCCCAACCGATGTCCACCCAAACTGATAAATATCGAAAGTGATAACAAGTAACTCTCATGACTCGGGTAACGAAGCGAAGAATGAATGGTGTTCTAGCCGTCATTAATTGCTGGCAACTCCGTCACCTCAGGATCGGTCCCGAGGAGGAGGGGCTTTTGCCTGATCATCCTTACTGTCTGTCCATCAACTCAATCGATCATTTGCAGGCAAATCAAATCCATTTAAATATGTTTGCTTGAGTTTCAGAAGTACCATCACAGTATACTTAAGCTGAGATCAAGTCAATGTGGCAAAAGACTTGTACACGAGGGAGGCCATCATATATCCTGCTTGTTTGAACTACGCCGGGCCCTTACTACCAAAAAGCCGAATCAGTTCTCACTCACGCCCTTTAGTCGGAACAGCAGTACCACCCTCTGGCCATAAATTAAACTGCACAATCTGACTAAAAATATATCAGCGCTATTTAGTTACCATTTTCTGGGGGACACTTAAAAAATTCCATAGGGGCCACCCATTCCATGTGAAATTATTTTTCCTTGCTTTGAGTGTTTAAGCGTGTCACAACGCCCTGCCAACTTATATACATACACATGCAGAGAATAACATTGATAATCTCATTACAACAGCTTCTGTCAGCAGGTAGGATATTTTAGGCAGCAAGTGAATATTTTGAGCTTGAAGTTGATGTGTTGGAAGCAGGAAAAATGGGCAATCATAAGGATGTGAAGGACTTTGATAAGGGCCAAAGTCTGATGGCAAGACAACTGGGTCAGAGGATTTCCAAAACTGCAGCTCTTGTGGGTTGTTTCTGGTCCGCAGTGGTCAGTACCTACCAAAGTGGCTCAAGGAAGGAAAACCGGTGAACCAGCGACGGGGTCATGGGTGACCAAAGCTCATCGATGCACATGGGGAGCGCAGGCCGGCCCGAGCGGTCTAATCCAGCAGAGAAGCTACATTAGCTCAGCCAACTGAAAAAGTTCACGCTGGTTCTGATATAACATAACATAACATGAATGGCATGAACAGGCCGTTCAGCCCTACTAGGCTCGCCAGTTTCTTTATACTATTGTGAATATATCACTTCAGATACTCAATGACTCAACGGTATCTAGCGTTAAGTCAAGCCTGCTCTTCAAAATTCCCAAGGTCTCTGCCTCAACAGTATGGTCAGGTAAGCTATTCAACACCTAAATTACTCTTTGGGTGAAAAAGTATTTCCAAATATCAGTGCTAAATTTACCTTTGGTCAGCTTCCATTTGTGACCCCGAGTTCTACTAACAACACTTGGTCGAAGGAGTCCTACATAATTCATATGAAGGTGTCAGAACAGATAGTGCATCAGTTTGTTGTGTATGAGGCTGTGCAGCTGCAGACCCATCAGTGCACCCTTGCTGACCCGTCCATGCCGACAGTGCCTACGTTGGGCACCTTGAGCATCAGAACTGGACCACAGAGCAATGGAAGAAGGTAGTTTGGTCTGATGAATCACATTCTCTTTTAGTACATCATGTGGATGGCTGGGTGCATGTGTGTCGCTTACCTGGGGAAGACGTGGCACCAGGATGCACTATGGGAAAAGGGCAAGCCAGCGGAAGCAGTGCAACACTTCAGGCAAAGTTCTGCAGAGAAACCTTGGGTTCTGCCATTCACGTGGATGTTATTTTGATATGTACCACCCACCTATACATTGTTTCTTCCCAAGAACACCCCTTCATGGAAACTGTGCCACCTAATGGCAGTCGCCTTTTTCAGTAGGATAATATGCCCCTGCCACACTGCAAGAATTGTTCAGGAATGGTTTGAGGGACACAACAATGAGTTCAAGGTGTTGACTTGGCCTCCAAATTCACCAGATCTCAAGCCAGTCGAGCATCTGTGGGATGTGCTGGACAAACAAGTCCAACCCATGGAGGCCCCACCTCATAACTTACAGGAATTAAAGGATCTGCTGCTAACGTCTTGGTGCCAGATACAACAGGACGCCTTCAGAGGTTTAGGGGAGTCTATGGCTTGATGGATCAGAGCTGTTTTGGTGGCAAAAGGGGGACCTACACAATATTACCATCAACCTGCCTGGGTACTACAGATGTAAATTAGCCACAGGCTATAATCTGGCATATTTACATGTAAATGTTTATTAACATGCACTGTCCCTATTCTCTTAAATAAATAAAAAAATAAATACACAATATTAAACAGGTGGTCATAATGCTATAGCTGATCGACACCATAATTAAAAAAAAGTTTTAACAATTTTATTTCAAACCATTGAAAAAATAATTGCTTTAAACTGCATTTTCGCAGATTTCATCCGTCACTAAATCCATCACTTTTCACCAAATGTTCCTTTTTTTACGTTTGCATAGTGAGATACATTTTATACTGTACGTAAAATTCTGAATAACTTGGAACTAAAAAATTTTTACACGTTGGTTGCACGACTGAACCGATGATAAGTGAGAAATCAGGGGTTGACTAAAAAAGAGAATCTAGTGATCACACAGCTATTAACAGACAGACCTGCACTTCTATGAATGAGGCACTGTGCACCCTTCAGCACAGAAATGCATTAACAGTAAATCAGGCACATTGACTTCCCCCTGAAATTTCAGTGAATACAGTAATTTATTGACAATTCTCGACAATCGACAACTTTTCTTTTTGTTGCCAGTGACATTTCGCTGTCTAGCTAGCATATATACACTTCTCAGAAAATAAAAAATAAAAAAATAACAAGGTAGGTCAGCCAAGATTTCTTTAGTCTTCCAAGCAAGCTATTGCCAGTGACGTGGCAGTGCGCAAGCCAGCCGGTGTTTCATTAATCGTGTTGTTAGCACGTTACCACAGATACAAGAAAACTGAGAGCGTGCATATCTCTGCCAAGGTCCATCAATCCCCCATGTCTGGGACACGTACGAGTAGCATTATTATGAACCACCACACAAGTAATCAGGCAATTCCTGGAGTATTTGGTTTTATTGTGTCAAAATGTCATATGATTGCACAGATTTTCAAAAAAAAAATTTTTTAAATTTATTTTTTAGTCAACAGAAGTGAGTAGAAGGCCAGTCTGAATTGATTTGGAGATTTATCGGGCCTGAGAGCCTCCAATAGCCCAGATTTTGTCCATAACCAGACAATTTAGAATTTAAAAAATGGCAGAAGTCATATTCACATGATCAAAACACATCACAAGAGCTATAGATCGGCCGTCCCTTCATATCAGTGCTACCTTTGAAGAGACTGCCTTCAAACCTGGAAGAAGTCGGCAGAGAAAGATTAGTCAGCAACAAAAGCTGGTAATTCGCAACATTTTGGCGTCATTTCAACCAGCAAGTCTTGGGACGCTAACAGGAGATAGCCAGTGAAAAATGCAGTGACTGATTGAGAGAGGTTATTCCACTATTGAACGATACAGAGAGAGAATAGCCCGTATGGGGCCGACGTCTGGTTGGGCGGCTGGAGGACAGGTCTCTACAGGTGTGTGGTGTAATGATAAACGTATTAAGATGGAGCACTTCAATTTCGTTAGCAGAATTTCCCGTCTCATTTTTAAGGGTTTTTGATTATTTAAGAGAATGGATTTTTTTATTTTTCAAGGTTTTGAGAAAAAAGGAAAACAACACATTTTTTCGCCAACACGAAAGAACAGGCAGTCAATAACTAAATTTGGCAAAAATATGACTTAGGCGATTATGCTACAAGGCTAACGATTTGTAGCCACACAGCTGGGTGCATCAGAATGAGAGATTTGAGTGAAATGCTGGTCTCCATCAGAGGCCGGTGTAGCATGTGTGAATGCAGACTGAAGGCACCTGCATTTACTGAGGCAGGTCCAAGCTCATAATCTAAATTCCACAAGTAAAATCTGAACACCATTCCTAAACTCTTATAGTTTCCAATTTCTCGGTTAGACCTGCCACACAGGATCAAAAAAACTGTCGCGCCGAAATCATTTAGCTTGATGCTCTTTAACTTATGAACTTTTAACAAGTAAAATCATAAAAATCATAATATGATTTGGTGCTGCACTGTGGCTACATGTCTACGAAGAGCCACAGATGTGCTGAATCTCAGAGTGCTGGTAAAAGTGGATAATTGAATGACAAAAACAAGTCTTCACCATCAGGTGTCTTAGAGGACAGGGATTGCAAATGGACTGCTCACTATCCGGAGCCATTCAAAACAGGGCAAAAATTGTAGATATTCTACATTGTTCTTCACTTTAAGTCATATTGTGAATATTCCATGTAAAATGTTAATATGACAGCATTGCATCAAAGCATAACCAGGTTTGCAGATTCCTGAAGCACACAATCATGTGACTCTCCATCTTTCACTGCATGTAAAATGCGTTAGGTGGACATGAAACTCTATCAACTAAAGGTGTTCTCAAATATTTTCAGAGACAATTTATGGATTTGCAGAAACTCAAAAATTTCAGCACATCACAATTCCTTGAAGCACTTAAAGAATGATATGTAAAGAATGATATGGGCATTAAACCATTTGCGATTAACCTATTACAGAAGAGAGAGGAAGCACATTTTTATATAAAACGTGGACTTTATTGCTCAAAATACAGCTTCTGACAACAGTCATCGCTGACAGCGGCAACCAATCAGCAGTCACCACGTCACACATACAAAATGAGGCTACTGGTACGTGGCTTAAAAACCGCGCTGCTTGCAAACCAATTCAGCGATGTCACGGTTACTCCACGTGTCGCAGCTACGAAAAAAAACGGAGGGCACTCGCATGATGACAATCCGTACTTTAATCGCATCAAGTCCATCTTTCAGCTTTTTCTTGCATTTTATTCTTCTCTTTGGTTCGACAAGACAACGCAATTCCTATGCATTTCCATAAGCATTTATTTTCATCGCAATACTGTATAGGGAAGTCGGGGCTAGCCCCAAATACACAATGTATTAAAAAATACCTACAGTTCACATAGTCACATTTTAAATTCAATTTACAGAAAAAAACCTCAATGAAACTCAGAGAGGGGGAGAAAGAACGTTTCCTCAAGCAAGACCAAAATCTTCCAAAATGATCATTTAACCTAAATTTTAATTGTATAGGGAAAAAAAAAGTCATAACAAGGTCAATATCTGACATACATAAAGGCTACCCACCCACCAACATCCTGGACTCAAGTGAACACGCACATCTTTAGCGCGAATTTCGTTTCATGCCTCTTTCGATAAACACAAAGGAACACGAAAAATCAAGAGCAAATCCGTACACAGCCAAATGTAAAGGGAGACATAAAATCAACAAAGACGTGGGAAAAAATTATTTCAACTGATGCCAAAAACACTCAACGACACTGAGGGAACAGTGACGGGTTATCAGTTATCAGGGATCTCCCCGTTCCGCCCTAAAGTGACAGGAGGGAGCCAAAACAGGAAACTGTACAAGCGGATTTGTAACGCGGCTCAACCCCGCACCAGGAGACGTACCATCATGCAGGCTTCGGGTTCTATCCTAATTTGGCCCACCCGATTCTTCCAATTTGCAACTAGGACCTCAGCGAGATGACACTTTGTTAGGGTGCGAGAGGAACTCACTGGAAGGTAGGGATCCAGCCTGGGTTTGGGCAGCGCTGTTCTGGGCTGATGGGCGAATCAAAATCGTAACACTGAGAGCCCAGCCCAGGAGGCGAGGTCACGCCTCGTTTACTTATTTTATTTTTTACAGCCTCCCGTCTTTACTCCTGACCCAAAAATGGATCAAATCCAGCTGTCACTAAGCAGAGTCAAAATCTTTAAATTAGTCTGGAAAAAGAAATAAGGGGTTTCACAAAAGGTATTCTGAGCCAATTAAGACCAGATTATTATTTGTGGAAGTGCCCCCCCCAGAATATGTCCCTGATAAACGACTGACGAGGGAATCAACCTCAAACGACCTCTAAGTCAATCTACCACAGCG
Organism: Gymnothorax javanicus; assembly: GCA_029692085.1. Taxonomy (NCBI): domain Eukaryota; kingdom Metazoa; phylum Chordata; class Actinopteri; order Anguilliformes; family Muraenidae; genus Gymnothorax; species Gymnothorax javanicus. Next base: position 127,976,023 of record CM056198.1, on the reverse strand, counting down.
GTAACCACCTGTAATAGGCGTTACAGTGAATATGGTATCAAGGCGCCGGGACGTTTCATTTCGCCGAATCATGTTTTCGTTTCCTTCCCTTATCTCGATTTCCTTTTCTTTCTCTTTCCCAGGAGGGGTGGAGCGAAGGAAGGCTATGAAAATAAGTGACTGGAACCAGCCCGGCATCATCCTCACAGGAGAGGAGGGGGGAGGGGCGGAACTGCAGGTGGGGGTGGGGCAGGCCGGCTGGGGGCGGGGCTGATGTCCAATGGGGGTGGGGCTAACGTCTGCAGGGTCACATGTCGTCCTCGTCGTCCTCGTCCAGGGAGGAGCCGGCCTGCTGCACGCTAGCGGAGGCGGCTGCTAACTGAGCCTGCTGCGCAGCCTGCTGCATCTGCAGCCACTCCTGCTGCGCCAACTCCGCCTGCTGCTGCCGCGCCTGCAACACACACACACAGCATGAGAAACGCACCTGCAACACACACACACACACACACACACACACACACACAGCATGAGAGAAACGCACCTGCAACACACACACACACACACACACACACACACACACAACATGAGAGAAACGCACCTGCAACACACACACAAAAAATGCACCTGCAACATGCACAAAAAATACTCCTGAGAAACATGCGCACACTCACACCAGTCATGCGAGGACTCCACACACAGACACACACATACGTATAGCGTGCAGGACTAGGAAAAGGGGTCACTTGGGTCATTTTATGAAAATAGAGATTTTCCGACAAAATCGAAGAGTGATCCAAGTTTTTCATTTTGAGAAGAAAAAATTGGGTGAATTTGTGCACAGCAAAGTGTTATAAATTGACAGTACAGTAGTGCTGCACTGGGATATCACTGAGATACTCCGTTAATCTCAGAATAGAAAAAAATCCAAAGTGACCCCTTTTCCTAGTCCTGCACACATATGTTTGTACAGCTATACTTGTGCAGACATTGTCTTGACTTACAACTGTAAGTCGTAGCGATTAAAGCCAAAAGTTTTTTATCAAGTTTATTGCTCGGGTAAAATTGTGAACAAATGGTTGAACAATACAAATGAAAACCAGCTGCTGAAGTCTGTGGCTCTGTCTGGTACCAGCATGGCAAGAGCCCTAAAGATGGAGGTCCAGAGATTTATGCTGAAACAAGCTGGGCTGTTCTTTACAGTAAAGACTGAACTGATTGGATACAAAAACACAAATGGAAGGGGAAACCAATGAATGATCTACAGAGGCGGGTTGGAGGGACATTCAAAAGATAAGAATGGGAGTGGATTGGTGGAACAGCCAGGTACAGACAGAGTGATGGGGAGGGGGGAGGGGAGGAGTGACTCCTAACACACATTCATTTTGTAAAGCCTTTCTCAAACCCTAACCATGATCAAATTATTCCCAACCCTAAACCATTATGTAACCGTAACGTAACTGTAACCATAACCCCAACTTCAACCACACACCCATAATCCTCCACAATCCCAAGTGAGGACCACACAAAATGCCCTCACAGCCCCAAATGTCCTCACAACTTATGTAGTCTCTCAAGAGTTAGTTCTCATAATTATAGCAAAACAAGCCCAACCCCTCATGCACGCGTGCACACATGCCAATCTCCGCCCATATACACAGCAACACACACACACACACACACACACACACACACACCTCAGCACTGTGCATACACTAGCTGCAAAAGCTGAAACATGAAAAGCAAGTGAATGCAGCCCAGTTCGGGAGATAAGCTCCATCATAAACCATTTTAAGTAAATGACCAGAGGCTAATGCAGTTGAATTGGCAGCTCAGTATCCCCTGACGTTTCACGCATGTGCACGCATCATGACCACCTGTGGTCAAAATCACTCAATCTAAATTTCATATCAGATGCTTCGCCTTGAAGTTTAACACTAACGAAGGGAATTGATAGTGATATGGGTAACTGACGGCCTGAAGATTCAACCACCAAAGAGACACATGGTTCAAGTCCAACACCGTTTCCTGACCAATTGCGAATAAAAAGCTGAAGCCAACATTCATGCCAGCAAGTCAGCAACAACGCTTGAATCAGACCTCAAGAATCCATAACCAAGAGACACGGAAGACATAGTAGTTTCTCTGAATTAAAAACTGCTGCATATAGTTTCATTTTAGATTTCATATACAGGTATAATTAATATCCCCAGACTAGTCTCAACGTATGGCCTCGCATCTGAGCTCAAAGACAATGCCAAAGAAGCAATGCCAAACAAGTCCTGCGGGTGCAACGGAATCCGTCAAAGTCCGGTTCGTCCAGTCTGAGGACTTAGCTGCAGGCTAACTGTCAACTGGAGTTTATTAACTACCATACATCAGGCGCTGATAAGCGGAAAACGCGCTCAGATGCATGATCTACCTTAGCGAACAGCTCTTGCTGCTGTCTGAGCAGCTCTTCTTCGGGGATGCCCAGGTTTTCGAGGCGCGAGCTTGCCTTTCTTCGCTTAAGTGCCACGGTTTTGCACTCTTGCAAGACGTCTTTCACCTCAGTGATGTAGGAGGCGAAGCCCAGGCTTTCAAGTGCTGCAAACAGGAAAACATCATTCTACACACTACCCTCAGCAATGACGCTGACGTGCGCAGTTTCGTTTTCTCAACATCCAATTCCCAAGTTATCCCAATAATCAACACAGTAAAGCCGCTTTCACACCGGACGCGACACAAATTTTTCGCACGGCAGATTACATTCAAAGTCAATGCAAAGACGCCCGCGTGTATTCGCGTCTTTGCATTGACTCTGAATGTAATCTGTCGCGCGAAAAATTCGTTTCGCGTCCGGCGTGAAAGCGGCTTTAGGCATCACTTAGGTCTTGACTAAAATATTTGCATGCATAAATTGTAAGAGTTGGAAATCGCTCCGCCTCGCAAAAGATCGAAGCAACGGTTCACCAACATCAGAATACATAGGCTACACGTAACATAATTGCCAAAAAAAAAAAAAACTTACCATTAATGACGTGTTCCGGGGAAATAGTTTTCTTCTCAGACTTATTACAGATTTCATTGGCCTCGGAGGAGATGAGGTGAATGAATTCAGTGCAGCAGTTCACCACCAGCTCTCGCGCATCGTTCGCGACCCGCACATTCGGAAGAGTTTCTTTAATCATTTTGTTTATGGCCGCTCTCGGTATGGTGAGGTCGTCATCGTTCCCAGACGAAGAAGCCATTTTTTCGACAGTTTCCGTCTCAGTACTTAAGACTAGTTGTATATCTGCAGCGGATTCCACGCCGGCCTAATATTAAAGTCGACAAGCAAACAAAATTCGCCGGCTATCGACACAAGAACAAGAACCGGCGAACCAGCAAGCGACCAAACTCCGTCTGAGACTTGTTCTAAGTACAGTTTAGCAGAGAGCTCATAAATCTGATTCATAAACCACAAGAACAAACGCTGTCAAAAGACAACAAAAAAAGCTGCGACTGGTCCCTCACGCCGGTGAACGATGTTCTAACAAACGCTTTTTGTTGTGAAGGAAGGTAGCTAGCTCGCTAGCAAGCCAGCCAACTTACAGCTACCGTGCGTAGTGTCGTCGACATTGTAGTTCCACTCCTTCGAAATATGTGTAGTTTTCTTCCAAAACGTGTAGCCTGTCTCTAAAGGTGCGAACTGAAAGTCCTTCTGGGGAAATTACCGAGTTAACTTCAATAAATGGTAGTTCACTGACTAGCTAAATCCAGTATGGCAGCACCGGAAAAGGCTCCAGCCTTATCCGGAAACGAACTGATCTCACAAGTCTCAATATTTATTCTACTTCCGGTTGCATTGACTGTCATGGTGCCTGCCAGTTGCTGTGTGGTTCAGCTTCGACTGAAGGCTGCTGGCGTTTATTATTCTTGTTTGCTGGACATGTGACTTCTTTCAAGTGATATGCTTATGCTCGCCATTTTAGCAATGCGCTGTGGCATCACTTTAATGCACTAGAGTGAGCCCGAGAGGCTATGTTTGTTAACCTCTTAATTTTCCACCCAAGAGGTTCCGTTCGACCTATAAGGGTGACTGACTGACGGACTGACTGACTGCTACACCTGGTCAAAACGCGCGTGTCCGGTGCAATACCTTTGTTTACAATGATTTAGTCTATTTTTGTTGACATCTTTATTCACCACACAATCACTTGGCAAAAATTTTTTTTTACAAAGCTTTCCATTGAATTTCATTGTCCATTTGACATATTTTAATTTGGTTTGTAAAAGTGGGTGTTTCCAATGTTTACCAAAACTAATGATTACCTTTAATTATCTTTAACTGTAATTGATCCTCACAAAGAAACAATTTTAAGGTCAGGTTCCATCCTTGCCGGTGAACTTTAATTGCCCACATTTTTCTTCTTCCTGGATCAATGGGATACCTGTACATTTTCTATCCTTTCTCTGATGTATGGCTGATCCAAAAGGCACAGCAGCCTGTCATATTGATGAATTTTGAAGATCTAGCTCAGACACAGTACAATATGTATGAACACTTTCATGCTGAAAGAACATGCCTGATAACTCAATAAAATCAACCAGGCTATGCATGTCACATGACCAGATTTTCCTGAATCCCTCGTGTCTCAATTCTCACCATTGAAGACCTCTACTGCTGTGTCGCCTAAACTGATAGAGATATCCGTCAAGGTATTTCTTAAATAAGCAATTTGCCAATAAATAAATCATACATAATTTCAAAGTGTTGGCTCTGAGGAAGTAGGATGCACACAAAGCATGCACATTTCCCCTCAGCAGGAAAAGATATTCCCAAAGTATCGCCCCCCCCCATGGCTTCCCTATGTTTGCTGTAAAGATAACGACTGCCACATTCTTTGCCCTAGATCACTGCTCCAGACTCACCCTTAACCCCGTGTGGATTTGTAATGACCAGCTGTCTCAGTGAGCATTGCATTGGACCATTGTTCATATGACTGCGTAGAGGACTGGTTGTGATAATAATGCCAACAGTTTGTTCAGTGCCTGGAAGCACTGGTTACTAAAAGGCCAAAGCTAGAGGTGCAATTTATCACTCTTTACCTGCAAATACAGTATGCATGCATAATTGCAAACCTGACATGTAAAGTAGACATACTGACCAGCAAATAAGTAAACAAATGAAAAGTTTGAAGCAAGCATTTTGTTCTTAAGCATTGCGAGAGAGATCTTCAATCATAGTGGTGTCTTGTCCTCTAAAACAAATTCTGAATGACCCAGCCAAATCGTCCAATGCTTGGCCCAAGCAATTGAAGTCAAAACTCATTTTCACCTTCAGGGCCTCCACTGGCGAAAAGAGGATGACCAATGAAGTTGAAGGTGAGTAAGCCATCCAGGTAGCTGTTCTCTTATGTTAATGCAATGACCAAAAATGATGTGCTCTCAACCCAGTGACTGGAGAAATTTTATACTTGCTAGCTTTCTCCAGCCAACTCACATTACAGCTGTAAGCTAATATGAATGTTATTTGACAGAAATGAAGCTGACAGTGCCAAAACAGTATAAGGTAATGTTGTCAAAATGGCTGGCAAAATTTTTTGCTTTTTAGCTTGCACCAGTCTACGACTGCCACAAGTGAGCAAAAACCTTTGCTAGCTGATCGACAGATAATGTTATACGATACACAATATCTATTTAGCTCTGTGTAAAATGTATTCTTGTTCATCACATGATCTGCACTCATATTGTGGGGTATCATTTCTGCTGTTGGAAAGTTGCTAGTTTACAATACAAGTGAAGACAATAAGGAAGTTTTGTTTTTGAGTGGCATCTAGGGTGTGTACCCTAGCTACTCAGAGGCTGAGACTAGAAATCCACGCGGAAATAACTTGTTGTTCTTTCTTTCCTCCCACTACATCACTGTATGCGTCAAATGACAGTACTGAAGGGGGGGGGGTACAACAGATTTTGCTGCTGATTCCCAGATATACAAAAAACTGGCAAAAACTGCATAAGTTTTCCCAAAATAAATCCCGAACTCGGACAAATGGAGATGTCATAAAAATCAGCTCAGGGTCCCTTTAAGTGTACAAGACAGTAAAAAAAAATGCCATCCTATGATTACAATAGATTGGGGGGCAGTGATAACTACAGAGGATAATACATGACAGAGAATGAAAAACTACTGTAGTAATTACCACATTTGTTTCAATTTTGATGTAACTGCAGTTTTCTCTCTCATTAAAAAACGAATTACTACACTTTATTCCTCTAAAACCATTAGCGGTAAAGTATGTAACATAAGACAAAAATATAAATTTGTCCTCTGATGTGTAAGCATATCATTGACTGTATATGAAGATGGATGACGCATCTCCACTTCCTCCCCCTGCGAACCGTGACCGTGGTTGACCTTGGTTGACCTCGGTTCACCATGGTCAACCATGGTTAAAGCATGGTTAAAAATGGCCAACCATGGTTGAAGCATGGTTGCACCCGCTTGGGGAGTTTTTGCACCATGGTTAACCATGGTTGACCATGGTGAACCGAGGTCAACCAAGGTCAACCATGGTGTTCCATTTAACAAAAATGTCAAAACCATAGTTTGACCAGGGTTGACCACGGTTACTTGAACCAGGGTCAACCAAGGTCAACCACGGTCACTGTTCGCAGGGGTAATGCTGCGCAGAAATGGAGCCATGATATTCTTCATACGGACGCTGCCATCTTGCAAGTTTGGCACCATACTCTGTGCAGTAGTAATAGGGGGGTTGAGCTGCGGTATCGAGATCCCGCCCACACATCCTCCCTATTCAGTCACGAGCACATCCCCTGAACTTTTTATTTGGCCTGGCTGGCTGCTTCAGTGTTAGACAAGAGACTGAGAGAGCGTTCAATTACATCAAACATTATTATTAGCCAGCCTAATATACTCTATATTGTCTTGTTAGGAAACTTAACCAAACTTTATGCCCATTGAAAGCACCATTCTACCATGACTGAAAGCTTGTTAGAGGGTAGCTTGTTCAGATGTTTTCCAAGTACATTTGTATGAGGCTAACGACAAATACATTAGCAGTACATTGCTTTGCTCCCGTACAAATGTCTAGTACTCCTGCCTGTCTCTACAAACTCGTGTGGCCTGCTAACTATCTACTAGCTAGGTGGCTAATACATTGACTATGGTAAGTTACCTCAAACAACCCTTCAAAGTAAGGCAGCTAAATACAATTTGTGGGTAAATGGACTCCCCACCATCATGCGTTTTAACGTTTGCTCTGACTACCTTGCTAGCTAGCCAGCTGACAAGGTGACCTGCTACTGAACCATGACTTACTAGTTAGCTAGCTAGCTAATCGTTTTTAGCTGGTTGGCTAGATTCGGTAATATATCACTTAAAATAACGTTAGCAAGAAAAATCAATTGGAAAAAAGCTCTTTGCGTGGAATATAGCATGGCTGCTAACAGTACATTACGCTATGTTCTGTATGAAGAGATATTTACCATTGATTTCTGTTGCTGCCTAACTTACAATGACCTGTAATACAATCTTGCTTTACTAGCTTAATAGCTAGCAAGCAAACTGGCTTTACTTATCAGCATTAACATTGTTACGAGCAGAATATGATGCTATGTTCAGACCGTAGTCAATTTTACTTCATTTGAGTTTCAAAATCTCTATGGGTTATACTCAGTTGTTCTGGGACCCAGCAACTTTTGCATGTGTAATGTTAACATTATATCTCTTCTCCACAGTCGCATTCCAGTGCCTAAGAATTTAAAAAATAAGCCAGCAGACAAATTCTTTCCTCAGAGTTGCTGTCAATCATGACTTTACACCCCTTTTTGTAGTATCAAATAATTAAATAAAACCAAACTTATTAGAAAAAATGAACGCTTGATCAGATGTCTGCATGGTACGACCTACTTGAAATGATGGAAACCATCTTTGGAAAAAAAAATTATTTGACACCCACTTTAATTATTTAGTATGGCCCATGTCCCATCCACAGACATAGAGGGGGTGGGTTTATAACTTATACTACAGCCAGCCACTAGATGGCAATCAAGATGTTTTGGCCTCACTTTTAGGGTGCAATTAGGTTGTCCATCTTCACGTACAGTCAATTAAAGGGCATCAAAAGTCGATTCTCAGACCGGACGTTGAATGTCCAATGATTACAAACAAATCACTTGCTTTTGTTGACATCTTGCATTGTCACATGACCAATTTCATTCATATAAACCAATGTTTTGTGTACATGCGTAGATAATTTCGGTCTATTTCGGTTCGTTTGCGCAGGTGCGGCTCGCTGATTGGCCGATAAACAAAAACAATGGGAATCGACTTTAGATGCCCTTTAAGCATATTAGCAAACCGTGTCCTGCAATTCTTTGAAATATATCCCTTGCATAATGCTCTCCTTCCCTTTTCTGGTCCGTGTTAACACCAACCACAATGAAAGATATCCACTGAGGTCACTTTACGGCTTATAGTTTTTCCAGCCTACATGGTAGAAATACTTTGGTTTCACCTTTTCTATGAATGTTAGAATGACATACATGCAAAAATCAGTAGCCTCATAGCATAATTGCCTGAGTCATATATTTGCCAAATTGAGATATCAGTAACCTGTTCTTTCGTGTTGGCGAAAAAATACGTTTATTCCCAATTTTTTTTTCTCAAAACCTTAAAAAAACACTGGGGAAAAAATTAATTCACTCAAATATATATAAAAAAAATGAAATAACAACAAAAAAAAAAGCGCTTTAAAAATGAGAAAGCAATTATGCTGAGGCAAACGAAAATGAATCGTTTCCCTTCACCCTTACTTAATGGGGAACTCTAGGATAATGCATAATGCTGTTTTATACAAATATAATTAGTAAATAAATGTTGTAAAATACAAAAATGTGGAATTTTTGTTTTCAAAGACTAGATAAATGAGGTTTTATTCCCCTTAATTAGCTGTCGTCTGCTACAACGGTGGCATGATAATGACGAAACGTCGCCCTTCGCTCAGAAGTATGTGCTATTATTGTATTTGATAGTGTGATTGTCCCAGTCCATTATTTGATGACAAATGATCGTTCAATATGGCCCATTGGCTAGTTGCTCGAGATGGTGTTGAGTACTTTCTGAAATACGCAGGGTTGCTTCAACATTAATGGTTTGCTTCAGTTACTTATCAGTCTATATCAGATGCTGAGCAGATGACAGGTATATCATCCAAGAAATGTGATTTAACATGCCAAAGGGAGTTTTATGGCACTCTTTGCCAATGTCTGGATATAAGGGGACGAATGTTCAAAAATATATCAGTATAGGGGGCGTTGTTACCAATATGTCAGATCTGACAAAACCAGACATGTGCCATGGAGAAGTTTTTTGAAATGGAATATGTACATTGTGAAAACACTGATTTTGTTTTAGCTCAATGTTGGTTTAACTAGTAATGCCAATAGGTGGCGCCCCATATTGGTAACATATTGGTAACCAGCGCCCCCTATACTGATATGTATTTTTGAACATTCGTCTCCTTATATCCAGACATTGGCAAAGAGTGCCGTAAAACTTCCTTTGGCATGTTAAAATATCCTGAAAGGGATGGACACTCAGCTAATTTTAAGGTTCTATCTGCTTGGTTAACATTTTTATTGGCCCCTGAACATCACTGCAAATGGGCGAATTGAAGATTTTGTCAAAATTTCTGTAGCCACTGCTTAAAGATGGAGCATAGTGCCAAAGATGTTTCTGGTGTCCTTTGTTTAGCCCAAAGGAGGGTTTAAATTAATGGTCCACCCATCCCTGCAGGTGTCTGGTTACTAATGTTAATCCACTGTACAAACAGGAAAAAATTAGCCCGCACCCAACTTTGGGAGCAAAAATCTCGAAAAACCAAAAAAGTGCCTGACTAAATACCTCAAAATCTTTCTCACCTTTAATGTCTGAAAAGGAAACAGGTAAGATGAATTTGGCATTGGTCTGGTTTAAAATTAAAATAGGCCTGAATTTGGAAAAATATTTTTTTCCCGTTGTACACAGATTTCTTGTCATTGCACATATAACCAACATGATCACCAGGTGACACTTCGACATTTTAAAAAGTTGGGTATCCCAGTATCAGATACAATCATTACCTCTTTGGCACATTGAAGCAGTTATCCACAATATTCCTTCAAAAATGGGTATTTTTCTTCAAAAATGCTCAATTTGGCACCTGACTTTTCCACTTCTGAGTGGCACTGTAGCCATATCGATAAAAATTGTGAGCTCAAACTCTGGGATTTCCCCGTACACATGTATGGGCACCATTCTGCCAAATTTCAGGCAATTCTGAGATGTCAACTTCACTGCCAGTGCCACTCTCTCAGAATATGGCTCTTAAAATACTGGCCCTGAGGACGCTGTAGTCGAGTTTAAAGGAGGTGTGTCATGATTACTGCGCCGGCTAGCAACTTTGAAAAAAGCAAATCTGTTAAACTGCAAGTCAAAATCTAGAAGGCATTTTTTCCCTCTATGATTATTGGCAATGGCATTCAGCTTATATTCTTTGTATCCCTTGGCTAAAGCTTAAAATAGTGCTTTGAATCCTCGAATTTCCATAAAAAGCTCCTTGATAGATTAACTGTAATGCCGCAGTGACTAAAATATACAAATAGGATGAAAAATGAGGACACAATGGCAAAAATGGAATCAGATTAAGACTAACAGTCAAGCAGATTCGCTTTCTTAGGATGTAAGTGCTGAGCATGTGCAATAATTGTGACACAGCTGTTATGATTCTGCCATTCTTGTTGCCTGTTTTTGTTATTTTTCATTAATCATCATCAGTGTGCATCCCAGTTTTGGTTTTGCCATTTGTTTATTTTCTGTTCTGTGCACCAGTGTCTACCCCTGTCTTGTGATCAGTATGGTACAGTCCGTCTCCCCAGTCTGCGTGCCTACATGCTTCGGGTGATTTCAGTGGTTTCTGGTGTTTCACTTAATTACTTCAATTCTCGATTACTTCCTTCGCTCTGCTTTCTCTGATTACTAATGATACTAACATTTATATTTTGTTTTATAGTTACTAACTTGACTAACCCGTGTACACATTACTAACTAACTAACGAGCACTTGGGTTAATTTGCAAAATTGCACCGCTACTAATTATTACTAACATAATTTCAGCACTCGCCCTGTTCTAGTCTCCGCCCCTTGCTTTGCTTTCCCTGTATCTCCCTGTGTTTCCGCGAAACCTCTCCCACGTGCTTAATTGCTATCCTGCACTCTTTTATCTGTGCACGTGGAACCCCTTAACCGGAGCCGTTTATCTGTCATAGGTTGTCTATGTGTTCCCTGTCCGCGTCTTGGCTTTTGCCAATTATTGTATTAGGGCTCCCTCATGTGCTCACCTCTATTGTTCATTATCTGTTACTCCCATCACCTGTTTCCCTGCAGCATGTGACTTCTGTTTGGTGCATTTAAGCCCTGCATTTCTGTTCCTTCGCTGTCAGAACGTTGATCATTTCTTCTGTGCCAAGAGACCCGTACGCCAGTAGATCTGAGATTTGAGACACCCTTTGCCCGACTACCGTTTTCTGCCTGTGCCCTTCTGATTCATCTGTTTATTGTTCTGGTTTTGACCCCGCCTGCCTAACTACAATTCTTGCCTTTTGCTTCCCTGGTTTCTGGATTTTTTTTTTTTTTTGCTCACGATTTATTGATTCTGATTTTTTTTTTTTTTTTTTTTGCCTGTCGTCTGTGCTTTTGCCATTCTGATCTACTGTTACCACACTCTGCCTGTCCCACGACCCTGAGTTTTGGATTGTAGTTTTTGGCTCTGTACTTTTGTGATCTCTGGCTTGGACTCGGACAGAATAAAGGATTTTGATTTTTCTCCAACTGCTTGCTTCTGGTTCCTGGGCTGTATCATTATCACAGCTCCTTTTAAGGCTTTGCTCATCACCCACACTTGCGGTCATGTGGTCTTCAGAGCGCATCCACGCCTCACCAAGTTAGTGTGGAAGACAGTCCCATTTCTCAAAATGCCCAAGTTGTGCACTTAATCCATACTTAATGACCCCCCCCCATCTTCATACCACTTTGGGATGGTTTTTAGCAAGGGCGTAGGTTTGAGTACTACCAATATTTTGAGAAGCCAGATTGTCCCTACCAATGTTTCAGCGAACTCGTTCTAAGCATCTTTAATCCATATAAAGACCCAGTTTATGGAGGCTACGTCTCCAAGACAACCTATTTACGCATTCTTATATTTGATTGGTTGAAAGGGCGGGGCTACCTGAAGGCTAAAAGTCTCGCGTAAATTGTCCATTCTATTCAGGTCATGAATGTTCATTTTTGTCTAAAGCGGAGCTTGAGACCTGCAACTGGATCGCCGGCTTTGATTACGTGGTGTGTGCAATGGCTTACCCGTAGAAGAGAACCGTAATTTGGCATTTGTCCCAGATTTTTTTTTCTTCACGTAACTATAGCACTTTTCCCATGGCCCAACTCATGTCATATTTGATATTACATTAGGTACGCATCGCTTTTGCGGAAATTTGTCTGAGCGTGAGAAAAATATTGGTCCATGTAGTGCTATTAATATTCAGCCAAACTGAATTCCAAGTGTAATGTTGGAAACTTGAATCGGTGCGGTTTAGCACTGTAGCAGGCTAGCTAACTCCCACTCTCATAACTAGGGCTGCTTGCAGCACCTTTTCATTGCTAACCATTATTTAACATCAGTTTGACTGCTAGCGAGCTAACAGCAGATAGCCACTCAGTTGAGAGAGGAAGAAAACCTAGAGGCCACCAAAACAAAGGCGACATAAGAAGCTTTTATTTATTTCCTTTTACCATCCAGAGCGTAAGTGATCAAACTAACTAGTCAAAAACAATTAGCTATTTAAAGTGAAAACTTGCTGGCTACCTAAAGTTACTTTTTACTGGAAAATAATGTCAACTAATGATTGTTAATCATGTTCGTTAGTTTCAACTAGCGAACTAAACCTGGTTTCTGTCATGTGTTGGCTAGCAGTCAGGTTGCTAACTGTAGTAGACGTAACACGGGTGGATATATCAAATCATGAGGTGAATGTCAGTCTAGATATCCCTCGAAGGTGCTATTAATGTATCTTGTATGCAGGAACCACATCAGCAAGCTGTTGAGGATACAGGTGTATCAGAGATTCAGGTGAGGTCCTAATTATGAATTATAGTATGGAATTATAGGGCAAGCATTAAAGTTAGTCTCATGATGTTCAGCAAATATAACCTTTGAAAGTCAAAATGTCCCCACCAACTTTGGCTCTGTGGGGGAAAATGAAATAAAGAAGTTATCGTAAATCGTAAATCTAACATGATCCAGTCCGACAAAACGTTCAGTTTGCGGCCTCTCCAATTCACAGATAGTCAGTGGTCCATTTTGAAGCGTTTATCTCGGCTGCAATCGCATTACCGCACAGAGAGATGCTAAATAGACATAAATTGCAGTATAATGATTTTAACATTCTCTAGTAATACAACATACCATTATGTAATTAAGTAACTTATGAATTGGTAAGAGTATGTCAATTGTTTGATATTGCTAACCTTCATAATAAATGTTCATAACTTTGGTAACAGTTGTAAACTTGTACTCAGAAATCAAATCATAAGTATTTTTGAGTTTGAACAATGTTATAATATTTTTTATTTATTTCTAATTTTTGGGGCCTTATATGAGATAACAAAACCACACAGCACTTGCAGTCTTTATGCCTACTTATACACTTTGGCCAGATCCTGGAAATAGGTCACTCCAATGGTCACTTGACTGAGTGCAGAGGCTCATGGGTATTAGGATGAAGCTTAAGAAACCACCGTTAGAGTGAGCTGAAAAGCTTTGCTGACTGCCATTTGCTCATCTGTGAAACAGACATTATCCAGAGAGTATTTATTCTCCACCAATTATTTCATTGCACATATTTGGTTCACAGGTTGATTGCACATTTATTTTGGATGATGCAGTACCAGAAAGGACTTGTGCAGTTTTATGCAAGCAGGCCAAGTAATTCCCGGCATGATTTTCCCAGCAAAGAAATGAATTCTGTTACCTAAAGGTACACTGTTTCTTTAAGAGGGAACACTCCTCTCCCAGTGTGCCTGGTTTGAGGCTTAATTAAATAAGAATGTGTAATCCACGCATCTGCTTCGGGATGGCTTTTCCCACTGTGTCCACAAGGGGGAAATCTGTTCTTCATTGGGTTTAAATGAATTACAGACACGCAGAAGTATGTGGCGAAGCGGTATTTTCTGCTATGCCAAACTGAGCATTTATTTCCTGTCCCATTGTATCGCTTTGCGATTCAGCTAAAGGCAGCGTCATGGGTAGAATACCACATTCAAAACCTGCAGATGTCACTCATGCATTGGTCGGAAGTAGCAGTGGACGCCTTTTCCAGGCATTCATACGCACACCAATATGAGTAAATATGACGTTTTTGGTAATACACGACAGACCTAAAGTTTGGGGCCACCCTCATATTTTTAATGGAGCAATGTGCAATGTGACCCCTTGGTTTTGGGGACGGCATTTATACAGCATGCCTTCTTGTTACATAACATGATTTTATATCACTAGGACGTGAACAATTTTAACACAAAGGCATTGGAACTCAGTTATTAAAAAAAAAATTGTGGTCAGTGATCAATCAGTCAAGACAGCTTTAAGATGTGGACTGAGGTCTGGAATTCACCCAAAACCTATTGGCTTCCTGTACTTTATGCACTGAAGTCATTTCATGTGCAAAAAATACGGAAAGAACAGTTGATGTGTGATTTTTTTTTTTTTTTTAATCTGGGGGGTGGGGCCAAACTTTTGGCCTGTAGCGTACCATGCAGTTCCTTGCGTTCATGCTTTTCACAGGGGTTACAAGAGGTGGCTTTCTGTAACAATTAGTCATGAGTAATGACATTTGGGGCAATAAATGCATGAACCACATCTTGAAATACATCCCTCCATCTATTTATTGTGTCATTATCTCTCGTGCATCACCAGGGCGCTGACTGAAGCTGATCCAACCCACTATTCAATGGGGGAGAGGGAACACATCCCTGACAGATCGCCACTCACTCAGTTAATCAGTCATTCATTCACACTGCAAAAAGTGAAAGATAAAAATACTAGGTGAGATGAATTTACTTATTTTAAGACTTTAAACACTTATTTCTGTCACCATTTTTCTTACTAAGACAAAAAATTTGACGTAATTTTGACTAGCTTGCCAATGGAATATGAAAATTTCACTGGTCAAGCAAATAGTAAATTATTTTGTTACTATTTTCTTGACAAGTGAAAATTTCTTATTCCACTGGCAAGCTAGTCAAAATTACCTCAAATCAGGACAAATATTTTGTCTTACTTAGAAAAAAAATGGTGATAGAAATAAGTG
Source organism: Gymnothorax javanicus (assembly GCA_029692085.1). NCBI lineage: Eukaryota > Metazoa > Chordata > Actinopteri > Anguilliformes > Muraenidae > Gymnothorax > Gymnothorax javanicus. The sequence continues at coordinate 127,960,660 of CM056198.1, read as the reverse complement.
TTTAAAGTCTTAAAATAAGTAAATTCATCTCACCTAGTAGTACGGTACAGCAGTGCAGTTACTCGCTAAATCACTCATTCAATCAGTCAGTCACTCAGTCAGCCACTTAGTCAGTCACCCTGTCAAACAGTAACTCAGTCAGTCACTCAGTCAGTTGTCAGTCTGTCAGTCAGTCCCTCACTCACTCATCAGCCACTCACTCACCTGCCCACCAATGAGCAATTTAAGAGTCTCATTTTAGCCCGACACGAATGCTTTTTGACTTCGAAAGGAAATCAGAGCAGCAGAGAGAACCCTCACACACTCATACAAGGAAAACAGGCCAGAACATTTTGAAATTGTGCACCTTACCTCATACACTATGTGCAGCAGCCATCTTGCGAAACTGCCATTTTAGAATTATGAGACTGAAAACTAAAATGGCCGACTTGGCATTTCATCTTTAATGCAGTAAGGTAACAAGGGAAGAACTCAAAACACGGAGCACGACTTCATTCACCCTAAAAGTTGACCTTCAGTCCCTGAACATGGCTGACTTTGACCTTTAACTCTGTGCCCTCCAAAACTTAACTCTTTGAGCGCCATAGGCAACTGTAGTTGCCCGAAGGTGTAAGATATCAAAACCAGACGCTGTAGAAAACCTATCATGTGGCAACTTGTTTTAAAGAGCTCCTGCAGGAGAGCTCTTTTAAACAAGTTGGCACATGATAGGTTTTCAACAGCTCAGGATAATTACATTTTTTAATTCCTTGAATTAAAGGCGGAGTTATAATCCGCCTTTAATTCGGAGTCTAAGGCGGAGTTATAATAATAATACATCTGAATGTTCAGAAGAACAGTGGGTACAGTTTGGCGTAAGAGCATTATGCAATTCAGGTTCAAGCAAAATCAGTGTCGGACACACAGATTAGATGAAAGTCTTTCAAAAAGGCCGGATATTTATTAAAATTCAGCACTGCCATCAAAAATTACCCTTTTTAAAAAACAAAAAAAGTGTCAAGAATGTCACATCAACAAACAGTTTCCATAGTCTTGATGTGAGTTCTGGCACCACGCCTCCACAACTCATAGATGACTAACCTTTTCAAACTCTACATATCAAAATAATGGGAAACAGTTTTCAGGTTTGACATACAGTGCCTTTCCATTGGCTGGGTACAAATCTGTTCAGTACACAAATGCGTAATCAAGAAATTTCTGGTATATGGCTAGAAAAAGGCAAGTAAAAAATAAGAGCAAAAATGGACAGAGCATGTGCAGGTGGATACAGAGGGAACATCTCGGGCACTCGTCATTTTTTGCGGTAACACAGCGTTGAGCCTCGAAACAGGGAGCCCTGCTCCGAGGAAGCCAATGCCATACGCTTCAGACGTCTCTCAGCTCTAACACAAGTGAATACACCTTGCCAGGGCTCGCTATTTTGATAACGAGGTGACGAGGTGTGTTAGAGAAGAGAGACGTCACAGGCCGCGCTATGACTCTCCAGAAGCAGGGTAACCTATCACTAGCTTAGCCTCGGTGAAACTCGCATAGCAGTACGTCTCGCCTTAAAACGCAGCGACTAGCACATATACACAGTTGCGTGCGTTAGCCAAATGTTGCCCGGACTGCTCGGGGGTAAGTTTACAACTGTTTCTGCATGCACGCCAGTTGGTCTGTGCCCCACATCTCGGAATCCCAGGCATGGAACCAGCCAGTGAAGGTGGGCGGTTCCATGCCTTGTTTCACTTGGACAATGGGCACTCTGGCTCGCTGACTCGGATCACTCTCTAAGTACTCTTGGGCTGAGGAAAGAAGATTGAAAATTGCCACACTGAGACATAGTACTTCAAACAACACACAGTGCAATGCCTCCATACCAGAGCATTACTACTGTCACATACTAGCTTAATATAAAATGTCCATAATTACTGTGATAATTACGTTGTACAATAATATGCCGTGCACTTCTATCTCTCGCTAAAGAAGCATTTCCTCCAGCAACTCACCGATTTTTTCAGCCCCCTCTTTCTCAACCGTATTGGCGTCTTTGCCAATCCAGATGAAGATCTTTAAAAGAAAAGCAAAAAAGTCAATTTTTTTTGGTGTTTAGAATTTGGGATTTTGAAGTCTGAAATTCGGGATGTTAAGCTGAGGATATTTTAAAGCATTTTCCGTGAGTTAGAGAGGAGTATTTCAGCGTGTGAATGGGTTTCGGAGGAACTGGTCAAGCTTGCGACAGAAGAGACGTCAGGGAAGGTGTGCTCAGCTGCGCAGACTCACCTGGTCCCAAGTGTCCAGCAACATGACATCATCAGTCGCCAAGTCAGACTGGGTGAAGTCTCCCGGCACCTCCTCAGCCTTGGGAAGAAAAGAGGGAGGGGGGGAGAGAGTGAGACAAAAAAAAGCGAGAGCCTGAAAGAACAGAAAAAGAGAATGGGAATAACTGGAGAAAGGGAGATCAAATACAAGAATATTAAGAGGAAAGAGGAGAGAAAGATAGGACAGAGAAGGAGGGATAAATGAAAGAGTGATACGCAAAGAGGGATAATAGACTTTGTCACGGCTAAAAGAGACGAGTTTAAACAGAAAGCACAGGCGGACAGTGGTCCTGCCAAAATGTCCACAACCAAACAAAAAACAGTAGGGGTTCAAAATATCCCTTGATTATTATTTTCCTTAATTAACACATTTTACAATGATACAAATGACCCACTGGCAGTTAAACACACGGCCTCCTTTTCAGTGCAATGGTAAGAATATTAAATAATAAATTAAGAAAAAAAAAGTTTTATACACTTTCCCAAGTAGGCTACGCTTTACAGAAAAAAAGATACAATACTTCCACCTTAGCTTTTAGCACATCCTGCAAAAAGCTGTGCTTCATGATTGTGTGAATTAAAAAAAGAAAACGAAGATTGAAATGCGCATAATTTCACATCCGAATACAGCGCTTTACCTCTCTTCTTACCATAGAGATTACATTTTTAATTCTTGGAAAATGTATTCAGCGCTCAAAGGGTTAAGCGAAATGACCGAAAAAAAACATTGAGACTGATCAGTTTAAAGGGATGTTTCCCCTCTCCGCTCTCTTCTGTCGAGCATCTCCCACTGTTCTCCTCGCACGCTGGCCAGCGGCACTTCGACTGAGGGATACGGAGGGTGGACAAATCAGCGGAAACAGTAGCTATGTTTCCATTAAGCTTTGAAGCGAATCTTGTGAAAATTCGCTAAAGCGAAATGCGAACTAAGTGCGAGGTAAGTGCGTTTCCATGTGTTTCCCTCAAGCGGTTGAGACCAAATAAACAACACTTCGGTAGGCGGTGACGTGCGTGCGTACGTATGTCAGATAAACACGTACGTACGTCGTTGCTAGGCAACTTCAAAAGCGAAAATGGAGAACTCGCTCGCTGCGTCAGAGTTTATTCGAAAAAATGTGTTTCCATTTCAGATTATGCGCATTAAGTCTTTTTCGTCAAAATCTACCTCAAGCGAGCGTAAAAACTTTTTTTGCGAATCAGAGGATTTTTTTTTCGAATTATGGTGTTTCCGTTACCTTTTTTGATGCGAAAATACAAAATGCGCATTAAAACAGGGAAATGGAAACACAGCTACTGCTATAAACGCCAGCTCTGAGAGGCTCATTATGAGCTGTCTTTTTTTTGAGACGGGTTGAGAGACGGTCTGATTCAGCTCTGAGGTGATTTTTAGGGTTGTATTTCAGTGGTTATTAGGAATCGTCTAATTGTCCCTGTGGAAGAGCTTTGATTAGTGGCCACATTTCTATTGTTGTGGCTGTTTATTGCTGTTTAGCACGTTGCCAGAGTTTTTTTTTTTTTTTTTTTTACCCCGGCTTCAATAATTTTAGTCGCTTCGGTGACTAACACACTTGCTGTTTGGGCACCAGCTTACCAAACAAACCACTGCTGGTTAGAACCCTTCCAATCAGACACATACTGCTTATAAGCATTCAAATGAGCAAGAGTGACCTGCGTAGAGTCTGTTAACAGGATAACTCGAAAAGTTATGAACGGTTTGACACAAAATTAGGTGGAAGTCCAAGGATGAGTTGATTAAATTTTGGAAGTGATCCGGAACATATTGTGGACTCTAGATCCGGAAGAAGTTCAAATATGCCTGAACAGAATGGTAAGTAAATGGTAAATGGTAAGGTAAGTCAGAGACATTTGTTCTGTCCCCTCAATGTCCTTCCATACTTACAATGAGTCGGCCTGTCTTGTTGGAGCAGCCGAACAGTCGAGGGGCTCTCACAATCCTCTGCAGAGCCCTACTGGTCTGATAAGACGACTTCCCACCCAGTGCTGTCCAGAATCCAGCTGTGGAGAGCAGCACTGGGGGGTCAGTATTCGCTACACGTGTATACGGTGCCCTATGACACCAGTGTGGATGGCGTTTATCCAGCCATTTAAGTCCACTAATGCAACGAATAAATTACAGACATCACGCAGCATCGATAGCTTAAAATCAACCAAACAAACAACCAGTCAATGTGCTTTTCACTGTGTTTCACAGTGGACGTTTTAAGAAGTCATGTAAAAAATAAAACCCCACAAATGAACTGGACGAAAAGTGGAAACAACATGTGCTAGAGGAACAGAGATGTAACTGGTCAAGAGGTGAACATTGCCATCCTTCCACGTCTCCTACATTTCTTTCAGATGTTGCCACTTATATTGTCAAAGAAAGTTTTTACAAAATTAAATAGCGCTATTATATCATTTATCTGGCGTAACAAGAGACCTAGGTTAAGATACAGTTTTCTCTGTCTACCTGTTAAAAAGGGTGGCTTAGCAGCACCTTCATTTTCATTTTACCTGTGGGCTGCGCAGTTCAAGTTTCTTTTGGAATGGTTCATAGGGGACCCTGATTCTGTCTGGCTCAGTTGCGAATCTGCTTCTTTAGGTAGGATCCCCTTGCAGAATTTGTTATATATCTCTCCTGGCAGAGTTGCAACACTAATAAAAGACAATGTGCTTTTAAAGAATATGCTAAACATTTGGCGTAAAGTCAGGAAATTGGAAGGGTACAGTAACCGCTTCTCTTTGTTAACTCCTATTCATGAGAACCCTGACTTTCAACCTGGCCTTCAGGCTGACCTGGCTGACTGGAAGCACAAGGGTATTAAAGTTGTTGGGGACATGGTTCAGGGAGGCTCAATCCTTACATTTCAACAAGTGAAAAGCAAATATGGGGTCACCAATAAGGATTTCATTAAATTTGTACAAGTTTGAAACTTTATTTTGTGCAATTTGAAAGATTTCTCTGGGGGACTAGCCATTTCTCTTATAGAATCTCTACTGGTAAATAATACGCAACTTAAATCTTTCACTAAGACGCTTTATAAGAATCTCTGTAGTCTCAATGTGGATAATTCTGCTAAAGTAAAAGGCAGATGGGAATCTGACTTGGGTACAATTGAGCCTGGGGACTGGGGTGCCCTGTGCAGCCAGCCCTCCAAGGTCCTGGTGTCTAACTCCGCCTGGGAGAGGCAATTCAAGATTTTGCATAGGCTGTATATCACCCCTGAAGCCAGACACAGAATGAATCCAACTCTGTCAGAACTTTGTACTAAATGTCAATCAGCTGTCGGATCATTTATTCATTGTTTGTGGAGCTGTACTCATGTCCAGCAGTTTTGGATTATAATTGTTCAACAGTTTAATGTCATTTTCAAGTGTCATCTACATCTGAGCGCAAGGACTTGCCTGTTGGGACTAGATGATGAATTACCTGCTGATTTTTGCAACAGAGACCTTTTGCACATTCTGCTGCACTGTGCCCGGAAATGTATTCTGGCCTTATGGATCACTGATAAAGCTCCCACTCTCAATCAGTGGAAACAAATTGTGACCAGTATTATTCCATTTGAAGCTTACTCTGCAGCATTGAAGGATAAACCCTTTTTATTCTACCGGACCTGGGATCCATTTCTCAACTACCTGGGTACCACTGTACCTTGTAGGATGAGGTCAGGGCTTATAGATCTGGCCTGGGAAAGGGATCAGACTTCCTGAACTCTCGTGCTTGGTTTTTTTTTTCTTTCTTTTTTTTTTTTAAATTTAATTTAATTAATATTATTTATTTATTTAATTCATTTATCTATTTTATTTTATGTATCTTTGTCAGGTTTAAATGCCTATATTTTGCAGTATTACTTTTGCTATCCTTTGTATTGTCCCCTTCTGCACATGCTTTGCAAAAAAAAGTTGAATAAAAATATGTTTGAAAAAAAAAAAGAGGTGAACATTGCAAAGGTGTACCTGGTGTGGGCAGGTGAACATTACAAAGGTGTACCTGGTTCCTGGCCCTCCCTGACCTCGGTGGGACGTCCTCCCAGGACTTCGGCCACACGTTTGGCAAAGTCCATTTCCACGTCACTGGCACCCTCACCTCTCCACAAGAATAGGTCTTTGGGAGTCTTCAGCAAAAACACGTCATTGGTATTCAGATTTTTAGCCTCTGGGTCCACCTGAAAGGGGAGGGGCATGGAGTATGATGGGTTATGATTGGCCCTTTTCCAAATGAAAACATAACCCAGGCAAAACTCCTTCAGCCGCCATAACTCTTCCACCACCTGGAGCTCATTCCAATAGCTTCTTTCTTCCTTTCTTCTTTGTTTTTCTAACATCTTTCCTTCCTTCTCTCCCTTCCTTACTTTCATTCTTAACTTTTTTTTTTTTTGCTCTTTGCGACACCCATCGAGGGGACAAGAACAAAAAGTAAGGACAGGAAGTGAAGCCGGACAGGAAGTGAAGCCAGCAGGATTGAAGAAATATGAATTTGCCAAATCCAACATCCAAAACTTATGAAACACAACCGATTGGAAACGAGCCGCAGACTATTCAGTCTTTTACCAAACAAATTCCAATTTGAGGAAGTATTTTTTCCATTTACTTAAGTTTCAGTCACAGGAAAAGTTTAGTCATGCAGACGCTGAGACAGCATCACAGGCTTCATTAAAGAAATTGAACAGACATCAGCTTTTTTCAGGTTAAAATTTTAGTTATTTTTAATTTGTAGAAAAGAAATGTAAAAAAATTGAACAGTCTTCAGCTGTTTTTCAAGCTAAAGTTTTAGTTTTTTTTATTAGTAAAAAGTGTACTTCTTTTATTGTTTCCTATGACAAACCCTGCTCTAAAATAGGCCACTTGCTTTTACGTTCAAAATTTTCTAGTCATTAAGGGGGTACACGTACTAAAATTTAATGAAAAATTCATTTTCCGGATGATTTTGTGTTTTCCTCTAAAATAATCTTTAATACATATAGAATCACTACAAACTTGATTAAATTGCATCTGATAAGCATAATCACAAATAAAAGATGTTTTTGATGGCATATGTTCATCTTTTAAATCTGGTTCTGAAACCTGTGACTAACATTTGTCCACAGCCATGGCAGGTATTTCTATGAAATTCTCAGAGGTTGTAGGTAATGATGAAGGCAATGATTTAACATCCTTAGATTTTTAGATGTACTAGGGGGGCATGAGATAAATAGGTTATGCATAACTAATTAGGGAGCATTTACAGAATCCTGTATGACTGTCACATTTTACCCCCTGGCCATAATTCTTTTTTGGAAAAAAATGGTTTGTAATGTCACAGAGTGATTATCTGTGATAATTTTTCAAAAAACATGTTTGAAAAATTTGCAATGTTGAGGAGAAATCCTTTACAAATGACGATTAGTAAAAATCCAATGTGGTTGCCATTGCCATGGCAACGGGCTATGGAATGACAAAAACACAGTGTATTTAGAATGCTGAGGCCATGACTTATCCAAATATAACAATAACACTTTTGTAAAATAGCATATTTAAAAGTTAGTGTTTTAGTATATGTACCCCCTTAAATGTTAGCATTTTTTATTACTTTTGTCTTATGTTTTATATCAGTTGCAGTAAGTTACCATGAAATCTCAATACACAGCATGAACTTATACACTGTGAGTGATATTGGCTGCCTAGATCAGTGGTTCCCAAACCCATCCTCAAGGCACTGCAACCTGACCCTGGTATTCACTGTGTTTCACCCAACGCACACCAAACACAGCTGAATGAACATGGGCTTCAATAGTTCTATCAGGTGTGCTTAAATGACTGGATATGGTCGGTGTGCCCCAAGGAGAGGTCTTCGGACCAGTGCATTTCATCATCCCTCTATTGTGGGATCCTGTCACCCCACATCAGAGAGTGGGCTGGGGTTCACCTCTACAGCGCGAGTATGGTGGCTGGTGCTCTCCCGAATTTGGAAGAGCCGCTTAGACCCCGCCTGAGACTGGCCCCCCTCTCGGCACGTCCCGCCGCTGTAGATAATCATGGGCTTGTTCTTGAAAATGCTCATCAGGTGGGCCGGCTCCTGGCCTTGGGTCACTCGGACCTGCAGGGGGTGACATTGCTCGGTAGTGTGACTTAACCACCAGGTTTGCACATCTATTAGCAAAAACTTATTAGCGATCAAAGGAAACCATTAAGGGGTGCATCTCAATTCTGTTTACTTGCATCCACATTTCCCTCTCTCGCGTCTTTTCCTTGCTTATTATTCCCTCTAACTAACTGGAGATGAATGGGGAGATACAGGGAGGCCACGCGAGGAGAGAGGAAACAAGGCAATATGCTTTTTTTTTTAAATTATTTTTTTTTGGGAATTTTCCTTTATTTGATAGTTATACAGTGTAGAGAGACAGGAAGGTTGGGGAGAAGAATGGGGGAAGACATGCAGCAAATGACCCGAGCCGGAATCGAACCCAGGTCACTGCGAGAAGGACACAGCCTTTTTATGGTACAGCGCTCAGACCGATGAGCCACCGGGGCGCCCCAGCAATATGCTTTTAAAGGAATGAGACGTCGTTTCCTCAGAAAGGGTCACGTGAAGCGACGTCTGTTTCTGATGTAGGCACGTGGTTGGATTTGCTGCCAGCCTCTGTCATTACTGAGCGACATCATTACTTTCAGCTGAAAGTGCTTTTGGAAGGCTGCTCTCATGTGTCCTCGCTCATGGCTCCTTGGAGCTCCTCCCTTGGTCCTCACAGCAGAAATAAGAGCACCAAGGCGGCCAGCAAGATGGCAGATATGGTGCAACTTCCAGATCAAGCACGGAACGAGGAGCAAGGACATATCATATGAGATAATTGACATGAGAACTGACTAAACCCTGCAACCAGTATAAGTCGCCAGGACTGCAGCAGAAACAGCTGCTCTGTGCCTCTGACACAGTACAGCTATCCTGTTAACTCTGTTAGCTTCCTGATGAGAGCCTCTGCGGGTAAAGCTGTACACCGGGCACTAAAACTGGGGCACTATCGCGTTTGTACCCTAATTCAGTCTTCATCATCTCACACTATAAAGAATTTACTGTCCTAGCTTCATTACCAGTACAACCATTTTCACCTACACAGAATCACAAACCCATGAGGTTTAAAAGTTCCCAGTTTTTTTTTTTCTAATTTTTTGCATCTAGTTTGTCTCCACAGTGCTGCTTTAAAACAAATGCTACCCTTTCTTTGTCACTGAGCAAACTTGAGGAGCCAGGCTAGAATGAATCAATGCGGCAGCATATTTCAGTAAATAAACGTGCATGAATGCGACAATTCAAGGCAAGGCCATGGGGCATGCTGTAGCGCTTTGAAACGGCCGGCAAGACAAAGGCCAGCAAATCTGACGGCGACTCAGAGGTTTTGAGATTTAACCCCTTGAGCGCTGAATAAATTTTCGAGGAATTAAAAATGTAATTATCCTGAGCTGTTGAAAACCTATCGCGTGGCAACTTGTTTAAAAGAGCTCCCCTGCGGGAGCTCTTTTAAACAAGTTGCCACACGATAGGTTTTCAACAGCATATGGTTTTAATATCTTACACCATTGGGCAACTATAGTTGCCTATGGCACTCAAAGGGTTAAGCCCCAGTGAAAGCAAAGGAAGATCAGTGCCGCTTATCTTGGACCATTGAGCAAGGCCCTCAACCCAGCACCGCTCCAGGAGAGACTGACCCCAGCTTTATCAACTGGAAATTGGTTTGTATAAAAGCTGCAGCTGAGTGACCATAACTGAAAATTGTACTGCCCATATTTAGTGCTGCTCTCGATCCCAGCAATCCACAAACAGGCTAAAGTACGGGAATTAGTGTAGTCATCTGCTGAAGATGGAAAACTCGAGATAACTGACCTGGACTGGACACCCGCCCATGGAATCGTCCAGTTTCACGGTCAGGAACGCAGAGCCGGCCAGCTCATCCTGGGTACATTTTAGCCCCTGCCTAAAACACAGGATTAAGAGCATGCCTTCATACCACTGTTCAACGCAGAACAGTAAAGCACAACAGCGCCCCCTGGTGTTCAGACTCGATACCATACTTCTATGCCAGGTAACAGCACAATGGCTAAGATCAAGCTTCATCTGCCTTGCATAAAAAGTGCGCGTTTGCGGAAATTCTTAGTGCCACTCTACCAGAAAAAATGCAGGTTTGTAAAAAGATTGCAATAATTTGAAAATGAAAAATAAGCAAATGCATCAGCGGAAATTAGCCATGATAAAAAAAAAAAAAATATTAACTTTCAGCGGGTTGTAATCAGGACGATGCCTGATTTAAAAAAAAAAAAAAAAAAAAAATTCTTCGCATATGACTTGGCCTATGGTAGCCGATCTGACCACCTCTCATAACGTAAAACAGGAAATGCATTCTTTATTTCTCGGGCTTCCTTTAGTCCATCTGGCTGTCTATCTATCTATCTATCTATCTATCTATCTATCTATCGAAAATCTACATTGAGAACTGTAAATTGCCCGGGAACATTTGGGTTTTGCGTTATGAAAACAAGGCTATGCACAAGGTCGCTGCCCGTTTTCATCTTGGTCAAGGGCGGGCAGCATGTACCGCTTCTTGGCATCTCGTGTGACAATGAATCCCAGTTAACACAAAAAAGCTTTTTGTTTATGGCGCCCACCTGTGGCCGCACTGAGCAAACTTACCAAGTGTAGATGAGGTGTTTCTCCCTCCCACCCTCATTGTAGGAGTACAGAATGAGGTAACAGTCCCCCCCGTAGAATTGTCCGTAGGTCTGAGGGTCCACGGGGACCTTGTCTCCTTTTTCCACACGCCAGATCTAGCCAAAGAACAAGAATTCCACAATGATGCGTTAGGAGGTGGTTTAAGTTAAGGCCCTCTAAACCATTAAAATGTGCTACTCGTCGGCTACTCATCTCCGCAGCAGTTAACCTTTAGAGCGCCAAATACAAATAGCGTTGCTCAATGATGTGAAATATCAAATTCAAAGCTGTTGAAAACCTATCACGTGGCGACTTGTTTAAAAGAGCTCCCGCAGGGGAGCTCTTTTAAACAAGTCGCCACATGATAGGTTTTCAACAGCACAAGATATTTTGATTTATAATTTTTTGAAAATTTATTTCGGCCCTCTAAGGGTTAACACACAATGTTCTCACAATGTTACTGGAAGGTTTTTTTTTTTTTTTTCCAGTTACTTTATAGCATTGCCACTACATCGTGAGAATGTGAGAATTTTGTGTCAGCGACAATGACACTCATCTCCAGAGATGTAAAATCCATGTTCAGGACTGAAAGTAATCTCCAGTGTTTTGCAACTGTTAATTGGATTTTCCACAGGATGTAGAATTAATTACTGAAGTCAGCTGGCTGAGTTGGTGGTGCGGAGGAAATTTTTTTTTTACCTCTTTTACCTTCTGCCTCCCAGGACTTTACACCTTTCATTGCCAGCTTGACCATCTCCAAACCAGCATGAAACAGGAAGTCAGCCTTCTCACCTGGACTTTGCCTGTTCCATCATCCACCATAGCATGCTGGGCAGCCATGGCCTTATTGCTGTGAAGACTGGAGGCATCGAAAGGGATCTGCTCCACCTTTGCGATGCGGCCGAAACTGGCGACCTGGCCAGGGCCGATGGTCTGGTCCTTGTCCTTCCAGTCGGAGAAGAACTGCTTGAAGAGTGCAGTTTCGCTCCCTGCAGGCATCACCGTGATCTGCAGGCATAAGGAAGACGGGATTGGAAGATGCACAGCGACATCTTGACCATTCCCAGCTAACTGGTGACATCATTCAGCGAGGGAGATATACAGCCCTGCTCAGGAAATGTATGAACAACAGCAACCTGGCAACATACATTACCTGACAAAAGTATTAGGACGTCACTATTTATGTGTGTGATTTTCTTACAGTGATGTAGAAAATACTGAATGTATCGTGTTTGGAAATAGTTGTTTATTCAAATAAAAATACAGACACAATTTTGGATACACCATACTGAATTATTGTATGTCTTGACCCTCCTTTTATAGAGAATCAAAATCACCCCATGTGCCACACCTGATCATAATGACTGGACCGATAGTAGCCATTGATGATTGACAAGAACACAATTCCAAACATGTACATTTGAAAATTACCATCTTGCAAGCACAATTTATGATAATATCTCTTACTTATGACAGACCAAAATTGAGAGTTTTTCGTACAGAGGAAAAATATGCCAATATGTATATCTGTTGCTTCCCCAAATGTTCAATAATGTTCTGTGATGTTTACGTGTACATTTTAGGACACCATTAAATTCCTACAACACTCGCATATATAATATAACACGTACATCAAAAGTTGAGGGAGGATGAGGAATGTCCTAATACTTTTGTCAGGTAGTGTAGGAGTCCATGGCCATCCAAATGAAAATCTACGGGCATTAAGTAAAACTAGAGGTTTGAATGAACTTGAAACTCCACTGGTCTGCCACCCTGCCTCGCCCATTCAGGAGTGGGAAGCAAGGTGGAAATTACATGCAAAACTAGTTTATGTCCAAAAGACATTGCATGCAAAGTGTCATCAAATTTGATCAATATTTCCAACTGCTACAGGTTGCAGGTCATTTAAATAGGTGTGTATGGGCGAAGGAATGTCTAGGGACACAATGTGGACATTTTTTCAGAGAATATTGAAAACGTGTCATTTATGCTGAGAGGCTGTATACCACTCACATACTAAGTTTCAGCTTTTTATCTTCATTGGAAAGGTCTAATATGGACAACTTCAGTTTTTCCAATATGACCTCCTTGCCAAACCCACTTTTGGAGGAGCAGGATTGAAATGCCATCCCAAAGGAGTTTATGTGCTAAAGATGGAACATCAATACCAAGTTTTGTCAAATTTGAGCAGTTTTTATGACTGCTAGAGGCCACAGGTCTAATAGTTTATGGCAACAGGCAACAGACGACAACAGACAAGAGACAACGACAGACAATCTTTATGGATGACAAAGCTCACACCATCTTAATGACTCAGCTAGTCAACAACCAGTTGAGTTTAAATCAGTTAAAAACTAGAATCTGTGCTTGTGAAGCACTATGATGTTCCCCGCCATTGTATATATTTGGTTGCACATTTTGAAGAGAGAACTATGAAAAGGCACATCTATACCATGTAATATAACAATATGCCTAGTTTGGTTGAGAAATGTGTTTTGGAGTTTTGGTTCGGACAAGGTCCACACTCTCAATACGCTCTAAGTTGAAAAGGTTACCATGGAAATCGGAAAAAATAAAAATTTCTGAACAAACAAAATATCAAAAGGCACATCTACACCATGTGGTCTAACACTAGACCAAGTTTGGTTGAAAAATCTCTCATAGTTTCTGATTTGTGGTCCGGACAAGGTTCCCAACCTCATTATGCACTAAGTTCAACTTGTTACCATGGAAACAAAAAAATTAAAAATTTCCGAATGAGCAAACTATTAAAAGGCACATCTACACCATGTGATCTAAATATATGCCAAGTTTGGTGGAGAAATCTCTCATAGTTTAAGAGTTGTGGTCCGGACAAGGTCCCCACCCTCAATATGCACTAAGTTGAACTTGTTACCATGGAAACTGGAAAAAATAAAAATTTCTAAACAACCAAAATATCAAAAGGCACATCTACACCATGGGATCTAATGATATACCAAATTTTGTGAAAAAATATTGAACAGTTTAAGAGTTGTGGTCCGGACAAGGTCCCCACCCTCAATATGCACTAAGTTGAACTTGTTACCATGGAAACTGGAAAAAAAAAAATTTCTAAACAACCAAAATATCAAAAGGCACATCTACACCATGGGATCTAATGATATACCAAATTTTGTGAAAAAATATTGAACGGTTTAAGAGTTGTGGTCCGGACAAGGTCCCCACCCTCAATATGCACTAAGTTGAACTTGTTACCATGGAAACTGGGAAAAAGAAAAATTTCGAAACAACCAAAATATCAAAAGGCACATCTACACCATGGGATCTAATGATATACCAAATTTTGTGAAAAAATATTGAACGGTTTAAAACTATGGCCCGGACAAACTTGCTCGGAAGAACGGAAGGACGGACGGACGGACGGAGGGTAAAACATTATGTTCTCCGCAACATTTGCGGGGAACATAATAAAAACAGTCTGGAGCATTCCTCCGTAAGTGCAACAGAAATGTACAATTCTAGATGCAGGAAAACATGCACCATTATTATTAACGCTGCTTGTCTGGTCTTCAACCTCCCAAAGTTCTCCCATGTGACCCCCCTGCTGAGATCCCTGCACTGGCTGCCAGTTGCGGCCAGAGTTAGATTCAAAGTCCTAACTCTGGCCTATGCTGCAGCAAACAAGACAGCCCCTTCCTGTCTGCAAGAGATGATCATCCCATACACACCTGCCCGGCCACTTCGTTCTGCAGCAGCAGGACGACTTCGCCCCCCTACTTTGGGTCAGAGAGCTAGTCATGCTACCAGATCACTCAGCTTCTCCCATCTTGCTCCCCAGTGGTGGAATGACCTTCCCACATCCCTATGAACTGCTCCATCCCTGCTGCTCTTCCGTCGTAACTTAGACTCACCTGTTTCGACAGTTTCTGACCTGATCGCCTCCCTCCCTCCCCTGCTTTATTTTTTTTTAAAATCTTCCTCTAATGTTTGTCTCCATTTGCTTTGTTTCTTTCCTCTGTGTGCTACTGCCTTCGGTATAGTCCTTGCTTTACATGTTCATGACTTCAGGTGACTAATGCTCGATAGGAATTGTACCTTGTCCAGTCTGTTGGGCTACAATGTCAGTGACTTTACTGTATGCACTTACTGTAAGTCGCTTTGGATAAGAGCGTCTGCTACATAAATGTAATGAAATGTAATGCGAAGGATCTGCGGCGGACACGGCGGCGATGACGATTCTATAATATCGACAAAGATCCTTTGTGTTAACGCAATAAATGATCTATAGATCATTTTCAAATTTTATACGCCTTTAGATCATAGTAAGATGGAGAAATGGATCGATTTTGGGCTTTGTACCATTAATAATAAATTCATTAACTAAATAATTTCCTGGAACACCTGATTTCAATCATATTGCCTGATATGAAAGCAATATCACCTTGAAAGTTTGCCATTTGATTCTTCCAATCATGATCTACTATTGCTGAATTCCACAGAAAAAATATCCACAGATTAAGTACATTGTAATCAGCTAAATTCATTACTGACCACATAACGAATACTTGAGTGTATTTTTCATTATTCATGAGTCACTATGTGCAATCTGAGCATGTCGAAGATAAAAACTGGTTCATTTTGTAAAAATTTAATCAGTTAAGACAGTAAATTAACTGACCTCCAAAAAAATAGTCAAGTGTATTTTTCATTATTAATTAATCACTATGGGCAGTTTCTGCATATCCATCACAAAAATGGTTTCAGTTTATAATAATTTAATATGTCAGAGTAGTTGACTTTATAAATGACCTTTAAAAAGTTACGTGTATTTTTCTTTATTCATTAGTTACTTTGGACAGTTTGAGCATAACTAAAATGAGAACGGGTAGCTAGCGTTTCTCTCTGGGGAGCTTTCGCCGATATATACCCTTTGCTATCAGAGACAACAGCGTAGGCCTTGTTGTTACTATTACTATCCCCCGACACGAACTAGCGCGGGGGATACAGGATTGGGTTTTGTCCGTCGGCCTCGCCTTCAGTCCGTCCGTCACACTTTCAATGGAGACAAGTTAACTTAAAAACTATGACAGTTACGTGGGTCAAACTTTGTACGCTTAACCCTTTCAGCGCCATGTAAGATATCAAAATCAGACGCTGTTGAAAACCTATCATGTGGCAACTTGCTTTCGCGGGAGCTCTTTTAAACAAGTTGCCACATAATAGGTTTTCAACAGCTCAGGATAACTGCATTTTTAATTCCTTGAAAATGTATTCAGCGCTCAAAGGGTTAATAAACTAGTTATGATCTATGATCAGTTATGAAAACAGCAGTCAATGTGGATGTTAATATAGTGGCAAAAATGGAGTCAAGATTGAGAGAGTAACAGAATACAAATACTTAGGTATTTGGATTGATGAGAAACTGACATTCAGCTTTCACATAAATAATCTCATAAGTAGACTTTGACAAAAAGTTGGATTCTTTTATAGAAATAAACTAAACTTTCCCATGTTCTGTCGAAAGAGGGTTGTGGAGGCTGTTTTTATGTCAGTCATGGACTATGGTGATATAATATACAGGCACGCACCCTCAACAACTCTTAAACGTCTTGACTCTGTTTACCACTCTGCACTGAGCTTTATCACAGGTGATCCATATAACACACATCATTGTATTTTATATAGTAAGGTAGGATGGTCGTCCCTTCAGGTGAGACGAGATCTTCATTGGCATCTTTTCATTTACAAAGCCTTTTTAAGCAAACTACCATCCTATCTCACAGAACTTATCACTGTATCTGTAAACCATTATCGTACTCGCTCCTCAAACCAGTTGCTTCTGCATGTTCCACAAATCAGATCAGAACTAGGAAAGACTGCTTTTGCTTATTCTGCTTCTGACTCCTGGAACAGGCTTCAAAAGCTGCTTGAACTTCCGCATCTTTTACCTTTTGGGCAGTTCAATGAGTTGATTTTAAATCTTTTACCTAATTCGTGTAACTGTTTTGCATATGTATAAATCTTTATATGTGTGAATGTATGTGTATGTATGTGCAGTATATTTATGTATGTATGTAAGTATATTTATTTATTTATTTTTTTTTTTTCTTGTATCCTATTAATTTTTCTGTTCTTGACTCGACATCATTGTAAATGAGGGTTGGTCCCTCAATGATTTCTCGAGTATAAATAAATAAAGGTTGATGATGATGATGATGATGATCTACGGAAGTCGAAGCACATTTATTTATGGAGTTATGACCCTTGATCATGGCTGTGGATAGTGATGACCATGTCGCCTTGTTATTATTATTATTATTATTTAGCGGCAAGTATCTTAATCAAACACAAGCACAGACTACAAACAGTACACCAATATTAGCCATGGTGTTCTGTGCACTTTTTCAATACAAATGTACAGTGGGTAGGGGTAAAGCATGCGTACTAAATGTTTAAGAGGTGAGGGTACACCATGCATACTAAATGTGCAGCTGCTGGGGGGATACAACAAGCGTACTCAATGTGTAGGAGGTGTGGGCGCAGTATGCGTACTAAATGTGTAGGAGTTGGGTGGGTCCCATCCATACTAAATTTGTAGGAGGTCGGTGTGCAGTATGTATCTCAATGTGCATGAGTTGGGTGAGCCCTAAGTGTACTAAATGTGCAGAAAGTTTCATAGTCATAGTATGTCTACTATATGAGCAGCAGGTGGGGTACACTATGCATACTCAATGTGCAGGAGGCAGGGGTGCAGTATGTGTGCGAAATGTGAAGGAGGTTGGCGCGGAAAGTGCTCTTTTTCATATTTCTCGCAGAAAATAAGTGGAGGTGATGGTGTTCGATGTTTTAAAAAAAAAAAAGTTTTGTCATTATCAAAAATTGAAAGCAGGTCATTTTGACCCAAACACCCTGCGACAGTTAACCCTTAGGGTGCCGAAATCAATTTTCAAACGC
This sequence comes from Gymnothorax javanicus, assembly GCA_029692085.1. Classification (NCBI taxonomy): domain Eukaryota; kingdom Metazoa; phylum Chordata; class Actinopteri; order Anguilliformes; family Muraenidae; genus Gymnothorax; species Gymnothorax javanicus. The sequence goes on along the minus strand of CM056198.1, from coordinate 127,942,741 downwards.
TTAAAAAAAATGTAAATATCTTGAGCTTCTGAAAACCTATCATGTGGCGACTTGTTGAAAAGAACAAGTCGCCATATGATAGATTTTCAAAAGCACTAATTTTATTTCATTGTATCAGCGAGCGGCAAATGCTGCCTTTGGTCCTTTAAGGGTTAAAACTGCCTTTTACCTGAGTCCTCTTTGGGCAGTAGTTCTTCTGTTTGAGGAAGTAAATAGCTGCCTTCATGGCCGCTCTGCGTTCGTCTTTGTTTGCCTTCGGGCCTGAGGGGACAACGGAAGCAAACTCACACCCTTTTCATACTGAAAGCCAAAACGTTTGCCGCTTTTTTGCACGCACAAGCCAGGAAAGGCGTGAAACTGCGTGAAATGCCGTACCTTTCCACACGAAGACTTTATGGTTCAGCCCGTTGTCCAGGATGTAGCACTCACTGGGATTAAGCATTTCCTGCTTGAAAGGAAGATTCTCAGCCTCCAATGTAGCCTTCATTGAACCAGTCGCATCTGAAATCTGGCAGAAAATTTTTCTTAAATTTCACACCCAATTTTTCTTACTTTCCAAACCCCCGAACTCTAGCGAACTTGTCAATATCCCGTGAGGTCACTCCTCCAACTCCCACGATGCCTGTTTTCAGAAAAGACACCACCAGTCATGCGCTTCCCGTCCCGTCAGCACGATCTCAGCGTGTGGGTCGGCAGGCACCTGATCTGACCAATGAAGAGTGGAGTGACCAATGGAATTTTCCAGAATATGTCCTGTGACTCCATGTTAAGGCTGAGACATCTGTCGCCTCACCAATGCCAAACGCCATCGATGCACCGCTTACGCACTTCTCAAAAACACGGAGTTCCTTTCGATCTGAGTCATCCCGAGGTCATAAGACTGAAAATTTGCAAAAACAAAAGGCTACAACACTGTGCGAATAAGATCTAACGACAGCACAGCGCTACGGTGAGCAACAGAGACGAGCCCAGTCTAGACCACAATGTTCCCTCGAAGAATGAATACACCTCTTAATTTGTCTCAGGCGTTCAAATGTTAACCGTCCCCGAGGCTGAGCGTTCCCTAAATCCACCTACCGGCAGTGCCCCACGAAAGATCAATTCCATTCAATTCAGTTTTATTTATTTAACCCTTAGGATGCCGAAATCAATTTTCAAACACTTAAAAAATGTAAATATCTTGAGCTTTTGAAAAACCTATCATGTGGCGACTTGTTGAAAAGAGCTCCCGCAGGGGAGCTCTTTTCAACAAGTCGCCACATGATAGGTTTTTCAAAAGCTTTGATTTTATATTTCATTGTATCAGCGAGCGGCAAATGCTGCCTCCGGCGCTTTAAGGGTAAAGCGCTTTGAACAGAACCAGGCCAGAACTCGTGGGGAGCGAGCCAAAGGACTCAGATGCAGGGAAAGGAAACCTTGGGCGGAACCCGGCTCCAAAATAGAGGAACCCGACCGTCTGTGGTCGGCCCTGGAGAAGCGAGGAGAGAAGGGGGCGGAGAGGGCTGGAGATGGGGCAGGACAATTGGAGACTGGGGCAGGAAACCGGGGCAACGGGTGGGCAGAAGGCCTGCAAAGCAGAACCTGCTATTAAATTCCATGGCATAAATGCAACAGGCCTAACGCGACTCACAGCGCTAAAGCTGGCTAACAACATCACTGCGGTTTATATCGAATGTCCCTCCCTACAACGGCATCGCGACAAACATAATTTTCACATCGGGAACAAAAACAAAGGAAGAAAACAACGGCAAAAATAGAAACCAAATCCATGTGACTCATGTCGTAGTTATGTGCCCCAGATAGCAAGGGATCCTTCTCGGACAGAGGGCGGTGTGTACAGATGCTGGACTTGACTCAAACACGGTGGGATGTGGCCTTTCACAATGGCAGCCAATGTCTCACCATGTACAGGGAAGCCTTCTTCGCGGCGGACCGATCGGCGTCCGCATCATCGCTGCTCGCGGGCGAAATCGTAGGCTTGGTTCCCAAGACCTGAAAATACAGGAAAGAATGTTTTTCATTAGAGTGTAATGAAGGCGTACTTTCCCCCTGACTGGGCCCATTGACATGTCAGCCTGAGCTGTGGTCGTCTCTCTCCACTCTTGGCAAACGCGAAAACATATTCCCCACCCCCACTGTTCTCAGTTCAGTAAACAATGTAGCTGAGCCGGCGGTGTCAAGCCTGTGTGTTCTGCTCTCTCATTAGGGAAAACGAGGAGATTTCTGAAGGGTATCTGGTTGAAATTAGAAGCCCTGCTAACCCCTTACGGCAGCCGCCCCCCCCCAAACCCCCTCCTTGTCACTTGTGATCCCTTCTCAGACATACAGCCTGAGTCTAAACCAGTGGGAGGGTTTTCACTCCGACCCAGCGAAGAGAACCTCATTCAAGAGCGATAGATCCTGCTTAGCAGTTAATTAGCAGAGTTAAGTGCATTAGAATAAGGTCGTAAATGGAAACCGACAGTACGGTAGGCCAATTGAGGGCCAGTGACCATGATTCCCAGCCTCCTTATAAATTGGACAACTCAGAGCGTCAGCCATCTTCTATTTGGTCAGCCACACAAAGAAGCAGGGCGCCATTTTGAATAGTGGAGAGCGTTGTGTCAGTGCTCATGCTAATATTCACTCACATCGATGAACACCTGGGGCTCGCATCCCTCCTCCACAATCTCCACCTTGGAGCGGCCGCTGTACTCGTTGTCACGGATGTCGATGGCCATCTGCAAGGCCTTGATTATCTCAAAGCGGTTGCAATCCTTCCCGCACCAGTTGTAGATGAACTGCAAAGGACAGGCGATAAATAGAGGTGGGAATGGGGATGGGGATGGGTGATGGGCGACAGTTCTAAAAGAGCTTGGGCAACTTATCGCACCTGAGTCGTGATGGGTGTTGTTTAATATTGTGTTTAAGTGACAGGCTGAGTCTAAATATCTGGTCTCGCCCACACTCGCAGACTGGCATACTTAAAGCTAAGGTTGGTAAGATTCGGCAGAACCTTTTTTGGTTACATTTTTAAAATTAACTTAACTGCCTGACAGCAATCCATTACCTGTAGCTGTCGCAAGGATGTAACAAGCTCGTCCAATCATTTCAATTGACCCAAATGGCATGATTGGATGCCTTACCCGCCTGTATGTTTTACCTACCCTCCTGGACGCACCCAATTATTCAGCCAACGCACTAACAGCACATGCCCTGAGGCTACATATACCAATGTGTGGACTGCATCCTTCGAAAGCTGCATTTTTAGGCTGCTACGCCATCGCCGGCAGTTACATTGCGAAGGCGCTTTCGAATACAGCTGAGAAATCTTGCCTGATATCAGACAGATTCGTCAGCTCGTTTACACTCCGTTTCCAAGTCGACAATTCCATTTTGCAGGAAGCATCAGGAATACCTTGAGCCAAATTACGCCACATAAAACAGTACCAGCACACACCCTCCCCATCCCTGGATAATGAAATCCCTCGGGAAGTTGAACCAGTGGGACCGAGCCCAGGGGTCCATACTGCTGGGCACCTACCTCGCCCAGGTCCAGGATGAAACAGTCACCGGAGTTGAAGCTGCACCAGGCAAAGCCAACTTCGGTACCCCTGGGACAGCGTCGGCCCTTGACATGGAACAGCCGCTTGCCTTTCTGCTCGTTCGGCCTCACAGTTCTGAAGCCGGATGCCACACCACCTTTCTGGAAGGACAGAACGATTCGTTCACGTGACATCCAGTGGCGGGCGGTGGACAGAGAACAAGGAGGGTGATAAACATGTCTTTAAACTGCTTATCAGCCTTGATCTGTTTTCAGTCAATTTCCCTGGTAAAAGACACTTGAACTCTCCCCTCTCAGGTGTAGCTAATTGTCTTCGTTAAGACGAGAAATCAAACGCACCAGTTGAACGCAAAAAAGAGCGCATTTCAATCTTTTTCAATTAAACAATCATTACGCACAGGTTTGACGACTTGCTTAGGATGTGACAAAATTTCATGCGGAAAATCCACAGAGGTTTTTTCGTGAAGCGTTGCAGGCATGTGAATTAAACATTTAATAGAATTTATTATTCACTCGCACATTTCATTATAAGGGAAACTAACATGTTGACCAAGAACAATGGTTGAAATGGAGTCACTAATCTCCTCCGTTTCAAGGGATGTTTTCCGCCCCCCCAGATTTCCGTCCACCGCCCGCCACTGGTGACATCCCCGGAAGATTAAAACAATTTGCTTTTTCATTAATAACAAGGCCAACACAAAGTGCTGATTGCTGTGTCTCCACCAGCGATAGCGCCGCCAAACATCCTAAAAGTAGATCTTCGGTCCCCAGACACAGCTGACCTTATATGTCCTTGACCTTTGACTCGATGACCTCCAAAACCTTGGCCGACTTCGGGCGCCAACCAGGGTTAATCTGGTCGAACTGAACGTCGCCCGAATTCACTCTGGTTAGACTAGAGTGACGTCACACAGCAAAACCAAAGTCCGACCCACGACGCTCCAACGGTTTGTCCAGTTCTAAGATGGTGGCCACGTCAATGCAAGTGGTGTTTGTAAGATGAAAAAAATGCCTTTTTCTGTTTAGTGAAACACAATTTTGTAAAAGTTCAGCTGTAAAGGTGTTAGTTGGATGCACAAATATCAAATCGATGAACGGTAATTTATGGCGGCTCTCTTGTTTTTACCATCATAAAGAAGTGAGTAAAATGGCCGTTCCAGAGTTCCATGCTGGCCATCATTGCGTGATTGGAGTCGCTAGGAAGCTGTTCAAGCAACATCAACTGCTCAACGTACGCAGAGGCGTGACCCACAGTAAAGTCCGGTTAGCAACCATAGTCGGCCCCTGTCGGTTCAGCTACCCACTGTGAGGAGTTACCGTGTTTGATTTTATCAAATCCCTCCACTCCTTCACTAGATATAGTGCACTATACAGACAGACCATATGCCCCCCACCCACAGTGTGTGGCAGAGGTGTAATTACACTTTTGCAGATTGTAATGTGAATGTAAGAGAGAATGGAGTGCGTTCTCCATTTAAATACTCGAACTGAAGCAATTCAAGCCAACTACTTCGTTAATGGACGTAAGAAAAGTGGCCTGTTTTAGGCACTTAAACTGGCCCCCTGAGTTTAAAGCCCAGTTCCCTAACCACTACCCTGCCGCACACCATGAGAAAATCAGCGTTATATTTTTCCAGCAAGCCATAACAGGATTAGTTCATTCAGGCCCAATCACTAATTAAACAGGTCCAGACAGGTTGCAGTCGCTTGAGCTGAAAATGTCAGCCAAACTTTATGAGCTGCACCCATTGCAAATGCATTGGCTTAAACCAGTTGCGCTGGTTGGGTCCTGGCGATATTTCCACCGTACAACACTGACTCTGTCTATGCAAGAGGAGGGGAACAATGGCAGTTTATATAGCTGGATTAGCACCAAACCAAAGCGCAGGCATGCCTCAGGCACGCATCTGACAAACGGTGCCAGAATCGGCAGTGCAAATCACATGTAAATGCACGGGGTGCATTAACCCTTTGAGCGCTGAATAAATTTTCAAGGAATTAAAAATGTAATTATCCTGAGCTGTTGAAAACCTATCATGCGTCAACTTGTTTGAAAGAGCTCCCGAGTTCTTTTAAACAAGTTGCCACATGATAGGTTTTCAACAGCATCTGGTTTTGATATCTTACACCACTGGGCAACTATAGTCGCCTATGGCGCTCAAAGGGTTAATCTGCTCGTCCCTCACAAAGTCTTGAACCATACCGCCTAGCTGCCAGCCTCAGAGTCCCACACTTCCAGAAATATTTTAAAACGGAAAAACAATCTGTCCTTCTTTGAGAAGTAGCCTGCATTTTTTTTTTTTCTGAAACTGCGAGAGTTTCTCATTAGAGTGTAATGGCTCTGGAATGCAGCCCAACTGGAAAGTATTAAGGTGCATAATAATAAACTGTATGGGTTTTTGGCAAAGGCCCGCAGTTTATGATTCAAATAAAATAAAGCGGGAACTGCATAGACAGAAATGAGACTGCAGCCTGCATTCAATAAACATTCATCCTTTATATTTGGTGCACACACCCTTTATTTCAAAAAGTTTTTCTCCACTAATAAGTTTAATGACTTCAGCAATCACCATAATTACCCCCCATGCTACGTAAAAGAGCATATTATCCTTACAAGTCAAAGCGTCAAACCTCAAGTCAAATTACAGTGGAATAAACTCTGACACTATCCAACAACGACTCTGAAAGTCTAATCATATATACAGGGTTTTACATGAGTGGGCGGGTCATATGAAAGTTATGAAACGATATGAGTACATTTTCGTTTTGTTGCGGGCTTTGGTGAGCAACAAACACAAAATTTACTCAGCGAGGTTCATAACTTTCTAATGACACAACCAAGAGTATGAGATTCTGTCTATCACATAACTGAATTGCGTAATTTAATGGAAAACAAATGAAATTTCCGTTAGCACCCACTGTATGTTAGCACTGTGCTAACTCAATCATTGAGACAGTCACTGAGTCACGGTCTTCGCGTTTGAACAAGCAATGGTTAGCAAATTCAGTCAGGTGGGTAGCTAGCCAACGTTACCTCGCTAGCTAACAAACTAATGTTACATAATGGTTAAGTACTGCACGCTAGGCAGCTAGCTAAGTAACGTTATCTTAGTTATGAGAGTAGCACTTAGCGAGCCTGCTACAGCGCTGAGCCACGCCAATTAAGCCAACGTTACACTTGGTATTCAGTTTGGCTAAATATTAACAGCATGAAGTAACGTGAAGCGGTTTTTTTCTCCACGTTCTCAGCCAATGAAATTTTCCCAAAAGTGATAGGTAGCTACCTAGGGTAAAATAAAAAATATTTCATGAGCTGTACTATGGGCAAAGTACCACAGTTATGTGATAAACAGCATTATTACATTTACAAATTATCCGTGCCTTTTCATTGGTGAATTAAGGGTCATGTGATCCTCTTTAAAACACGGTATTGCCCTGAAAACCCTCGTGCCATGCAGCGATAAAAAGTGATATTGCCCTGTGGTTTAACCAACCAGAACTATGGAGAGAAAAAAGTCTATCCAATCAGTGAGAGCGTAACATTAGGCATCATTAAAACAATTATTGACCACAAGCCGAGCAATATCAGATTTTATAAACCCATTTTGATCAAGGCCAAAATCGGTTTCTCTGGGTCCATAAAATCTGATATTGCCCTCCCGCATGGTCAATAATTGATAATTAGCATCATAAATACAGAAAACACAGAAAGTTTCACGAGAGATGGAACACTTTTCAATTAACACATCAGAGCATCAATCAAGATCATGTATAACTTTTATTCAGTCCTTACGTTTAAGACAAATTATGCTAAACATTTCCAATGAGCTGATTGAACCGGACTCATGCCAAGATTGGGCATTCCCAATATAAAATGGGAATATGTTGATGCATTTCCCTGAAAAAGGATAAAAAATATCAGTGCACTTCAGCCTAATCACACACACATCACAGTTCATGGGCTTTAATGGGCAGCACTATCTGCTACACCTCAGTCATCACTGACTCCTTTCTGCTTTTATCATTCAAGCTGAGTAAATGAATATGAGAGCCAGTTTTGTATTTTTATTTTATTTATTTACTTTTATAAAAACTAACTTTAAGTAAACGTACTGACAACGATGTGGTTCTGAACAAACCCGGGTACAAACAAGGTGAATAGCAACTGAAGCTAAATAGGGAACAGGATATCATTCAATCCAAAGCTAACTTTCAGTTCTGCGTAAAACCAACATTCCAGGCATCGCTGACCGAGACTCTTGATAGAACATGAAACCATTATACACAACACGTTATACCATGCATAACAGGAGATGTCGAAAAAAGTAGTCAATTCGTCTTCTCTTCCTCAGTCAAAATGCTGAATCCAATTCATAGCAAAAAAAGGAATGGAAATTTGAATGTTTATGCAGAGAACAAAAGAATGTATTATGGCCAAGAGCAGGGACACAAACTCTTATCCAGAATGATCCAGTGTCTGTGCAGGTTCTAACCATGCAGTTACGCACCAGATTGCATCAGTCAAGGACTTCAGCAACGACCCTCATGGTTGATGAGTACAATCAGGAGTGTAACTTCTTGATTGAACAGAGAGTCTGCGCTCACACCAGCCCTTTCCGGATACAGTCAAGAACACCTGGCCCAGCACCGTAGCTGTTTGACTGGGAAGTTGGTGGAACTTTGTGTGCTACATGAAATTTGCCAGAGCTGTTGGGCCCAAATTCAAGGCCCTTAACACGACGCTGGGTGTGGGGGAGTTGAAGCTTTATCGCCTTGGCTTGACTCGTGTACATTTACTTGAATAGGAAAAAAACTTCCACAAGACTCCGATGTAAAAAAGGATAAACAAAAATAAAATTTTATTCTTCGGTATTGTATTATCTTCTTACAGGAGTGATCCACGATATTAAGTTATCCTAAACAATAAATTGTACTACGGTACGAAAATCGTGTGGCTCAGTCATTAATTAAGCATCAACTCAAGCATAAACTTCCGTGTGTTCCAAAACCCCAAATTTCTTAAAGTGACAGTAACATATATCACTGCTCTAACAAAGAACCTAAATATCCTTCAATCGAACAAGATAGCATACTCACATCAACATGAATAATGTCAAAAATGATTTTAGCTGACTTTTAACTTATTAATTTATTCAACAAATGAATTATTTATTTCTATTTGCACAAACTATTGAACCAAATACAGACTACATTTATTTATTAAACAAAATAATTCCTCTTAAAATCATATAACACTTTTTTTGTATTAACTGTTTTTTATTTTCTTTTTTTTATAACGTATCTGCGGTTACAGTAAAGACTTCAGCAGGAGTATGTATACTGCTGCTCTACTGGTACGCCAGTGGGGTTTTTTTAAAATTATTATTTAACCAGGGAACTCCCGTTGAGATTGAAATCTCTTTTTCAAGGGAGCCCTGGGGTTGAGGTGGAGAGGGAGAGGACAAGTTGCACAGCCAATTAGATCAGGGGATGATTAGGTGGCAGGTTGAAAGAGCCAGGCTGGGAATTTAGCCATGACACCGGGGAACCCCTTACTCTTATCGAAGACTGTCATAGGATCTTTAATGACCACAGTGAGTCAGGACCTCGGTTTAACATCTCATCTGAAAGACGGTGTCTCCTTCAGTACAGTGTCCCCATTGCTGCACTGGGACCTTGGGGGGTCACTCTTTAGATGAAGTGTTGCTCAAAAAGGCTTTATACAGAATGTATAATGCCTTCATAAATCAGACATACTGTCTTCATAAATCTTACATAAGCAAATGTCATGCTTTGTAAAGGGTGAAATAACATTTCACTTATTCAGCATGTGATGCCAGATGTGACGATGACAATGTCACTTAGCTGACAATGTCACCCTTTATGGCATTTAACCACTCGCTAAGTATCATTGTCAGTTACATGACATCTGGCAACACATTCTGAATAAGGTAGTGTTATTTCACCCTTTACAAAGCATGACATTTGCTTATGTATGATTTATGAAGACGTTATGTCTCAATGATGAAGGCATTATACATGCTTTGATAAAGCCTTTATGAGCAACACTTCATCTAAAGTGTGACCAATTGGGGATTATTCCACCAGAGAGAAGATCGCAACCTACTGGCCACCAACACCTCTTCCTGCAGCAACTTGGTTTTCTCAGGTGATCTCCCATCCAAGTACTAACGAAGCCCACGCCTGCTTAGTTTCAGCCACGCAGCTGGAGGACTGAGTCAACTGACACACAAGGAAAACACACGTTTCTCTGACACACAGGGAAAACACACGGCTCTCTGACACACAGGGAAAACACCGGCTCTCTGACACGCAGGGAAAACACACGTCTGTCTGACCCACAGGGAAAACACACGGCTCTCTGACACACAGGGAAAGCACAAGTCTCTCTGACACAGGGAAAACACACGTCTCTCTGACACAGGGAAAACACACGGCTCTCTGACACACAGGGAAAACACACGGCTCTCTGACACACAGGGAAAACACATGTCTCTCTGACACACAGGGAAAACACACGGCTCTCTGACACACGGGGAAAACACAAGTCTCTCTGACACACAGGGAAAACACACATCTCTCTGACAAACAGGGAAAACATGTCTCTCTGACACAGGGAAAACACGTCTCGCTGACACACAGGGAAAACACACGGCTCTCTGACACACAGGGAAAACATGTCTCTCTGACACACAGGGAAAACACACGGCTCTCTGACTCACAGGGATAACACACGTCTCTCTGGCACACAGGGAAAACACGTCTCTCTGACACAGGGAAAACACGTCTCTCTGACACACAGGGAAAACACATGTCTCTGACACACAGGGAAAACATACGGCTAGCTGACACACAGGAAAAACGCAGGGTTCTCTGACACAGGGAAAACACACGTCTCTCTGACACAGGGAAAACACATGTCTCGCTGACACACAGGGAAAACACACGGCTCTCTGACACACAGGGAAAACACACGTCTCTCTGACACACAGGGAAAACACACGTCTCTCTGACACACAGGGAAAACACCGGCTCTCTGACACAGGGAAAACACACGTCTCTCTTACACACAGGGAAAACACCGGCTCTCTGACACACAGGGAAAACACACGTCTCTCTGACACACAGGGAAAACACACGTATCTCTGACACACAGGGAAAACGCACGGCTCTCTGACACAGGGAAAACACACGTCTCTCTGACACAGGGAAAACACACGGCTCTCTGACACACAGGGAAAACACACGGCTCTCTGACACACAGGGAAAACACATGTCTCTCTGACACACAGGGAAAACACACGGCTCTCTGACACACAGGGAAAACACACGGCTCTCTGACACACAGGGAAAACCCACGTCTCTCTGCTCACCATGTACTTGATTCCACTCCTGAAGTAACCCTGGAAAGCGCACGACTCCTCCCCCTGGCACTCGCGGTACTGCACCGGTGATCCACCCAGATGTTCATCCAGCTGAATGGTCAAAATGGCTGCCGCCCCGCTTTCATCCATGGAGCAGTCCTTACCTAACACAGCAAAAACATCTCGTCAGAAGCAGCAGTGGTAAACATCCGCGTTCTCCAGCACCATTCTGCCCTAAGGAGGGCTTAGCACAGCCACTACAAAATAATTTAAACAGAAAAAAATGGCTTCAGAGTCTATTTGCTGTCTTATCAAATGAATAGTTAGCACATCTATGATAGATTATGGTTAACTGACTTGCCATGATTTAACTTCCATCCAAATAAATCCCAGCGTCTATATACTTTCAGGCCCAAAACGGCACAGTACACATTTTACCCAATGTGGATCTGCTGCACTTGGGCTGTGAAGAGCAGCATTGTCCTCGGAGGTTTACACTTCGAGCACTTGAATTCAAAAATCACCCCGCTCTGGTGTGCCCAATCAAAAATCACCCTGCTCTGGTGTGCCCAATCAAAAATCACCCCGCTCTGGTGTGCCCAATGAAAATGAAAACCCACGGCATGGTGGACATCCAGGAACGGAGCTGGTTAATACTGCGTTTGAGACACTTCAATGGCAGAACATCTGCAGCGAAGAATGTGTGTAAGGGTTTTCACCCTGCATTCCCTCCCCTGCGGCTTGTGCTCACCTCCACCTTAACGAGCTGCATCTGTTTTTCGTTAAGGTGGAGGTGATCCTTTAGGTATATCGGGCTGGCAGTAGCCAGTCCTCATTGTCGCTGCATTCTCTTGGTTTTACCCTGTGTCTCTGCTCCCCAGTTTCATCTATGTGTTGGCTTTTCTTTTATTAAATTCTCCAGTTTTTTTTTTTTTTTTTTTTACCAGCCTGTGCATGTGGGTCCTTCCCTGCTTATGGGCCCATGGTCCCAGAGCCCGCCGGACTGCAGTTTGCATCCGGCGGGACAAAACCATGACAACATGCCACGCAGCACGTTGTGGCTTTTCATTGGGCCAATACCGTGACAAAGAAAGATATTAATAATTCATATTATCCTGCAGCCATCCATGTAACAAGATGGAATATCCCTTGTGAAAAATTACCAAGTTCCAAGCTATAGTTATCCTATAGTATTTGGATGGTATTTTCAACTCCATTGTGTAGTATTATAGTGATACGATAGTTATTCAAACTATAGCAATACAGTTGCGTGGGCTATAGTAATATCATGGCGCTGTTGACTGTGGTAACACTGTGCTAATAATTTGATGGCTATAGCACTACTCTAGTTATACTATGCACACTATAGTAATACTTTAGTTATGCCAAAAAATATTATAGTATTACTAAGAAATAACTATAGGATATTTTCAGAAGGGATAGAGGAGCAGTCTTGCCTGGCAGCCTAAGCCAGGAAGTGCTGGCTGTCTGCTTCAGTTTGTCACTGACATCACAGACTTGAGTCCAGTGTGCACTGTGTTTGACACGACCACCCACTGGCAGTGACCAATGAAGAACAGACTGATGGGAGAATGTCTGTGGGCTTTTAATAGCTGTCGGTCCATAAGATATGAGCACATTGCAGTCAGTTGTGCTGAGCGGTCGGTATTGATTGGACTCATTCATGCTCGCGAGGCTCGAACAGTGGGAGCAAATAGAATGACGACTACGGGCATCTGCTCGCTGTAATTCTGGAAAACACAGCGGGAATTACTGTAAGCGAGACATTGAGAGGATGCCCCGGCGAGCAAGACTGAAAACTAAGCTGTGTTTTTGTAGCTCAGCAGGAATAGCATGACCCAACAGGTAAAAACTAGCCTCACAGCTATCTTATCTTCATGCTACGCACTCAGACATATTACAGTCAAATATGAGTTTGTTCTGCATTTCTGAGTACTGGCTTTGAGTTATGTTAGCAAGTGGGTTCTCCATCTGCAGATTGCCAAAAAGACCCAAAGACTGTTCGTACTGTCACACGTACGCAGTGGTTGAGAACGGAGACTGCAGAAATTTGAAAGAGGAGACCCACAAATACTGAAGCTGCTGACTGAAGATTAGAGGAGTCATCTTCAGACCACAGGCACAGTTACACCTTAATCCTCAAATCCAGCGGCTGCACGCAATTTACTGAGAAGTGCAATGGTCACTATAGTCAGTTATCTCACCAAGAGTTTTCTGTGGGACTCAAGATAATACACTGTACGCACAAAGACACACTCACACCATGCCACACACTGCGTGTTCCAACTGAGAAATTATTTGCAGATTTATACGTATGAAATATGCTTTTTACTCATCAACTTCGAGCCTTGTTGTCTATGAGTGTACTTTTTTCAATATGACGGTGCAGCAAGGAATATTTAAAGAGATAGTTCACCCAAATATCAAAGATACATATTTCTTCCTCTTATCTGCAGTGCTACTGATCCATCTGGACTGTTTTGGTGTGACCTGCCGAATTTTGGAGATACTGACCGTGGAGATGTCTGCCTTCCCTTGAATGTAATGGAACTTAATCACCCTCATCGTTTGGTGCTCAAAGCTCCAAAAAATAAGTTTGGAAAATTCAAACGCAATGTCTCTTTCCAGAAATCATGACGTAGTTAGTCGATATATTTCACAAACCATGTTTTGAGCAGTTTCACACAGGGACCGTTTTCTTTCTACCAAATTAGAAAAGGATAAATAGTGCTACAGGTAAGAGGGAAAATATGTGTTTATGATTTTGGGGTGAACTGTCTCGTAAACTGTGAGCACAGCAGAATGCAGGGCAAACATGAATCACTGGACATTCAACCGAATTTTGTGTTTATGTTGGACCAACAGCAGCGATAAACCTCTTTAGTTCAGAAAGAGCCGACTCGAACAGCCACTGGAGAGAGACGGTTCAGGTGCCAAACCCATACATGGAGACAGATTTACAGCGAAATGTAAAATCTACCAGTAAGATAGTATAAATCCTGCCATGTACTTCTTCAAACCGCAAACCCGGCTGCCTTACTTCACAAATTACTTCTTCCTGCCGTTGAGAAAAAGGTGCACGTTAGAAAATCACGGTGATAAGACCATAATACCTGAGGCGGAGGGGGTATGTACTTTCTGATCTAAGCTGGTTCCAGCTCTGGCTGTAATGCACTGGACCAGACGCTGCCTCTGATGGAGACTGTGGTGAAAGAGAGGGCAGAGGCCACTCACCGTGCCACGTGTGAACTTTGTAAGATGGTGGGTAGGAGTAGAGCACAATGTAGGCGTCACCCATGTAGAAGTCTCCGTGCTGTTCGTTGGGAACTAGCTTCGGCTCCATTTTCTCTATCCGCCAAACCTGCAGCCCGGGCACTTTCCCGGCATTCTCGAATTCCTTGTGGCACGGCATGGCCTAGGAGGAGATAAGAGCAGGGACCTCAGTGAGAGAAGGACTCCATTATGGCTCAGATTCGGTGGTACTCAACGCTGTTACAGTCCAGCAGAGGTATGAGAGCAGGTAGTCTGGCATAATACGCAACACCAAACTCAAGATTAAAAACCAGAGCGCTCGTTATTAGATTCCTGAGGTTCTGGAATGAACTGCCTGAGGAAATTAGGCTGTCTGAGTCTGTGTCATCTTTTAAATCTCTTTTGAAAATATACTTTTATCAGAAAGCAGATTGTGATCTTATTTGACCTGCTCGCTTGCTCTGTTGGTTTTAATTTCTTGTTAATTATCTGTATATATTTTATCTGTAATTTTCTACTATTTATTCTTGTATCCTATGTATGTTTTTTGTACCTTGGTATTTGCTTCCTCCGATCCTTTACTTTTGTGAAGCATTTTGTGCTTTGCTTAGTAAGGTGCTCTATAGATGAAGTTTATTATTGTTATTCTTACCTTAGGATAGGATAATTACAAAGCAGGGGCTGACAGGACGTGCTTAAAATGGAGGCCCAAACTGCGAGTGCTTAAACTGAGGAAAATATTCAGACCGGTGCTGTCATGAGCAGGGAGGAGGGCGGTAAAAATTCCCCAAAACTAAAAGCCCCGGAGCCTAAAACAGAACACGATCAAGAAAAGCTTAATTAAGCGATGGCAGCGAGCCCAGCGTGAGAACTTTTCTCTCAGCCCAAAATCAGCAGCAGCATCTTTGACTCTGACGGCAGATTATATTGTTTGTCGCTCTGGATAAGGGCGTCAGCTAAGTCCCTGTAATGTAATGTAATGTAATGCAATGTAATTGTATTTGCGTAAAAGTTTTCGGGGGATTAACAAAGGTGAAAAAGAGATGAAAATCAGATAATACCGCCAACAGAGTAGGCCTCGTATTTCCCTCAAAAACCTATTCCACTGGACTTAGCACTGTAAACCGCACTGAACAAACAGGAATTCACTTATATACACGTTTCTCTGTTTCCAGTTCCCCTTTCAATACTTTGTGCTTTTTTTTTCATTGACCAAAATTTATCGGCCGCTTCAGCAAACACACGCATTTACACAAATGTTTCCGTACATCCAAAGGCAGGAGGCTATGTAACTGAGTGTCCCAACTGATTCCTCTAACAGGTTCGCTTTTGAAGCGCCGAAGACAAAAACGTGAACAATGAATTTGTCTTGACAGGAGGAACCGTGAAAAGATTTACAGCGCTAGGGAGACCAAAATCAAAGACAAATATTACCAAAACCATGGCACCTTTGAGCCTATCGTAAACTAATAAACATGCCTGCTGGCCTATCAGCCATTTTCTCCGGGCGAGATAATGATTAACTGGAAAGCAAGTTTAATGCCTCACTGAGAGCGCTAGTGACCTCTTATAGTGACAAGTTAAAAATACCTCCTTCTGAAGTCGACCTCGCCAAAGCGCAGTCTGCAGAATACAGTAGGTACAGATTTCATTTTTGAATCACTACTGAATTCAGTCCCCAGCGACACAGGCACACACACACACACACACACACACACACACACAGACAGAATGGCCTCTTTAAGAAGGCCAGATTTGAATAAATGGTAAAATGAGCCAAGCAGCACTTAGTCCTGACTGCACGCAGCTTACGGCTCATTACACAAAGGTGTGATACAAGCACATTTGTCTGATTACCACACTCTCCATCCACCGCCAACCCTGACCCGAGCCATTGCCCTTCAAATCAAAGAAGGTGTAAAAACGGTTACGATTTGACTTTAACAGAAGCTATGAGAAGCCACCGCAGTAGGTGAACTGATAAATTGATTCTTTAACAACCCTTTCAGTGATTTTTCAGCTATCTCATGTCAACATAATTGATTCATACCAATGGCAAATTTAGAGTCTCCAATTAGCCTCGCATACACATCTTTGAACTGCTGAAGGAAATTGCAGAACCAAGAGGAAACCCACTCAGACAGGGGGAGAACATGCACACTCCGCACAGAAAGGCCTCAGGCCGAATATGAACCCACGACCTTCTTGCTGTGAGGCGGCAATGCTACCCCCTACTAAGAAGTCTGAGCAGTTAATATGTGCTCCATCCTCCTCGGAATCCCACTCATAAACTTGAGCGGAGGGGGGCTGCGATGTATATTTGCATACACCTTATGTCTATTTGCATCTGACCAGACACCCCGTGTACACTCGAGCACCTTCATGCATCTGCAACAACTTAACACAGTGATTCACCAGTCCGATAACCCTTCTAAGTTCTAGGACGGGGTTCCTTTAAATCTAATGTTTTTCCCACTTATCCCAACATTGATTTATTATTATTATTATTATTACTACTATTACTGGAAGTGGCTACTGCCCAGCAGCGGGGTGAATTGGGGGGAAGAGATCTGCCCCGCAGCGGGGCGGATAAGAGAAGCAGTACTGCTATTTGCACCGCGGCGAGGCAGATAAGAGAAGCCCTTCTGCTATTTGACCCGCAGCTGAGCTAATAAGAGATTTCATTTTATAATCCGCCCCACTCTTTTAACTTTCACGCCGTAGCGCAGCGGGGCGAATCGCCTCTTCCATTATTATTTACCCTCAACTGTGTACACGCTACCCCCTAGCTATTTTGCGTACTTCGACTCTTTCGCGGGCTGGTCTTGCTTTTGTTCATTCTCGTGTTATAACACTTTTTTTCTCGTCTGTTGTGCAGCCGATTTTATGAGTTTCCGGGTGTATAATGTCTTGTGGTGGACACGGGAAATGTGCCAAGTTCTGATTCAGCTGCGATCACTTCGCATTTTTGGGGGACATGCCATGCTACTTTTTAGTTTAGTCTCTCGAGTGAGAGAGAGGGCATACTTGAATGGTTCTGCAGACATTAAGCGGACTTCGACCCTTAGGACATGTAAATAAATGTAGATACATAACCGATAAAGAAATCACTATTATGAGATGCTTTTACCGCCAATTGACTGCAACAGATAGGCTACAACGCAGTCATTATACGCGAGGGTACTTGTGTAATTTTGGTATCTAGAACAACACCCTGCACGATAGTAATACAAACGAATGCAATTAAATCAAATTCGTCTGACTGAAAAACTAAGCGAGGTGGCTAGCTTCAGTTTTCAAACAATCCAGCGTACATTGCATGGATATAGCCCCCTACACTCGAGTATGTTTCATTGTTGGTTGCAAACTGATTTACAGTGAGCCAACCTCTCAACCCCAACCGAAACTGCAGGGATTGTAGTAGGTTGACGAAACAATGGCAGCCCCGGTTACTCACTGGCTTTAGTCACTACGTCAGCACGCTTATGTTGAAGTTCAAATGTGTATCAACTTCCAACACCATAACGTTGATAGTCTAGAGGAAAAAATTTATTCAAAAACATCGCTGAGGGTGTATCGATTCCGTTAAAAAGCATAAGGAACGCACTCTGCGCTACAATAAATATGCATCTGCGTCTAATGCAAGACACTGGAATCACACCTATATCGTCATTAGCCTACTCGCAATAACTATCACACTGCCGCCGCGTCATGCACACACTTGACAGTTTCTACACTCCCAAACATTTGGCGTCTGACACTGAGTCAGCAGATCATATTTCAAAGGCACATCATCGCATTCACTGTGGTCTGGGTTTTTTTTTTTTTTTTTCTTTAGGAAATTTAACCATCCTTGTGCCCAGAACGAAAACGAGGTTGCCTGCACATCTGGATACTGAGTCGTTCATGAAAACTCTGTGCACACATCACGATCCAAAACTTGTTCAAAATACTGCAGTAGGCTAGATTTAAAATCTGCACTCCAAATTTCAGCAATCGTCAATTTATTCGCACGATCAAGTTTAAAACATCAGATAAACGCCGTAAAGTTCAGAATGAATTTGTTTACAAGATGTCCAGAAACGACATATAAAAGGCACGTGCAGTTGTATGTTCGCAATACATCTGGATGCTTTGTACCTGATAATATCTAAAGGTAGATTATACTCACAGAGTTTGCAGCTGAGCTGAGTCCAGAGACAAGCAGAAAGTGGGCAGATGTGATGAGGGTGTGTTTCTCTACTTCGACTGGGCTGTGAGTGATAGAGCAGCGCGCAGTTTATTGCCCATTACCGAAGGCAGCCCTATTGGCTGGTTGGAGAACAGGAAATCGCCTACTGAAACTTTTTTTCAGCGCTGTCAACTGAAAATATTAGCATATTGCGAGCCCAAGTCTATTTCGTGAAAGCGGATTTTGCTCGCGAGAAACGTTTTTGAGTACTTGACCAGCTTCGACAAATGCATTTAATTTATTTTCCCCCAATTGTTTGATTATTACATTAAGAGGCAAAGTAATTGTTCATCTGGACTTCCCACTGTAAAGGGTATGGACCTGCCTATCTTTTAAATGTTCATAAATATTTTATTTTCTAACTGTTATATTTCGTGGTGTTGCCAAAATGGAAGTGGCTATTCGCCCCGCAGCGGGGTGAATTGGGGGAAAGGGATCGGCTATCTGCCCCGCAACGGGGTCGAAGAGAGAAGCAGTTCTGCTATTTGCACCGCGGTGGGACGGATAAGAGAAGCACTTCTGCTATTTGCCCCGCAGTTGGGCCAATAAGAGATTTCATTTTATAATCCGCCCCGCTCTTTGATCTTTCGCGCTGAACCGCCGCGGTGCGAATAGCCTCTGCCATTTAAAATATTGTACACCTGTAAAATATGACAGAGCTGCAAAAATGGCATTTCCCCCCGTGCCTTTTATTACAACACTTGCATCACTGAAGTAATTTATTACAGTCATAATTTAACTTACATTTCAAAGAGCAAGAAGGGCTTTATTTTAATTTTATTTCTTCAATCGATTCGCAAAATAATTTTTTTTTCTTTTTTTCCCTAATTGGTCGGGTAAGTTGAGCGACGGTGTTTAATAATGACAGTAGTAAATATGAGTTACGCACTCAACAACATGAGACTGTCCTAAACAGAAAATCACATTTGCACGGTACTGTCACCTCTTGTATTCTGAATTGAAATGCATAAGACAGGGCACCATTTGACTTGTGAATTGTATTGGTAAAAATATATAAACAATGAGTTGTTTCAAGTTCAACAAATTTGCTTGTAAATTTATATATTTATTGCTATTATAAATAAATACATTTCAAGTTAAATAAAATGTCTGTGAGAAAACATTTGTTTAGTGTCAACAAAAATAGCAACATTAATATGAATATAAAAAAGTAAAAGCAATAATAATGGTAATTTTAAGGAGTTCAGAATTGAACCCACTCCCCACGAAGTATTCCTTGAAGAACCTAGGTTCTTCAAGGAACTGCCCTTACGAGGGTCCCTAGAGGAACCTTTAGAACTGAAAAGGTTCCTCCACAGTGGCAATGATGAGGAACCCCAAAAGGTTCCTTGAGACTCTTCTGCTTCTAAGAGTGCAGCTTTACCCATATTTACCACTTTGCACACGCAACGAAATGCTGACATAATGACTATTCAGCACGTGCAACTGCGCAAAGGTTGTAATTCATGCAACAAGGGGCACGGGCAGGCCAGTGTTTATCCTTATTATGGTAATAATGAATGGGATCTCAAAAACTAAACAAGCCTTAGTGTCACAAAATGGAGCGTATTTCAGCATGGATGAATGAGTTTATGAAATGCTTTGACTGAAATTATAAGAAGACTGCAATGTTCGTTCGGCTCTCAAATGGAGAAATGTAATTTTTTTTTTAATATGGTGCACTGTTTCTGCTCTGCAGGCGTTGCCGCAGAAACACGCTGTCTTCTAAAGAACTTCATGCATCCTGTGTGGAGAGATGCTTCCTGTCAGTGACAGCTATGCACTCGCCCGTCCTCATATACTGTCTGCTGTCACGATTGGTGCATGAGATTTGATGGCGTTTCTTCTTTATCAGTAAATTCACTTGCATTTTCATTCAGATGTCACGTTAAAACTGCGCAAAATAGAAACACTTTGGATAAGTGTCGCCTTAATTGAGTGTAGACAAAACAAGACGAACCCGTCAGTCGCATGAAAAAGTAAAAAAAAAAAAAAAAAGGCATGAGCGCTTGCAACAGGAACATTTTGTTCTCAGACATCATCACTGAAGAGAGTGGCATGCCGCTGTCCAGGAGTCTGGGAACATTTAATATTCATGATGAGGTGGGCGGCTTGACTGGATACTGGCATATGGAAAAAAATATGCCAAATATGACCGAATGGATCATTTTCAGTTATATAAAATTTTGAACTGAACACGAACATAACACGAACACCGACTGGGGTTAAATGGAACCCGATATATTCATATATCTGGCGAATCGCATGGAAATGCCATTTGAAGACTCCGGAATTTTGCGACAAAATCAAAGCTTAGCTTAGTATTTTGAAAATGTCGCATATCAACCAATAAATAAATAAATCTTCTTTAAATATTGCCCCATTCATAATCTGGGATAAGAAACTTTGGGAAAAGGAGTCATAACCGTCTGTAATATCAATTACAGCATCAACGGCACTGCTAGTACTGACCACCGCACATGGAATCATTCTCACCGCAGTCCAAGTAGTGGAGTTAAGAAACAGCCACGACCGCAAAGCACTAAAGCACATCCAACCTGTTAATCATGTGTGGCTGCTCCACCAGATGCTAATTTATGAGTCTGTTCTGCAGGACATGCCATTCTCAGGTTCGCGTAATTAAACGCAAAGCCATAATATTACTCCTTTCATCGCAGGGACCTAATTGCAATGCTGAACTTGCCATTTTAGTGGTAGGCTACATGAAAGTATTCCGACGCGGTAATGCGCAGGCTGTAATTTTACATCAAAATTATGTAACTGTACATAAAATGCAGAATGTGGTTCCCACCAAAAGCGGAACCTGCCAGAGAGGACAGTCCGGGAGTCCTGCATTGTGCTAGATTGCTGCCCTTCGTGCCACACAGTGAAGGCGGAATTTGGTCTCTCGCGCGTGCGAAGTGCATTTCCCCGGTTCAGCTATTTTTGATGTGCTATTTTTAATGAGCTGGGCCTGTGGTTGCCATTTTCACTACACTGTCATGTGGGCCCTGTACGCACAATGCAAATGCGCTTTCCACATTGCAGCGCGAACACTAAAGCTTTTTTCCTGCTGGGTAAGCATTATACAACTCATCCCCATTGACGAATGCCCACAGGAAAGGACCGGCTCTGAGGAAACACAAAGGATTTTGAGGTCCGCTTGTCAACAACACTAACCGCGGTGTATAAACAGTCACATTCCACCTCTAATTTGGGCCGCAGCCAGGGTCCTCGCCAGGCTTAAAACCTAGCACAATGATGCAGGCGGGCATGAATACGAATGAGCGGGACAAAACATTTGCTTATTCCTCTTTGAATATCATATAGTGAGTGACATAATGCTTTTGACAGTGACACTTTTTTTTCTTGTTGCCTTTTTGCTTTTGTTGGCCGAGTCCATAACTGGATCTGAATCCAACTTAACCTGCATTTTACCTGCTGAAGAGGAGACTGAAGGCAAAAAGTCCCTGAAACAAGCAGGAAGTGAAGATGCTGCAGTACAGGCCTGGCAGAGCATCACCAGGGAAGATACCCAGTGTCTGCTGATGTCTATGTGTCACAGACTTCAAGCGGTCATTGCATCGAAAAGATTGCAACCAAATGTTAAAAAAATGAAAAAATTACTGTTTTATTCTACATCATCTTAAACTGTCCAATATATAGTGATGTGCAAAAAAAAATGGGGGGGTTACAAAAGTTGCCGTTATTTCCAAAGTGTCCATCTGTGATGGATGAAAACACAAAGAGTGTTTTCTTCTAGTGCAAAGAGTACAGAACAAAAGTTTAAAACTTGTCACTGTCCAATGAATTATGGTGCTTACTGTACTGCACATTAAACCGCTAATTAGGTTCCACCTCATTGTCATAAAAACCACACATGCAGTGATGGGCATCATCGGCACTGCTGTGGGAGTCACTGACGCCTCGCAGCAAGATGGTTGTGGGTTCGAATCGGGCCTGGAGCCTTTCTGCCTAAAGTTTCCTTTTTCTCATGCGCCTGTAGGTTTTCTCTGGACGTTTCAGCTTCCTCCTACGGTCTGTAGACATCCATGCGAGGCTAATCGGAGACTCTTACTTGCCCGTATTTATGATTGTGAAGGAGAATAGCCGATGATCTTTGATCGAGTGACAAATTGTCTAGGGTGTGTTCTTTCCTCTCTCCCAATGCATGCTGGGATTGGCGCCAGCTCCGCACAACCCTGACGAAGGCCATCTCTCAAACCAAGGCCGCATCCCTCTGAGGCAGCACTTCCAGGCTACAATGTGATCACAGGCTGTTCCCTTGTGAAGCAGCATTCACGCTCACTGAAGAAATACATCCATCATCTTGCCTGACATCAAACAGAATTGCCAGCTCATTTATACTCAACCTCAGTGTTTTCAATGCTGTCTGACATCAGGTGTGAGGTCGACAACATTTCTTGGCGTCATTCAAAAGGACCTTTGCAATGGAAGTGAAGTGTGCAGTCCGCGCTCTGAGAAACAGCTCAGGAATATGTGGATTAGATAATGAAGGGATGCAGGGATGAATTACGATTATGTGGTGATGAGGTTTGCTTTCATCAATCAGGGATGACAAAGCCTCTTAATCACCCGTACCCATGAGTGTGAGGGAGAATGGCCTATGATCTTTGGTCGATAAACAGATTGTTCAGGGTGTTCTTTCCTCTCTCCCATTGCATGCTGGGATAGCATTACAATGATGTGACGATAAAAGTTCGAGTGACAAAGCCCAAAAGGGTCGGTGAGGGTGTTTTTGTGACAGCCCAACACTACACCACCTGACTAAACTAAGCGCTGAACTGACTCCTTGACGAGCAGAAGCAGGTGTTTTAGGTGTCAGGTGGTGGCAGGTAACTCGCATCCACACTGGCCCTCATCATTTTGTTATTCAAATTCAATGAGAACATTCCACTCTGGTCATTAGGCATGGGAAATATAATGGAGAAATGAAACCTGATGCATTTTGTCAAGATAATCACTTCAGTTTCATGGCGATATGGCAAGCAGTGCTGTATATTGTGGGGGGTCCTACCTCAGAACTCCAAGGCCCATAACAAAGTCTCAGTACAAAGGAGACCGGCGGCCATTTTATTAGCCCAATAAAGAGCGGCCATTTTACAGATCAACGGGCACGGGCAACTCCCTCAACCCTCCCCATCTTACTTCAGACTGAAAAATGACCTGAGAGGGAAATATCTCAGAATTACCCAATAACTAGAGGAGACTGGTAGTAAAGAGTCTGATAGCTAATCCTGTCCTCATTAGTGATTTGTGACAGGAAGCACTTTAAAATCTGCATAATCTCACTATCCGTGCATAAAGCACCAAAATCAGAATAAAGAGCCCTAAATCTCCCATTGTACAATGATGGTGGTACAGCCCGACAAAACTAGCGATTCAGCTGGCCATAGGCTGTAGGGAACACTACAGATCTGTCAGTGAGGCGAATAACATTACGCAACATTACACAGATATTCAAAGCGAATTACGTAAGAGAATATGTGGAAAGATCATCCACCTGGAAGCAATGCAGTTGCCATCTGCGGCATCCGGTAAAAGCAAACATTTCAGGAAGCTGAACTGTAATTTTCCGGTTTTCTCAAGGACAGTTCTCACCTTGTGCTGCTTTGTGGAAGCAGGAATCATTTTGACTAATTCAGCCCCCCCATCTGATTCTATGAAGCCTAAAAAGATTGCTGGCAGTTCGATGAGGAGCTCTTCATCTGGGTTAGTTTGAAAACCTACGGGATGGTAAATCTCCTGTAAAAGGGTTGTGAACAGCTGACACAAGGTGTTCCGTTATCAGCGGACATTTGTAATGATGAGTGTCTTCACTCCCGACTCCCTCTATCACCAGAGCCACACAACACAAACCGGCCCTGACAGCCTCGGACAGCAAGCAGAATGTTGTTTCAGGCAAAAGCTCCGACAATGAGGAGCCGACTGCGACACCGCCGGCCAGGATTTAGGCCCGATAAGGGGGGAGACACAGTGGCGAGAAGAGGGGGGGTGTATTGCAGCAGAGAGAGAGAGAAATGAGAGGGGGTCACAGAAAGGAAGTGATCTCAAGGATCTGCTTTCCTGGACAGTCGCTGGGTGCAGGCACTGCCCTTGGATACGGCTGTTAAGGTCAAAGGTCAGATGAGCGGACAAGCTCTCGCCATGGAGACTGTTTCCAGGGTTAGGCCTTGCGCCGTGTTAATTCTAAGGTTGGCTTGGAGAACGATTTGTCACAGAATGGAGAGGAATGGGGGGGATAAACCAATGGGAAGAAATCAAAATACCCCCCCCCTTTACCGAACTCCTCCAATTACTCCATCGATCCAATACCTTCGTTAAAGAAACCTAAATATGAAGTCATACTCAGAGGATGTGTTCAACGTAATGGTCTATTGCATTTTACCAGTCCATCTGAAATCTAACTGCAAAATGTTCTGCCACACAAGAAATTTAACCTGCCTATCATTATAAATACATACAATATTTATAATGTCATGAACTACAATTGCCAGCTCTCAAATAATCGAGATTTGAATTCAAGTTTGAAAGCAATACTCCACTGAGATACAGTATCTCACAAAAGTGAGTACACCCCTCACATTTCAACAATTAATTTATTAAATCTGTTCAAGGAACAATGTTACAGAAGTGAAACTTGCATATATTCTAGAGTAGTCATGGTACAATATGTGTAGCAGTGTAGATTTACTGCACTGTCCAAATAACTGAACAGTCACTATTTCCAAAATGGGTGGCAACAAAAGTGAGTACATATCCCAATTGGTAATGGTCAACCAAGCAATGAAACGTGTTTTATTCATCATGCTCATGCATTTGTCTGTTTGACTGGGTTATATGAGGTTGTGTAACGTGTTGAAGGTTTAAATTGTGGTGCTTTGGGTGCAATGCTCTCATTCTGGTCACTAGATGGTCAACGTGGCACCTCATGGGAAAGAACTCTCTGAGGATCTGAAAAAGAGAATTGTTGCTCTCCACAAAGACGGTCTAAGCTACAAGATCTGTGAAACCATGAAAATGAGCTACAGCACAGTGGCCAAGGCTATCCAGCGGTTTTCCAAGACGGGTTTTACTCGGAACAGGCCTCGTCAGGGTCGACCGAAGAGGTTGAGTCCTCGTGCTCTGCGTCAGGGACACAAGTTGGCTTCAGAAAACAGACACAGGAGTGCTGGAAGCATTGAAAATGAGGTTGCAGCAGTGGGAGAACAGCCTGTCAGTGCTCAGACCATACGCCGTGCACTGCACCAAGTTGGTCTGCATCGCCGTCGGCCAAGACAGAAGCCTCTTCTGAAGCTAGCCCACAAGAAAGCCCGAAAACAGTTTGCTGAAGACAACCAGTCCAAGAACATGAACTACTGGAACCATGTTCTGTGGTCTGGTGAGACCAAGATAAGCTTGTTCGGCTCAGATGGTGTCCAGCATGTGCGGCGGTGCCTGGTGAGGAGTACTAAGACAAGTGTGTACTGCCTACAGTCAAACATGGTGGTGACAGCATCATGGTCTGGGGCTGCATGAGTGCTTCTGGTCCTGGGGAGCTGCGCTTCATTAATGGAATAATGGATTCCAACATGTACTGTGACATTCTGAAGCAGAACATGATGCCTTCCCTTTGGAAACTGGACCGCACGACAGTTTTCCAACATGATAATAACCCGAAACACACCTCCAAGATGACAACTGGCTTCCTGAAGAAGCTGAAGGTGAAGGTGATGGCGTGGGCAGGTATGTCTCCAGACCTGAATCCCTCTGAGCACCTGTGGGGCATCCTCAAGAGGAAGGTGGAGGAGCAGCAGGTGTCCAACATCCACCAGCTCCGTAATGTTGCCATGGAGGAGTGTTGGAGGATCCCAGCAACACCCTGTGCAGCTCTGGTGAATTCCATGCCGAGGAGAATCAAGGCAGTGCTGGACAACAATGGTGGTCACACTAAATATTGACTCTATGGATACAATTTGGCATGTTGACGGTGAGGTGTACTCACTTTTGTTGCCACCCATTTTGGAAATAGTGACTGTTTGTTCAGTTATTTGGACAGTGCAGTAAATCTACACTGCTACACATATTGTACAATGACTACTGTAGAATATATTCAGGTTTCATTTCTGTAACGTTGTCCCTTAAAAAGATATAGCCTACTAAATTAATTGTCGAAATGTGAGGGGTGTACTCACTTTCGTGAGATACTGTATTATAATTTCCTTGCTTGTTGTTTTTTTTTTTTTTTGCCTACATAACATAATTTTCAAGGTGTTCTCAACAAATAGCGCAGAGAACAAGGTATAAAGGCGGGAGGAAAACTGAATGCATTATCTAACCAATCGCTGACCACGTTCGCACGGCAGTGTATTACTAGACAATGAGGGAGATGTTTTCGGTCTCACCGGACTGAGAGAGCCGTGTCATCACGGTCATTGGGCATTAAATCAGCTTTAAAGCGCCATGCATTTGCGTCAGTTGCGCAAACCAGCAAAGCCACATCCTGAAATTTGCACGGCATCAGAAAACAGCTGCACAGGGCACGGTTCCACGGTTATGTAAAGGAATAGAAAATATACACTTCTGCGCTGCCAAGCTGGAAATATAAGTTACAATGCTCACTGCAAGCCTAAGTCAATATTCAATAAATTTTTAAAAATTAGCTCAAACTCCTATTTTCCTACTGTTTCGCGCTATATTTCTTCACACTTAAAGTTTGCAATCCTCGGTGCAAAAAAATGATGTTGAAACAATGTTGCGCCAGAATATTCATGAAAAAAGGCAAAAACAAATAAGTCGACCTCAAGCTTCAAGATTTCCATTATAAGAAAATTAGGAAATAATTCCTGCGCACCACATTCCACATGAAACAGGCTCATAAAATAAAAAAAATACAAAAAAGGCTACATTTTCTAAGGCAACTTACAGTTGTGTGAACCGCTAGACTGGGTTCCTTGAGAATGAGAAATTCATTGTCCATCATGTTCGTGTAAATTTAGCCCTCATTTTTATTTATTTTTCAAAATAACGAGCTAAATGACAAGGAAGGACCATATTGGTAGTTACATTTCCTGTTTAATGGTGAAGTTTTATATGAATGCAAAAAAATCATGCATGTCCTGAATATTACACAAGTATCATTTTTGAAAACACTTCTGATAAACGTGTTAAAGTCGTCTTACTGCAATAATATTCAAATGGGAACATGTTAACGAGTTAAACTTGACGAGGTGCGCATGTCATTTTCACACCATCAAACGCCACAGAGCTTTAAGAAACTCCACTGTCCACATCAAATAAACAGCTGATCAGGTCTTCAAGGATAGAGGAAGAAGCCGAGCTTGCTTCCAGCCGCGAGATACACATTTTGATTGATTGTGCAAGTTTAGGCAACTCTTCCAATCCACACGCAAACACTGCTGCGAGGAACAAGAACTGAAAATGGGTGAGTCAACTACAGAGAGAGAGAGAGAGAGAGAGAGAGAGAGAGACCCTGAACCTAACGACTCCTGTAAGCATGTGCGATACACTGAATGCGAAATCACATATCGAGGGTTCACAGCCAGAATGGTTTATCTCCAAAATTGGGCATTTTCGGTTAAGTGCAGCTACAAGTTACAAATCATGTCTAGTATGTCTGGAAAAAAAAGTTTTATCTCCATATGCAAATTTGGAGATAAACCTTTCGAGCTCTGAAGCCTCGATATATTTTTCCGAGCTGTCAGACATCTAAGTCCATATTCACGGCGCAGAGATAGATAAAATCTAAGTGATTCGGCGGAAAGCCCTGGTGGTAGTTTTTTCACCGCGCCGCTTCGGCACAACTCGAAACCCGCGAGCTAAAAGAAAAAAAAAAAAAAAACTTTGGTTTGGGTTACTCAGTTTTCTCAATGCCAGGCTTGCCTTTTTCAGATTGGCTATTCCCCCAACCGCGGAACGGGGAGGAAGGTTGCTCTTCTTTCCCTACACTGTATTCGTAATGCCACGTTCCAGACGAGACCATTAAAATGGCACCAAAAGTTTCACCAGAACATGTCGCTTGCAAAATATTCCACGCATTTCATTGGCTGAGAATGGCTGGGTGAATAACCAAACTGGCAGTAACATCTCGCCTAACGGTTGGGGAATAGCATTTGCCTTCAATTTTTGGGTTTTACCCTTTTTTCCAAACCAGCTTTGATCCACAAAGCCGAGGCAAATTGCTTCTTTTTTCGAGCACAAAGTAGCAGAAAACTTCATGGCCTAAGTAGGCCTTTAGAACAGGTTCTAACTAGGTTTTTTTTTTTTTTTTTAAATTGCTGTCAAGGTTGATTCTTGCATTTTGCCGAAACAGATTCGTACGCCCAGCCCTGGAGGGTTTTCTCATCCACGACAGGCTCTGACAAGCTTCTGTGAGCGATAAGAGCCAAGGTATTTCATAATGACACCCCAGCATGTCTTATATGCAGAGTAAACCCTACACTGGGAGGGTTAGGCTCTGTAGCGGATGAGATGGTTTCTGGCAGTGAGCAACAGGAGTAACCATGTGACCAAGGCACAGGTTCGAGGACATTGGAGCCCCGAGGGAAAAGTGTTTGACTGTGCGCCATGGCAGGAGAGGCCTATTACCACCACACCAATGTGCACTCACACACACACCCACAGAAACACACCCAAACCCGTGCACACTCACACACACCCATAGAAACACACCCACACATTGATGTATACAGTACATGCAGACGCACACCCACATACACTATGCACACAGTGCATGCAAACACACAATGCATGCACAAACACATATGAACCCATGTGCGCGCGCACACGCAAGTTACACTCGCACCTACAGACACCCTCATATTTGCAAGTGCATGCACAGACAAATGCACACAGGTATTGTCATACAAGCCAGTGTTACTGCAAAGGGAATAATGCGCTTGCAAGGAGCGTGTCGTCATAAATTTACAACCGAATAAACTGCTCTTTTCCGGGGACTTCATATAAGGAGATCAAAGTCAAGTTTCCATAACATTTATCCTCATATTTATTATTCATTTTTTGCTATACTTCATTCATTTTACCGAGTGGAGACTCCATCCTTTAATGCGAGGCATACTCGTATATTCGGGAGAGAACAGAGTGAGTCACATGCAAATATCCAGGCCCAGCAACATGAAACCATAGCAACAAACCGCAGCAGCAAATCCATCCCCCACTCCCGCCCACAGTAGTTGCAGCTCATTCTGACTCAGGCTGTGTGCTGTTAAGCCCGTCCAGATGTACTGCCTTCATCCAGCCCAGCAAAGCCAGCCGACACCTGGGCCAGGGCTTTAAATCAGTAATCCCTGCGTAAATGTTGTGTGTGTGTGTGTGTGTGTGTGTGTGTTCAGCCCACGTTTATACCTGACAGGGCCCTCCAAGAGGAAAAATTCACTCACTCAGGAAGTCTGGTGCCATTTCAGAATAAAAGACCAGCCACAGGAAATGGTCCTCGCCCGGGCGACTAAAAACATATTGGTTGTGGATAAATAACAGATGAGGATTTTAAAGGGCCAGACATACACATAAAAAGGTGAATAAAAATTTGCGTTACCCTGACTGTCGTCATAGCTTCATGTTCCGACAGTGCGCGAGCCAAGCAGAAGTAAAGGAGGAATCGACTGAGATTGCGCATTCAGGAAGCTGCGATGTAATATCTTCAATATGGAGTGTTGGGAAATATTAGCCACCCAAGCCACACAAACACACGCAGCAGTCGAGAAACTCCACAGAGCAAAAACACACAACATTCAGGAAATACATTAGAAAAAATAATAATTTATTCACATGAAAAATCATTATTTCACAACTTCTCCATATAAAACAACACCTATTCATATATTTATAATAAAGACACAGTAAATGAACACATTTGAGCCAAAATTTTAACTTTCACCCATAGTAAAATCTGACATGCTACAGCATTTCAGCTAAGTTTCTGTGCTCCAAAATACCTCATTCAGCTACAAAATCCTTCAAGAACTAGACCGTATCACACACACCGCACAGTGAAGGTCAACTATAAATGGCCATAAAAGCATTTATTTGACCTGAATTTTCGACAGTTGCTGGTGACAACAGGGACACGCTCTACAATTAAAACTAACGTTCCACAGAGTATATAATCATATTCAACATCGCAGCCTCACACACTAAGTTACCACAGATATATACAATAGTTCACACATCAGAAGACACAATTCAGTCAAAAATGCAGTTTTTTTCCCCCCACTTAGCAATTTCAGTTCAGATAATATACTTTCAAAAGAAATTACAACTGGAAGTTAGTTTAGTTCACAGACAGTACGGTTTGATCTCCGAGGAAAGGCTTTAAAAAAATCTCTGAATGTCTTTAAGTTGGTCCCATTGAACGATAATTTCACCCTGAGACAGGCATTCTGTTAGACGCCCTCTGGAGAACTGCCACGGGCTTGGCTGGGGTCCTTCTGGAAGAGGGAGAGACTGAATAAGCAGCTTACCTGAAAATGTGTGTGTGTGTGTGCGTGAGCGCGCGCGCGCGTGTGTGTGTGTGTGTGTGTGTGTGTGTGCGCGCGCGTGCGTGTAAGGTCCTGATACCATCACTCAACATCCATTGTGCTTTTATCATCCACAGACTCACCAGAGACAGAAGAGAGGGAGACAGACACTAATACAGGGAGGAGGGGGGGAGAGAGAGAGAGAGAGAGGGAAGGGGATGGACAGAGCGGAATATGAAGAAGGATGAATAGATAAAAAGATGGACAGATGCAGGAAAATAAAGTAAAACTGAGGTTAAGAGAGGGATGAGTGAGTGACAGAGGGAGAGAGAGACGGGGCAACAGAGATGGAGAGGGGGAGAGAGAGAGAGAGAGAGAGGGAGAGGGAGAGAGAGAGAGAGGAATGGCATGAGACAGAGATAATGAGAAAAGCAGATGGAGGGATTAGGATATACAGACAGGCAGGAGGGAGGAGAGAGATAGAGAGATGGAGGAAGTATGGAGGACAGGAAGGCAGTGAGAGGTAGATACGGAGGAGTGCGGACGTCCTCACCTGGGCCTCAGAAGATGACGGAGCGCTGGAGTCGTACCTCCAGGAGGGGGCGCTGTGGTCCTGCCCGGCTGCCATGCGGCTGATCATCTTCAGCATTCCAGTGAAGGTGTGGTCCTGAGCGAGGGGCCCGGGGGAGAGGGGCAGGGTGTCCTCGCTCGCCGCGTACGTCAGCGGGTTAAACGACGCCTCGGACGAGGACGCGTCAGGCCCACTCAGGCCCTGCCAGCTGTGCTCCAGAGGCCGCGGCGCCCCCTGCAGGCAGCTCGTCACGCTCCGCGGCAGGTTGACAGACTCCTCGTCAGGCCACTCGGGGAAACCTGCAGAGAACAGCGCCTCCTGGGGGCTGGGCGGTGGCGACGGGGACTTGGGCGGAGACTTTAGCGACTCGCGCAGCAGTGAGACGCCCTGGAGCTCCGCCCTTCGGTCGTAGCTGGAGATCTTCGCCTGCAGACGGGTGACCTCTGACTCCTGGAGACGGGAAGGGGCCGGTGACGGGCCCAAGCAACACAGCGAAGGGTTAAACCACAGATCTATACAGAATAACTGGATTGCTGCCGTGATAGAGAACTGCATTAGGAGGTTGAAGCAAGCTGAAGTGGTCGAGCGGCCATATTGCTATGCCCGGTAGTAAGCAACCGTTATATAGTATCCTGTGGCAGAGATGCGTCGATGTGCAGCTTTCCAATGGAGAGCGACATTTTTCGGGAGATGTGGCGAGGCAATGCACTGGTTGTAGTAAAGACAGATGCACGTAAATCAATTTCAATGAATAAATTGCTTATTATAAGCCACTGGCGATCTACATTAACGGCAGATAATGTGCCAACGTTAGCCCAGCTAACGGTCATCTTAGAATACTCCAAATTAATGTTAGCCAACGTGATCCATCATGCTAGCCTAAAGCTACCTAGATTACTGAACTGAAGTTAACAATATTAATCAATGTCACACGCCATACATTAGTAATCCAGTAATACTGCTGCGTAACGTTGTCTGTAATATTAGACCAGACTAGCTAGCCAACAAAACCGGGCGTTGACTAATCAAATTATTAAGGCTAATTTAAGCCAGCACTGAAAAGGCTAACGTTCTGTTGACACTCAATTACCGTTGACGGAGAAGTTTAATTTTACCAGGTTATCAATGAGGATGTAACGTTAGAGCTACTTAAATAGATAAAGTGATTCACACAATTTTTTCTGATATTGAAAAAACTCAACACAAGACATCCGTTGGGACTTGCATAAGCGTTATGTACGATTGCATCTCACAGCCAGTGTTTCTAAAATAAAGACAACGGCTCACAAGATGCCAGCTAATGGCTACTTTATTTTTTCCACGAAGTTTTTAAAGCCCACCCGACTAAAAATACGTGCAAAATCGACATCTTGTCTTCTTCAGTCAACAAGGACCCGACTTCAATTTCGTTGTACCACTGTCCCACTCGAGCGAGATGTAGAAAAATCCGTAACGATTTCCTATGATCCCCAGAACTCACTCATTGGTCGTACATATTGTCAAATGCTGATGTTGCCCATTGAAAATGTTAAAGGCACGTACAACTGCTGCCTACTTAAGTTAAACCTGCCGGCGTTGAGGCACTTTTCGCACAGTCCGGTCGAACTGAGGAGGTAACGTAAAATACTGCCTCTTCTGTGTCTGTGAAAAGATATCTTCTCAATTAATTATATCGTTGGCTGCAATGTGTTCAATGTGATTAATGTTCTGAGAGATTACTGTTGGGTATACCAATATGGCGGGATGGTTACTTCAAAATTATGACGTCATCAGCTATCCAGTTATTCTATATAGATCAGCAGGTTAAACCAAGAATTAACCATCCGTCAAACAGCTGTTCCGGAATACTTTTTATTCCGGAATTCAGTGTTCTGGAACTCCATTGTGACATCAGCATTAGAATGCGCAGGGTCAGAACATTCGCTTCACCCTCCTGTGACCTCACACATTACAGAGCGACAGCACAGCACAGACATCAGCAGATACAGGAAACGGCACCGAGCCCAAACATCTCGGGTAGCAGTGAGTAAAGTCTTATCGCAGTTACACTCGATACACACGTGAGCACGAGATGCTGTGAGCTGCAACTAAACTGAGACACAAGTGAATTAAATGAGGGATTGAGTCAGACATTAAATACAAAAATAAACATACACAAGTAACTGCAGCACTGCTCAACAATACGCTTAGAGATTAAAGGTCAGGCCTGTGCAACGGAGGGAGAATCGAGGGAGAGAGAGAGAGGGAGAGAGGGAGAGAAAGGGAGGGCGAGGGGCAGGAAAAGGGGAAAAAGAGGATTGGGAAGGAGGGAGGGGGAGAGAGAGGGAGGGAGGACAGAGGGAGAGGGAGAGAGAGAGAGACTGAGGACAGAGAAGAGAATGGCGGAGGTGCACCTTGAGGAGCAGGGTCTCTCTGGCGGTCTGCAGCTCCTGCTCACGGGTCTGCAGCGCCTCCTGCAGGGTGTCTGCTCTCTCCAGCGCCTCCTGCAGCCGCACCCTCACGCCCTGCAGCGTTGCGGCCAGCTGCTCCTGAGCGATGCGGCTCTGGTCCGACACCCTGAGCAGCTGGGCCCGAGTCTGCTGTAGGGAGGACACCTGCGAGAAAACACGGGTACGAGCAAATCAGCCCTCAGCTAGCGTCTCATCCCAAATTCACCGCCGTCAACATCCAGCCGAAGCCCTTTCACGGATATAACACCCTCCTGCCTGCTGAGAGGGTCTTCACCAGATGTTAGAACATCCCTGTGGAGACCTGCTCACTCTCCTACCAGAACAGCATTACTGAGATGCAGAGCTGATGTTGGGCGATTAGACTCGGTTCTAAGTTTGATTTCCAGTTGAGTGGACTGAGATTTGTACACAGGGGCATTTCAACAGAAAACAACAGAGTCTTAAGCCAAGAAACATCTGCAAAGACACTGTATGGTAAAGCATTAGGAGTCTTTCAATGGAATAAACACAACACGGCCTTAAAGCATGGAGTGTCCATATACTTCTGGCCAAGCAAAGATGCATCCAACTGATATTCTAAAATATCTGCAGCCAAAGACTGGCCACAGACTGAAACTGAATTGAGACAGATGGAAACGCCGCCCGGCGCATCTGTCCATCTGTACGCGATGAGATTGTCATTCATTTTCATGAGAATGATCAGTCTGGTTTGCTCTCTGTGGTGATCGGACTCTCATGCATTATAGAACCACTGTTACAGTCATCCGCTCACTCTAAAGCTGCTTTCGCACCGGACGCTTTGCATTGACTTTGAATGTAATCTGTCGTGCGAAAAATTCACTTCGCGTCCGGTGTGAAAGCGGCTTAATGCACCATCCATATCAGGTAGGTTAAAACATGGCTGTACAGACAGTATAATGCAACCCATCGCACGAGCAGGAGTGCGGTCTGACTCTTCCCAGAATCCTCGCAGGGCTGTCAGTCAAAACACACACACACACACGCAAATAATTAGGGGTACCAAAATGAGAGTGCTGAGGAGAGACTGCAGGAGCAGAATCTCTGCATTATTTGTAAAATGATACGTCAGGGTGATCTGATCGAATCCTTTAAATCCGTAAAAAGGATCAACAAAGCAAAGTTCACAAGATTTTTACAGTTAAGTTCTGGTTAGGGTCAGGAACAGAAGTTAGCAAGAGATACGTTTTGTACAGATTTTAGGAAGTACTTTTTTTATTTTTTTTCCACACAGAGCGCGCTCACAACGTAAAATAGCTGGCCTGGTTACATGGTAAAAACAGAATCTCTACAGCAGGCCTTTTAAAGACCAGACTTGACCCATTCTTAGACAGAATCTAATTCTCGCAGATAGAGGGGTTTGGCAATCTTTAGTGGAGGGAAAATGGCGATCTCTGTTGGGCCGTTTGGCCTCATCTCTTCACTACGATGTTATTCCTCTGACAGATACAGGTGTATGTCAGGTAAAGGGGGTGTGTGTCTCAGGTAAACGGAGTGTGTCTCGGGTAAAGGGGGTGTGTCTCGGGTAAAGGGGGTGTGTATCTCAGGTAAAGGGGGTGTGGCTCGGGTAAAAGGGGTGTGTCTCAGGTAAAGGGGGTGTGTCTCCGGTAAAGGGGGTGAGTCTCAGGTAAAGGGGGTGTATCTCAGGTAAAGGGGTGTGTGTCTCAGGTAAAGGGGGCGTGTATCTCAGGTAAAGGGGTGTGTCTCAGGTAAAGGGGTGTGTATCTCAGGTAAAGGGGGTGTGTATCTCAGGTAAAGGGGTGTGTATCTCAGGTAAAGGGGTGTGTCTCAGGTAAAGGGGGTGTGTCTCCAGTAAGGGGTGTGTGTCTCAGGTAAAGGGGGTGTGTCTCAGGTAAAGGATGTCTGTCTCAGGTAAAGGGGGTGTGTCTCAGCTAAAGGATGTCTGTCTCAGGTAAAGGATGTCTGTCTCAGGTAAAGGGGTGTGTGTCTCAGGTAAAGGGGGTGTGTCTCAGGTAAAGGATGTCTGTCTCAGGTAAAGGGTGTCTGTCTCAGGTAAAGGATGTCTGTCTCAGGTAAAGGGGTCTGTCTCAGGTAAAGGGGGTGTGTCTCAGGTAAAGGATGGCTGTCTCAGGTAAAGGGGGTGTGTCTCAGGTAAAGGATGTCTGTCTCAGGTAAAGGGGGTGTGTCTCAGGTAAAGGATGGCTGTCTCAGGTAAAGGGGTCTGTCTCAGGTAAAGGATGTCTGTCTCAGGTAAAGGGGGTGTGTCTCAGGTAAAGGATGGCTGTCTCAGGTAAAGGGGGTGTGTCTCAGGTAAAGGGGGTGTACCTCTGCTCTGTGCTCCTCCTTCACTCTCAGCAGCTCGTCCTTCAGCAAGGCGACAGCGACCGTCAGCGCAGCCTCCCGCGACTGAACCGCCGCAAGCTCCTGCAACAGCTGCTTTGCCCGAGCCTCCTGTCAATCAAACACAGGAGGCGTCGATGAACCTCCCATCTCCTGGATGACCATTGCCAATTGATCGCAGGGCACACACACACACACACACACACACCGTTCATTCAATCACTCACACACACACACACACACGCTGCATGGGCAGTCTGGAGTCATATTGCCCAGAGAAATCCCTGCGATCTCAAGAGCAGCACGCAAACTCCACACAGAGACCCCCCAGGTTTCTACAGAAGGGTTTCATTAAGTCAACGATTGGCCGTTGAGGCCACACACCTTATTCTCAATAAGTGGTCGCTGATTCGCAGCAGAAAGCCTGCAGATATTCCAAGTCTACAGGACTGGAGCTTTATCATGTATACACCTACGTATTATCACATTCCTCCGGTCAGATAAAGCCACAAAATCCAAATACAGACGGCAAAACACCTCCCCAGAACTTTTCTTCCAAACTTCCAAAATTCTCTTATCAGCACAATTTTTAGCCGGAAGGGAGAATGTATGAGATCACTTGGCTGATTCATGGGAGGAAAAACCTCAAGGTGCTTAATTTTTGCCCTCAGGACCTCCTGTTACACTCGAACCCATCTATCACTGAACATGTACACACCTCAATTCCAATGAAGTTTGAGACGTTGTGTAAAACATGAATAAAAACAGAATACAATGATTTGCAAATCCTTGTCAACTTATATTCAATTGAGTATACTACAAAGACAAGATATTTATTGTTCAAACTGATAAACGTTGTGGTTTTTTTGGAAATATTCACTCCTTTTGAATTTTAAGCCTGCAACACATTCCAAAAAAGCTGGGACAGGGGCATGTTTACCACTGTGTTACATCACCTTTTCTTTTACGACACTCAATATGCATTTGGGAACTGAGGGCACTAATTGTAGAAGCTTTGTAGGAGATATTCTTTCCCATTCTTGCTTGATGTACGACTTCAGTCTCTCAACAGTCTGGGGTCTCTGTTGTCGTATTTTGCGCTTCATAATGCGCCACACATTTTCAATGGGAGACAGGTGTGGACTGCAGGCAGGCCAGTCTATTACCCGCACTCTTTTGCTACGAAGCCAAGCTGTTGAACACGTGCAGAATGTGGCATTGTCTTGCTGAAATTAGCAGGGACGTCCCTGAAAAAGACATCGCTTAGATGGCAGCATATGATGCTCCAAAACCTGCATGTACCTTTCAGCATTAATGGTGCCTTCACAGGTGTGCAGGTTACCCATGCCATGGGCACTAACACATCCCCATACCATCACAGATGCTGGCTTTTGAACATTGCGCTGATAACAATCTGGATGGTCCTTTTCCTCTTTGTCCCGGAGGATACGACGTCCATAATTTCCAGAAACAAATTGAAATGTGGACTCGTCTGACCACAGCACGCTTTTCCACTTTGCATCAGCCCATCTCAGATGAGCTCCACTGATCTATATAGAATTCTATATAGATCAGTGATGAGCTTGGGCCCAGAGAAGCCTGTGGCATTTCTGGGTGTTGTTGATAGATGGCTTTCGCTTTGCATGGTAGAGTTTATCTTGCACTTGAAGATGTGGCGACAAACTGTGTTAACTGACAATGGTTTTCTGAGGTGTTCCTGAGCCCACATGGTAATATCCTTTACAGGATGATGTCAGTTTTTAATGCAGTGCCGCCTGAGGGACTGACGGTCAGGGGCATTCAATGTTGGTTTTCGGCCTTGCTGCTTACAGGTAGAGATTTCTCCGGATTCTCAGAATCTTTTGATGATATTATGGACTGAAGATGATGAAATCCTCAAATTCCTTGCAACTGTACCTTGAGAAACGTTGTTCTTAAACTGTTGGACTATTTGCTCACGCAGTTGTTCACAAAGTGGTGAACCTCACCCCATCCTTGCTTGTGAACGACTGAGCCTTTCGGGGATGCTCCTTTTATACCTAATCATGACATTCATCTGTTTCCAATTAACCTGTTCACCTGTGGAATGTTCTAAACAGGTGTTTTTTGAGCATTCCTCAATTTTCCCAATCTTTTGTTGCCCCTGTCCCAGCTTTTGTGGAACCCGTTGCAGGCATCAAATTCAAAATGAGTGAATATTTCCAAAAAAACAATAAAGTTTATCAGTTTGATTATTAAACATCTTGTCTTTGTAGAGTACTCAATTGAATATAGGTCGAAAAGGATTTGCAAATCATTGCATTCTGTTTTTATTCAAGTTTTACACAACGTCCCAGCTTCATTGGACTTCATTCGCCTCCTTTCATAACACACTCTCCCCAGCACTTTCAACTGTAACTACGCCAGTGTGTGTGTGCTAATGTCACGAGACGTGATTACAGCTCAAGACAACCCAGTTTCCAGGTTTATCAATGTTTCTAACGCCATATAAAGCAGTAATTTACCTGAGGAAAACGAGCGCATTTCTATAGGAGAACCAAGAGCTCTGAATCTCCATTTTAGCACCTGAAGAAACTAGAGTCAAATATTTGACGAAGGAAGAGCTGCCTCTCTTTAATCGAAGAAAGGCCTGTAGTTTTGGTCCAACAGCATCACATGGTTCCAGGCTCGTGAAAACAAAGAACCACTCAAAAATACAAAAAACTGAAGTGGACAATTTTCCACAAATAGATATCACCACGGCGCAAAAATACACTTAAATAATTTAGCTCCTACACATGTGGCAATTAGACGAGCGGCTGTTTACCATCTGTTGATTACTGAACATGTCCTGTCAGTGGTCATGTTGTGCCAAAATGTACCCTCCGGCAGACATGATGTGCGACAATTAAACGTCTGCTTCGTCCCTGACTGTTTAAATAACTGTCAGTCTCCATAATTGGCAGACTGTGATACCTCCTGTTACTCTAACCTTGCGTTCATGAAAGAACTCGCTCATAAGCGGCCTCATTAAAGTAGGACTGGAAGAGAGAGACGCTGCAGAAACACGTTTGAGGTGGACGAGAGAGGGAGGGGCATGGGAAAGACCGGAGCTCGGAGCCCTGCGGCCTACGATCCGCAGTCATGCAGCCACAGGCCTGACGATCTCAGGGATCCCTGCTGCAAGGCAAAGTGGTTGGAAAACGTTAGATAGCGTGATGGCGAAATATGAGTAGAACAGCAGAAAATCCCGAGGAGGGCGGGGTGTACAAGCACAGAAGAACCTCCCCTGCCCCTCCCAAACACACCACTTCGCGGTCGACTATGCTCTGTGCTCATGAGGCGGGGCGAGAAAGTCGAGTCGAGGGCTCAAACTGCAGAACCACATCCTCTGCCGACAGAGCTTTGTGTGCAGATACTAAGCAAAGTGCAGTGAGAGCTGCAGTGAGTGAAACAAGGGAATTTAAAAAAGTGTGTTTTAAAGAGAGAATAGTATTCTCTGTGCTCATTGAGCTTCAGTGCATATTCTAACGCTGACCCACTCTCCCTGTGAATGTTTAGAACAGAAAACTACAGTGGAGGAGCATAGCACTGGAGATCTCTACATCTCTACGCTCTCCTGAACCAGTACTCTGTATGAGCAATCTGCCCGTAAGAACATTCATGGGATAAACCCAGCCAGCGAAGATGAAGATGGAAAGTGATTCCTGTTATGGCCCTGCCGCTCTGTTTGTTTGTGTCAAGCGTGGATTGGGTGCGCATGCAAAAATCCCAGCTTGATAATTGGTATCAGATGATTTAATCCAATTAACCCTCTCATTCCTTGGTGGATCAGTGAAGAGACAATTGAAGCTCATTAGCCCAACCTGGGCAAAATATTATTTCATGAGCTGCCTTCTCCCAGTGGGGGAGGAGATCTGTTTGTTACCATGTCGCTGTAGGTGCTCTGGTTTTGTGCTTCGCCATCAGTTATTTAATGAGCTTGGCTAAATAAATTACTTTGAAATTAACGAGGGTATATCAGACAGGAGCATTCATACCCTCTCGTACAGGGCGTGGGCATGACAGAGGTGCAGTCGTACCCTCTCGTACAGGGAGTGTATATGAGAGAGGCGCAGTCGTAACCTCTCATACTGGGCGTGTATATGAGAGAGGTGCAATCATACCATCTCGTACAGGGCGTGTCGAACACTCTCGTACAGGGCGTGTGTCTGAGAGATGCGCATTCATACCCTCTCGTACAGGGTGAGTCTGAGAGGGGTGCAGTCATACCCTCTCGTACAGGGCGTGTATATGAGAGAGACACATTTGTACCCTCTCATACAGGGTGTGTATATGAGAGACGTCCAGTTGTACCCTCTCGCACAGGGAGTGTATATGAGAGAGGCAAAGTCGTACCCTCTCGTACAGGGCGTGTATATGAGAGAAGTGCAGTCGTACCCTCTCGTACAGGGCGTGTCTGAGAGAGGCACAGTTGTACCCTCTTGTACAGGGTGTGTATATGAGAGAGGCACAGTTGAACCCTCTTGTACAGGGTGTGTATATGAGAGAGGCCAAGTCGTACCCTCTCGTACAGGGCGTGTATATGAGAGAGTGCAAGTGCAGTCTGAGAGAGGGCTAGTCATGCCCCCTCAGACAGGGCGTGTATATGAGAGAAGTGCAGTCGTACCCTCTCGTAC
The DNA here is from genome assembly GCA_029692085.1 of Gymnothorax javanicus. Classification (NCBI taxonomy): domain Eukaryota; kingdom Metazoa; phylum Chordata; class Actinopteri; order Anguilliformes; family Muraenidae; genus Gymnothorax; species Gymnothorax javanicus. Next base: position 127,901,813 of record CM056198.1, on the reverse strand, counting down.
AGGGCGTGTCTGAGAGAGGCGCAGTTGTACCCTCTCGTTCAGGGCGTGTATATGAGAGAAGCGCAGTTGTACCCTCCTGTACAGGGCATGTAAATACGAGAGGCGCAGTCGTACCCTCTCGTACAGGGCGTGTGCATTAGAGGCGCAGTCGTACCTTTTCGTATAGGGCATGCGCATGACAGAGGTGCAGTCGTACCCTCTCATACAGGGAGTGTATATGAGAGAGGCGCAGTCGTAACCTCTCATACAGGGCGTGTATATGAGAGAGGTGCAATCATACCATCTCGTACAGGGCGTGTCGTACCCTCTCGTACAGGGCGTGTGTCTGAGAGATGCGCATTCATACCCTCTCGTACAGGGTGAGTCTGAGATAGGCGCAGTCATACCCTCTCGTACAGGGTGTGTATATGAGAGAGACACATTTGTACCCTCTCATACAGGGTGTGTATATGAGAGACGTCCAGTTGTACCCTCTCGCACAGGGAGTGTATATGAGAGAGGCAAAGTCGTACCCTCTCGTACAGGGCGTGTATATGAGAGAGGTGCAGTTGTACCCTCTTGTACAGGGTGTGTATATCAGAGAGGCACAGTTGAACCCTCTTGTACAGGGCGTGTATATGAGAGAGGCCAAGTCGTACCCTCTCGTACAGGGCGTGTGTCTGAGAGATGCGCATGCATACCCTCTCGTACAGGGTGAGTCTGAGATAGGCGCAGTCATACCCTCTCGTACAGGGTGTGTATATGAGAGAGACACATTTGTACCCTCTCATACAGGGTGTGTATATGAGAGACGTCCAGTTGTACCCTCTCGCACAGGGAGTGTATATGAGAGAGGCAAAGTCGTACCCTCTCGTACAGGGCGTGTATATGAGAGAAGTGCAGTTGTACCCTCTTGTACAGGGTGTGTATATGAGAGAGGCCAAGTCGTACCCTCTCGTACAGGGCGTGTATATGAGAGAAGTGCAGTCGTACCCTCTCGCACAGGGCGTGTATATGAGAGAAGCGCAGTTGTACCCTCCCGTACAGGGCATGTAAATAAGAGAGGCGCAGTCGTACCCTCTCGTACAGGGCGTGTGCATTAGAGGCGCAGTCGTACCTTTTCGTATAGGGCGTGCACATGACAGAGGTGCAGTCGTACCCTCTCGTACAGGGCGTGTATATGAGAGAGACGCAGTTGTACCCTCTCGTACAGGGCGTGTATATGAGAGAGGCGCATTCGTACCCTCTCGCACAGGGCGTGTATATGAGAGAGGCGCAGTTGTACCCTCCCGTACAGGGCATGTAAATAAGAGAGGTGCAGTCGTACCCTCTCGTACAGGGCGTGTATATGAGAGAGGCGCAGTTGTACCCTCTCGTACAGGGCATGTAAATAAGAGAGGTGCAGTCGTACCCTTTCGTACAGGGCGTGTATATGACAGAGGCCTAGTTATACCCTCTCGTACAGGGCGTGTCAATAAGAGAGGTGCAGTCGTACCCTTTCATACAGGGCGTGTATATGAGAGAGGTGCAGTCGTACCCCCTCGTACAGGGTGTGTATATGAGAGAGGCGCAGTTGTACCCTCTCGTACAGGGCGTTTATATGACAGAGGCGCAGTTGTCTCCTCTCATACAGGGCGTTTATATGAGAGAAGCGCAGTCATACCCTCTCGTACAGGGCGTGTATATGACAGAGGCGCAGTTGTCTCCTCTCGTACAGGGAGTGTATATGACAGAGGCGCAGTCCTATCCTCTCGTACATGGCGTGTATATGAGATAGGCGCAGTTGTCTCCTCTCATACAGGACGTTTATATGAGAGAGGCGCAGTAGTACCCTCTCGTACAGGGAGTGTATATGAGAGAGGCGCAGTCATACCCTCATATACAGGGCGTGTATATGAGAGAGGCACAGTCGTACCTTCTCCTGGGCGAGCTGAGACCCGCTGTCTAGCTCCCGTGCCAGGTTCTCGCATCGACTGCGTAGCTCCCGCTGCTCCTGCGCCATCCGCTGCAGCTGCTCACGACACAAACGCAACTGCTGACCCTGTTCCAGAGCCTCCTGAGGGGGAGACATGCATGAGAGAAGAAGAGAGAGGAAGGGGGAGAGAGAGAGAGATGGAGAGAGAGCAAATTCCAAAGAATAAACCTCATCCAGTAATTCCAGCTTCAGCTTCCTGTGGCTTCCCACAGTATTCCAAGTATTTTGCAGTCTGAAAAACATGCAGCTCTCAGAATTGGTCCCAATACCCTACACGCACATTAGCTCCCTGAAGACCTGACTGCTATGACACATCCACTCCTTCGGGGACAGGTCTCCAGAGAATGCCGTACCTTTTGAAGATTCTCCTTCACGGAGAGCTCTGATCGCGCCATCTCCAACCGCTCACTCAGGAAGTCCACCTGGACCCGAGACACAGGGATAAACATCAATCTCAGGTGAAGATCAGCCCTCACATTACATTACAGTGCTAGCTGCTGCTTTCAGCTACTTACTGTCCATTTGACTTAGCAGGAACCAACCCTCCCCGCAGCAGTGCGAGGTGAAGGGCTTTCATCATGAGTCTGACAGTTTACCCAAATCTTACTGTCGCAACAAAGAGGCTAGCCACCAGGCTATGGGATGTTTAAAACAGCACCACGAAAGCCAGTTTCGGAATGAGTGTTTTATAACTGGAAGCAATCCAAATACCAGATGTCACGACTACTGACTGTATATAATGATGGATGACCAAACAGCTCCCCAAAAGTGAGGCCAAAACATCTTGATTGCCATCTAGTGGCTGGCTGCAGCACAGGTTATAACCCCTCCCCCTCTATGTTAGTGGATGGGACATGGGCCTCACTAAACACTTAAAGCACGTCTTTTTATCTTTCGAAAGGTTTCTGTCATTTTACGTAGTTCTTACAATGCCGATATAGGTTCAAGTGTTCATTTTTTTCAGTTTGGATTTATTTTGTTATTAGTGACTATAAAAAGGGAAGTAAAGTCATGATTGACAGCTGTGATTGACAGCAACTCTGAGAGAGACGTAGTCGTATGCAAGTCCAACGAAAATTGACATTAAAAAGGTCTTTGCCCTGAACATAGCATCATGTACTGTTTATAGTGCTACTATTATTGAAAAGTAAAACCAGTTAGCAAGACTCTGCAACAGGTCACTAATATTGGTAGGGACGGAAATCAATAGCAGAAATCTCTTTACTCAGAACACTGCGTAATGTAGTGTCAGCAGTGATGCTCAGATCAGAGCAAAGAGCTTCGTTACCACAGATTTTCGTTGCTAGTGAAAGTGACCAATTATTGAAATCTTGCAAGCTAAAACAGTTAAATCAAAATGCAGTAACAGCAGTTAGCTAGCTAGCCAGCTAGGTAGTTATAACTAATGTTACAGCACATGATCACGGGGGGGGGGGGTCTACTCACTCATAGACTGTACTTACCTTATTCTGAAGGGTTGTCACAGGTTTTTACAAGCGGGGCCGTATGAGGTACAGAAACACAGTCAACGCACTAGCCACCTAGCCAGTAGATGGCAGTTGGCGCGAGTTTGTCAATGCTGGCAGGAGCACTGGACATCGGTATGGGAGCAAATTAATTTTCTGCTCGGGACGAGGAAAGCAGCAAACAGATTTTAACCCCATACAACCCCAAATACTAACTAGCTAACCCTTCTACCAGTCTTCAGTTGCAGTAGAACCGTGTGTTCAATAGTCTGAACATTTGGTTACGTTACCCAACAAGAAAATATTTAGTATGCTCCGCTACAATAACGTTAGCTATTGCAGGTGTTGTTCAAACACATGCCCGGTCTCTAGTCTGTTTGCAATGAGTGGCAAAGACCACTGACACTCAGCCAGCTAAACTGAGATGTTCAAGGGATGTACTTGCGACCATGTAGGGTGGGCGTATGGGCGGGACCTCGATACCGCAGCTCAACCCCCTGATCACTACTGCACAGACTCTGGCTTCAAATGTGCAAGATGGCTGCATGTGTGTGAAGAATTATTTTGGCTCCATTTTTGTACAGCGCTAAGAAGCGGAGATGCATCGTCCATCTGTATATACAGTCTATGGTCACAACCGAACCCAGATCGTTCCGTTATGTTGGTCACATACCAACACAGGCATTCCTACGAAACTGCTGGTGCCAAAAGCTAGCTATAGCACTGTCAGTGCAGGTCAAACACGGCAGGGGTATGAGATGTTATAACAACAACTGACATCAACACATCCGCAGGCCCGAAAACCGACAAACAAAAAACCAATGGGTGTAAACTGAAGCCCAGGTGAAGAGTGACGCTGCTGTCCTCCAAGGTGGTCCTGAGACCATGAGTTTGTTCTCTCCACTCAATTTCGACAGACTACAGAGAGGCCTAGCCTCTGTTGCAGACGCCTTATATAGTTTGATTCCCTCACACACCAACGTCTGCGCACTCGAGCCGGGTTTTGTGTCCAACCAATCAGAGAGCAGCTCTGAAATTTTGAAGCTATAGGCACATGAGATTGTGGGAGAGCGAAACGCGCAAGCCGTCTGTAACGGAGGCTAACCCACACCAACATGTCGAAAAGTTTGAAAAGGTGGAATTTCTCCAGGTTTCTTCGGTGTTGAAGTTTGCTACTTGGTCAGTAGATGTTTGCTGCAGAGCAGCGCAGTTCGGTTGGAGCTTCGGTCAGTAGATGTTTGCTGCAGAGCAGCGCAGTTCGGTTGGAGCTTCGGTCAGTAGATGTTTGCTGCAGAGCAGCGCAGTTCGGTTGGAGCTTTGGTCAGTAGATGTTTGCTGCAGAGCAGCGCAGTTCAGTTGGAGCTTTGGTCAGTAGATGTTTGCTGCAGAGCAGCGCAGTTCAGTTGGAGCTTTGGTCAGTAGATGTTTGCTGCAGAGCAGCGCAGTTCAGTTGGAGCTTTGGTCAGTAGATGTTTGCTGCAGAGCAGCGCAGTTCGGTTGGAGCTTCGGTCAGTAGATGTTTGCTGCAGAGCAGCGCAGTTCAGTTGGAGCTTTGGTCAGTAGATGTTTGCTGCAGAGCAGCGCAGTTCGGTTGGAGCTTCGGTCAGTAGATGTTTGCTGCAGAGCAGCGCAGTTCGGTTGGAGCTTCGGTCAGTAGATGTTTGCTGCAGAGCAGCACAGTTCGGTTGGAAGATGTTTGCTGCAGAGCAGTGCAGTTCGGTTGGAAGATGTTTGCTGCAGAGCAGCGCAGTTCGGTTGGAGCTTCGGTCAGTAGATGTTTGCTGCAGAGCAGCGCAGTTCAGTTGGAGCTTTGGTCAGTAGATGTTTGCTGCAGAGCAGCGCAGTTCAGTTGGAGCTTTGGTCAGTAGATGTTTGCTGCAGAGCAGCGCAGTTCAGTTGGAGCTTTGGTCAGTAGATGTTTGCTGCAGAGCAGCGCAGTTCGGTTGGAGCTTCGGTCAGTAGATGTTTGCTGCAGAGCAGCGCAGTTCAGTTGGAGCTTTGGTCAGTAGATGTTTGCTGCAGAGCAGCGCAGTTCAGTTGGAGCTTTGGTCAGTAGATGTTTGCTGCAGAGCGCAGTTGATTGGAGCGTCAGTAGATGTTTGCTCAGTTTGGAGCTTCGGTCAGTAGATGTTTGCTGCAGAGCAGCGCAGTTGATTGGAGCTTTGGTCAGTAGATGTTTGCTGCAGAGCAGCGCAGTTCGGTTGGAGCTTCGGTCAGTAGATGTTTGCTGCAGAGCAGCGCAGTTCAGTTGGAGCTTTGGTCAGTAGATGTTTGCTGCAGAGCAGCGCAGTTCGGTTGGAGCTTCGGTCAGTAGATGTTTGCTGCAGAGCAGCGCAGTTCGGTTGGAGCTTCGGTCAGTCGATGTTTGCTGCGGGGCCGGTCGCTACCATGGCAAAGTCACTTGTGGCTTCCTTTCTGTTCTCATCCAGTTGGCTTTTTATTCTTGAGAACTTTTCCCATAAATGGCAGCATCCCATGTGGCGCACAAACAATTCCCTTGAGGGCTAAACAGCAATATTTACAGAAAAAACACGACTTACAATTGAAGGAACATTGAGCTGGCTTTTTCCATATAAAAGTATTTTCTCTTTCTTCGATCCGATTCTTATTTTACACTCAAAACAAATGTCATTATCGACAAATTTTTAGGAGTTTCTGTACCTGCCATTTTTGCTCATTAATATTTGACGTGGGAAACCCAAAAGGACCATCATTTACTATAACGAGCATTCTGATTTGCTTCTTTTGCACAATGCCATAATGTCAAAGAACTGAAATTCCGGCTCGAGCGCGCAGACGCTGGTGTGTGAGGAACGCAAACCACATCAGACATCTGCAAAGAGAGGCGAAGATAAGAAAGGCTCAGGTCCTCCACCAATGTACTTCAGTTCCATTTTTACACGACCACAGAAGACACTGTTCTGCTTTCAGTCGAAAAAACACAGACGCCACACTTTCACTTGGCTGGCTCCTTTATTTGTGTTTGCTCTTCTAAAAGACTGTTAGCAAACCAAACACAATCTCTCTCGCTCCTACATCCCCACTTTTAACTTAACATGCAAAGGAGGCGTGTGTTGCCATGGCTATGCTACATAGATCACGGGTCCGTTTCCCACGACCTAGAGGAACAAAACAGCAGGCAAACGTGTGTGGGCCAGAGCTGGGGGCAAGAATACGGCCACAAACTGTGATGGGGGGTCGGGGTGATTTGATTAGACAGATTTGGAAAGAGAGAGGTACACGGTTACACCGTGGGTGCATCGAGCTTAGCTTTTCAGGCTGATTTCATGGTCCCACTGACAGATGCTGCGAATTAAGGCCACTATGACTGGTTTCAGTGCAGATCATTGAGACACTTCTGTGCATCTAAGTCAATGAAAATTTACAGCAGAGAATCTGGCTACAAATCAGCCCAAACAGCAGCAATGAAATGCCGCACCTCAGAGCGCAGACACGAGTTTCACCACACCCAAGGACGGCTAACAAGCGCTGGCACAGGGATTTGGTGCATAGTTTTCATAATCTCGCGTACATGCCGTGAGCGAGAGGGGGCCGGGAAGCTCACCTGCTTCTTGTGTTCCAGGGCCTGCTGCTCGGCCCTCTCTAGCGCCCTCTGCAGGCCCAGCACCTTACGGTCCTGCTCCAGCTTGTGCTCCTGGATAGCCACATCCAGCTGGCCCAGCTGAGGGGAGAGATGGGATTCAAGGATTCAGAACACCCCCGCCGTGTGTGTGTATGCGTGTGTGTGTGTGTGTGAGTATATGCGAGAGTGAGCGTGTGTGTGTTTGTGTGTGTGTGAGTGTGTGTACGGATGTGTGTGTGCCTAAGTGTGTGAGTAAGTTTATGTGTGAGTGTGTGCGTGTGTGAGTGTGAGTGTGTGCGTGTGTGCACGCGTGTGTGTGAGTGTGAGTGTGTGTGTGTGTGTGTGAGAGAGTGTGTGTACGCATGTGTGTGCGCGTGTGTGTGCAAAAGTGTGTGAGTAAGTTTATGTGTGTGTGTAGGTGTATGTGCGCATGTGTGTGTGTTCGTGTAAGAGCATGAGTGTGTGTGTGTGTGTGTGAGAGAGAGAGTGAGTGTGTGTGTGTTTTTAAGTGCGTGTGTCTGTGTGCATATGTATGCGTGTGTGAGAGAGAGAGAGAGAGAGAGAGAGAGAGAGAGAGAGAGAGAGAGAGAGAGAGAGAGAGAGAGAGAGTGAGAGTGTGTGTGTGTGTGCTGACTTACCCAAAATTGGGGACATTTTTCAGAATACGCACCAGTTGATTGGGGACGGCTTTCCAAATGGGGACAAAAATTACCGTCCCCATTTAGATTTCATTATAATTGTATACTACATGGTCCAGCATGCATTTCTGTCTTAAAATGGCCGCTATCCCCAAAAGTGACTTTTTTCAAGTTTTGTGTGAGTGTGTGTACCTCGCCCCTCCCCTAATCAATCAGTGTATAATCCTCCACACTGCCCCAAGTGGAAGTGTGTGGAACATCAGTCCCCAATTTGACCATAAACTTACTGATAAAAGTGTATCTCCTCTCCTAGTTATTAAATATAACAAATATGTTGCTTTTCTTGAAAAATTTTTATCCGAATTTTTTTCAAATTTGCTGGACACATTAACGAACCCAGGAGGATGAAATGGCTAAACAAATAAAAGGTTTAAAGTTTAAATGTGGTTATACCAAAAAGGTCAAAAGGTAGTTAAGAAATTTTTAAAAATTGTTAAAAAGAAAAAAAAAAAAGATTTAAAGGTAATTAAGAAATGTTTAAAAGTGGTTATTATAAAGTTTATTAAAGTGATTACATCACAAATGTTCAAAATGTCTAAACTTAATGGTTTTTAAAGGGATTAAACAGAAAATTGTTTGGTTCAGCATCACATGGATAAATCCATAATATTCAATTTGACATTTAGCAATCCAGGATTCATTGTGCTGTGTCATTTACGTTACAATATTATGTTTCTGAGTTGTTTTTATTAATCAATCAAACAATATTTCTTCTACGACGCTGAAGACCCGGTGTTCTGCTAATTTATATTTCTTCTATGATGCTGTAGACCCGGTGTTCTGCTAATTTATGCCACCCATCATGATGTGCTGCTCAGCGGTTCTGCACATGTGCAGACCCAAAATCTTGGGCTGTGTTTCTTCACTCACATCTTAAATATCTTTATAGTTTTTTCAGTGTGCCTTTCTACTGGTAAGCATTTAAATACTTGAATGTACACGCTGACTTTTCTTTAAAATATAGACTTTAGGTGATAATGGCAGGCAGCATTTTATCTTTAAACAAATTCATCAAGCTCATTTTAATGTGTTAATGTTATATTAAGTTAACAAATAATAAAGTTGCGATATAAATAAATAATAATAAAGTTGTAGACAACTACAATGTTACAAATAAACAAAAAATTTAAATAAAAATGTTTTCCGCATAAATAGATGCCTGCTTGTGATGAGAGCTGTAAAAGTGTTGGGGGACAAAGACTGTTTAAAAATACATCATACAAACCCCAATTACATGGAAGTTGGGACGTTGTGTAAAACGTGAATAAAAACAGAATACAATGATTTGCAAATCTTTTTCGACCTATATTCAATTGAGTTCACTACAAAGACAAGATATTGAATGTTCAAACTGATAAACTTAATTTTTTTTTAAGATTGACTCATTTTGAATTTGATGCCTGCAGCACCTTCCAAAAAAGCTGGGACAGGGGCATGTTTAAAAGTGACAAAAAAACGCGCTCAACTCAATCGTTGAAAACTGGGTGCTAAATCCTACACTGAACGTCTGAAATGAAAGAAAAGAGGATAGCACTCCAAGTATTAAAATTATTGCCTGCAAACGTTTTGGGCTGTTAACCCTTCTTCAGTGCAGTGGCAAACAAATCAGATATCACACAGTTGACTTATCAAAGCAGCACTGGCTCAGGTGTGGTAATTGTCCCCTCATTAACACAATTATGAAATTGATTTAGCATTACAGTTTTAAATTAAAATGCTCAGCTTATCCCAAGGCAGAAACAGTAGTTCTGGAAGTTCAGTATTCAGTCCTCAGCCTCAGTGTCATAAGATCTATGTGGTCAGGTATTAGATGCTTCTGCTGCAGCAGATGTGAGACACTGGTCTAGTCTCAGAGCTGGAGAGTCTCTGTCAATCTGTTTCCAATTTATTTTGTAATGATTGCCCTTTTTATTAATAAAAGATCAGTGAGGCTGCAACAAACGTCATTCTCTTCACACCTTATTCCCTGTGTTTTGTACCTGCGTGTGGGTCCCCTTCTCATTGATTGTAACATTTACTTGTCATAGATTCAACTGTCTTCACATGTTTTGTGTTGGTTCAGGCGAGGCAAATCTCAAAGTGTGGAATCTCTGGCTTGCAAGAAACAAGATCCCAAAGATGACTTCTATCAGAGTTTGTGTACAGCCCAAGTTCCCAAAGGTTGCTTAAATAATATTTGTCCCCGAACTCCAGGTAAAGAAATCATACTGGAAAAAACAAGCTTTAATCAAAAATATCAACTGATTTTGGTAATGAGAGCATCGTCCCACATCTGAAAATGGTGGCAGCTTCTCTCTAAACCATTCAGAAAGCAGTGTCCCCAAAAGTGGGGTGTTCTGTCATCCGACCCCAAAGGTGGCCTAAGTACGTGTGTGTGTGTGTGTGTGTGTGTGTGTGTGTGTGAGATGTAGAGGCTCAGTGCTGCACCTGCTGTGCTCTCTTCTGCAGCTCCTCCTGTCTCTCCCGCAGTGTAGTGTCCATGTCCAACACCTCATGAGTCCTGTCCTCCAGCTCCCTCCTGCTCTCCCTGCAGCGCACGCATGCACGCGCACACGCGCACACACACACACACACACACACAGCCGTCAGAAAACCTACACTGATACAACCATCCTCCATGAAACACCCTACAGAATAAGTACACTAACTGCAGTCTTAATGTCAATTACAGACCATTACTTCTTTTTAATCTCTAATGTAACTCGGGTGGTCCATTGAGGATGCATTACGGTTTTTGAAGAGTTCCCTGGGAGAAACGCAGACGGAACAGTTGGCAGTAGAGAGAGAGGAACAGGGCTCGAGTCACTAGAATAGTTCTGGGGTCAGAGCTCCTACATCAAAGCCTCTCCCAGCTTCATCTCCCCAGATGCGGGTCAGAATCCCACGGCCACCAGGGGGCTCGAACCAGCAACTCTACAACCGCTAGTCAAAAAACCGACCACAGGGGTACCCTGCCACACTCAACATTCGTGGAGCTTAGAAATCATAAATTAAAGCGAATCATCAGTGAGGAACCTACACGAGGTGGCTGGAGAAATTTTAGCCTCTGGTCTGATTTTGGCACAAGTTTGCTTGTACTGAGTGATTGTGAACTGCTAATCAACAGATCAAAAACTCCAGGTCATGTCCAGATCAACGTTCCCTCCGACAGCGGGCTAATATGGCCATAATGGAAGTGAGTGAGTGAGTGAGTCACAATCCTGTCATGCTCAATATCTATAGAATAGTACTAGCCGCAACCTTCTACCGTTATGCATTAACAGATATAGTGTAGCAGATGCGCTGATTAAAATTTGGTTGAACCTGTGTGGTTTCGTCATACAAAATTAATATGCAAAAATGCACCACATCGCACAGTCCTGTACAATCCAGTGGGACTGCACGTTGCTTCTATCAGTTAGTTTGCCAAATCAGCTAGCAAGCGTGTTAATAAAATTATAAGCGATTCAGTCGCAGCCTGATAAAGACTCAATTTCATCAATGTTCATACTAGCATTGTTTGTTTTTGTGTTTCTGGCTCAGTTGAAGTGTACTGCACTACCGTTACTTGCGCATACCTTCATTTCACGTCTACAGTAACCAACTAGCTACCGATAGAGCTAGATGAAAAGTGTGGTACGTTTCATCAGCCCATTTTTCATGCAGCTCAGTGGCTGGCTAGCTGGCTACTGGAAATGTCAATTTATGCTGGCTGGGTAGGAATATTTTAAAAATCAACTTCACTAGTTAGCCATATTCTCAGAACAGATCCTGAGTTTACAAGCTGCACTTCAGCCTCGTTGCATCCTACCTTAACCCTTTAAGGCCTAATGCAAAAATCCCAGCAGAGAATCATGCTGCCATGTTTACCATAGTAACCTGTATTTGGGCTGAAGCACAGCTTCTCAGCTTTCAGGAACAGTTGGATTTTTTTTTTTCTATGCATAAAAAACTTACAGTAATTACGGTACTTTCAAAAATACGCGCATATCTGTGTCGGCAACGACACGTTCTTAAAATGCGCACATGCTGTCCCGGTTTAAATGGGTTAATATGCAAAAAGACATCACATCGCAGGATCCCGTACAAGTTGGATTGTACGTTGCTTGTGATGTTAAGTCGAATTAATAAATTATTTTTTTCCGCCCTCCGAAATATTAAACAAATTTATGGCCCACATCACTTGCCATTTGAAGCGCTGCGGCATCAGTGGTGATATTTCAGATAAGGACAAAGATAAGCAGAGGGAAACACCATATTTAACGCGGCCTGGATACCCTGTTGCTTTAGCTGGTGTTGAATGCTGAGACATTGCACCTCAGATTAAACGAGAGCATGCAGACTGTGATCACAGGAAAGAGGTGTTAGCCCTGAGACTGCTGACCTGAGACCTGTCGCACTGCAGCGCTCATGCAGACGGGACCGAGCAAGTGGAGCAGGAAGTGACACAATCCCCCCCACTCTCGCCAACTCCAGTGGTCACTGGAGGCATTGCAGCTTATTTAGCCACTGATGAACACAAGGTACAACTCAACCTGCCTGCTGTAGCTTACTACACCCTAAAATTTGATCTTTGGTCCCAGCAAAGAGCTGACCTTATGCGACCTTGACCTCTGACCCGATGACCTCCAAAACCTCATCAGTTCAGCTACCCTCTGTGAGGAGTTACCATGACTGATTTGGTCAAAATTTTTCCATTCCTTCCACAGATGCAACGCACACAAGATATTTATGACGGACGGACAGTATGATAAATGGACAGACGGCTGGAAAACCGTATGCCTCACAGTGTGATGCGGAGAAAAAAAAAAAGAAAATGTCACCATTTAAGTCTGTGGCGAATTATTATTTCTTTGTCAACACTTTTACAGGCTATTAAAATTTCTTTGCTCGGAACTGCAAATTACTCGCAAGAGACCAATTTTTTGAAGACGCACAAAAGATTGCAGTTTTGATTCTCATTTATCGCTTCTCATCTGGGTCCCCAGTGTAAATGCTCAGGTGCCAGAAAGCCCCATGATAAAACAGCATAGCCTCCACGAATTAGCATCCTGCTAATGAGCAGCTGTAACAGGCATCTAAGGACCTGCTTAGCAGAGGCCGTCTCAAGTGCTTTTTACGTCTTTACGAATTCCAGAGAAAATCTTCCCCGACAGACTGCGATTCTGCAGGACAAATCGAGGCCTGAGTGCATCAGACAGAACCGCCACTGTCAGAGAGGAGCGCCGCGTGATTGGATGCCTGTGGCAGAGAGGAGCGCTGCGTGATTGGATGTCTGTAGCAGAGAAGAGCGCTGCGTGATTGGATGCCTGTGGCAGAGAGGAGCGCTGCGTGATTGGATGCCTGTGGCAGAGAGGAGCGCTGCGTGATTGGATACCTGTAGCAGAGAGGAGCGCCGCGTGATTGGATGCCAGTGGCGCATAGTTGTGTCTGAAGTATGCAAGGGGCGGAAGGCTTTGTTGACATCATCTCAAAAGTAGCCAATGAGAGACAGGAGATGGAGAGTTTTGGGGTCAGTGTGCTTCAGTTCAGACCTCACATAAGGATGGGGGGGGGGTAGAAGTTCTAGGACTAATAAAGTGTAATGAAGGACTAGAATAGTGAGAAGCAGGCCTTTAAGATGTGCTTACTGTACTGTACATGGTGTGTATTAGATCAAAAACCAGTTAATGATTACCAATAAATCATACCAGGTTTTTTTTTTTTTTTTTTTTTTTAACAAAAGTACAACGACACACACACGACAAAAGTCACTAATACACAGGATACAAGGTTTCATCAAACAAACACACAAAATGGCCTTTTCTTGTACGCAAAATTGGATTTAAAAAGCAGGCAACAGTAAAAGTGCAACATCAGTAAAAAATCTTGTTTAACAGTCATTATTGGCCACAAATACTGAATGTATGAGAAAAGGAAACAGTTGAGAACTCAGACACATTCATTTGCTGCCAAAGGGTCCGTCTTTAATGTTTGGCTTCGGCAACTAGAGGCTATTAATTCAACTATCTAAACACTGAAAAAGCTTGTTGGACTAATTCTTTCCTTCATATGATAAACTTGTGACATTAAGTGCACCAAACCCAAGGCCAGTGTGCTGTCCAACACAGCATGTTGCATCTGTCAGTGGTTTAGAGAAAACAGGTTTTTGTGTTCATAGCCCGATAGCACTCTCAGGAGGATGCTGTCCACAGGCCAAAAAAAGAGAAATAAAAACAGGATACAGCAAACCGCTATCAGCCAAAATAAACAGGGGAGGAGAGAAGTTGATCAAGGAAGGACAGAGCAAATAAAGACACCTGACAACTGAGCGATAAACTTTCATTCTGTAAAACAAGAAGCGCACACACACACACACACACACACACACACACACATATACCCACACATACGGCTTTGGTTCAGTCCTTGACTATATCCGCTCGGCGACTCGCTGGTACAGTCCAAACCCTGTTCATTGGCCAAAAACAATGAAGGAGGACTGAAAAGGCAAACTCCCATTCCAGAGATCGGGGTTCCCCAGGGGCCGCCCCTGGGGGAAGGGAAAGTTCGGACGGGGACCGGAGGTCTTGTCGGACGCTCACCTGAGCTCTTCTGCGAGCTTGTCGATGGTGGCGTCGCGCTCCTCCACAGTGAGCTGTGTGCTCTGCAGCACGCCGCGAAGCTCCTGCAGGTGGTCGAGCGTTCCCGCCAGCTCGCCGCGCACCTCTTTCAGCTGGCTTTCCAGCAGCTCCGCCCGCTGCAGCGAGTTTCGACGATCCATCTCGCTGCGATGCAACTGCTCCTCCAGATCCACCACTGCGAGGGGAGCAGAAGGTTTGTGAAAACAATCACGATACTGGTCAGAATTCATGAATTAAAGACCATCATGGAGAGGCTAGTTTCAGTCCACAAGCACGCTGTAGTCTGAACATGACCCAACCAGGCTCATCGGTGGGGCAGGTAAATTAAACAGGAGATCAGCATCCCTTTGATCCCATGTTTAATAACATATGCTGAAGGACCGTGATGGTTGTATGATTGTGAGCTACACAGGGAAGAACAACTGTGAGATAAGAACAGTCTCCAAAAGGAAAATAAAGGTCAAAAGAGCGACCTTCAGTCCTTCAACATCCATTATTAAAGCACAGAATACTGCTACACATCCAGACCAACAGACAAGCAAGATGACGCTACAAGCAAATTTTGTAAAGGAGCACTCAATCATACACATGCAGAAGAAACACTAGTCTTGAAAATGGAATTTATTTTGCCTTGAAAAATAACACTTTCTGCTTAACGAGCTATCTGTCCCAACCCTGTTCCTGGAAGTCTACCATCCAGTAGATTTTCACACCAACCCGTCTAACGCTCAGCTCACGCAAGAGAATAAGAGCCTCTTCAGCAGATTATTAGTCGGTTGAGTTGAGCTGAACTGGGATTGAAATGAAAATTGACAAGATGCTCGATCTCTAGGATGGTTTGGCCGCCCAGCTCAAGCAGCTGACTGCACTGTAGTTTTGTCGAAGGTCACTCACAGTTGATTACACCAAACGGGTCACTTGCTCAAAGAGGAATGTGAGGCTACGGGCCAAACAGGCACACTGATGTTATAGTGGCTACTCAGGGACTTCAGCCAGTGTTCCTAGATAGAGTTGCACCATGAGTGTCCCAGAAAATCAGGTCATGGAGCCTCTTTGATTCCATTGCGTTATCAGGTACTGTCTCAAAGTAAAGGAGTTTTCATTTCCATTTTCTTTTTTCTCATGTTTGAACATTTTCCCCTCTTATTTCAGTCAAAACCATTACTACTGGCTTACTACTCAAGCACAACTCAATATGAGAAGAACGAAATGCAACGATTTCCATCGTCCGCAGTGTTCAGTTCCGCGCGACGGAAACAAAATGGCTCCTTTTCTAGAACCGCCATGGCTCTCTCTATCCAGGGACTTTAACTTCAACCATCAACCTTCCAAACCTTCGTTAAAGGCGCTAACCGCCAGGCTACAGGCTCCCCCCACCCCCTCTCCATTCCCGAGTAAAGCTCTTGACGGCGGGGGCGGTCGGATGCTCGTACCCAAGTCGGCCTTCCTCTCCAGCAGGCCCTGTGTCTCCTCCAGGCTCTGCTTCATCTGGCTGAGCTGAGAGGCCTTGCTACTGCTGTCCCGCCTCAGTTTCAGGAGCTCCGCCTCCATCTCAGTCAGCTCGCCGCGACACTCGTCCATCTCCGCTGTCAGCTGCCTGCAGAGGGGGGGGAGGGGGTCGCTTGAGTGCTCTCTCTCGTGCGGGAGTCGCCGCCTTGGTTTTGGTTTCGACGCTAGTCTTAGCCTGTGCCAATTCCACGTCAACACCAACGCTAAGCGCTGAACAAGCTAACGCTAAGCACTGAACGAGCTTCACGGGGTGTGGAGTCTCTCAGAGTCCTGCAGTTTTCCAAATCTCCGCTAGCTCTTGCGCGGCTCAGGCTAGCTCACGTTTGGTTAGCTTCGGACTATTACACCTCAAGATTAGAGCATCACAGGTACCTAGGGCTTTCCGAAGTCCGCCAACTCCCAACCGCTTCCCTCAGTTCGCAAAATACTATTTCTGCCACCAAGCCCTGTCCTCTCTGAACGAGGGCCAAGGAAGACGCTGCTTATATACACTCCCAAGACTCTACCGCAGGCCAGAAATAATCAATACAATGAATGTTCCAAAGACAGCGAGTCTCACTCTCAAGTCATGAGATCCACGCTGAACGCCCTCCGGCTAACTAGCAAACATTTTACACTTCAACCCACTAACACATCAGGACACCGAAGACTGAATTCCAGTCTCTGTTCCCGTGTGGCTTGCCGAATGAGAATGCCAGACAGTTAAAAGCAACATAAGACACAAACACTATTTGACACGCAGAACAGAGACGACAGATTCTCTCTCCAGGCCCGTCGCTCCTGTTGAAGAGTTCAACAACAATTTTAAAATTCTTGTCCAAAGCATCTCCTATATGTGCATCCACTCAGGATCTTAGAACATTTATGGCCACACTTGAAATGGATTCTGGTTCAGATATAACTATCATTCATGGGTCACCAAAGACCCTGCCAAAAGCCAGTTGCCACGAGATGCTATATAGTGCATATCCCAGCGGACGAACAAATTCAACCCTGCCCTGGATCAAACCATGAGAGCACAGCATCTGCTTGCTTCCCAAAGGAATTCTGTTACACAACCGGCTTCCTGGGAATTTTATCATCTTAGAGCCAAACTCCATTATACTCATGTAGCAAAGCATCGTGGGAGACTGGCTGCAGTAGTAACAGTCCATCTTAAATTTAAGGAGTTTTTTCTTCATGGTCAACCAAATCTTGCTAATTTGACTTCTGTGTTTTACATTCAGTTCCTCTTCCAACAACACAACTGTAATGTACAACCAATTCAGCACACTAAAGTGATACTTCCTTCAGTTCATAGGAACTGTAAATAACTGGCCTATGTAGGCCGCCTTCAGCCAAAGGTCAGTTTAACAGTACCGCTGCCAGCCAATCAACCAGACAAGAAAAATCCTTATCTTGCCAAAAGGCTAGATCTACACTCAATCCATTTCCCATAAGTTGACAAGATTAGGACATACAGATATAGCTTTTCCTATGATAGTGCCGATTCAAATTAATCGTACGGATTGAAATGACGGTGCTGGCTGGTACTCTGCCCTACAAAGCCTAAGTGCAGTAACTACATATTGGGTAAAATGTAAGTTACACAGTTTTGGGCCTGAAAGTATACTGAGGTCAGGATTTATTTGGACAGAAATAATACCACGGTGAGTCAGTTGATCATAATCTATCACAGAAGTGCTGACTATTAATTTGTTGGGACAGCAAACAAACTCTGAAGCCATTTTTTACTGTTTAAATTATTGCGTAGTTACTGCACTTAGCCTTTGTAGGGCAGTACTGATAAAGCGACTCAGAATAGTGAATGGAAAGTCTGTATTTCCCAGACAGTACAAAGTTCTGCTGCAATAAAATGATAAATGGGAAACTGCAGCAAGAAATCATACACATTCACTACAACAACAAGCAGTTTATAAGGATTTCTTTACTAGTATTTGCACTGCAGTTAATATATAATTACAAGTCTTAATATGCATTTTATTCCAGTGTTAATTTAATGTTCATTATATTATCAAATTATATTGTATGCTTTATCATTTTTGCTATATGCTTATATCATTTTTGTATTATTTATGTACAGTGCTGAACAAATTTATTAGACCACCACCCAATGCAAGGTTTATGCCACAGTTGCCCTAAATTAACACTGTTGGTAATTAGCAAAATTATTTTTTTGTTTCTGTAATGTTTAATCCACCAGTATGCACAAGCTCTTTAACTGAAATGATATTTTTAATGCTAAAATATAATTATTGTTCTTATCTATGAATTCTCAAATTTACCGTTTTACAAAAAAGCTGAAAGAAAGTTAAGCACATATTATTTTTTGATTAAGATGCTAAATAACGGTTATTTTCTTGCATTCCTGAACATAAAAGTTAGTTGTAGTGGTTGAATGAAAGAATGCAAGCTGTTATCAAGGCCAAAAGAGGCCATACAATATATAGTTTTTTTTCTGGTTTTTATATGTGAATAAGGACTATTTCGTGAATTCAGTTCATTTGCCAAACAAAATAATTTTTAGTTTTAAACAAGTTTTTGACAAATTCGTGTTCTCTAGTTTTTTTTAAGACCGGTGGTCCAATAAGTTTGTTAATCACTGCACATTTACATCTTTTGTCCCAGGAAATTTCAAAATCTTTACCTGATTTCAAGAAAGCATGCAAACTAAGCATCTCGTAGTAGAGGACACTTCTCGTGCACGAAAACTATTTTAACGCAGGTCTTACGCGAGGGAGCAGGTGAGTTTGGCCACCTCTCTCTCCTTCGCCTGCACCTCCTCCTGCACCTCCTGCAGCCCCCGCTCTCCCTCCCACTGCTCCTGCGCCGCGGCCTCGCGCTCCACCGCCAACTCTTTCTCCAGCTGGGCCACCTGAGGGGACGGGGGGGGGTAATCAAGGTGGAGCGAGAGATCGGGCCTGTTCAGAATCGAGTGCTGTGCCAGTATATATGCTGCTGTCCATCGGTGCATAGCATAGCATTACATAACTTATACCATAACATAACACAGCATAACATGGCATAACATACAGCATAGAATAGCATAACATAACATAACGTAACACATCGAGGGTTTGGAGCACAATAGTTATATGAGGTTTTGAGAAAAATTGATTTTTAGGTTTCCAAGTGTTCTATTAAATCAGGTATTTTATATCTTTTTTTTTTACCAGTCACTCTTTTGCTGCATGGTTCAGAAGTATATTGAACACCTAAGTTTTCATAGGAGTGTAACCGCAACATCATGGTCAAAATTGCCAAAAATTGGACATGTCACCTCAGTGCTCCAATAATTCTAGCACATGATGTGACATAACACAATGGTGATTGGTTGACAGTAAGTTCGTTTGCAATGGAAGACAGACTATTCTGTATTAAAATTCATGTTTATTCATCAAAATGTCAATGTTTAATTAATTTAAGCAGATTTTCTTGGACATATCACAAAATGAAAATGTGAATTCTGATTAAAAATGAATGCAGATGGACAGATAGTTATCGTGCTCCAAGGATTAGCTGATAGAGAGCGGTGACGGGGAGTAAAAATCTCAAAACCACAAAATTTGGACATAGAACCATTGTGCTCCAAACCCTCGATATACCATAACATAGCACAACATATCACAGCATAACATATAGCATAGCATAACATAACACAGCATTGTATAGCATAACATATAATACAGCACAGCATAGCATAAGAGGCAAGAACAGACCATTCAGGCCACCTAGACTCCCCACTTTCCTATCACCAAGGTGAACTTAAAATTTCAGATATTCAAGGACTTGATGGTATCCAGCTCACTATGTTAAGCCTGGACATGAAAACTCCCAGAGTTTCTGCCTCTGCGATATGGCCAGGCAAACCACCCTGCACTGTGATCACTCTGCGTGAAAAATAATTCCCAATGCCAGTGCTCATTTTTCCCTTGGCCAACATAACTTGACGTACTCCACAGTTAATTAACCTCCTCTTGTACCACTAAGTCACATGACCAACAGTATGTAGTGATGACCTGGGTCTCGGTGTGTCGTTTTCACTGACTGCGGCACTTAGTGGGTTACAGTGCACCGCAAAGACAGCTCTGGGCGCTGGCCGTGAAAAGCAAACTTTCGCAACTGTATGAGTGTAGCGCGCCAGCCCCTCCCCCCAACGCCTGCTTGTGATATCTTGAAAACTCTGACCTCCAGAGTGTTCAAAAGCCATACACTGAAACGGGCACATTTTCAGCATGAAATTGCGCTTTACTTGGCCAATTAAGTTGCCATGGCAACCAAAATCGATAGGTGTCGCCACCTAACCATAACCTATGCCCACACCAAATATCAAAGGAATCGGTTGAAATTTTTTTGTCGCCTGTGGAGCGTCAACGAGAAAATCCCCACGAACGTGGCGGCGGAGATGACGACAATGAACCCTTAACCCTTTGATCACTGAATAAATTTTCAAGGAATTAAAAATGTAGTTATCCTGAGCTGATGAAAACCTATCACATGGCAACTTGTTTAAAAGAGCTCCCCTGCAGGAGCTCTTTTAAACAAGTTGCCACGTGATAGGTTTTCAACAGCGTTTGATTTTGATATCTTACATCGTTGGGCAACTACGTATAGTTGCCTATGGCGTTGAAAGGGTTAATAGCCAACCGACTTTTGTCTGGGGCCACAACTAAAATCTAACGCCAGCTGCTAACCTTGTAATGCTGTATTCTATGTCTGTGTACTATATAATCAACTGGATGTCACAGGCCCTAGATATCACAAGTACTCAAACGTATGAATAATTAATAAAAACCAGACACAAACAAAAGAAATCCCTCATATGTTTACATACCTGTCCCTCCGTTGACGAGCAACTGATATTTTTTTTTCCCTCCAGGAGCCCTTACATAGGATGGACGACAGTGCATGACAACTAAACAATTAACGTATTCACTATATTTGACATTACACATCATAAGCACTCCTGAAATTTACTGTAGCAAAAAAAAAAAATGAAATTTAAAAAAATTTCGGTGATGATTGTGATTAGTTGAACTCCGCAGAAGGCATCAAATGACTGTGCTATTGCGTTCATGCGGTTACCATCATAGCCCTCGAGCCACCATCACCATCACTAAGGCGCTTACTGACCATTACACAAGTTGGGGTAAAAAATAAGAGGTTTCCTGATGATATCCCACACAAGGAAACACAAGGACATCCACAGCTGACGTATTTTCCCCAGAGCGCCTGACACAGTTGTGACGCCACATCTTCTGTTGGCTGGTGCCACATCAAAGCCACACTTAGAGCACCAGCGAATGTACTGCATTTGTGCAAAAGAGGGAATGTAGTGAATTTGTGCAAAAGCCGACACTGAAGTTGCACCAATTTAGTCATTTCTGTAAAGGGAATTTTAGCCATGTGGCTCACACATGACATGATATTTTCATACCACTCAGACCAACTCGCTGTCGTGGACATTGGGCACAATGACTACGAAACATGAGCTCCAGTTACAATAAGAATAGTCTGCACAGCACAGGCCAGGAAACGTGCACAGGGACTATCTGTGGTTCCGTTTTTTTAAGAGAAGAAAGCAAACCAAGGGCAGAACCAAAACAAAGATTGTATTATACACAAACCTGTTTATTAAAGTCATGCTACACAAGCTCTGTGCTCAATTTAAGCATTTATAGCAGCCAAAGATGGCAAACCTTTCAAAATACATCAAAAAAACAAAAAAGCTGCCTGGTTTATATCCCACAGACAGTGCCAACTTATTGTGAAGTATTGATAAAATTCAAGGAGAAGCACAAGAGAAGCTCTAAGTTTTTGAATATTTGGGAGTTAAAAAAATCAAAAATTTCTCATCTTTACTCAACAGCTAGACCCAGGCAAACACAAGACGTCCTCACAACATGACCACACAGATCTGTCAGTGTAATAACGCTGTAACAACATACTGGGCAATGTTGTGAAAACGATAGCCAAGAGTTGGGTTATATTACCCGTCTCTGCAGCTGGGCCTGGCTTTCCTCCAGCTCGGTGACTCGAGCGCTGCTCTCCTGCAACATCGCCCCCTGCTGCTGGAGGCTGAACTGCAGCTGGGACAGGTATTTTCCGGAGGCTTTCGCAGCCTGTGTGCTGTTCTTCAGCTCCGCCTGCAGCGACTCCACCTGTAACAGATTTCAGTCAGACGGACAGGAGGTTTCGCTAAACAAATGGTCTTAAATCTTGCAATACATGCCCACTATAAGCAAACTGACTGGCAAACAATTTGCACCAATTCATTGTCTACGGAAAGCGGCTGATCCTCTATGCAAAGCATGCTGGGATACCTGGGGATGCGGTCCAAACTGGTGGTGTGAAGAGAGAGTGTGACCGATAAACTAAAACAGGCCCATAGGTGAACGGTGGGGCTGGGTGGATGTGAGCTTGCTCAAATACTCGGCATATAAAGAGCAGCCTCTCTTATTCAGAAAGCACTGGAGCGGGAGATGGATTCTGCTCTAGTCTGAGAGAACGGTTCATGTAGCAAGATTACAGAAACTGGAAAAAGTGGGTTTTACTTTAGTCCAGAGTTTAAAGGCTGAGGGTGCTCCTACCTCAGTAATTCTGCTCCGTGATAAACTGCACCCTGTAGCATGAAACCCGATTTTACGTCACATGATCCTGACTGAGGAATATGGCTCAGTTCACTGGTTTGGCAACATAGTGCTCGGCCAAAACAAAACTCTTTACCCTAACTCTCCACCGGCCGCAGTTTTTTTCACATTAGACTGAAGACTCAATTTATTTCAGTTGCTTTCAAGAGATAATGCGAAGAGATTGACATCACAGAAAATGCGTCAGTGAATCACGGCAGCTTTGGTTTACAGCAGTCAGAACAGCCTGTTTATAACTAATGACTTCCACCATTCACAGATCCATCTGCTTCCAACTGTCGTCCCAAACAGAAGATGTACAGTTATGGACTAAACGCTTCCCTAATCCCGAGTTCCACATGGATATGCTCTCTCAAAGAGCTTTCTGAAAAAGATGCGACAAACTACAGAATTTACGGCATGGGACTGGCGCCTTAGCGTGCAGTTTATGTCATTGGCTAACAAAGTGCCCTCAGTGTGTTTGGAAAGAGATGATTTCTCTTGCTCACCTCAAATGATACAGAGGATCAACTGTGCTACTTACTGCCTCATAACTTCTTATGTTTTTGTTTGTAAGCATGCAACACACAATTTGTTGCTGTATTCATTGCCAGAGTAAAGCAACGCATTAAAATAATATAGTCAAATGACTGAATGTCAACTTAAAACTTGTTTGTCCCTTTCTCTCCAATAGTTAAACCTCATACAGCTGTTGAGCACCTTTCTTGGCCTTTGGAAGGCATACTGTTCTTACGGTTAAGCCGTTTTCACACCGGACGTGAAACGAATTTTTCGCACAACAGATTACATTCAAAGTCAATGCAAAGGCGCGAATACACGCATTAACGCGTGTATTCGCACCTTTGCAGTGACTTTGAATGCAATCTGTCGTGCGAAAAATTTGTTTCGTGTCCGGTGTGAAAGCACCTTTACTGTTGCTAATGATCTGTGCACCACATCCAGTGATATCACAAGTCATTGAGTCCAAGCTCCACAGGAGCGAATTGATCTTTCAGGAAAACATCTTCTCAAATGTGAGCGTTAATAAACATTCCTGAACAGAAACTTCTACATTGATCTGTGTCAGTTCTCAGTCAATCTTTAGCAATTCCATAACAATGAGGACCCTGTGTTTTCAGTTACTTGGTCAGCATCATCTTCTGCAGAATGCTCCAGGTAAATTACCCAGGTTAAGACTGCATTAAATCACCAGCATTCTCTCTATACTGTAACTAACACGTCACATTGACTGCAAACATGAAGGAACTAATCCTTCCATTGGCTGTACTACAGTTCAGTATTTGGAATTGCCCTTGTATTGGCAAACTAGTAACAGAATAAAATACCATCATTCTAGCATGGTGAACCCACCTGAGTTAAAACTGAGTATTTTTTTTCCGTCTTGTCAGTTTTCAGGGGCTGGTGCTGATGTAATCAAAGCATTACAAGCGCATGTCCTTTACCTCAGAGGATTTTAGCTTCAGCTGTTTCTCGAACAGAGTCCTGGTGTCCTCCATCTTGTCCAGATAGGAGCTCAGTTCATCTCTGCAGGACAGCAGGGCCGTCTCCAAATCCCGCACCTGACGGAACGTGCAACAGGCCTTATATCGCGGGAATCTGTGGATTCCTCTTTTACATTTGATGCATCGCTTGTCCCCACAGCACAAATTTAGCAGAATCACCAGCGTCGTATATGCGATTGCACTCGGATATCATTTTACTTCACGTTTTGCTACAAGCTCATTTAGTTGCTTGGTGCCTGAATGGTATTCTGATGAAGTGAAGTGGTCATCACAAGCTCTTAGCAGAGTTTCTTTTCCTGTTAAGTGGATATGCTGCATGAGTAGTGCATGTTGCGATATGGTAACACGGCTTAAAATGCTTCTACGGCGTTAACTTGTGACCATCACTGGCTTTGTTGTTCTCTGTATGACCTCATCAACACCTCGTTTGCTTAGGAAAAAGGTTTGGCCCAAAAGCAAAAACGCGATAAACTTTTGTTCCAAGATTAAACTGGTCCCACTTTTATTGAGTAATTAGGCTGTAGACACGATTAAACGAATATGTAGTGGAAATGACTTTTCATCTTTAATTATCACATCTGTCAGGGGAAATTTCACAATAATTGGTATATAAATAAAATGCATGTATTTTCCCCTCCCTGATATCATACATATTCATGTTGGATGCTTAAAAAATGTGATGACGTTGCTTTGGTTAGGGGTGAGAATGATCCCCTTTATATCCCATCAGGATTTGAATCTATTTTCAGGGATTTCATTCGCAATGGTTCAGAGGAGCAAGTAAGCAAAATTATAACAAACAAAACAGGAGTAAATTTAACAGTATCTGTTCAGGTGACATCCCTTCGTACAGCACTCGCCTGTTCTCTCACAGAAAATGTGCTCCTACAAACAGCTGACCCATGAGGAAACTCTTATTTTAGAGCAGTGAATGATAATGTGATTTGCTGGACAGTTCCTTTTTGTTCAGCCTGTTTCTTAATATAATGTATGACTAGCAGATTTCACTACATTCCCATGAGAAAAGTTGCCCGTCTCAAAAATGTGTGTCTCTGTGTTTCAATTTACATAAAGCAACCTTTGTAACCCTAGGACCGCACAAAAAAAGGTTTGTGTACACAGAACCTCAGTACATGTGCTGAAATCAGTTCCAAATCAAAACAGCGGAGCAACAAAAACAGAATTACTTTGTCTGAAAATTGTGTTACAACACATCATATGATTATTAAAACACATCAAATGATTAGCAACGGTACTTTTGGGCACATTAAAAAATTAAGGGCTTGATTTCAAATATAATTCCCCGATGTAGGCAAGAAATGAGTGAACAATCAAGGAAATACAAAAAATTGATGAAGTACAACCCAAGTTAGCAGACCGTTGAGGAGTCCAGGGAACATTTAAGCAACGAAAACATTTTACAAATGCATGGGAGTCTGGATAAAGTTCCTGACTGATAATTCAGTCTGTTAAAACAAAACCCCAGCTTAACATCCACAATCCTCAAACAATGCTAACGCAGCGTCTCCTGTAACGACTCGCCTTTCCAACTCTAAAACCATCACATGACCCAAACTCCTCCCACAACCACAAAGTACCGACAACATTACCCACAGCCCTGCACCCGTAACAGCACAAAATGTTCTTGCAATGTAACTGCTAACATTGTAGTTACAACAGGAGCAACATTGAGCAGTTTTATGTAATCAGAGTTATTTGCCCTGCAGATCTTTGCCGAACATCAGATGAAAGCAAACATGAACTCTCTGTGAACCCAAACAGGTGTAAAATCGTCTGAAGTCTTAAGCAGGTGAAGCTGGAGGCGGAGCCAGCTGTCAGGTGCGGCGGGACTGACAGGTGTACGGTGTCTCTCAAACGCTCATAAATCCATCACAATTGTCGCCTGATGTTTCTACTCACCTGCCACTCCTTTAACGTCTGTACATTGTGGGCGGAAATTTTAAGGCACTGGCCAGGGTCATTAACCACAGAATAGTGACCGGGAGTGAGTGATAGGAGAATCGCTAACACATAACGAGGGTCATTAGGTGCACTTGAGGGGTATGTGTGAGTGTTGAGATAATAGGGGCGTTCACACCTATGGGAAAAAGTGAGATTTAAAAATCGATTTTCCGAGCGCGATTCAATTTTCAATTTTTTTTCTGCGTGTGGACACAAAAATCTCACTAATTTGCACGATGCTGATCGCAATCAAATTCGCAGCAGCTCTTGCGATTTTTCGGGAATCAGCGTGATTATTTGCCCATGCAGTGTGTGTGAACGGAATCGTGAATTGAAAATTGTTTTTTTTCTATCGCACAGGCCAGCATCTGGTATTTCGCAATTGGCTATTTATTTGCTCTCGCTCGTTTGTGTACAGACTGGCACATGTGCGCACGTAAGTAAGCAGTATACAGTACGGGCATTGAATTTGGAATTGACGTTGACAAACAGCCTATAGTTCTACGTGATTGAGGTGTTGCATAGTCGCTTGGCTGCACTTTAAGGAGCTCGGCTGTGTGAATCTGTTTGTTGCAACACCGTCGGCAGCGACTTGTATGTTTGTATGTTCGCGCACAGGAAATCCCCATGCAGAGGTCATTCTTCGGTCGAGTTTCAGGCATGCCCAGGTCGGACATTCTCCGAAGCCGCGAGGGAGCGAAAAGTCGACTTGCCTTGTGCGTGAGTGCGCAAAAAAAAAAAAAAATCGATTTTTGGATTGCGATCCATATCGCACTCTCTCCTGTGTGAACGTGCCTATACTGTTTAAGTGAGGAGTTGGGCCGACACCACAGCTGTGTAAAGTGTAAATAAACAGGCCGTCTGGGGAGGTGTGTAGTTGAAACAGACTCCTCTGATCCCGAGTGCACTTCACACATTTCAGACACCTGCCACTGGAATAAACCACCCTCTCCGCAAAAGAGAAGACTGTGCCCTTTGTGCCCTTTTCCCTCACAGCGGGGACAAACGTACCGAGGATTCCGACTCTTCGGCCCTCACTTTCAGCCTCCTCACCATCTCCTGGCTCTCGATGGCGCTCAGCTCTTTGTCCTGCACATAATGACATCATCACACGCCGACATTCAGAGAAAGAACATGGATGAATATCAATACAGAGCCCCTCTTGCCAAAGCCGTCTTCAAAAAGTCCTTTATCCCTAATGCCATTGGCATCCTTAATTCAACAGTGACCAATGACTAATCCACAGTTAGCGATCTGAACTACCTTACTTTCATCTTATTAATTGTTCTTGATTATTTATTGACTTTGATGCAGGTTACTGTATTGCCTTTTTATTGTGTGTATGCAAAGATGTGTGTTTCTGTATTTTAGTTCTGTTTGTCTTTTGTGTCGGTGAGCTAAAGACAACTTTCCATCTTGGTGGACAATAAAGCTTTATTCATTCATTCATATCAATACTCAGCACTGTGATGCATGCATCTCATATTGCTTTGAATATCACATCCCTTTTGGACCAGGTGTGACATCTGCGCGCTCCTCTCGAAGAATGGATGTACCGTTTCCGCATTTTACATGAAATAATTGCATTCAAGAAACACCGCCGATGAAATATACAGTGATTCGCTGGAATACACGCAAGGAAGGCAAAATCCAAAACATACAGGATTGCTGCTTAAAAAAATTTCCACAGCTGTGTTTCAGACTGTGACGATGGGCTGGCCGAGGCTCAGCGAGTGAGACGTTTGAGGAGGATTTAAAAAAGTTTGCCGGATTTCACAATGACGAGAAAACGGGGAACTGTCCCACACATTGTCAGAGCGGGAGCACGGCCACAAGCCAGGGCTGAAGAATGACCGAACTGATGATGCAGCGCAGTTACTGGTGTTTGCGGCTGCGACTTGTGAAAAAGAAAAATTCAGACGCGGAACTGAGGGGGACCGAAACTCTTTCCAGCAGTGAGCCGACAGCGAAAGAAATAAAAACCAAAAGACATATCAAGGGACAGATTTACGATTATCTGGAGCTGATACTAATAATAATAATACTACTAATAATAATAAATTATGACAATTTTAAAAATGATGCGTAAAAATGTGTCATATATGCTTTCATCATAAGCAAACTAGATAACTCGGTTGCCACAGGGACCGAGTCGTGTATCTCCCCGATCCCCATGAGAGATCACTTGCAAGTTTTTACAGCCACTATGTTACAGTTTTTACTCTTGCTATGATATTAATATGCATCCATGTACATGTATATATCTGTAAATTTGACTGAAAATGACCATAAAACACAAAATCAGCAAAAAAAATTTTTTTCGAGAAAATGGCCGCTGCCGGCCATATTGGATGTCGGAAATTGGCGAAAATTGATCTTGAGCATTGTCAAATAAACATCTTTGACTATGCAAATTTAGAAAAAAATCCTATAAACATTGAAGCCTCCAGAGCCTGGAACAGAAAATCTCTGCGGTGGCGACGGCCCCGGAACTAAACCATCGTCTCTCCCGACTATCGTCTTCGGGGAGATACAAATATTAGCCTGTGTGAATACCCATGCACACTTTTCAATTTTCTTGTTAACTGATTTTTAAAAAGTGTTTGTGAGCATCAGAGCAAAGGCAGTTATTTCCTATAAATGCTGTAGGTTCAGATCTCAAACTGACTTTATTTCATAACAACTGATGTGTTCTGTCACTTTTACTGTTAGCACTTGTACTCGTCTCCTAGGAGCTCTGCATTTTGTACCGATCTTTTGCGCTTTTGTACGTCGCTCTGGACAAGAGCTTCTGCTAAGAACCTGTAATGTAATATGTAATGTAATGTTTCTATCTGCTGCAGAGCATGATAAATATAGGTTTCGGTCTGTCAAGTTTTTCAGAACCCTCAAACCCTCAGGGTTTAAGAGCTTGTTTTCAAACAAAGCCTTGACTTCTATAAAGCTTTTTTTAGAGGGAGCCTCAGGACTTAAACTGGCCAGGTGTTACATGCAAATAGCACACAGCCTCCGGCAAGTTATAACGGGAACAAAGTGAATATGAAAAGGTACACAATGTACAAAGCTCACTCTATATGTGAACACATACTGCGGTCATTTCACACGCACTCAATTCAAACAAAGCCGTTGCACGACACAGATCAGTATGAGCTCTTTCACTGAGCATTAGATTCATGCAGCGCTCTATTCTTTTTTTGGAGATTTTACTCTTTTTGTCCCACCCTGAATATCGCCCAATTATTTAGGCCACCTCAGTGACCAGCTCTCTTCAACTCAGCTGGAAGATGCTGTGCGTGAGATCGCCGATCCCTCCACTCACACACACTGCCTGTGCCATCGGAGGATAACGGAGTCAGAGTTTCATGTGCTCGTACATCTACAGACATGGCGGCTAGTGAGCGCCGAGGCTGACAAATTTAACCAGCTTAACCTCAACTATCCTGGCAAGGCTGAGCCAACTGTTGGCTCATCAGTGCGGACCTCCGGCCGTGAGCAGATGATGGGCATGATGTAGCTGCTGAAGCAGGTATAGGTGAAGGTGTCGACACAGGTTCTGGTTTACGTTACACTCAGAGTGAGGATATAGGCCTGCTTCACCAGGGTACAGACGGCCGGAATCAAGCACATAAGTAGGTATAGGTGAAGGTACAGGTATATATATGACCTGTGTGAGCTCGGTCAGCGAAGCCTGCAGCTGTTCTGCTCTCCTCGCAGCCTCCTTTCTCTCTCTCTGCGCGACACACACCTTCTTCTCCAGATCCATGATCTGCGCTGTCTTCTGCTCCACACACTGCTCCAGCTGAGACACACACACACACACACACACACACAACAAAATAAGCACATAAATACGCACAAACACTCATATAAACAAGCATACAAACGCACACATTAACACACTCACACATTAACCCCTTTGTGCAGATGTAGTCGCTCGCAGACATAAAACTGCAAATTTAAGCATGCAGTTATGCTACTTGATCACTAGATGGCACCCCCGGATCAGTTATTGAATATTCACAAGCAAGTCGAGCTCGTACACGGTTTAAAATATGGACAAGTTCACTCCCATCCCTGTTTTTCAAGAGTAGCATGAATTAAACTCCTCAGCTAAGCTTGATATGCAAACTGGTCAATATCCTTGCCCGTAGTATCTATCCAGCAGTTTAAAAAAATGATCTCTTGCGACAAAAAAAAAATTGTTTTCTGCAGCAACCACTTTAGCTACAGTGTCTTAATGGTATTCCAATTAAGTAGTTTAAAAAAAATCAGTTTTCTGAAGCACAAAATTTGCCATGGTATTGATACTATGTCATCCTCAGATCAATTATGGTCATCAGATATTAAAAACGCGTAATTTCCTACCGCGGATTTACGCGTAGGTTCGTCTGTCGAAGAATTCAGCTGTCTTTTAGTACCTCATACAAGATCTCAAGGAAATACAATCACTTCAATGGTTATTCCAATGGTGTCTGCAAAGCTGTGGTACGCGCCCACGTGAAACTCTCCCGGTAATTACCTATTGATTGACATTTTTATCCAATTCCAGACAGTGTAAGCTTTCCTCAATAATTGAAAGACTGATTGATTGGACCCTCAGAAACGTATTTAAACACTTGTGTAAATAGACGTTAGGTTGTATTCTCTCAACTTTGCCAAGGTGTTAATGATGTGATTGCATGGAAAAAAAAGACTTCCAGAAACAAGCCTGGAGTGTTGAGCTTATATTTAAGGGATGAAAATGTGATTCTGAGATAGAAAATGGCAGTTATACTGAATGGAACAGACTGGGGGAGCAACTGGAGGATCAATTGTGAGCAAACTTTTGTTTTTATGGTGTAGTAAAACTTTCTTATTTGTATGTACTTCTAGCCAGCTAGCTAACTAGCCTGGCATTTCCTTTTTTTTAATGCATATGTTTTATTGACGTTTTCACAGTGGAACGCCAACAATGCATTCCAAATAAAAACAAAGACATATTGTGTTCCACCCTCCCCCCCCCCCCAAGCCAGGTATTTCTTATTTTTGGTTTACCACCATGATCACAGAGCTAGTTTGTCACATTGGGTAATAAGAGTAGTCGATACTGCAATGTGATGCCATTTTACTTAGCGGCGGTCTGTTTTAGAATTTATTTCGCATTCAACGAAATGCAATGCCTTAAACTTTCACTCGTTTAAAATGCGAACAACTATTGCTGTGTTGCGAGTTGTACTTGCTCCTTATAGGGTGTGAAAAACGTTGTTACAAGCTTGCGTTTCGCTAGGATGATCGGAATTGTAAACAGCAAGCTTTCCGCCTGAGTGAATGTTCTGACCGTAAAATAAGCAGTTCCTTTAATGAGTAAGCGTGCTTGTTAATGCGGCTTTGTAGAACAAGAGGCCCGTGGGCCTTAACGGTCACCTGAGTTGTATAAAAACTGATGTTATTGATGTCAATGAACCAAATATACTGGAAAGTATCATTTTCCTATATAAAGCATAGTAAACTTCACCCCCTCCCCAGGGGCAAACATGGAGCCTGGGGGCCATGAAATTAACAAATTTGATAAAACACCTCAAGACCCTTCCATCTATGAAGAGTACTGGTTTCCAGCCTCTCTCGGTCTGGAGAAGAAGATTGTTGAAATTTTTGGTAATATGACCCCATTTGGGCCCCACCCCTCAGCCCCTGGGAAAGAGACAGGGTCAAAAATGTCATAGTATCAAACTGTCATCTCATGATTATAATGCCAATCAAGTTTGAATGATTTCCAGTAGAAAATGAACAAAATATACCCAAAAGTATCATTATCCTATATACTAAACAATAGTAAATTTCACCCCCTCCCCAGGGGCAAACATGGAGCTCGAGGGTCATGAAGTTCACAATTTTGATAAAGCACCTCAAGAGCCTTCCATCTATGAAGAGTATTGTTTTCCAGCAAATCTGGATCTGGAGAAGATTTTTAAAATTCCAGCCAATTTGACCACTTTTAGCCCCGCCCCTCAGAGCCCCTGGGGGTGGGCACCATATAACTCACAGTTTTGGTGCATATTTGACCAAGGAGGGTTCCTGCAAAATTTTACTGAAATCGGATCAGCGGTTTCTGAGAAGAAGTCGAAAATGTAAATTGTTTACAGATGCACGATGCACGAAGCACCACGACGGATGACGACGGACAAAAGGCGATTAGAATAGGTCACTTTGAGACTTCGTCTCAGGTGACCTAAAAATGGACGAGACTGAAAGTTATCGTGGATAAAAGGCATGTTTTTGGTTTGGAGAGGTTACTGGTGACCATTGATGTCCAGCTGCACCTAAATTGATAAACTCATGCTAAATTCAACCAGAAAATCACGCTTTCATATTGAATTTCATGAGTACAAAGTTGACTTGAGTTAAAAATATGATTATTTTATGAATTGAAAGTGCTCCATTTTCAGGGCTCTGGGAGTTTGGGGAGCCACCTGGATAGCCATCTTACTTGGCTAATAAAAAGTGGATAATTTAATATTTCATGTTCAGATGAGGAGTACTTGTGGTCTAGGAGTTTATTATCCCAGAAATGTATTGTTTTAACCCCCAGCCATTTCCCAATCCTAAGAATTTTTTTTTTACAATTTCAATGGTGAATTCTCATGAGGATTTTTTATGTTTGCAGCCCATTTTCTCTACCAAAATCATGAAAATAAACTGAAATACGATGGGACTCTAAATGCTGTGTCTTACCTGAGTTGAGCCACATTAGTCTTCTTTATGAAGCTTAAATCTTGATTTATAAAGCATTAAATTGGGTAACCCATAAATAGCCAAATTTGGCTTCTGCGCAAAGGTGTTAATACACTCATTAACATTAAGTTATTAAATAAACACATACACACTCTGCAGATATACAGTTACATAAAGAACTAACACAAACAAACACCCAGTGTGTATCAGCATGGATACAAACAGGCATATAAACAATAATTTTATAGCAGCACCTGCATGTATATAATCATAAACAAACACTAAAATCATATGTACCAGCTTACATACAGACACACAAACACTCAGATATCCGTCTAAACACATACTAACATGTTAAAGTAGGTACAAAGTCATAAAAATGCTACATAATATTGTAGCAAAGGTCAAAGGTGAGTCAATAACTGATGCGCAAATCACATCCTCTTAAAATCAGGAGAACAAAATGGTGTGACGTCCTCTCAATGCAGAAAAAACTGAAACCACAGACACTAATCAAAGAATCCCCTTAACAAAGTTACGCAACTCTAGACATGAAGCGTCATTATTAAAGTACAGGATAATTAACCCTTTGAGCGCCATAAGCAACTATGGTTGCCCAATGGTGTAAGATATCAAAACCGGGTGCTGTTGAAAATCTATCATGTGGCAACTTGTTTAAAAGAGTTCCTGCAGGGGAGCACTTTTAAACAAGTTGACACATGATAGGTTTTCAACAGCTCAGGATAATTACATTTTTAATTCCTTGAAAATTTACTCAGCGTTCAAAGGGTTAAGCAGGAGGATCTCCGCACCTGTGCAGCTTTATGCTGGAGCTGAACGCACTTCTCGGCAGAGGCCTTCCTGGCCTTATCCAGGGCCTGCTGGAGCTCCTTGTGTTTCCTGCCGTACAGGGACTCTGCGTGCTGGAGACTGCTGCTCTTATCCTGCGGACACACGCAGGGGTCAGGGGTCAGGGCCGAGGGCCAACGGGCCTGCAGTGCGATTCTGTTACCCATAAACCCAGCCAGCTGATTCCACCAATTAATCCAACACATCGGCTGAACAACTGCACTAACAAACCCAGGTGACTGGAGAAAATAGTTTGGAACAGGACCGTTTTAAATCCTAGACTTTTTTTCCGGACAAGGATAGCATCTCTGGAAAATACGCTTTAAAGTGCTTATAATCAAATGTTCACATTTTTATTGGTTTTGCATGTCAGGCTAATTGGAGATGCTAAATTGCCCGTCCACTATGAGTGTGAGTGTGAGTGTGAATGGTGTGTGCGCCCTGCAAAGGATTGGCAACCTGTCTGGTGTGTATTCCAGCCCCTGGCCCATTGCATGCTGGGATAGACCGTAGCTCTCTCTATGACCCTGACCAGGAATAAGCAGTTAGAGATGAACAGACAGCAAGGTGCACAGGGGTCACTGCTTGACTCGATTCTCCCGGATCTGATAAACTCCAGTGTAAGCATTTGCCAGGGCCTACATACCTGAGAGTGTGCATGAGTGCGTGTGTGTGTGTGTGTGTGTGTGTGTGTGTGTGTGTGTCTGTCTGTTTTGGTGTGTGAGAGAGAACGAGAGCGCCAGCGTTACCAGTAAGATCTGCTCCAGCTCGCAGTTCTTCACCGCAGCCGCTGAATAAGCCGCCGCTTTCTCCTGTACCTGCTTCTCGAGAGCCTCCACCCGCGCGG
The DNA here is from genome assembly GCA_029692085.1 of Gymnothorax javanicus. NCBI lineage: Eukaryota > Metazoa > Chordata > Actinopteri > Anguilliformes > Muraenidae > Gymnothorax > Gymnothorax javanicus. The sequence continues at coordinate 127,867,480 of CM056198.1, read as the reverse complement.
TCTTCTTCCTTAGCTGCAG